>JAHZTW010000001.1:130978336-131116929 GCA_020283515.1 Alliaria petiolata
ATTTCTATGGATCAAGATCCAATCATGGAACATTCAGATGCCATTACTGCTGGGTTTGACAAGGAGCTGGATTCTAAAGAGCAAGTGAACAAGGTGGTTGTTCAAGAGGCATTGGCTGAGAATTCTGAGAAAGCTGTGGAGCTTGAAGACTGGAGTGGAAACAATCATATCTTCAGGACTATGGGCGAAGATGAAGGTCTAATCAATGCCAAGTTGATGGAGGAAGACGTTTGTGTGATGGAGGCAAGGATTGCAGAGCTGAATTGCAGAAGGAATGCAGAGATTCGAGCTGCAGAGTTGGTGTTGATCGACACCACTCCTAGTGTCGATCGACACCCTTCACGGATCACACCAGAAGCTGTTTCCAATGCTGCAACTCCATCACATGTTGTCAAACAGCTGCCTCCACATCCTACAGCCCAGAAACCTCGAAGAAAGCAAAGGTATGCATTTCCTGGAATCAATTCCAAACCTCCTGATCATCTCAATAAGAATTTAAAAGGTTCAAAAGGTGCTTCACACTTGAGCAAGCAACGAGATTCTCGTAGAGGGCTTGGTTTTTCTTTTGATGATTCTGCAGGAAAAAGAAGTGTCCCACCCGAACTCAAGTCCCACCCTGCTACTGTTCCTCAATTCCTTAGGCGATCTCATGCACCTAATGCCTATACACCACCATGGATGAGGAGACATTCGTCTGGGAAGCATTCGATGCCACCATCTGATCCACCAGGCATCTGAACCCCGACACAGTCAAGCTAATGACTGAAAACGAAGCGCTGAGTGGGAGGCAACCCACTGTTAGGTACGTTTTTGTTTTTACTTTATTTTGGTTTTACTAAGTCCTAGTTTCAGTCAGTTGAAAATAAGAGACATTGGTCTCGACATAGACTAGTGTCGATCGACACCATTCGTGGGCATCGATCGACACCACGCGTAGACGAATAAGGTAAGTCTTCTATCTGGTCTTTAATGTTGTTTCTAATCTTTCTTTTAGCCAACTTCGGGCTTGATAACACTGGGGACAGTGTTGTTTAAGTCTGGGGGAGGTGATTACTGACTTTGTGTTTTGTTTTCAGAGTCAATTGAGTCAGTCAAAAACTTGTTTTATTGAGTCAAAATCAGTTGAAACTTTCAGTTTTTCTTGGAATTAACCGCAGAACATTGACACTTGAAGGACCCTTGCTATAGTACTTGATTGCAGGTCTTAATAAGTAGAAAGCTGCGAGTGGATCAATCTAACAGAGAGAGTTCAGATTCCTATATAGAGCTTGGTATGCATTGGACTTGATTCCTCTTTCAGCTATGTCAAGATAAGAAAATTACAGTCTCTCCTTGATCTTCCCTTTAGAAAAGAAAAAGAAAAAGAGTCTAAGTTAAGGAATAGTGCAAAGATCCTCATGAGCCTGTCTCCTCACAAGGAACAATATTAGTAAGAGCTCATGAACATGTCTCCTCACAAGGAACACAAGTAAAGAGCAGCACTATTCCAAGGCTTCAAAAGAAAAGAAAATGTCAATGAAAAGATCTTAGAACACCCTGAAAATGGGCAGAAGTTGACTAAGGGAAGAGAAAATAGGGGAGCTGTACAAAAAAAAATGTCTTGTTCAAAGCACTAAGGAAGGGAAAGAATCTGGAAAGCTCTTTGGTCATACCACTGTTGGAGTTCGAAATTTCACTAAGGAAAGGATTTGGATTCAAACTGGGAGATTGCTAAGCTTGTGGTAAGTACACTGAAACATTACCTAAGATTGGCTCTATGGTATGTGGATTCAAGAGTGTTGGTTCTATGTGGCGTTCTGAAGGTTAGCTGGATATTTCTGTTTTCAAACCTCGACTCCATTCTAAGTTTCTGTTTTGCTTGAGGGCAAGCAAAAGCTAAGTCTGGGGGAGTTGATATATCATGGTTTTTACCCATTTTTGGACCATGATATAGGTATATTTATAGAGTCTTTTGGTCTTTTTAGAGTCCTATTAGAGTCTTTGCAGGTTGGACTATGTTTGGAGCATAATTGAAGATTTTGGATCATTCTGGAGCATTGTGGAAGAAGCTGCTGAAAAGATGAAGTCGGATTGCTGTCGGATGAACAGTGTCGATCGACACTGTTCATGGTGTCGATCGACACCAAATATTTCCAGAAACTGGACGCGACTTTACAAGTTTTGAAGAAAAGGAAATTGCCCAAAATTATTTCCTTATTTGCAAGAGTGCCCAATTCGTGTTTTGGACCTTATATATAGTTGTCAAAGCCATTGTTTAGGCAGAATCTCATACTTTAAGAATCATAGAAGTTTAGGGTTTTTGGAGAGAAAAATCAGACTCCTTTAGAGCAGATTTGGAACTCCTTTATTTTCTTCTATTGATTTCTTATGCTTTCTATTAAAATAATGATTTCTGTTTCATTGATCATGTCTGAGTAGTTTGCTTGTTAGGTTTAGGGTTTTTCAAGGGTGATTAATGAATTGTTAGGTTGAATTTAATTGTTAGGATAAAATCATTAGGGTTCTTCATCTGGATTTGTGTTTAATGCTTATTCTAGCTTCGCGACCTAGAATCTGATCTTAGTTTGATTAATAGATGCGAGAGTATTATTGATTGCCTGAACTAATGTTAGATGAGCAAAATACCTATTCGCAAAGAGATTTGGTTTAGGATTTTGTGAACAATCGAACCTGAAATTAATGCTTGTTTGAATTATTAGAATTTGCAAAGAGATTTGGAATTCTAGGGTTTAGGCATAGATAATCTTCGCAGCGAGAGTTGGTTGATTTTACATTAGTGTTTCGAGTTCAAGAACAGTGCTTAATAATTCCTAACATTCTGTCTAGACCTGAAATTTGGATTCACCTGAGAACTTCCCTGAACCTAGCGTTTCGTCTCCTGAAATTAAACCGTTTTATTTGCTTCCTGCCTTTTAGTTTCACATTCTCACTTAGCTTAATTCGAACTTAGAAATCTGTTGTGTTATTATCCCTTCCCTGTGGATTCGATCCCTAAGTACTGCGACTGATATCTTAATTTGAGAGAGTAGCTCTAGGATAAATTTGAAAGCATATCAATATGCTATCATATGCTAAATCCTTCGCACATGTTCCATAAAATGGCATCCATATGGAAACATATCTATTTTTTACTCTCCAACTAACTAAACAACTTTCAAATTCTAAACCATAGTATTCCTTGTACATATGGATGGTGCCGATGGAACTCGACAAAGCTGCATCTCTGTGGAGGCCCCAGAAATACCATCCATAACACAATGTACATATGGGAGAACCTATGTGGATAATATGAGAGTATCCATCCACATGAGTGTATTCATGAAGTTTTATATAGCGGCATTCTTGTGGATATCCACCGTAGTATATACATAATGTCACATCCATATGGAGGCATAGTGATATGTACCGTGTTCCTCAACATGTGACTTTCATTTCCTTCTTCTAGTAAAAGGCTGACCTGACCCATCCATCGCGCCCGCTTCCAACGATGCACATCCATAGTATCCAATCCACACGCCTTCGTTCTATCTCATCAACCAGTTACCATCATCGCACACACATCTTCTTAATCTATGAACCCTCGTCCACTCACTTCATCTTCTTCACTTCATCTTCTTCGCTTCATCGGAATTAAGCTGGAGCCAGTGATTGTGCGACCAGTAACCAGTTATAATTGCATTGGGGAACCCGTTTATCATGTTGCAAATTTTCAACGGAAATCGAATCCTAATCCCACACAACCACAAACAATACACAAATCTCGAATTCCCATAACCTGATTTCCCCAGATCTGATGGCTCTATTTTCGAATTCGATTTCGTCATATTACGTTGTACTAACAGCCGACGGCAACGACAAAGAAAGAGGCGGATGCGATTAGGGTGATAACGGGAAGGCAAATCTTGAGGAAGCGTCTCCGACGCCGACGGAAAGGTGATGAATGCCAAATTATAGCAATGCCGTTATGGTTTTCTCGATATTGTAAAAATCAATACTTTTTTACATTAGTTAAACGTCAACAAATTAATAGGATGAAACGGTTAAAAATGCAAATAAGGGTAAAACCGACTAATCAAGTTCAAAAAGTACTTATGTTGTGGAGAGTACTTTTTAGTTACCAAACTTATAGAAGTGCTTTTCTATGTAAACAACTCAATAATTTATTACGAGACAGGCTAATTGAAACGTCCTAGCCCAAAAACTATGTACCGCGGTACAGTTTGGCTCGGCCACTTTCTGGCCAGCCTTGGGCATTTCTAACATTTTCCATACTTCGTGAAAGTTTCGCATGGTTTTCAAGGACTTATAGATTTTTAACGATTCAGGCAAGATTTTAGCATAAATAACTTAGATAGAAAACTGAGGTTTGAGTCATACAATGAGCGTTTGCTAATAAGCTATTACATTGCATAAATTCGACCTATTCTACCCAAGTACATATCCATCCCTTCCTTCCTGCCATCATCATGCCGCGGCCAAACAGATCAGTTCCCTTCACGAACTACTTCCTTACCTGCATTCACAAAGGAGGCATAAGCAAACGAATTGCTTAGTGAGGCGGTCATCCCGTCCCCTTAGCCACATAAATAAGATCGCATCCAAACAAGCAATCCAATCAATCAATCACGCTTAATCAATCAGTATGGCTCACGAGCCTAATCATGGCTTACGAGCCTTTACCATTTTCGCAGAGAAATGAATCAAACAGTAAACACTCACGGATTAAATCAACCAATCAAGATTATCGAATCTATGCATGAAAACGACCTTAGACATGAAGCCCACGGTCATGCACTCACCTTAGTTAATCGGATCGCAGAATACTTGAATTTGATCGGCGGTTTCTCGACGATAGCCAACCCAGTCACGATCCTCTCGAACGCAGTCGAAATCACTTGGCTACTTCTCGGACAGAATCAAAACTCTCGAACAATCTCTCGGATAATTCCCTTTCTCTCGGACAGAATCGATCTCACGGCTTTTCTCTTCTTTTCTCTCGAGTCTTTCTGTTCTTTCTCTGTGAAAAATGGTGGCTTTCGACACTTAGACGGATTTAATCGATATTTGCTTCAAAACCGTCCAGAACAGTTCATTTACTCAATGCGCTGCGTTTTTCTTCACGACGCGCGTGCCAGACTTAACCGTTCCCGCACTTTTACTCGCGCGCGCTTCCTGTTGTCCGAATAACCGTTCCCGCTGGATAATTGCCGAGGAAACTTGTCGACAAAACCAAGTAACTGTTCCCGCCAAACGTAGTCGATCACTTAGTAATTTTTCCCCCGACTATAACCGTTCCCGCTCGATTATTTTCTAGACTTAGGCGATTATTTTCGTTTCCATCCGGATTATCCACAAATGCTCTCGGACATTGCCAGTTCAGCTCGGACCAAAGTAACCGTCCTGTCCGAATTCCGACCAAACTCCCGAAAAACCCGGACTGTCTGAAATCCACTTGTCCGAGCCACTCTAGCCCAACTCAAGTCCAGCTCGCATCCGACCATGTTCCGATTTTCACAGCCAGCTCCGATTTTCACGGACTGCTTTCAATTTCTTTCGGTTGGAAAACTTGCCCAAACTCTCGGCTAATCTTCTAGCCAGCACATACACTCGGATATTCAGCTAACCCCCTGATTTTTCTTAAACACAGCTTTAACATTCTAATTTCACGATCGATCAGCGCGCCCGTACCGCGATCGTACCACACTCGTACCGCGTACTCGAACCATGCTCGTACCATTCGATCCGGAGATCACGGGTGTTACACTAATCCTATAACTTTAAGTCCATATTAACATCCCTATCCAGTGGGTATGTGACACTAGGTGATGTGTTCGAGCCCTCTAACACTTAGATCTTTTAGAAGAATGTTCAATTATATAACGGTCCTTCTTTGAGAAAGAAAAATTTATTCTTCTCAATTCTAAAGGTTGCAACATCGAGTCAAGACGGTCTTCTTGGTCTTTCTCCACTTTGTTGACTTCACTTTGTTGCCTTCAAGATTCTTCTTCAGTCTCGAAACTGCAAAGATTCAAAACAACACATTTCTTCTCTTCATCAGCTATGAATCCATAACCCATAAACTGAGCCAACCTCTTCACATAAGGCAACTCATAATTTATATGTTTAGAATTATAGTTTTAATATTTACAATTGGTTTTTTTTTATAAAATTTAAATAACATAAGAAAATTTTAAATTCTGCAAAGTCCACAAAGTTGGTTGTAGAGATGTCACGTTCGAAAGTCAAATATATAAAGCATGGTAGACATATTTTAATTCAGCAGTCCACAAAGTTGACTCTACAAATGTTAAAAGACATGAATTAATAAAAGAGTTTATTTAAACTCAAAGGGACTTTACGAGAGTTTTATTACACTCAAAGGTACTTATAGAGGTTGATGCACTTTGATGAGATGATAAGACCAAATCACCCTCACTTTTCAATTAACCCTCTCTCACCTTATCTTAAACCACCACCGAGAAAGAGAAATTAACTCCGCCGATTCAATCAAAGGCCATCTTCTTTAATTTTCTCAAATCTTCAACAAATAATTCATCATCAACATGCTTGCTTCCGTCGTATGATACATCGTCCCGGTTGAGAATTCTCACCATCAAATCCACCGCAACCCAAAATCAATTTCTCGGTGGCATCGATCTTGAGCGACTCAAACGTCTCGACGAAGATTACACTAGATCGATTTTCCGCCGAGCAATTCACTGCATCGAGACGTTTCTTCCCTTATCTATATCCGTCTCCCTTTCTCCTCCTCACGACTTCCTTCCCCGCTGTCGCAATGTTAACAACTCCTCAAAATCAGATTGTCGAGCATGTGATTTCTTCTCAATGTCAAAGACAACATTGAATCTTAAAAAATCAATCAACTCCAAAACCACATCAATGGCCTTGTCTCCTTCCACCACATGCTTCACATCTTCGCATATCATCTCCACCGAGTTAGATTCTCCTCCTCCATCTTCACTCACATCCTTCATAACCAGAATGGATCCAAGGAAGATCTCAACGGAAAATTTCAAGTTTGAGAGTCAGAATATTGAGAATTTCATAGATGGGCAAAGAGTCGTGGACAGTTTCAAGTGTTTAAGGTGGATGGATTTTCGTTGTTAATAATAACGACCACTTGGTAGCGAGATTGAGTGGATGAAATATTGTGGATTAACAATATATGAACGAAGAAAAAAAAAAGAAAGTAAAACGTAACATTTTATCGTCTCAAAATCCAAAGATGTTATCCATGATATGCATCGACAAATTGTTTGTATCTTCGATATGCTAATCCACACTCACTTATCCATGCAATTTTTGCTCGAGGATCATGAACAAACTATTGTTGAATTTTGACCCCTACAGTGCTTGCACACACCCACACACTTAACATAGTGTCCATTATACGATGTCCACACACATCGTATCCATCAAACCCCATCCATTGATAAATAGGGTCTGTGTATCCACGATAGACTGTCCATAAGATTTTGTCCATGTGTTCATAAACAGAGTTCTGCTTGTACATTCACCAGCAAGAAGTGCCACACTTCTCTACGTCATTGACTCGCCACCACCCTCCAAGAGAATAAAACACAGTCCCTCCAAAATGGAAGAACAACTTGCTCCATGTTTCAGCGTAAGCCAAGAATTGATGATTGCAAAACTGTTTAGGTCAAGTTTCGATAGATACATAGATGATAAGAACCTTGAACTTGGTATGCCTGGAATAAAAGATGATATGGTGGACGCATTGAAGACACAAGACAACATGGACCTTCAAACATGTATACCTTGTTTGAATTTGTCTGTAAATATGTAATGGATACTGTTTAAATGATTGTCACGACTCCACATTGATATGTCCATGTTTTTGTCCACACACTCTTGAATTATTGTGTATGATTGTTGCAATAGTGATGTGATTGCCACTGGTCTCAGCTCGTGTTCGATGAGTCAAACCCTAAGGGATTGCTCGTGGACAACTATTGGTGGATAGATGTTCGTGGACAATTACTGGTGGATGGATGTTCGTAGACAATTACATGTGGATGAATTGCAACATGAGAAGACAAAATAAAATGTGAGGTAACAAATCTCTTCTTTGTTTTGTCAATTAATCTCCAAATGTTTTTTGCTTAACACTTAATGCCACTGTATATTGAACGTAAAACCCATCTCACCTTTTCTAGTGTTCTCAGAAATTTTGAACAAAAAACAATAGTGTGTCCACACAAACATATCCATGTGGTTATGTTCATATATGTGTTCAAGTGTGTCCATGTATATCTTTGCTTAGTTTAATGTTTTTCTATCTATTCATCCTTGTCCACAACGTTTTATCCATATGGTCTTTTGGCTGGTTTTGCATTAACGTACATATACTTGTTTAATACAGAGTCATATCTATGAACAAATGTTTCCATTTATCTTGCTTTAGTGTTATATTAACGTGTCAATTGTAGTCTGTCCATAGGATGTTGTCTATTTATATTGATATCTTAGTTCAATAGGATGATTCTAGATCTCGTGAAATGAGGTTTACATTTTGCCTTTTCATTGATTTGAATCATCATATGTAAAACTCGTTGTTTATGTGATTTTCCCTTTAATAGGTATCAAATGATGTTCAAAGTTCTCTTCAGCCAAAATATTGGGATCATGCTAATGACCATGTACATCCATGTGTTCGAGGAGCAATAGACAGTTATCGATGGATATATGTTCATGGACAACTACGTGCGGATGGGTTGAGAGATTCATACGTCAAAATATTTGACCACTCTATTGGCGAATAAAAACCAACAATAAACAAGAGCTTGTGACTTTCGGAGTACCATAACAGAGACATTTAAAAAGTACTCAAACGGTTAACAATTGTCCAACTAAAGTTATTGTATTTGGCATTCACTCTGAATTGGAATGAAAAAGGGAAATCCTTATATTGTTGATTTTTCAATTTTTTCACTAAATTAGGTGTTCATATCAAACAAATGTTCAATATAAATGGATTAATTTGTTTAAATAACAAAATTAGATGTTACAAAATGTTATTGTACGTTAGTATGCTTTTATTACCGCTTTTTCAGATGCATGTACATGTTTATACAGACACATTGTGATGGACACGGTATAAAACGAATTTTCTTGTATTTTCCTTCTAGTTGATAAACACCAAACACATGTCCATGACATGGTGTCCATCAAAACTTATCCACAAAATCTTGTCCACTGATAATGAGTTAAGACATGGCCGTGATTGGAGAAGGTTTGATGAAGAAATTCATCCGAGAATTTTGGGGCTCAAGCTCTTCTTGGTCTCTCTATTCCTTTTCCTCCTCTTCATCTTGAACTCGAACAAACACAAACAACAAATCTCATCTCGATTAATGCATATAGCTAATCCCGCTTGAACTCTTGTAAACCGTGTACACTTTAGTATCGTCCACAATTGATAATCCATGAGGTTCCATCCATGTGTCCCAATGTTTTTGTTGATCCATTTCGCTTATCCATATTAAGTCTTCCATATGTACACCTCCACTTTGGTGGACACTTTCTTCGTCGTCTTCTCCGCCGAATACGACAGACCTATGTTCTCTCGCTGTTCGATGTCGAAACAACATGCACGCTCTCCAAACTCAGAAATCAGTGTACAAGTTCACATGAATCATAGATCTCACTTCAATAACTAAATATAAGTGTTGAAATTCAACAAAATCAGTTACAGCAAAAGGGATCCAACTCCCAACCAACTCAAACTAGGAAATTGCATAAAGTATTTACACAACAAAGATCCAAATTCCCATCGACTCCAACACTATTACATTTAAATTGGCTCCAATACGAAGTTCCTCACCCCATAAAACTGGAATATCTATATTTCATGGGGACAATCATGAAATCTAAATAACAACCACTCAATTTTTCCATGCCTTTTACGGCTGGATTTCCTATTTACCGCCGGCGAACAAAAACATGATTTATGCGGTTCTGCCTTCATTAAGGGTAGGATGGGTTTTTCAAGTTTAACAATTGAAGGCAAAGTTGAGGTAAAGTCATCTAGTAGCAAAAAGTACCTTTGGATGTAAATTATAACTCATATAAGTACCTTTGAGTGTAAATCACTCTTAATAAAAGGAGCTGTGGAATTTAAAAAATATATATAAAACATAGTAAACATAAATATTGACGTGAACAACCAATCAAGTCCATCCATAGTATTAGTTATTTCCCAATTCGAACGTGAAGCGGAGATCGTGTAGGCGAGGGAGTGGTGTTCTCATTACTGCCAAGTAATATCGCTCCTCTTTATTACCCATGTACATCACCTCTACACCAATATCATAGGATCCAATACTGCCTTCATAGACCAACTTGTATACACGATTCTCCTCTGTTTCCTTGATCACGATCACTTCTTTGAAAGGTTGCATAAGGCCCATTCCCTCGATTCTGCCAGTAAACTCCATTTTCCAGAAAGATAGAAAATCATTGAACCTAGTGCCATATCCGGTGTATGAGGTTAAATTTCGACCCTTTTGATCCGTTGATCCATCTTTGTTCAACCTTGCCTCGAGTCGAAAAAAGCGTGATGGTCGTGGTTCCAGTCTCAAGCCTACGTAAGGGAAGTCCACTCTGTCAACGTAATAACGTTCTCCGTTCCAAAAGGCTCTTATAACACACCTACTCTGGATGGGAATCGGATTGCCCGTCTTATAATCCAACACTTGTTTGTTGATGTCCACAGCTTCTATAGTTGTAACCAACGCGAACAAGAAAGAGATTATGATTGTTGTTGCTTTCATTTCTCTTTCTTTCTTTGTGTTTGTGTTTGTTGTATAGTGTTTTGAGATGTTGACCAAACGTTGTGAGTGGGGTTTAATTTATAGAGAACATGAAATGGAAAAAAAATAATAATAAATTGGAACAAGGTTTTGTTATTATATTACTCTTTAATTTCTTAATGTATCTTTGAAATCCACGATTTGATTTGACTTTGTTTCACCACGTGCTCCACATACTCCTTCCATAATTTACTCGAACGCTGACTTATAAGTAGTTTACGATTCGATTCGAAATCAAGTTCTTTTGAGTAACTTGTAGTGGATATATTAACTAAACATGGCCACCCTATACTTGATTGCGAGATGATCTAAAATTAAAAAGAAATCAACTCCTTTCTATCTTCAAGATAGTAAATACTCCCTCTATTTAACAATAAATGATTTTTTAATTAAAGAAATTAGTTTTTAGTTGATGAAGAGATGATGTTCGTACCAAAAAAGAGTAGTGGACGAAGACTTATACTCTATTTCTGTGGAAAGATCTTGACAGTTGGGCTTTTTTTGGAAAAATTGCTTTGTTTGACACTTTTTAATTTTATTTAATTGTATAGCATTTTGTAACTTTAATCTGAGTACATGACATCCTAAGCCGTAAGATAACCAAAATATCCTGGATTTTGATAACAAGTGGGATGCCAGATAAGACTGAAATATAGTTAATAAGATGGCACATTTTTATTGTCATATATATGCAGCAACCGATGTATATTCATTGTTGATATAGTTCATTATTTGCAAAAGATATTTAATAAGATTTGAGTGGTAAATGTAGTCAACTCCGGTACAAATCCAAGAATAGAATATCAAAATTAGGAGAGTATAATATAGGGTGAATTAGGTGTATAACAACATTGCTTGCATAGCCCTTCTCTTTGATGATTATGCCGGTCAATTTCATTATCTTCACCGTGACACCACATTATAGTGTCCACCACACACGCCAGACCCTAAGATCGTGGAAGAGCCGCAATAATGGATCAGAGATTTGCCGACTTGGGATGATGGGCCTTCTAATGATGATGAATCAATTCCCGGCTGCTGCCTGATTAACGACATCAAGAGGAAGGGGGATTGGAGCATCATCTGCTCTTAGATCAATTTTCGGCATCGCTCTTCTTATTTTTGCCGCCATTGTTGCCAGAATTTTAAGATAAAACAGCAAGTACTTTCACCCTACATCTTCATTGTTTGTAATGAGGTATTGTCGGGTTTGTGTCGCCAAGCTCAGATAAGAGGAAGTTTAAAGGGTATCAGAGTGGCAAGAGGAAGCTCACAAGTTAACCATCTCCTGTTTGCAGATGATACGATGTTTTTCTGCAAAACAAGCACAAAAAATAGTCAAGCCCTAAAGCAAATCCTCAACCAGTATGAAAGAGCTTCGGGACAATGTATCAACAAAACCAAGTCAGCTATTACTTTCTCGCATAAAGCTCCTAGTGAACTAAGAGAAAGAATTAAGCATGATCTGATACTCTATGGAGGGTGGAGTTGGGAAGTACCTTGGCTTGCCTGAGCATTTTGGAAGGAAGAAACGAGATCTCTTCACGGGTATAGTGGATATGATCCAACAAAAGGCTAATAGCTAGTCTGCAAAGTTCCTGTCCCCGGCAAGAAAGATGACAATGCTAAAAAGTGTGTTATCCTCCATGCTGTCCCATGCCATGATCTGCTTTAAACTCCCAGTCTCACTCTGTGAGCGTATCCAATCAGCTCTGACACGTTTCTGGTGGGACACAAACCCAGATGTAAGAATGATGTCATGGATTGCTTGGGATAATCTAACTCAAGCAAAAGAGCAAGGTGGGCTAGGATTCAGAGACATACCGTGCTTTAATGATGCATTAGTGTCCAAACTAAGCTGGAGGATACATACTAAGCCGAATTGCCTTCTGGCCCGAGTCTGCTTGGGTAAGTATTGCCAAGATATGCCTTTCCTTGATTGCCCCCGAGTATTAACTTCCTCGCACGGATGGGCTGGGATACTGATTGGGAGGGACCTGCTGGTGAAGCAACTGGGTTGGGTTATTGGAAATGGCGAATCCATCCAGGTCTGGCGAGATATGTGGATCTCTCTCAACCGAAACCAAGCACCCATGATGCCCGAACCAGCAAACTCTGAGCACCTCAGAGTATCAGAACTCTTTCTACCAAACTCTACAGACTAGGATGAACTCAAAGTCAACCACATTCTCCTGGCTCACTCGGAAGAGATCCTGGAGATCAAGCAAGACAAGAGTGAGGGATAAGTTGGCATGGCTAAAAACGAAATCCGGTATATATTCTACAAAAAAACAGGATACTACTCAGCCCTGGAAGACAAAACATCACACAAAAAAACAGAAATCCAGTTGGTATAAGATGGATACCTGACATTTGGGCAGTCAAAACAGCACCAAAAATCCAAGTATTCGTTTGGAAAGCAGCAAAGGGAGCTTTCCCAGTTGGTGAAAGACTAGCAGCAAGACAAATTCTTCTAGATCCAGCATGTGCCAGATGTGGGGAGATGGAAACAATCTCTCATGTGCTACTACACTGTCCTTTCGCCATACAAGCTTGGGAAGCAGCCCCATTTAAGGATGCTTTCATGCCAAATCGGGATTGGGACTTTGCAACTGGATGGCCGATTATAAGAAAACTCATATGCAGCCCTCCGAGTGTAATCACTTCTACTTCGTTGGCTCTGTGGCTCCTCTTGCACCTCTGGACAGCGAGAAACAATAAAATATTCAACAATAAGGTATACACAGTAGAATAAGTCGTCAACCAAACGGTTTTAAGCACTAAAAAATGGACCGATGCTCAGCTTACAAAAAGTCACTCTAAGAGTCTTATAGCAAAGAGTACCAAATCCGTAGACGATACTTGTATCACTTGTAGATCCAATGCGGCGTGGAAAGGAGACTACAAGATTGCGGGATTGGGATGGGAGTTCTCTTCAGATCAGGGACGACACATCGCGCATCAGACTGAAGTGGCTTCTTATGTCAGATCTCCTCTGACACCCTTGCAATCAGAGCGGCGATGGAAGATGCGCTAGACTGTGGCTTCACAAAACTCCGGCTTGAATCGGACTCGTCTCAGGCGATCAAAGCACTGACATCGGATGAAGGATTCTCCGAATTGCATGGCGTGGCTTCTGATATCGCAGCGTTAACGAAACAGTTCGATGTTGTAAGCTTTTGGGCAATTAGCCGTGATCAGAATATCGTAGCGGATGGACTTGGTCAACAGGCTTTAAGCTTGTTTGGCCCAATCCCAAACTAAGGTTTTTATAATAAAATTTGGACCCAAAAAAAAAAACAGCAAGTACTGATTTGCAAAGATTGTTTATGGATAATGTTGTGAAATTCTTCTCCCAGAAACTTGACTTTTATACTTCGTGAAATCCTTCTATAACCCCAAAGAAATTGCATCACGCACGTTGTTTATATTGCAACATAGGGGATATTCATCAACGAGTGGGCAGTTTCTGAATCCACTTCCCCGACATCACCGGACAAAACTGTCACCACTCCGGTTAAAAATACTCCAAGAAATAACCGTTGTAAAATCGCATTGACGATCACCTTGGTTCGCCTCATTTTTCACTGGCAATGTTTAAATTACACATGAATGGTGGCGTTTAATCCACCTAGATTCTCTTATTATTTTATACAAATCAACACTCGTTTCCTAACTCTTGACCTTTGTTATTAAAAACGTACCCAATCCTTAAACCAATTGAAACCACAAATAAGCATTAAAAAAAATTTGTTAATGAGATTTTGCAGGAAAAAAAATTAGGATATTGTTGAAACTCAAATTGCACTCAATAATAATAACAAAGATTTTATGGGTTTAGGAGAATCACAAATCGGAGCTTGGAGATAACATGTAAATTAGGTCATCGGAAAGATGAACTAATTAGGGTTTTTATTAAGAAACAGTTGAATCTTAAAAAAGGCTGCCTACGTACCCTTTAGAAGGGATCAAGCCAATCGTAGTTCGTTTACAAAAGAGTTGGATCATAAGAATAATGAGAGCTTTAGGTATTCTAGCCAAGTATGGCGTTTTCTAGAGATTTTCGGCCTATTTCTTCAACGACCTAGGCTTCTATTTATATAGAAGCTAGGTCGGTTCTCTTTTCTTTTTTTTCTTATAGATTCTCTAAGATTTCCTTCTTTATTTCCAAGATTTCCTTTTCTGAAGAGCTTCTAGAGTTTTAAAGTGGACCGAGCTTAATTGTTAACGGGCTTTTTAGAGGGGGTACGAATCCCTGCTCTAACAGTTAGCCCCCTAGTTCGGCAAATGAAAGTGAATCGAAATTAAGGAAACGGTTCAGCATGAATTGAGGTCGGGACCTGTTAAAAGCTAGAACGTGATCTCAACGAATGATCGTTGTCAGTGGTCTGAACATGAACGTGCAATGCGATATTGGCTTTAAATTGTTCATGCGACTTGAATTTCTAAGTTAGAATATGCGATACGGGTCAGCAGTATTTAAGTACTTAGAAATTCTCCTAAGTCGACTGCAGGATGCGATCAGGTCGGCTTAATAATATTGCAGGACATAGGGATGCGGAACATGATCCGGCTTAAGGGAAGTGTGAATACAAAACGTGCGAGAGGCTCGGCTTATATGGTTTTGTACCACTTAATTTCAAAGTGTGAATACTGACATGTGAAACAGGTCGGCGTCTATTGTCAGTACCACTTAGAAATGTCTGGGTCGAATATAGTTTGCGAGTCTGATCGGCTTACGGCTATATGGCCCAGCCGTTGCGAACAGGTTGGCTTATACGCGATAAATCGCGGCGTTAGGACGCATGCAAGCGGACTTGGTTTTTGAATGCCGAACTAAGTGGATCAGACTTAGCTTTAGACGGATCGAGCATCTGGCCATGATGACGATGTGAGAATAACAAAGAGCTGTCAGCTCGGTAACAAGTGAAAGAGGATTCATAAAGTGTGAGCCAGAAGCGGGGGTTTAACAAATCGACAGAGCGATCTGTTTAAACCATATGAGATCGGCTTGGATTGCGATCAGATGTGAGATCGGCTTGGATTGCGATCTGATGTGAGATCAGCTTTATTTGCGATCAAATATGAGATCGGCTTGGATTGCGATCTGATGTGAGATCGGCTTTTGATGAGTACATGAACTCGCCTTTTTAATACTGAATGCGAGACTTGAAAGCTCGGCTTTGAATGTGCAAGGCTTACGATGCTCGCGCGATGGAGGCTTACTTCTGCTCGGCTTATTTTTTTGGTGAGTTGAGATGCACGCGAGATAGTCGAATGACGAGCTCATCAAGGTTGGGCAAACAGAGCGTGAGGCATCTGAGTCGACGTGCTGACGAGCATTTGTGATTATGTTACAACTTTTGTTTGTTGTGCTAGTGTCACAAGCAAAATGTGACTTGGTGATCTGCTTATAATAGAAAGGAGAGGAGCTCGGTATGGCTTGAAGGAACAATGTGTTCAAGCCAATGAGCCACTGCAACGTGAATAAAGTGGTGAGCTGATAAGCCGACGGACTGATGGCATTGTGGGTTGCCGAATAGAGTCAACGAGCTGACGAACTAATGAAATTCGTACACATCTCAAAGCTGATGGAACGATCTTGACTTTATGTTGCCGCGACCGTGTTAACACTGCTTAAGGTTAGCTTCCTAGCCGGAGAGCGAATTTTTGCGGATCTTCATTGTGATTATATAAGCGTATAATCACATGGTCTCTAATCATGACGAGAGTGAAGCTATGTTGCAGCTGGACCCTTTGGGAGCAAGAGCTGGTAAAGTTTTTATGTTGTCGGAGAGTTTTACCACCGATTGAGGTCTCATTATCCTCTGTAATGAATGAAGCAAAGCTCGTGTCTTCTGTTGTTTTCCTGATTTTTTTTTTGTTTTGGTGGATTTGCTTAGAAAGCCGTTTCCTTGAATTTTACCTGAGAGAAGCGTCTCGGATTACGGGCGTTTGTCTCTTTGACCAGTCGTTCTTCTCTGTTGAACTCATGATGAATGACAAGATCTCTGTTGAACTTATGATGAATGACAAGAGAAACGTGAGAATTTAAACCAATGATTTATTAAAGCAAACTCAATCAAAAGCATGTGGCGCTCTCGGTAACGAGGCATACTTAAAATCATGATCGTAAACCATAAGGTTATCAAGTAATGACATGTACTAAACAAATTATGTTTACGATGAAGAAGCATGGACTTGTGTTTACTAGAGCAGATCGATCAACCAACTAACTAGCATGATAATATTGACCGGTCAATAAAGAATCTCTTCCATAGAAAATTAAACAATGGTATGACATGGAAATCAATAATTGATGAACGGTGGGTTTTGTCTTGTGCTTTTTTAATAAATGATCGACTAGACTTTTTAACTACTATGAACCTAAGTGATTAATATGAAGTAAAAATCAAACGATTGGTTTTGATAAAGTAATACTTATCTTGATTATAATGGAGACACGTTGGAGATTTTGATGACGGTGAAACACTGATTTTTCCTTCTAAAAAGAGATCGGGGAGATCTGTGGAGATGCTTATTGATAGAGTTTGAGCTTGATCTAACTCATAGTGTGAGCCTATTATTTTATTTTGTTTTGTTTTTTGTTTTTTTGGCGAGAAGATGTAAAGACGAACTGACTAGTTCGGTATGAAAATTGATTTCGAGGAGTATGTTTTAGATTTGAGATGAGCTCGGCTTTATTGATGAATACTTCTGATCCTTTAATTTGGCTTCATTCGCGATGTGTACGAGATCGGCTTAAATCACGACCAAATATGAGATCGGCCATGTTTGCGACCATGTGAGATAAGCTTGATTTGCGATCATGAGAGATCGGCTTTTATTGCGATCAAGTGAGATCGGCTTTAGTTGAGTTCGAGAACTCGTTTTCCCTTACTAGATGCGAGACTTCCAGCTTGGCTTTGAATGTGTGAGGCTCATGATGCTCGCGTGATGGAGGCTTACTTCTGCTCGCCTTTGTTTCTTGGTGGATTGAGAGCTCGAATTTGTTGCAAGGCTTGAGAATCTCGTTTTCATCTTTATCGATAAATCATCAAGCGAGTGGCAATGAACGCGGCTATAATCACTACGAAAGTAGTAATTAGGGTTTTGCTCGTTGAACTTTTAACTTTCCGAATTGATAATTTTCAGATGGCGCGAAATGTTGAAACTCAAATTGCACTCAATAAGAATAACAAAGAGTTTATGGGTTTAGGAGAATCACAAATCGGAGCTTGGAGATAACATGTAAATTAGGTCATCGGAAAGATGAACTAATTAGGGTTTTTATTAAGAAACAGCTGAACCTTGAGAAAGGCTGCCTACGTACCATTTAGAAGGGATCAAGCCAATCGTAGTTCGTTTACAAAATAGTTGGATCATAAGAATAATGAGAGCTTTAGGTATTCTAGCCTAAGTATGGCGTTTTCTAGAGATTTTCGGCCTATTTCTTCAACGACCTAGGCTTCTATTTATATAGAAGCTAAGTCGGTTCCCTTTTCTTTTTTTCTTATAGATTTGCCTTTATCTTCAAGATTTCCTTCTTTATCTCCAAGATTGCTTTTATCTCCAAGATTGCCTTTTCTAAAGAGTTTCTAGAGTTTTAAAGTGGATCGAGCTTAATTGTTGACGGGCTTTTTAGAGAGGTGTGAATCCCTGCTCTAACAGATATCACAAAGCAGTGTAACAATGTATCTTCTCTTATGATCTTTGTTGCAAAGTTATTTTTTATTTCAAAAAGGCTTGTACATCGAATTTTTGGGCATCATTTTGATGATTATTTTTTTAAATATTTGAGTTACATTGTAATTTTCTGATTCTTTGCATTAATTTGTGAATAAAATCGAGTCGGATACTTCACATGTTTTGTTTAGCCATGTCTTTTTTTTTTTTGTGTGTGGATCAAATCGAATTGACAAAGTAAATCTAATCGTTGATAAAAAAAACTAACAAAGAATAAAAATGTAGAGGAAAGGTGTCATTAAATTTAACAATACATCCATAAATATATATATATATTTTTTTTTTACAAAATTGTTTCAACCAGATTTTAGATCTTCTGCCAAAGAGGTCGTAGGTATGAAACCCTTGCCCGTCCTTACACCCCTTCCAAACAAATTACGGGTAACAAAAGAAAAAGGAAAAAAATCTAACATTTTGAATTTTCCATGTCTTGAAAAAATCTATGATGAAGTTATATAAGAGCATCTTTATTGAAGGGTTCTCATGAGGGTATCTATCTTATGATAAAATAAAAAATAATAATAAAAAAAAAAGAGAAAGAGTGAGAATGGATTCTCAAATGAGAACCTTTGAGAAATTGTTGAGAATACCATAATATATTTGTCTCATATAGTTTTGTTTATATCTTTTATTTAAATTAAAATTTAATTATAAATTATAACTACATTAAATTAATAATAATAAAAAATTGTTTAAGAAACTCTTAAGGGTTCTAATAGATGGGGATGCTCTAAACTCTGAAGCAAACGAGTGTAAACAAACTCAGACACCCATAATCTAGCTTTTTCGAGATCAATAGATATTTTCTTTCCTGTTTGTTTGTGATTTTTCAGTTCGTTATGGCGTTGAACTTCACGAACGAAATCGTAGAGACAACCACTCATGTTGTTGCCATGGACACCATGGACCAGATCGGAGAAACAACTGATCATGGTTTTCTTGTTGTGGCAATAGAAAGTCTAAACCAGACATGAGAAACAACAATTCTGATCTTGGTGTTGTGGCAATGGAGGATATCTGATCCAGCCAAGAGAACCAGTCTAAACCAGATAGAAGAAACAACTAATTTTGTTGTTCGTGTTGTTGCATCATGAATCGAATGTCACGCCAGGATAAAAGCTTGTCACCAGGTTGGAAATTTTCATTTTTATCGTTTTTTAATTAAGATTTGAAATTACTTTGAGATTGAACTAATCAATGTTTGTATTCATCATCGCCAATAAATAGAGATCTATTGTGGTATTAGATTTGATTCAGTGGATTTTGAGTAAACAATTGTTGCTTCAATCAACGGTCTTCAATGGAGTCAGGAAGTGAGACTTTAAATTCAGTTTTCGAGTTTGAGGATTTTTTCTCGTGGCGTATGTTCGTTTTGCTTTTGAAATCACAATAAAAATTGAATCGTATTGATAATATTTGGTGTATTCATGGTATTTCAATTTAATTTTATGGATTCGAGTAAAACATTTATGATTATAAGGTTAATGTTTGAATTAATTGTCTTTGTGCTGCAGTGTCGGCAAATGAGATATGTTTATGGATCTTGCGTGACCAAGAAGCAAAGCGGTACATGTCCTACTATGTTATGTCTTCAGTACTTAAAGAACAGATTCGATTTTATGTTTTGTTATGTCTTGTGTTATAAGAAAATGTATATTATTCTTTAGTATTTGTGTTATCCATAGGTAAAAAGAGATCGTAGAAAACGTTATAGCAAACAATAATTGGTTTTGTCCCAAATGTAGGGGCATTTGCAATTGTAGTAACTGCAGGTAAGTCAAGTCAAAACCATCCATTACATGTAATCAATTTGCGAGATTCAATGTAATAGATGATTTTGACTTACCCACATTTGCTACAATTACAAATCCCCCTACATTTGGGACAAAGTCAATTATTGTTTACTATCACCTCTTTTACAGTATCTTCCTACCTATAAACTTTAACAGAGACACTAAAGCATAATATACATTTTTCTCATAACACAAGACAAAAGCTCAAAACATCAAATCGAACATGTTTTTTAAGTAATGAGGACATAACATAGTAGGACATGTACCGTTTCGCTTCTTGGTTACGCAAGATTCATAAACATATCTCCTTTGACGACACTGCAACACAAAGACCATTGATTCAAACATTAACTCTAGTATAGTAAATGTTTACCCGAATCCATAAAATCAAATTCAAATACCATAAATACACCAAATCTTATTAATACAATGAACATCTTTTTCATGTTAAGATTCAATTTTTATTGTGGTTTCAAACCAAATTAAAATATGCCACGAGAAAAAATCCCAAACTCGAAAACTCAATTTAAAATCTCACATCATGACTCAATTGAAGACTGTTGATTGAAGCAACACATGTTTACTCAAAATTTGTTGAGTCAAATTTAAAATCATGACTCAACAGATTGAAGCAACACATGTTTACTCAAAATCTGTTGAGTCAAATTTAAAATCACAATAAATCTCTATTTATATGCAACAATGAATACACACACTAAATATCAATTTCAAAGCAATTTCAAATCCTAATTAAAAACAAAAAACAAATGATAAAAATGAAATTTCTCAACCTGGTGATAAGCTTTTATCATGGCGTAACTTTCGATCCTTGCCGAAACAACATGATTAGTTGTTTCTCCTATCTGGTTTAAACTGGTTCTCTTGACTCGTTCAGATCCTCCTTCGCCACAGCACCAACATCAAGAATTGTTGTTTCTCCTGTCTAGTTTAGTCTCTCCGTCGCCACAACAATAACGCCATGATCGGTTGCTTCTCTGATCTGGTCCATGGCGGGCAAGGGTTTTGATTTGTATGAGGAGCTAAACTAGAAAAGAATAAGAGCTAGAAGATCATCTGCCAAAGAGGTTGCAGCAATCAATTTTTGAGGTCTCGTGGATGAATAATGGATATCCTTTTCTTCATGAATTGGCTTATATATTTATACATATTTCGAGTCGGTTGATTTCTTTCGTTTTATGTTTTTTCCTTTTCTTTTCTTTCCTTTTTCCATGGATTCGGTTTGACCTCCGTCTTTTATTTATACATACTTCAAGTCTGTTGATTTCTTTCATTTTATATTCTTTCCTTTTTTTCTCTTTCCTTTTTCCATGGATTCGGTTTGACCTCCGTCTTTTATTTATACATACTTCAAGTCTGTTGATTTCTTTCATTTTATATTCTTTCCTTTTTTTCTCTTTCCTTTTTTCCCTGGATTCGGTTTGACCTTCATCTTTTCCATAAGATTTCATCCTTTTTCAAGAGCTTTCCTTCTTCTGCCAAGTGTGATGGGCCGTTAAATGGACTGGGTCTCGATTTGAGCCGGGTTTAGTGAGGGTGTACAGCAAATCTCAAACAATTATCTTTCTTTCTTTTTTGTGTTTTTGTCTTTTTATTGTGTTTCAAACCAATAACGATAGATTTTAATAAAAATGTCATAATGCATATAAACCAATAATAGTAAATTTTAAATTTTTTAATAATCATTTAAAATTCATCTACCAATAACCCGTCGTGTAAACGAGCGTTCAATTATATATTGGTCCTTCTTTGAGAAAGAAAAAGTCATCCTTCTCAATTCTAAAGGTTAATGAAACATCAAGTTAAGACGGTCCTCTCGGTCTTTTTCCCCTTTGTTGACTTCAAGATTCTTCAATGTATCGAAACTGTAAAGATTTTCAACTTCCTTAACAACCCCTTTCTTCTCTTACTCAGTTGTGAATCCGTAACCAGTGCCGACTCTGAATCTTTCAATGCCCCAAACTTAAAAAAAAATTGGGCTGTTTTAGTCTATAAAGACTAGAACCCATGAACTCTTGATAGAGAGTTTTTAAAATTGTACCAATTTTTTTAAATTTGGGGGCCGAAAATAATTTATAAAATAGAGGACCGCAAGCCTATGCTTGCTTTGCTTGGGCTCAGGGCCCATCCTGTCCGTAACCCATACACTGAGCCATCCTATTCGCATAGGACAACTTGTAATTTATAAGTTTAGAATTATGGTTTTATTATTATTGTTTTTTGAATAAATTAAAAAAAAAAATTCTGCAAAGTCCACAAAGTTGGTTGTAGATATCATGTTCGAAAGCCAAATATAAAAGCCTGTGGTAGACATAATTTTTTTTTATTCTGTGGAGTCCACAAAGTTGACATTCTACATACATTAAAAACAGAAATTAATAAAAGGAGCTGTTATAATTAAATTAACTTGCCAATTTCACGTTAAAAACTAACATCCAACTTTATATAATTTATGTAATAAGATAACATGGTAAACATAAAATATTGATGTGGACATCTTTTATAGCAAAAGCCAATCAAATTAGTTACTTCAAACAAACAAAAGATGCCTCTTTAAGACATTTCGAACGTGAAGCGAAGTTCGTGTAGACCAGTGAGTGGTGTTCTCATTACAGCCAGATAATATCGCTCCTCTTTACTACTCATGATCACCACCTGCAAACCAATATCATAGGATCCAGTAATGCCTTCGTAAACCAACTTGTATACACGATTCTCTTCGGTTTCCTTTATCACGAGCACTTCTTTAAAAGGTTGACTAAGGCCCATTCCCTCGATTCTGCCAAGTGAACCCAATTTCCAAAAAGTTAGAAAATCATTGAACCTGATGCCATATCCGGTTACAGTTTGGATCGTTGATCCTTGTTGGGTCAGTCTTGGCTCGAGTCGAAGAACGCGTGATGGTCGTGGTTCCAGTCTCAAGCCTACGTAAGGGAAGTCCACTCTGTCAACGTAATAACGTTCTCCGTTCCATAAGGCTCTCATAACACACCCAGGCTGGATCGAAATTGAACTTCCAGTGTTATAATCCAACACTTGTTTGTTGATGTCCACAGCTTCCATAGTTGTAACCAACGCCAACAAGAAAGAGATCACCGAGATTATGATTGTTGTTGCTTTCATGTCTCTCTCTTTCTTTGTGTTTGTGTTTGGTCTGGTGTATGGTGTTTTAAGATGTTGAACCAAACGTTGGGAGTAGGGTTTAATTTATAGAGAGCATGAAATGGAAAAAGAACAAAAAATGAAATTGGAACAATGTTTTGTTATTAAATCACTCTTTAATTTCTTAATGTATCTTTGATTCCACGATTTGTTTTGACTTTGTCTAGCCACGTGCTCCACATACTTCTTTCATAATGTGCTCGACAGCTCTACTTATGAAGTTATGAGTAATTTGATTCGAAACCAAGTACTTTTGAGTAACTTGTAGTGGCTATATTAATTAAAACATGACCAGCCTAGCCTAAGTACTTGATTCCTAGATCATATCGATTAAAAAATAAATCTTCTCATTTCTATGTTTAGTAAATACTCCCTCTATTTAATAATAAATGATGTTTTTAGTCAAAAGAAAGATTATTTTTGGTTGATCAAGAGATAATGTAGCAGCAATCGACAAAGACTTATACTCTATCTGACAATCTCTGTGGATAGATTTTGACAGTTGGATTTTTTGTTTGGAAGATTTGTTTTCTATAACACTTTTTGAGTTTTTGTTCCATTGTATAATCTCTTAACCTAATTTTCTCTCTCCAGCGGCGATAAAAACGACTCTTCTTTCTTTCTTCGTTTGGCCGGTGTTCAGAGCTCATCTCTGGAGCCGTGTCCCTTTTCTTCTTTCTCTGCTTTTTTATGTCTTCTATTCCTCTCCCTCTTTGATTTCATCTTTCGGTGATCCATTTTCCTTTCTTTGAGAATCGGATTTGGAGATGATTAGTTCTAAAGCTTGAGTGGTTTCTGACGGTGATGTTTTGTCAGTGGTGGTTCTTGGTTTGCGCTGCTGATCGGCTATGAGAGTCTCGATCTGCTTCTCTCGGAAGATTTGTTGGCGTTGTCCTCGGGCAGAGGTGTTGGTGGAAACAAATCGGCTTGCGTTTCGTTCAGTCCTCGGTGATGTCAGGATCTTGCCTCGATCCCGTCCCCTGATAGTCGCTTTCTGTTTTAGTTTTAAAGCTTCTCTTCGCTGATTGGTGTTATCTGTTTTTGGGCTTTGTCTTTTTCGGTTTTGTTCTGTCCTTGTTGGTTTTAGTTGGGGTTTTGTTGTTTGAGCAAATGATCTACCCTAGTTTGAAGCTTCGTGTTGCTCTCTTTTCCCTGAGGAAGTGCCGGTTTAGTCGTTTTCTATGGATTAGGATAGTTTTCGGTTAACCATCTCTTAGTTCGTTGAATCTATACTGGTTGACTCCTTCGGCCGCCTTTAGTTTAGAAATAATCAGTTTTCTCCTGTGGTCTTTCTTTGATCTGTTCTTGTAAGGCTAACCTTTTGTGAGGATGCAAAGTCTTAGATTTAGACTCATTCAGCAAAGATTAGGCTTGTAGGAGTTAGATTCTCGTTACGTGCTTCTTATTTGCCGGCCCAACCAAACTGGTGGTCCAAAGCCAAAAAAAAAATATATTTTTTATATTTATAAATATTAAATAATATCAGTTTAAAAAGTAACTCTATATATATTGCTATATAAAATTTAAATTATCTTGTATTTAATATTTTTTTTATAGTTGTGATTTTATAAATATACTATTTTATAAATTTTACCACAAAATGTGACCCAATAAACAAATTTGGTGGCCCTAATCAATGGCTTACCCAATCTGTGCTCTGCACCGGGCAAATTTCATGTTAATCGTTGGCTTCCTTGTTTTTCGGTTATCCTCCGTCTGTTCGGCTGTACCTTTTGAGCTTTCCAGGTGTTTTTGAGAGCCTGGTATTTTCCTGTGTATCTCTTGTCTTCCGTTTATCGGACTTTGTTTGTCCCATTTTGTTTTTGGGGCTGTGACTCCTTTGTTTGGGCTTAGGTCTCCGGAGTTTTTTTTTACTGCTGGCTTTGTATTTCACCTTCGTATTGTATCTTGTATTTCACTTTAGTTTCTTGTACGTGGTTAATAAAATATCAGATGAAAAAAATATATATATAATCTCTTAACTTTAATCTGATCCCATGACATTTATTTTAATAACAATTGAGATGCAAGAGAAGACTGAAATATAGTAAATAAATAAGGTGGCGTAGCTTGTTTTGTCAGATGTATGCAGCAACCAATGTATATGCATAGTTGATATTGCATTATATAAACTCTCAACGATTTTTTTTTTTATTAAATTAATTGATTTTCCTCTGGAAGGGGGAGAAAAAATAAACGCATGGAACTAGAAGACAAAGAAGATAAGTTTGTTGGGATACGGCAAAAGAAAATGTTGGTTTGTATGGATATCGTTTATATACGTATATGACGATATATTTACGTCCATGTATACATATACTTATATATAATATATATATATGCACATATATGCAATTTATATACATAACACATACATTTACACTATTTAAATAAGTTAATTTACGTACATAAAGCTACATTAGTATATGAGATACGCAGGATAAAACAGTTTATACATACATATAGCTTATATTAGACGTACAAACTATACTAAGTTATAAGTACATCAATAGATGTGTATATCATAACTACAAAAACACATGAAAGATAATATACGTATATAGCAAGAATATGTGTGAAACGGTGAGGAGTACAAGAAAATAAACACTACAGTTGTAAAAGGAAGATGAAAAGCAAAAAAAAATCAACATAAAAATTCAACCCAATGCCCTCAAGAGCAGTTGATTGATGTACAAACAACCTCTACTCCAAAATATTTAATCATAGCCTTTTACTCCAGGGTCTAAGGCTTAACATCCACAAGCATTAATATCCTTAACTCTTTAACATTTATTCACTTTTGGTTTAGGAGTTCTCAATCGTTTTCAATTGGTTAGGAGAGAAAGGAGCTTGAAAATATGATGTAAAAGTTCTTTTTTGGTAACTTACTTAAAAAACGTGAACTTATGTTAAACCACATGCACATGATACGAGTCGGAACATATTCGGGTTCGAATTTGGATTTAGGTGTAGATTCGGGTAGATATGCCTTACTCCCAATAACCTATCTTTTTGTATCAAATCCCCTATATATTATCCCCTATATATTATTTGAGAAATATTCTCAAAAAATCTATTTATTTACAATAGTGTCATTTTGCTGATGTGTCACCACCACATTCATTCTGACATATCATTTAATAAAATTAATAATAATTAAATTAAGTATAAATCAAAAAATATTAATTTCGCTTTTGGGGAATCGAACTTAAGACATCGAAGACAACATAATAAGTACACAACCACTTTCACAAAGACATTTCATATGTTTCCCAATCAGTTTCTTTTAGATATCTATAAATTACTTTATGTATTAAAATTATAAACTATTTACATTATATGCCATTATCCACCTTCTGTATTTTGTTATAACCAGAAAATATATATAAGAATTATTATGCATCATTAGTAATAAAAATAGAATAAATTTTTCCATTAAGTATTTTTTTATATAACCAGAAATTTTATATTTATATAAAAATTATTATGCATCATTAGTAGTAAAAATAAAATAATATAAACCTACTTCTATTTATTCCAAAATTTTGGAATAATGGACAACGAAATTATTTACATTAAGTGACTTAAGTATGTCCACTTTCGTTAAGTCCCAAAATAAGTTTAGGGAAACAAAGCGACGGAAATATATTCCTTCGCTTCCATTTTCATGAAGTCCCAAAATAAGTCTATTTTAATTTATTTTATTAAGTACAAATTCATTAATTACAATAAAACTTACCAAAATCGCAAACCTCTAATTTTTATTTATTGTGTTTTCATTATAAAAAGGAAAGTTATTATTCTAACTTTTTCATAATCAATCAAGTTACTTTAAAAAAATATGTCTTGCCATAAACTTGGTGATTTCGAAAATATATTTCATTAAGAATTTAATGAAAAATATTTAAATAAATAATTAGAAATTATCATATTTTAAATTATATTTTACTTAACAGAAAAATTATAAAATTTTCATTCCGCGCAGACCGCGGGTTATCACCTAGTTTTTATTATTACATAAATATAAATTTGGCCAGAAGGTGAATAATTCTCTTAGTCACTGGAGAATTAAACTTTGTTGAAAAATCAAATAAATCAATTTTTTAACTTCCATAATTGATCATAATAGTTCAAAGTGAAATAATATTAATTAAACCAAATAGACCATTATATAGAGATTAAATCTCTCCTCCCTCATTCTTTTGAACAAGAAAAACATGTCTAAGATTCTTTTCATCTTCCCCTTTTATTGTTTTCATTTTCTTTTTATAACAGTACAATACAGAAAAAAGTTAAAAGCTTAGACCATCATCAACGCGGGCTCTTAGATGAGTTTCTTAGTTATTTTAGGGATTAACTTAAATCAAAAATAAACAATAAACCAAGATTAAGAAATTTAAAGACCGTTTCTTAAGTGCCACGTGTCAGAAGCGTTCTTTCTCTTTCGATGTCTTCCTCTTCCTCCGACTTCTTCTTTCTTCCTCTCTGATTCCACCGATTAATCGAAAACCCAACGAAACCCACTAATCGAAATCTCCAAATCCGGGGAAGATAGAGCCTTTGAAGGAAGATGAAGAGTACAGTTTCAGGGAAGTGGTGTTGCCGTCGTTGATCCCGGTGGTGCCGGAGCTAGAGAGAGAGAACGGAGAGAGAATAAGAGGGAGAGATGTAATCGTAGCCGTTGATCATGGCCCCAACAGCAAACACGCCTTTGATTGAGCTCTCGCCTTTGATGTAATCGTAGCCGTTGATCATGGCCCCAACAGCCTCGCCGATACTCTTCACCTTGTTCACACCGTCTCAAGTTCGTTCATTCCCATCTTCTCGCGATCTTAATTTGTGTCAATGTGAATCAGTAGATAGTTTTCGTTTTCTTGTTCATATGCAATTCCTCATATCTGAAATCGGAAAAGTTTACGATTTTTTTCTAAGGATGGTTTTGATTTTACTCATAGGTGTTAAGAACGACGTTGTGTACGAGACGAGCCAAGCACTGATGCAGAAACTTGCTGTTGAGGCGTTTCAAGTTGCCATGGTAAGCTTATGTTATCTCTTTTGTTTGCCTAATAATGTTTGGAGAAGAAACTGTTTCTTGATTGCAAAGTTAGAAACAATATGTAATATTGGAGCTTAGAAGTTAAATTGTATTGTATGTCTCTTTGTATCTTAGTTTCATCTTTTAAAACATCTTTGGTGCGGTTTTGCGTGAAGACATTGTGATAATTTATTTCATATGAGGATAATCAGATACCCGTTTAGCTTGATACTACTGATTTGTTATGTTTAGGTGAAGAGTGTGGCTTGTGTTGTTGAAGGCGAGGCTGGTATTGTAATCTGCAAGGAGGCAGAGAGAGTGAAGCCTGCGGCTGTAATTATGGGTACACGAGGACGGAGCTTAGTAAGAAGGTCAGAACATATATATATAAGAACAAATTATGATCTCCTTTTTTGGTTTCTTTGATGCGATGATCCTCCTTTGGGATTATGCAGCATGCTACAGGGTAGTGTAAGCGAGCATTGGCTCTCAATTATGCTTTTGTGTAATTTAGTAATGTACTTGACATGTCCAGTTCCTGAAGCTCATGGAAAAAGCGTGTAATATGAGGGCCACAACGCCAAGACACATTTGCTTCGATCTACAACGGTAATCACCAGGTTCATCATTGGCTGCTGTGTTTATTGACCAATTTTTGGTCTGGCCGTAGACATGATTTTCGTTGTTTCTTCTTGTGTTACTTAGATTGCAGAGTCCTTTCCGTTTACGAATGACAAAAGGTCTCCTATAACGCAAGTAAAGGCTCCACCTCAGCTACAGAAACTTATCTGGTTAGTTGTGCCACTGAAAATTCATGTCTTCTGATGTTTCAAATCAGACAAAAGGAGTCATGTATGAATCGTGTTTTGGTGATTGATCATTGTCGTTCTGAATTGGGTTAATCGCTGTAGTTGCAGTCTTTGTTTCGGTGTGTTTGTAAAAACATTGAAGGCATTGTCTTTGCCTCTTCTTCTTCTTCTTCTTCTTCTTCTTCTTCTTCTTCTTCCGTGTGTGTGTGTATGTGTTTTGATTTGGGTTTTTGTAGTTTCAAGTTTGTGTATAAAAACATTTTCTCAGGAATGAAGTTTGTATGCAATGGTGTGATGTTTCTGAGAAATTGAATTGTGGGATTTGCAAAATTATCCGAGAAGCTCCTTATCTCTTTTTTGGATAAAATAATTTTTTTTTTTAAGAACTCCTAATAGAATTCTACCATTGGAGCACATGAAACAAAATTATCTTAACAAAGATTCTTAACATAAATTTAATAATTAAATATTAAGTAAAAACCCCTTATGGGTTTCTTGCATTGAACATGCTCTTATGATTCTGTGTAATGCGGAATTATATAAAATATTCTGTCATATCATGGAATTTGAAACATCATGCAACCGTCATATTACAAAATATTTTTATAATCAATTATGATTATTGAGTGTATTTTACTTTACAAGTATCCGTTTGCCTAAAATTTGCGTTCCTATAAATCTCACTTTATGTCGTCTTATAAAATATTCTGTCATATCATGGAATTTTATTTTTGTTGACACATTGTGGCTTTAACCGCTCTTCTCTTGTTTATTCTCTCGAGTGTTTTCAGGTGCATGAGTACTCAAGGAAATGAAGATCTAATCTTTTTAGCGTCTGAGTTTGAGAGAGACACAGACTCCCTGTTTTATATTTTCAGAGAATGAGAATTTGTATATGATCTATTCGAATCTGCCATCGGTAATTTTTTTTGTATTGGAAAAATAGCGGCTGATTTACCTTATAGTTGAAAGATACTGGTAAGAGGAGGAAAAAAAAGAGAGAGGGAGAGAGAGAAAGAGAGAGAGTTCTTTTTTGTCACAATTCACAAACATTTCATTTCATTAACTAACTTGATCGGTTACAACTAACTGAGAGAATTAAGCATCATCTTTGAATATTACAATAAAACATAGAGTAGATTCATCTTCGGAGTAGATTCATCTTCAGAGAAAATTGACAGCGAATTTGAAGCAAACTTCAAATGCGTCGAAAGTTCTTTCACGGCTGAGCCGAAATGGGTAACATTAGTCACATTGCAAGGTAACGTTGAGTACCAACTCCTATCTCCAGACATCGACAAAACGAGTCTAGTTGCCTCTTCTGGTCCCGTACAGACCGCTACGCAAGAAAACATATCGGTGAGAAAGTTGTAGACGCCTTTCAAGAAGACAAAAAGTGGTAACGGTCTCTCCTCGAAAAGAGAAGAATATGGAAAAGTCCTCTCATTAAACAGTGAGGAAGGTGGGATAAAGCTCTTCCTAGCAGATTTTATGTCCATCTCAGATAAAAAGCCACGAAGAACAATAGCAATAGGTGCGCACAAACGATTACAAGGGCTACGCCCAGGAAATAAAGTATCAATATGGATACAAGGGCCAGGTCCAGGAAGTAGAGCAAGTGAAAAAAGATTATAAGGGCCAAGCCCATGAAATGAAGAGAAAATGTGAATACAAGGGTCAGGTCCAGGAAAATAGAGCCAACTAACCACAGAGGGGATAATGGGCCAAGCCCAATTAAAGGGATTGCCTGAGCAGGTCAGAGGAGCCAAGAGATTAGCGGGAGAACGGCCAATTCCTACCCAAACACTTAGTTGCGGTCATGATCCGTACATGTACTTACGACATGTGCGAAAACATACCCGTATTTTATATTTTGTATAATTTCATACCTAAACTCTAAACAAGCGGCCAAAACATACATTGACCATAAATATGTCAGTCAACCGTTTGATATTGCTGACGTGACTACGACGTGTCTGCTGAGTCAAGAAAAATCAAAAAAAAAATTATAAAAAATGTGATTTGTCCGGCGAATCACAAAAATAAATATAAAAATAAAATTAGAGATTTTTAATTTTAATAATTAATAAATTTTATCAAACCGGTTTAATATATATATAACTTTCTTCGTAAAAAATGTGACGTATGCGATAAGTCTCAAAAAAAAAAATATTTTTTATAAAAATAAAAATAGAATAGAAAGTTTTTTTTTATCCTGACAAATAAATTAATTTTTTTGTAACTCGAACATGTGATCTCCAAGATCCCTACATTTCGGTAATCAAGGGGCTTAAAGATATACATCTTGGAGATAACATATTGGATTAGATACAATTTACGTTGGAAAGAGTCTCCTCTAAAAAAAAGAGTAATATTACATAGTTTGGACCTTGCCCTGGGGAACGTACGCTTTTGGGCCCAAAACCTCTAGGTCATTTAAGAAACAAATGCTAGCTGTTAGAATTATTGACATGTTTAGAACGCAAAACTTTACATATAAGTCTATCCAACTAAAATATTTTTTCATTGTAAATTTACTTAAATAAAAAAAAAAATCAAAACTATCTATGATATTTATATCTCTTATAAATTTATATTATATTTTTGAATTAAAATAAATATAAAAGAAAAAAGGAATTTATTGTCGTAAAAAAATAAATTTATTTGTTAGGATAAACAAAACAATTTTATTCTATTTTTAACTTTATAAAAATATTATTTTATTTTTATTTTTGGAGAATTATTGCATACGTCACATTTTTACGAAGAAAGTTATATATATATATATATATTAAACTGGTTTGATAAATTTTATTAATTAATAAATTTAAAATCTCTAATTTTATTTTTATTTTTATTTTTGTGATTCGATGGACACATCACATTTTTTATAAATTTTGTTTTTGATTTTTGTTGACTCAGCAGACACGTCGTAGCCACGTCAGCAATATCAAATGGTTGACTAACGTATTTATGGTCAATGTATGTTTTGGCCGCTTGTTTAGAGTTTAGGTATGAAATTATAGAAAATATAAAATATGGGCATGTTTTTGCACATGTCAGAAGTACAGGTACGGATCGGGACCGCAACCCAGTGTTTGGGTAGGAATTGGCCGTTCTCCCGAGATTAGCCGCCACCAAAGTGCAGAACTTAACGTCGGAAAGCATCCCTGAACTATGAAACTGAGAACGACAAAGGATGTGATAAGAATCTCCGGCGGAGGAGAGGGGTGAGCCGCCGGTGGCTGAGTCGAGATCCAGCAGAGAATAACACCCACGATCGTCTGGTGGATCCGGAGGGTTCAAAGAGGAATTCACCGATGAAACCGGAGAGGGAAAATACATGTTTCTCTTCGCCGGATCTGGGGAGAACGATGAAGCCAGAAGGATGTCACGGCGAAAAGGGTACATATGCAGAAACATGAAGAGCGGGATGAGAACCACCATGAAACTGCAGCTGGCGGATCTCTGAAACCGAGAACGCAGTGTACCTGTCGGTCGGTCGGAAGAGGACCGCCACTCGAACATCACAGCGGAGGAAGAAGAGAGGTGACAGATTGAGGCGGGGAGAAGAGGACGACAAACGCAGGTAGAGTTCATATTTGATAAACTTCTCTCTAATGAATGTGTCCACATTAGCAAAAATCAGCAAAACAAAAAAAAATTTTGGGCTTTTACATATTTTGGGTATGTAAATGTTTTGAGCTTTCACTTAATATTAATTTAAAAGTAACAAAAAACATTTATTCTATAAATCACAAAAACTGTAAATCCTCTACTAAATAAAAATTTTAAAATGTTATTTCGAATAAAAAATAAAACAAATATAGAAAAAATTGAAAGGTGAACAAATACAGAAGATAACGGAAAAACTTGCAGAGAATAGTTATCAAATTTACAAAAACAAAAGTCGAAAAAATATTTGCACAAAACTAAAGTAAAATCATTCATATATATTTTATTGTGTAAAATGAATGAAGAAAATTTTCCATGAATAAAAAAAGACTAAAGTGTTTTTACCACACAAAAAAAAAAGACTATGTGTTTTGACAAAAAAAAAGACTAAAGTGTATAATCATGTAGCATAAAAATAAAATTTGACTAATGTTATTTAGGGAGGAGGGGGGAGAATAATAAACGCAAGACTATTTGTGTTTGAGAATGAGTTAGAATTTTCCAGAATTTATAAAAAATTAAGAAGTCATTCAATTTAAAATGGGTAGAATCAATGGTGAATTCATTTGATTGATCTCATTCAAAATAAGCAACATGAAAAATCAGAAACCAATTGAATAGAAATATTTAGTAGAAAAATATAGATACTTACGACATCGTATAAGTATAGGAGGAAGTCTATAAAAAAAAATATAGGAGGAATTTTTTTTACAATTAACACATCACAATTTATATTAGAAAAATGCATTCACAATTGGTCTATATATTTTAGGCTAATAAAAAACTAAAACAATATTTATAATTAAAATTAAAAAAATAACTATAAAACAAGGAAGAATTTATTTAATATACCGCAAAAATGGAAAAATTAGGTAGATGGTATGTAATGATTAAAAATTATATCTACATATATTACACTGATAAAAAGAGATGATTTTGCCCCTATTATATGTCACTTTAAATAGTGATGGCGTCAGGTGAGAGAAGCTCGAGTTGGTGAAAAATTAGTAAATAACTATTTGATTACCTCGTTAACTACTATAATATCATGATATATATGTTATTGTTAAACAAATTATCAAATCATATAAAATATAAAAATAAATTTGACAAAAATATCAATAAATAAAAATGAATTGTTTTCTTCTTATGTAATTAAAATGATAATAATTCTAATAACAAGATATAAATTGATAACATGATAATAATAATATTCATAATACTTGTAACATACTAACATATTAAATATTTGTATAATATTTTTATTAACGTGATAAAACATTAAAGATACATATAATACTTATATTAACATATAACATATACAGAATATTCACCAACACAATCACAAAGTTAACAAGATAACAATGATAATGATATCATCATCTTCCTGCACTACTGTTAACGTCATCGTCACCACCACTATCGCCGTTACCACCGCGGTTTCCGACAATATCAATATCACCGATCCATCACCACTCTCCACCACTGTCACCATCTACATTATCATCATTGTTACCATCGTTATCATCACAAATATCGTCATCACCGTTGTTAACATCATCACCATCGTTGTTGATGTCATCACCACCCTACATTTTCACTATTTTTCATCGTTTTTCTTTTCTTCTTCCTCTTTTCTTTCTTTTTCTTTTTTCTTTTTCTTTTTCCCTCTTCTTTTGGATTTCCTTGTGGATAACTTTAATTTGTGAGACCCTCACTTAAATTTTATGCATATAATGAGCTGCTTATACGAAAGTGTGTATAGGGATAGGAGAGACTTTTCGAATTGAATAGTGTAGATAAAAACCAAAAATATGTCAGTTTGTGTTAATTAAATATGCAAGTATCTGAGTATATATATTATAATTTCTCAGAAAACAATACAAAATAGCATAAAATAAACATAATAGTAATATAAATATATGAAATGATAAAGTACACAATTAACGATATGTTTTTAGAGATATTTCACATCACATATAGTAATATGATTACAATCATGTCCGATTAAGATAACTCCACGGGTTAATAAGTCAAATCTCTCTCCATCTAAGTTATCCACATTATTAACTTAATTTTTTTAATAGGCTTTTATATATTGTATTTAACTTTGTTGATTTCGCATGAAATAATCGACATACAAAAAGAGAAGTCAATTGAATAAAAATATTCATTGATATTAGCGCATAAGTTTATGTTTTCTTTTTAACAATTAACACATCTCAATTTATTTTTAAAAACAAAAATTTCACAATAAGTCTACATAACAATAATAAATAAACTAAAATAATATTTAAAATTATGAAAAAACAAAAATAGAAAAAATAAACATAATAATAATATAAATATATAACACTAGAAAAATAAAATTATAAAGTAAAAAATAACAATACCTTGATGAATTTCTCTGCCTCTTTTGAGTTTGGGAGAGTATGATACACAAGATAACAATACAATTTGAGTGGTAAATGTAGTAAACTCCGGTACAGGGCCAAGAATAGAATATCAAATTGGGAGAGTATGACACAACCTGGTGATGCATATAAAAATTGTGTTGAAATCATATTCTATGAAAATCTATATTTAAAATCAACAAACGAATAACACCCTCTTAAATCCCAAAGAGACCCTCTCAGTGTCAAAGAAAATTAACTTTGGTAGTTTATTGTAAATAGCATTAATGACACTGAGATTCATAAAAGATGAAACATAAGTCTCCGTCAATTTTGTCTTTCCAACTACTTCTCATCAGCAATATAACTTGGAAGATCTTCCCCGGTAGGTGTTTTTCCGGGATAGTTAGTCACCGGAGGATCAGAGCTGTTCATGCTGCAATTAAACAAGCATAGACAAAAATAATGACTTTTAAAAAAAAACTGTGTGAATGTAACAAATGTGAGTTTCTTTTATTGAACAAACATACCATTTATCCACCAATACAACCGAACGGAGCTCACAGTTAGCAAAACTGCAACAATCAGAAGAAAAATTGGGATCATATTGAGAACACAAACTATACCAAATGATCAAAGAGAGAAGAAGAACTCAATGGTATTAAAAAGAGAGAGAGAGAGAGAGAGAGAGAGAGAGAGCTAGCTTACTGTGAAGAAATCTCGCTTTTCACGGCAGGAACACAATCGTTTCCAAATGAGTTTAATGTTTGATACAAGAACCCGCTATGAGTAACAACAGCAATCTCCTTTTCTTTCCTTGTACTCAACCTATATTCAAGAAAATCATGCCAAGAACTATCATGATCCTAAACTCATTATGTCAAAACAAAACATCAAAGCAGCATAGAGATGTTAAATAAGAAACATCAAGCAAAATATTCACCAGTTCATGAATCTCACGCCTCTAGCCGCAATATCTTGGTTCTCCTCTCTGACGTCAGGCTTCCACAAAACATCTTCATCAGTTTCTATCTGTATATATAACATGAGAAACTATTAAAACAAAAGAAAACAACAAGGCCATATTCAGAAGACTATAGTTTTCAGTGGACACAAATGGTTAGGTACTTGCCAATGAAAAATCAACTGCAGGGAATAATTCACGGTACTTGGTGATACTGCTTCTTCTGTCACAAGGATGAACACCCTGAAACCAAAAACAAGAACATTGCAAAAGTTTTTTTACTCTCAAGTAACTGCAATTTATAAGTACAAGGTGAGAAGTAAACATACCAAATGTTCTCTGCAGGACTCAACCGCAATAAAAGGTGGGCAATTTAAGCTTGATATAGCAGGACGGTCGCTGTTTCCCGCACCCGCCGTCATAAGCGGAGTTGCATCAACGCCATCTTGGTAACCTTCACCGCCAAAAGTTCCAACCGCGGTTTGCAAAGTCCTAAAACAAAAACAAGCATTGAGGTAAATACACAACTACTCTCCAAGTAGCTAAACATCGGAACTAAGCATATTCTCACTCTGAATGACTTGTCTCAAGTAAGAATCCAACCATGAAAATGCCATCAAGATCATATCAATAAGCGAGTATATTACCTGAGCAGAGGCGACACAACGACCAACTCAATTCTGTTGGAGATCCCACTTACCTTAACATGCTTTCGTAGATTATCAACCTACAATAACAAAATTCACATTACTTCCCTTTTGCAAAAGATCACAAAACCTTAATGTGTAACATTATAACGACAAATCAATCATATTTAATACTAAAAAATTAATAAAAACTTAACAAATCATTCAAATCATTATGCAAATTCCGAGTAAGAAAAAACTTAAAAATATAGTACTTGTTGCCATCCGAGAGGTGTAAGATGTGCATCAAAGAGATCCTCAGATAAGTAAGCATCATGGTTCTTCTCTCCAGCTACATTGTGAATCCCTTGAGCATGCCTCACCTAATCACAAGAGCTCAAATCAGAACCTCAGAAACAGAGCCAAATCAGAAATATGGAAAAAGAGAATACTTTTGGAACAGCACGAACCAGATGTATGGTTTTGCAACGGTGAAGTGGGTAAAGGCCTTGACTTGGTTTAGCCTCCATATCTAAGTTTGATTCATCCATACCAAAATCATTCAAATTTACATATAACCCATGAATGTTCATCAACAAAAAGCAAAACCCATTTAGCATTCTCTATAAAATTAACGATCTGGTTCAAGAAAATGAAACGATATGGTTTTGCAACGGTGTAGTGGGTAAAGGCCTAGACTTGGTTTGGTCTCCATATCAAAACTTGATTCATCCACCAAAAAATTCAAATTTCCATATAACCCATGAATGTTCATCAATAAAAAGCAAAACCATTTAGCCCTTTCTATAAAATTAACAATCTGGTTCAAGAAAATGAAACGATCTGTAAAAGGCGTTACTGGTTTCAAGCATCCAGGACCAAAAAAAAATCAAGATTCCGACAACCATATTCTGAGATCATAAAAGAAACAGAGAGAGAGAGAGAGATTACCGTGGGAAGGAATAGAGTGCAACAGAGAAGAGGGAGAGTACGAAACGATGTAAGAGGAGAAGCAGAGGAAATGAAAAATGAAAGAGTGGAGAACATTGGTGAAGCTTACAATATATGGGGGGACTCGAAAACTGTGTTAGATCCGTGTGTCCAGCTTTTTCTGGTTTCTTTCCTTTAATTACTGTTTCCTAACTTTCCTTAGATTTCTTTTGTCATTACACGACTATGACTTTTGGAATATTCCGAATTTAATAGCATCTATGGTTGTGGTTCTCTTTGACTTAAACTAACGCAAGACCAAAAACAAAAGAATTATCGTATTTTAAGAGCTTGATTAGCAGAATATTGGAATACACATTTATATAAAAAGATAGGTTCAGGCCATCCACACAGCAGAAATAATCCAAAAAATAATCAGCCAATAAAAACATAACAATTTGTCACATCATTTAAAAATGAATACAATGAAACCCAATAATGAACCCAAAAACGAATTATACAAAAGCCCAATGATACAGTCCAATTAAGAGGTAAAAAAAAAACTTCAACCAACACAATTCGAAAATCATATTTTCATCAACAACGTCAAAATCGTCGATTTATATTTCTTAATTTGCTGTTAGCCAATCAAAATAACCCATATCAAACGCTTAAACACTTAAACGGAAGCAAGACGCTCATTATTTCAACATAGGGGCTTCTATTCTTTTTACATTCCTTTGCTTCCTAACGCCACTATGATGTCTCTGAACCTTTCCCTACTTAAATTCCATATTGCGTTTATGGGAACTCGGGTTATAAACAAAATTCCATATTTCCCTACTTAAATTCGCTTTTCTCCAAGGCTTTGTCGGTAATTTCAAAAGGTGCAAAACATGTAAGGTACCTTTGCGTGTGATGTTTATGAATCAATTAGTGAGTCCAATTCGTTTCTTTGATCCTATTATATCTGAAACAAAAGGCATTTACATATAATCAAATGTTAACCTCTTGCTATTTGATATGACTTTGGAATCAATAATAGTTTATCATAGGTCATCAATCATTTCTATCGATTGTGGTATTTATATGCCTAACCACACAATAAACAAATTTGAAACTATTGAAACCTACCTTCTTAGTTTGCATGGGCCTAAGATTGATATCGTCTAATTAAGGGGTATATTTTTAGTTAAATTTTAATGACAGTATTTGAATAGTTTCCATGTCCTCCTACGTAGTACATTGGAAGATGGGGTGACGAGCAATTCTAATCTTCAATCATCTGGTTATGTGGGCACTTGCAATTGGTTTTAGATCGGAGGTTAGCCTTGACCTTTTTCTCCGTTTTTTTAAACTTTCCAATATAATAATTCAATCACACTATAACCTGAATGTCACATTATTCTCTATATGTATCATAATTAATAATGACCATGCATCCTATGCAACAATTTATAATCATAAGAGAAATGGAGATATGTTCTGCAAACTGGTATGAATTTGAATTATTCTGTTTTTATATTTCTCTCTTTCTCCATTGTGCTTTTATATTTCTCTCTTTCTCCATTGTGCTAATCAAGCAGAGTTTTCCACTTCATTGGTAACTTAAACAATAATAGAGCAGTAGATAGTCTTTAGTATTAATGACAAACGTAGATATGCTAATGATAAAGAATACATGGCCAGTATAAAAGTATAATAAATACTGCAAATTGACAACACTTTCTTTTTCATGTGATGAAGAAAAAAAATTGACAAAGAATCGCAAATAACAAAAAAAGATAATATTATTTTTACCCTACGTGATATTTTTCATGTAAAATATTGTCGTACAGGAAACTCATCACATTACATGCTTCAGAATCCGTTGAATCAGACAAAGAGACTCAATAAATTGTGGAGGAGATACAAATTTCAGAAGATGCAGTAGATGATGATAATCGATAGGCTAAAGCCTCTTTTGCAAAAGTGGGGAAACACTCTAAGGGCCTGACTGGTTTAAACGCAGCGGTTGCGGTTGCGGCTGCGGGAGTTTGGGGAAGCGGGCGATTGCAATTAACAGCGTTATTAATCGGGTTTTATGACTGGCACAGCGGTTAGAAACGGGTGCGTTTGCGGGATATTTACGACTGGTTAACTTGCGGTTGCATTAGCGGTTAAACAATAAATTGACAATATAAACATATTTTATAACTATAAAAAAATTTTAAATATCATATTATTATTAAAAACTATAAAATTATTAATTGAAAATAATAAATTATAAAAATTATTACTTTTATTTCTCAATTTTTTTAGTTTGGATGAAAGTTATGATTTTAATAGAGAAATTGTGTTTTTTTGTATGGAGATGTTAGAGAAAAAGAATTTTAGTTGTTATATATACATTAGTGATGAAAAGAAAATTTATCAAAATAATTAGAGTTTATAAATCTTATACATATAAAATTATGAAAAATTGTTAATAAATATTAGTTAAAAATGTAAAATTTATTTATTTATTTGTAATTATAATATTCAAATCTTATTTAAAAAAAAAGTTTCTAATATATATATCTTAATTTTAAATAAATTTTGTGTTTTTTTATTTTTTTATTTTTTTAATTATCCACCCGCAATCGCCCGCAACCGCAAACGCTAGCTGGAAGGAGCTTTTGATTTTGAGCGTCAAAAAGCAGTTTGAAACGGTAGAAAGCGTTTTGTGTGATTGTTGTCAAACGCCAACAACCGCTACCACCCGCAAAATCTGCGTTTGAGGTATTTTTATTTGTTTATAGATTCATATTCAAATATTTTGGTAAAGTAATGATATGATAATAATTGTCTAGAATTTTATTATATACTATGTATTCAAATAAGGTATTTTTATTTGTTTATAAAGAAGATCTTTGACATGTTACAATTATTCATTGTTTCACTTCATCTTCAATAGCAAGCATAGGTACGTAATACAAATGTCTTTAGTTTTTTTTTTTTTTATAAATTGTTTGTTGTGTTTTCTTCTTCCAAATTATACTTGATTTACTTATTTGATTGGGTATTTAATTAGTAGTGAAGCTTTGAAATTTTTGACGTGTCTGTTCAAATTGTTGTGATAAATAATGTCTTACACGTTTTTTATTATATCTCACAAAAGACTTGTGTTAACAAATATAACTTTTGTTAAAAAAGAGTATTTTTGTGTTAAAGAATATTATTTTTTAAATTTGCTATCCATACTTTGAGAATACAATGGGAAACTATAGTATTTTAAAAGTTGTGATTCATGTGTTAAAATGTAAAGAATCATTGTTCTAATAACACTAAAATTTTAAAGAATTACAAAATCATTAGATACTATACTTTTTGAATAACACAAGATTTCAAATGGAATTACAAAATCATCACACCAATAACAAAGGATTTAAAAAGAATTATTAAATCATCATACCAATAACACAAGATTTTGTTAGGAATTTAAGAATCATTACCCCAATAACAATGGAATCTTAAAATTCATAAACCCTCTTCCCGGATAAAAAGATAAGAGTTAAGCATCTCCCTCTTGGTATTCAATAGGAGGAAAAAGAATCATAGAATGAGAAGGGTGAAGTTTAGGGTGATATAGAGGGTGAAGAAAAAGAAGGGCAAAAAAAAAAAAAATACCAAAAAAGGAATCGAATGAGATGAAAGAACTTCTTAAGATGAATTTCACTCAATCATGTACTTCCTTCTAAGTATTACATACTGATATTCTACGTTTTCTCATGGACGAAAATGTACGCACTCGATAATATGTCTAAATTAATGTACAAACAACATTGCATTTCGTTAATTTTAAGTAAAAATATTTTAGTTTTTTTCACCCGCCCGTAGGACGGGCTAAACCCTAGTAACAATTAAAAACGTTATCAACATGGTGGGAAAAACTTAAAACTAAATAAGTTTAAAACGTTACAAGTTATTATTTTTTAAATATATAACTTTTTATCTATAATAATTTTTTTTTGTCGACTATCAACCCAAGTTTGGTTAACGGTGGCAGATTCCAGAGATTTTGCTTCCATTAAACGAGTCTGATTTACTCTGCCCTTTTAATAAGGATATTAGCACAAACATTTTGGTTTCGAAGAATAAACCGAACAACACATTCTTCAAAGGAGTTTTTAAGCGTATACAAGTGATCTAACTCTGATCTAAAGGCTGAGCAATCTACGGGATCTTCGATCATCTAAATCAAATTTGAGCAGCCCATCTCCATACAAACTCTTTGGATCCGTTTATCTTTTAGGCATGTAATTGCCCAAAGTAGTCCGTCCAATTTTGTATGTAGATGTGACAGGCTTCTTCTGCATCCTTGTTGTCCTGTGGTGATGTGTCGCATATTGTTTGTCAGATACCACCCAATTCTACTAACCGGCCCATGATCGATCCAAGAGGCATCAATCTGGCAAGTCGGGATTTGGGGGACCACAAGGGACTCGTTCGAGGTGTCTGGGCCTTGCCTCTTCTCTCTCTCCTCCTCCGTCTGACACAAGACTCGGAATCCACCAAAGCCTTACACCCTTGATTCAAGTCTTAGCCGCGAGATGGAGGCGATGTAGATGATGAGTAACCAGTTTGTTGATTGAATCCACAATCAACGGTTTATGTTTCTAACTTCCAAGGGCTATTCCTCGCAAGGACAGTAAGAAACAACACGAAAATCTAAGGGCTTGATTCCACAAACACTTAAACACTCGCAGGAACCATATTGGTTTAAAGATAACTCTTTTGAAACAAACAAAGGGGATTTCTATTGCTTAAAACGTGAATTGAAAGTACAAAAGGGTGGAGCTTATATATTGCTCGACAGAAATAAAGCCTTAATGGCCATAGCTATGAAAAGAGAAAGTAATGAATCAAATAAAATCAAGAAGATATCGCTNATGTTTCTAACTTCCAAGGGCTATTCCTCGCAAGGACAGTAAGAAACAACACGAAAATCTAAGGGCTTGATTCCACAAACACTTAAACACTCGCAGGAACCATATTGGTTTAAAGATAACTCTTTTGAAACAAACAAAGGGGATTTCTATTGCTTAAAACGTGAATTGAAAGTACAAAAGGGTGGAGCTTATATATTGCTCGACAGAAATAAAGCCTTAATGGCCATAGCTATGAAAAGAGAAAGTAATGAATCAAATAAAATCAAGAAGATATCGCTTTGGACGATCTAGCCGTTAGGCATTAAAGTGGATGCGGCTGAGGCGAAAGCTGAGGGAATGGGGACGTCCTTTAGGGCTCCGGGGTTGAATGGACGTCTGGGATCTTCTAAGGAGGATGGAGGGTCGAGATCAAGTGGAGCAAATGGTCGTTGATCTTTCTCTCCCGTGCAAGGCAAGCATACTTGTTCGAAAAAGGAAAGTTTCTTCTTTGTTGGATCTTCTTGTGCTTGGTGAAGCCTGAGGCGTGTACTGGCATGATATGGTGGTTCTAAGTCTTCTGTAGCTTCTGTGGACACCAGGAAGGGTGAATAAAATGTGTTGGTCGAATATATCTTCATGTTTCCCATACTTGAACCCGAAAATGCATAAGTTGATCCAACCGTGCGATTACTTGTTTTAGCTTGATTGTCTTGCATTTTAAATTGAACCGGCAATGTCTTGGCTCGATCTGGAGGCTCTTCTTGATGTATGGAATGGTGGAGTTTTGGGTTTAAGTCTTCACTCCTTTTGTAAACAGCTCCAAGTGTTCTTTGCCCCAGATTAACTTCATTCGAGGATTGAATGGGGTTTAAACTTGTGAACCGATTTGCCTCGTTAAAACCTTTCCTGGAAAACCCATTGGGATAAAACCAAGGATAAGGAAAAAGAGTACAAATGGTCACAACCCATTTGTAAGCCTCGGGTTTATGCTTGGATTCAAGCTCGGCAGCTGATTTAACCTCGGACGCAAGCTTGTCTAGCTCGGTACTGGCTCCAATGCAGCTTCTCTCCTCTGGTACGGTTGTAGTGGCACTGATATTTACATCACCGTCTCCTTTTCGTTTGCTTTTCGCCAGCTTTTCGTTTCTATGGTGGCATGCTGAAAAATTTCCATGGGTGAGACGACTTTCCTATTGAAAACCTTTTCGTTCCTTTCATTTCAAATGAATGAAATAATCCATGGGTAGATATTCATCTGGGAAGCAAGGAGCTTCCTTTCCTTATCCTCGAAAATAAGAAATCTAGGTTTCCATATAGAGATGCACTCGGAAAGCAACCCAAAAGGTTGTCTATACTAATTATATTTTAAAAAACGTGCAGAATGAATTCAAAAATAACTTGTTAATTTTCACTTTTTTATCATTCGGTGCTTAATACTGTGAATGGTAAGTATTCGGTGAAATCATGTTTTGATAACATGAAAACGTAAATAAATTACATACCATTCAACCCTATCTCTTATAAAAAATATATTTTATAATATTTTTTGTTGGTATATATTTTTTAATTATATACTTCCTCTGTCCCATTATAAGTGATGTTTAAGATAAAAACACATAAATTAAGAAAAGGGTGTATTAGCTGAATAACAATATTGAGCCCAACAATTAAGCTTATAGCCATATGCCGGAAGAAACATAGTAAATAACCAAGAGAAATTGAAAAATGACATAAATGCCCTCTGATCACCTTGGCGGGAATAATGTTTACCCAGGAATACCTTACGTCAGCAGTGTATCATGTAGAACTGACACGCCATTAGGATACACTGTCGATTCCATAGCATAACAATGACCTTACTAATTAATTTGGAATTTAAAAATTGTTAACCCTAATTTATGTGGACAGAATGGGCTTCCTCTCTATGTTAAAAGCCGAATCCGCTGTTAATAACCTGTCTATACTGTGTTTCTTAACCAAATTCACAATGAATGATCCAGACGAAAGGTTAATACTAGCAACGCCGTATAGAAACTCGGAGGTAACTACTACTCTATATGTCATCTCTCTTATTTATTGCAAATAGATCTGAGAGTTTGTAATAGAAATCTATTTATGCACTCCCATTTCCGCAAATCTATCGGACGCTAATCTTCTCTCGCCGTCGTATGTCTCTACAGATGGAGGGCCAGGATAGTGTTCTCGTGCTGTCCGGAAACTGGATTATAGATCCAGACGGAAAGTGGATGTTCGATCCCTTACCCAATGCCGGGTCGAACTACTTACGTCTTCGGACTGGAATGAGTTATGGAGAACTGGTTCAAGACGTCAAAGAGACTCTGAAATTCCAGGACGAAAACATAACTGTGAAGCTCTCGTATCAGTACCCAGAATGGCTGGATGTCGATGACGAACCCGATTCACGTCCCCAATATATATCTGAAGACCAGGACGTCACTGCTTTTGTCGAAATGCGCCGTGCAATAGAGGAGGTTAACCTCTTTGTCACAGCGAGTAGAGTTATTGGGGATGTGACTACTGCCGTGCCGCAGAGAGAACAAACAAGAGATTTACAAATTGGCGATAATGTAGAAGGTCCTGACGATGGATCAGAGTCTGAGAATGAGTGGCATGAATTCGCAATGTCTGATACACCACTCACCTTAGCGACTCAACCTGAGCTACACCCGAAACCCCAAAAAAAAAGAGGTCTAGAGACTTTCCTCAGAACGGGTAATGGTATAACCATTAGAGAGGCCGGTCACGCACTACCTTCCCCCTCAAACAGTCATAAAGATAAAGGCAAAGGTAAAGCAATAGCAGAGGAAGAGGCAAGTGACTCGGATAGTGACATGGAAACGCAGCGCCATCATATCCATTCCGACTGCAGATCGTTAAAGGCGGTACGACGGAGACTGTTTCATACCCCAAATACCAATACCTACACTGTGTCTGACAAAGAAGAAGATAACTCCAACGGAGAGCAAGGGAATGATAGGGATGACGACAGTCAAACATTAACCGTATGGGGAAGATTCGAGGACTCTCTTCATTCTTTGCTGACGGACGCATCCACGAACCCTGTTCTATTTGAAAGAGATGCACCTCCGGTCCTGGAAGGAGAAGATAATGACGGTAATCCCTCCTCTGTTTTGATACGTTTGATTGCCTTAATATTGTTAGTTTTTTTACGAGGGAATTACTAATTCCCGGATATGGTGAAGAAATAAATATAATACTATTACCGTACACTTTAAAGACTAATGAAATGGGACTACTTCCCAATTCGCAGCGGTAGATGCAGCTTTAGCAGACATTCAATACGAAGGGGATAAAATATTTCTCGGCCGCGTGTTCAAGAGCAAAATTGACTGCAAAATAAAAGTGGCCATACATGCAATAAACAGGAGGTTCCACTTTCGCACGGCAAGATCAACACCACAATTCATGGTAATGAAATGCTATGATCGCGCGTGCAGCTGGAGAGTTTATGCAGTGAAGTTGGACAAATCTGGAAACTTCCAAATCAGACAAGCATTCCTCCAACACAGATGCTCAACAGATAAGAGGAGGAACTACCACCGGCTGGCCACAACGCAAGTTATAGGAGAAATAATACAATCCAAATTCGTTGGAGTTAAAAGGGGACCAAGTCCTGCTGGAGTGAGGAAGATCATGTTGGATGAATTTCATGTTAACATTTCTTACTGGAAGGCGTGGCGTGCAAGAGAGGTCGCAATGGATATGGTATATGGGAATATGGCTGGCAGCTATGCTATACTTCCTGCCTATTTGGCCCTACTAAAAACTGCAAATCCGGGATCGCTCTGTTTCCTTGAGATTGTTGAAAACCCCGACGCTGGAACTAGATTCAAATATTCATTCACTGCCTTGGGTGCATCGATTAAGGGGTATCCCTTCATGCGAAAAGTTATAGTCGTGGATGGAACAAGCCTCAAGGGCAGGTACGGGGGTTGTTTGATATCAGCTTGCGCACAGGATGCCAACTTTCAAATTTTCCCTTTGGCGTTTGGAGTGGTTGACAGTGAGAACGATGACGCATGGGAGTGGTTCTTCCGAAAGCTTAGCCACTTTGTAGTGGATTCAAGTGATCTTGTATTCGTTTCAGACCGGCATTCCAGCATCTATACTGCACTTGAGAGGGTGGGAACTCTACGCTTTCTATTTATTCCTTGAACTCTATCTTATAAAAAGTAGTACTATACTAATCTAACTTCTTCAAATTAAGTGCATATGACATTAACTTAACTAACTGGAAATACTAGCGATATTTTCATAGGTTTACCCTATGGCCCACCATGCCGCCTGTGTAGTCCACCTTTGGCGGAATGTGCGTGGAGGATTTAGGCCCAAGCGTATTGCGAGTATGATGGGGGCTGCGGCTCGCTCTTATACTGTTGCGGAATTCAACAAGAAGTTCGTGGAAATACAGAGTCTTAACCCGGGTTGTGCGGCTTACTTGGTGGACATAGGTAATGCAACCCCTTATAAATAAATATGACACTTACTATACCTATATTCACTCATAATCATTTATATAGCAACATATTGGGAAAACGTCCTCATAACATTTTCATCTACATTAGGATTTCAACATTGGAGCAGGGCACATTTCAAAGGCAACCGTTTCAATATCATGGACACCAACATTGCCGAGTCTTGGAACGCTGTCCTGAAAGAAGCCCGGGAGTTCCCTTTAATCTGCATGTTAGAATATATTCGAACTGCAGTAATGACGTGGTTCGCTGTACGCCGAGCGAAAACATCAAGGGCGAAGGGTTTGGTAACACCACATGCAAGGAAAAGAATGGAGAAAAATTTCCTTGCCTCAACATCCCTTGCAGTTAGAGCTATAAGTGGGTTCGAATTCCAAGTTCAAGCACCAAATGGAGAATGTTTCTGCGTCAATCTTATGGAAGGCACTTGTACATGCCTCCAATACCAAACTCTTGGGATTCCTTGCCCACATGCTATGTCTGCAGCTGGTAGTATTGAAATGGCTACTGATGGCCTCGTCACAGTTGCACACTCGGTAGAGACATGGAAAAGGTCTTACGAGGGCAGAATCTACCCTGTCCCATCTGTTGGGAATGATGAAATTGGGGGTGGTTTCCGTGGTGACCTTATGCCACCTGCAGTTCGTCGCCCACCTGGGAGGCCAGTTAAGAAACGAATCCCCTCACGCGGTGAGGTACAGGTAAAACATTATCATTTAACCTCGTCTTATTATGCCTATACGTACAGTTACCAAATTATGTTACGAATTGCCCTTACGCGTCACGCCAAACCCAATAATTACAGGGAGGAACGAGAAAATCTTCCCGTCGGTGCACCCGTTGTCGCCTGCAAGGCCACAACAAAGCCTCCTGTCGGAATCCTATATAAAATATACATAGAAGGAGGAGTTCAGAAGGGTTTGGTTCATAGAAGACGTTTTTGGAACCGGGCAAATAAGTTGGTGGTTCATCTGTGTTAAAAGTTATGGCCTGAAGCTGGTTTTTTGGGTTTGGGGATTGTGTAAATAAAGTGGTATACGCAGAAAAATGTGGTATACCACCTTATTTATGTCTCCACCTGCAACAATAGTTGTGTAAATTTGTATATACGGTTCAGCTGGCCTTGTATGTAGAAAACGCCCCTAAACCCTTCTACGTTGTATTATATTAATGGAATGAACTCCTTCAGTCATGCCGGCCGAGTTTAGAGTTGCAGTAAGTACAAACCAACGTTCCCGTAACAAAACTTATTAAGAGACCAACCATATTACTATACTATAATTGTACTGTAGATAGCATATCATATATAACACTCGCTGGCTTCAACCCTAGCGAAAGGGGACGGGCGAATGTGTGATGTACAAGACACACAGACGCTAAAATCAATGATTCAGGCAGCAAAGGAAAAGGAAAATTTGTTGACGAAATTTGTTGTCATCTCATGGGGTGGATTCGCTGCGGTGACAGCCATTTTAATGATAATGATGAGTAAGTAGGAACGTCCCCCAATCGAGGGTTCTTCAAGGGAGAAGGGTTTGTTATAAGTCTAGTATTATATGTGAAATACCGTTATATTTTCTTCTTTTCAGCTTACTGTGTGTGACCTTAATGTGATTATATAGCCTTATCTACGTAGTTAATTTGGGTGTAATATAACTTTGGTTGTAATCTCAATTTCCAAATAAAATAGTATAGTAATGAAATTTTTCGTCCTTACTACAGTATAATGGGTAAATCAACAATATTTAAAACACAAATCTGAAATAAAATAACATAGCTATCGATTTTGCAACGACGGTAAAAGTTTTGTTTCACAGTAAAAGGACATCCGAGGAACAGAACTCCACATTGTTACATCTACAATTTTCATTACATATTAGTGCCTTGACGAACAGATAACCCCATCATGCAACCCTACAAAAGTGTAGGATGGAATGCAGCAAAAGCCTCTATGGCATAGTTACATGCGGCGTATTTCAAAATTCCCTCTGAAAGTTTGCCGCAGTCTGATAGTTTCCCCAGTGCATGCAGCTCGAGAAGTATAACCGAGGCCACCGCGGATAAACCTATTACGCAAATCACAAGTACATGAATTAGAGTATCAACTTAATTGAATATGTTATCCCAACCTAAATTCCATTTCCCAAACCTGTAATCTCACATAGCATGCTAACGTCCATCCTCTTCACCGGAAATGTTTGAAGAGGAACCAGGCGTGAACCGTCTGTATCTCCATGTTGCCTAAGGTAATGGGGAAGCATTTCGGCAACCGGCTGGAGTTTCCTAGTAAGTTCATCGTCACTAAGACATGCAGTGTTGCAATCCAAAACGTATATTGCAAATTCGTTTAGATCCACAACAACCCCAACCCAGTGGTATCCATCTACTTGATACATGGTATATAGGACAGATACACCAGCACACCATCTCTGTCGGGTAGCCACAGGTACATGTACCAACGGCGAGAAAATGTGTTGTCCTTTGGTCGTACTCAGAACAAAAGCCTCATACTCTCTTCTTAGTGCAGAAAAGAAAGTTGGCGGCATAAAATCCCATTCAACCTTTCCGATGTCATCACCCCGCAACTGGACAAATCGTACTAGTAAATCCACCGCCTGGGACGCAGGCGTTCATGTTGGTAAAACAAGTCAGTTAAGGTGGTTAATATTGGGTAAACCTAATTAACATACAAAACGCTTAACTTACAAACTCTGACAATGGTCCCCGGGATTGATATATCTCTAGGAAAGGAGTGGAAGGTAACGCAAGCTGTTCCCCGACAGCATATGATCTACATGACAATTAGTGGTTATTTAATGAACACTTTTTTAAAATGTAAATCAAATAACTAAACCATTTACGTACTTCTCCGCCCGGATCAAATTCAGAAATCCGGTCTCCCTTGCTAGGGAAGGGGAGGCAAACGGCGAAAATCCCCCAACTAGCTGGCTAACGTCCGGGGTAGCAATTACAACCGTCCTAACCGTTTTAGCTTTACCTGTCACAACATTTCCACCTCTTTTCGTAAGCAGCTTTCCCTTAACCTTACTCTCTGTCTTTGCCGCCTTGTTGTTCTTATTTGTCTTCCCTCTTAGGCTGTTCCGATATGTCTGTGCAATCGGGATATTATCAGCATCGACTACAACGACATCCCGATTAAATTCTTGCCCCCCATCTGACTCTTCTATGCCGTCCTCCTCATAACTCACCGAAATTGGGTCGCTTTTACTGAAATCGGGTGCCTGCTATTTGTAGATAGAAATGGCTTTTAACAATCTAATATACATATAAAATAGTCTTCTATATTACCGCCATATATAGTATAGGAAATTAACTTATCATAATAGCCAACATAGAAGATCCTATTTTATCGACCATTCACCTCTTTTGATACATGATTCCCACCAATGCCCTCATTCAAGCCTTCCTTATGCCCCCTCGATACATCCGAGGTATGTCCATCGTCTTTGCTTAACTTCTGGAACCAAAATGTACAATCTCGTAAAAACCATGGTCATTTCAGTCTACGTCAATTATAACTTTTGAAACTTACCCTCGTCACCCCTTCAGCATCTTTTAATTCTTTACACCCTTGTCGTATGAATGTTGTATCCTTACTGCATCCACCTACTCCCGCACTGTTGGTGTCTTCGTCTGCATAAATTTCTAAAAATGACCATGATTAATGTTTCCACTATTCCTCCTTCGATGAAGTGGCCCAAGACATATTAATTTTTTCGTAGTTACCTGTCCGGCCAACTTTCGTATTTACCGTTTCAAATCTCTTCCGTCCAGCTTTTTCAACCCCATTTCCCGAGACCTCAGGAATTGAGGTTGTTGACTTCGCCCCAGCTGGTCCGGCACTTGGACCCGACTTTAGCATTTCTACAAGGTCCTTCTTCAGCTTTTCTAGACTTCTCTCAACGTGCTCTTTCACACTGACCGTGTAAGCTTCATACATACCGGTGGCTCGTTCCTCATACGCATCTACCATCTCCCTAAATAACCTTCTCATTGCACCGTCACATTCTCTTATAGGTGATTTCGTACTACCTCCCTGAGGTTCTACTGGGGATCCCGAGTGGCCCTCCTTACAGCATCCATTGGCATTTCTTGGTTTGCCTTTCCCGGTCGCTGCTCTATGAGATGTTTTAACACTTGCATTCTCACTGCCTTCTGATATGTCTACCGAGTCGTCCGTCTCATCAACCTCCATATCCTTATGCTCATTTGCGTCCTCCTCTGTCACCCCACCTCGCCAAGAATTGTGCTCGAAAGGAAAGTCCTCCGATATCAGTGTAATAAGATGATCAACCCTCTCATCGTCTACTTCATCTTGAAAAGGAATATGCTCAATCGCGGGATCCCCAGCCGGACTAAGCAGGGAGCGCACCTTCGCCTACATATGAAAATTATTTCCATCCACAAAATTAACTTGTAAATTTCCATTAACTTAATATGATATATTTCTGAAATAGTAACACATTATCCATCTTTCTTCTAGGACCTGATGATAGTATGTACCTGCCCGCGCTGATCTATATTCCTCGCGGTTTGAACGTTTATTGATAAGCTCCGCTCCACCACACATTGGATGACATCCTCTATTGGAGAATCAGCTGTCAGAACGGGGTCTCTCTCACCAACCCTCCTAATTAGTTCAGGACAACAACAACACGTCACTAGAACCATCGCATGGGAAAACCCCTGAACGGAAGTGGAGTCTTGATACCACTGATTCACAGCTCTAGCCTTAGCACTTCGAACAGTTAGAAGGAATGACTCACGTCCCCATGGGTAGCACATAAACTTCTCTACGTCTGCAAGCATCTCAACTACAGACGTACGAACATTTGTAGACCCGCTCGTCGTACATAATATACCCTCAACCAGTAGGAGCAATGCAAGCTGAAACCTAGTTATCCCGTCCTTCCCCTTTCTCCCCATGTTCAGCATGTCCATTAAGTAATCAGTAGTAACCTTCTGTCGTTTCCCAAACAAAGCCGTCCACATTTTCCCTTTCTCCTCAACAACCTGCTCTTTTTTTTTTCCTTTCTTTCCGGGATCAACTCTGCTCTTACGCTTTCTTGATTTAACAACTGGAGATTTACAATTCAATCCAGTTGCCTGGGCAAAATCCTCTACCCCATAACGTATTGGTTTCCCAGCAAACAACCACCAAAGCTCATACTTTTTTTTCGTCACCAACTGCCGCGACATGAGATAATGAACAAACATCACAGAGAAAGTGTGATGCCCCATCTGCATTACACTCGCGAACTGAGATTCTGCTAATCTTTCTAAGTGATCTGAATCCAATGCCGCTTTTATGGTCTCTATCCAACGTAAGGTGAAGTAGCTGTTTACTCTTTTCCTCCCACTAGGCTCACATCCCGCCCTAAACATTCTCGCCGGCAATCCTTCCTCATCCATCCTCCCTGTAATAAATAATTTATCTTCCTTATTGTACACATCACAACATTTGGAGAATTGTTTCACCTATATAATATAACATTATATGTACATGACTAATATACATTCGCAAATACATATACCACTGATCTCAAAAAAATCAGGTTATTAACATTGATAAAAGCAGCGTAATTACTACTTTACCACCGACTGTTAACTGGTTCGAACCCCGAATTTAAACACATTTTACAAAGACATGGGGATAAATAATATTTTCTAAGTTTTCTTCCCACATTTTCGCTTTCCATAAACCGATCACTACTATATACTTCGAATCCGAAAAACCATCTACCAACCCCCTATATTGTATTCTACCCGTGGTTCCCACTTCCATTTGGGTCCCATACGGTCCCCAATAATCTCTGAAAAAAATTTAACCCAGCATTCAAAATCTAAAAATCTTACCGTTCCAATCGCAATCGCCCCTCCGGTAACTGTATAATCGCAATCGCCCCAATTAAGTTCGCTTCTTCTTTGTCGCCAGCAGCGTATCTCCAGACAGAGGTATTATTCTTCCTGTTACAGAGGATTATAAGAACCCTAACTGTTCCGAATCGAGAGAGGGTAAACAGTTTTGCCACCGTCAAGGGCGACCAATGAAGATGTTGGATTTGGTAATTAATTTATAAATAATTTTATAATCTTCGGTAAATCAAAATCCTTCGAAAGGGAGTGGAGGGGTAATTTGGGCATTGATACATGTTATCTAAGATATATATTGGGCATATTTTTTTTGGTTATTAAGTGAATATTGAGCGTCAATATGATTATTTACTGGTATTTCCCTTAAGAAAATAGATTAAAAATAATAAAAAAGGTTAAAGTAGAATGCAATTGGCCAATAAACTGATTTGGACTTTTGAGCTTCTTAGGCTAAAACTTTTTTTAATTATTATTAGATTAAAATAAATTAAAAAACTGCATAGATATAAGAGAAAATCAAATAAAATGAAACAAAAAACAAGTTTTGAACATCATTTAAAATGGGACAGAGGGAGTATTAATATTAATAATCATCCGGGAAAACGGCCGTCAGAGCAATACTCTCTAGCGATAAGTTGAATAAAAGTGCGGCTTACGGGAAATAGACTAGACTAAGGAAATTGAAAAAAAAAAACACAAAACTAGTTGAAAAAAATGGTTGGAAAAAGTCATACAGCTTCGGAAGTAACCTTCTCCAGCAAACTCGAGCGGTGGGGCAGAGCCATCGTCGCCAGGAAAGAAACAGAGAGCCAGGTTGTCCAGTTCCGACAAACCGAGCTTTTGCTTTTGAGGCACCAGATTACTCCTTGTTCCCGGAGTGGTCGTTGCCGTCAACGCCGAGAACCCACGACCAACAAAAGCCGACTACCACCAGTCGTAACCGACCACCGATTCACTTCATCTTGACATCCAGAAATCACTCGCCGACACACAGCTCTGATTCACCACGGGACCCATCTTCTTCTATCCGATTTGGGTGTTACGCCGACATCAAAAGGAAGACATCACCACCATGGGAGAACCGTAATTCCCGGCGGATCTAACCATCTCTTACTGGACCACCACAAATAATCGGCACTTCCCACCTTACCGGTAAAAAACAAACGGCTTCTCTAGACTACCACGAAGCCGCCGCCAGATCTTCAGTGAAACTGCCGCGCCGTCCACAGGCACATCCGTGAATCGCCGAGACTACTGACACAACCACATTGACGCCTTGGAGCTTCTACCGCTGCTTGCTTTACCGAAGAACCACATCTCAGCACCTCTGAGAAGAAAGTATCGCCTCCAACCCACTGCCGGAGAGCCTCTTCCACAAAGATGAAGCTCAGTTTGGTAGAAAATAAAGAAAAGTCGTTTCTCATCGTCAACAAGCTCGGCGGTGGAGAGGCAAGTAAAGAGAAATTATGGCGAACTGGAGGAGAGAGAAAAGAGAGGATTTTGCAACGATTGAGCGCAAAAAAAACATAATTTTTTTTGGTATTTTATGTTTAACCAAATTTAATAGAAATCATGGTTAAATGTTGGAAAAAAATGATAATAAAACAAAGCTTCTATAAAAAGTGAAAAAGGTGTGAAAACATAAAAAAGCCAGGAAATAAAGAAGAAAAAGGACGGTTGGATGCTAGAATAGGAAAGTTTTATAATTGAAATGTGGCCTAATTTTTTTTGTTTCTTTTCATGAGAAGAAATATATTATATTGAACTGCAATCGATTACAGACCCTTGCTAATGACTAAAAGGGGTCAAAAAGATGGACATCAAGATAGCAACAACCTCCACCTATTTACCAAAAGAATCAACTAAATTACTTATCAAGACAGAGAGATATTAACCCAAGAGGCACACTTTCTCACTAACAAAGATATCTCAAAACCACACCGGATGTCCAGTTGCAACATCTGTTTGAAGTCGATTATCCATCGTTACACTTTGAGCAATGAGAAACACACCTATATATATATATACCTTATTTCCACTTCACCTTTCCAGTCTTTGATGTTATCCAAATAATAATGAATAAACATAAGCTCCTCCTTTAAAAATGGTCAAACCTTTGGCCTATTCAACGCTCCAATCAGGTCTGGCACTTTTGCTGCAAAAAAAACCTGATTTATCTTGTGAAATCTAAGTTTTCGATCGTCCAAACCAAAAAACGCAGGTTTGCTTGGTCTAAACTCACCACGCCACTTAAAGCACTCCTACTATGAATCATGACTTTTCCTTCATGATTTCTTAAAACCCATGAACAACCTGCGATGCTCCTTTTCTTTAATTATGATACACCCACATTGCACTTCACCTAATTTCTGGAAGGTGGTTTCCACTTTCCACCTTTCTTATTTCCACCCTGAGAATCGAAACCACTTGCTTCAGATTTCAGTTCATGTGCAAGAAACCACATATTGGCGTCTTCTCCGATTTTTCCAATGGTATTAAGGGCACAGAACTTTGATCCCTCAAATAAAAATTTTATTTTTGTTTGCCACAAATACCACATGATCCAATGAAAGATCTTCGCACAATCAATCAATGTATTTTTAATGTTCTTTCCCATCTGCATAACATATTGTACATTCACATAGATGGACTCTGGATGGAACCCTCCTTTAGGTGATGGGAAACCAGATAAAGTCCATACCTGCCTGGCTACCGAACATGTGATAAAGTAACATAATAAAAAAACTTTTCATAGAGTAAATTGTTGAATCTACATTAATATATAGATATAAAAACTGTAATATACTAAATACAAACTCTCAAAAAAATATTTAAAATATAGTAAATGTAGTAGGTACTCAGATAATCATCTATTTAACAGACCGAAACTGACACTTTTTCATTGCAATCGTTCACTTCTAAAAGTCCTTAGAACCCCTACTACATCCTCATGTAAGCAAATGTTTATATGCATTCTATATAGCCTATGGGACCCACAACTAAGATAACGTTGTCATAAACAAACAGATAAATCTAATTATTGATTTTTTATTTAATTTTATTTCTATAATATAGTTATAGCGGAAAATCCAAAAGGCTTTAATAGTTTTTCATTGTCGTCTTCTCCGATATAAGAGGTCGATTATGAGAAGCATAATCTCGATTTCTCATTCACCGAAGTAGCCGACGGACGAAATCCGTTCCTTTTGTATCTGCCACCGATTCTATTCCTCGTTATCGAGACTACATCAACAGTAAGTATACAAATCTTGACATAGTTTTAAGCAAATAATTTTAGAAACTCATTCAAGGTATTTGTAGTGGGAACATCTAAGCCTTTCTTCAAGTATAATAGCACCTAAACAAAAGTTTTTTGGTAATAGAGTTAACGTTTACCAGAAGATGCTGATTATACATCAAATCAAAGACGCTTTCGACAAAGACGAAGTTGATTTCCTTATCGACTCACCGCCTGACAAACTATTGGAACCTAATAATAAAGTTAACGAGTTGTAGTTATTGTTAATACAGCTCCTAATTAACAAGCAAAAATATTACACTAAATGTTAACATGTACATATTATACGTTAACAAAATAATAATATATCAACATAACTTCTATATTACATGTCCAACTTAAGGGCCTCGTAGGTGCAACATAACTCTGACCTTGGTTGCGGATCTGCACAGGGGGTGTCTCATGCACTCGTATTATTTATCACTCATGCATATTGTTATAGTATATTAGAGTTAGCGAGTCTTATTAAATGTTACCAAACATGCACATATGATCGAATTTACCCAAAACGCAATCTATATATTTTCCTCAACCCAGATATAATATTATTTTAACAACATTCCTTTTATTGTCTCAAATCATGTGGGGCCTCCTCTCTTCTCTGTCCCATAATCATTGTTTATGCATCTTATTTATGCGCAATTAATTTAGTTTGTTCGCAGATTATTTACATGGTAACTTAGTTGTTAGCCTATCATATATATTACCAAGTCATATCATTCAACCATGTCCCATAGGTTGGGTAGGGATTGAACATTCACCCCGCTTGAAATTAGACCATGTGCCATGTTCACAAAAGATCGGGGATACGAAACCTGATAATAAAGTTAACGAGCTGTAGTTATTATTAACACAATCACTAATTAACAAATAAACAAATTGACACTAAATGTTAACATGTTATATTAAATGTTAACAAAATAATAATGTATCAACATAACTTCTATATTAGTTATCCAACTTAAGGGCCACGTAGGCGCAACACAACTCTGACCATAGTTGCGGATTTGCACAGGGGTCTGTCATGCACTCGTATTATCTATGACTCATGCATGTTGTTATAGTATATAAGAGTTAGCGAGTCTTATTAAATGTTAGCAAACATGTACATATGATCGAATTTACCCAAAACGCAACTCATATATTTTTCCCAACTCAAATATAATATTATTTTAACAACATTCATTTTATTAGTTGTTTAAATTGTGAGTCATATCAAACGTGTAGACGGCAGAAAAAATGCATTGGAGAAATATAATTTAACAAATATCTTACATATCTCAACGTTAAATGTTTTGTTCCTCGCCAACACAGTATGCACCACCACTCCCACTACACAGATAGAGATAAAACAGTCTGAATTTACGCATGTAATATGTTTCGAACTAATTTATAATTATTACACTCCTCAAATCTAATTTTCCTATCAATATGGTGTATAAGTTACATTCACCCGGAAAATTGCAATTTAGGGTGCTCAATAACCAATAAATTAACATACACAAACTGACAGCTTTATTTGTATACTGTTTATAAATAAATGACTATTTTATCCCTATTATAATGGTGATAATGGTGGCGATATGACGGTGACAAAGGTGGAAGACATGGATAACATGTTATCGTTGTTATCGTTGTTACCATGTTAACATTTGATTCTGATTAGTATATATATATATATATGTTAGACGTTAACATTTATATATTTAATATGTTAACACGTTAACAATATTAAATATTGTAATTATCACTTTATCATTCTATATAATTTATTATTATAATTATTATCGTATTAACAATTTAATAGTTTAATACAATAAACATACATTATATAACACATAATATACATTTAGTGTGATACTATATTAGTTAGTGTGCTAATCGAATAGTTATAATGATACTATATTAGTTAGCATGGTAATCAAATAATTATCACAATACTATATTAGTTAGCGCGATAATCAAAAAGTTATCCACTAAAATCATAATAACAATCCAGTGATGAATAGTTTCATGCTAACATATTTAATTAACATTGTTTACTAACATGCTAATGTTTGCATTGTAATGTTAACGTTTTACAATTATCATGTTAACATGTGACTATTTTTTGTATTATATTATAATTTTCTTAATGAGTTGACACCCACACGAAAAAAATTTCATTCGGCTGATGACGTCACACTTGATTTGTTATCAATATATATTGGGACAAAATCGTCAGTTTGTATGTGTGTTCATCTAATTAAAGTTATTATACTCAATTTTTTGAATTTCAAAATTATTTGGGGAGGGGGGGAGGTATAAATTAAAATCATCCCTTAAAATAAGTATAAATGGAAAAAAAATGTTAATAGATAAATCATTTTTTTTCTTTTTGACAAAGAAGTTGGTAAAAAAGGAGTGTTGTGAATTAGGTCGAATCAAACATGCCATGCGCTTTAATCCATCCATAAGACCTATTTTGTAGAGTTATGTCAAGCCATGCTTTCCTATATTCTCATTCGCATATGCTAGAGCATTGTGCTATCAGATTCAGACACTGCAGCTGCACCTCCATCTACAACTACGCTTCCTAGAAGTCGATAAACACTCCATGCTGTTATCTTTCCTTTCATCACGACCATAGCCCCTTTACAAACCTTCACAGCGTCTTCATCTTCATCAGCTCTGAATTTGAATCCGCTTCTTTGTAGTGAACCCTAGGAGATCAGATTCTTCCTCACCGCTAGAACATGTCTAACATCTGTCAATGTTCTGATAATGCCATCATGCATGCGGAATTTGATCTGCCCAACACCCACGATAGTACATGTCATATCGTTTGCCAACTGAACAGAACCCATGTTCCCAGCTTTATACATCTCAAACCATTCTCTGTGAGGAGTCATATGGAATGATGCACCCGTATCTAGAATCTAAGAATCTGCGTGACTTCCTGATGTCACAGCAAGCAAGTCGTTTTTAACCTCTTCCTCTGAATCTTCCTTCTTCTGAACCACGTTTGCAGAAATTCTTGCATTCTGCTTCTTAGTAGGGAAATCTCTCGTGTAGTGGCCCTTCTTGCCACAACCAAAGCACATCGAATTCTTTCCAGCCTTAGATTTCGATTTGTCCATGCTTTTCCCATCTTGTTGTTTCTCTTTATGCTTTCCCCTTTGATGATTGTAACTCGCATACAATCCATCACCTTGAGACTTATCCTCGACAACAGTGTTTTGTCGTCGTTCATAATGAGATTGCAACGAAGAACAAACTGTCTCCAGCCCTTTAGTTGTTTTATCAACCGTAAGTGATGTCAACAAAGTCTCATACTGAGGAGGCAGAGAACACAATAAGATCATGACTTTCATCCTCAATTTTCACATCCACACGTTCCAGATCACCAAGATTTGATTGAAGTTGTTGACATGCGCAATAAGATCTCCTGATTCTGACATCTTAAGCCAGTACAACCTCTGTTTCAGATACAGCTTGCTGGACAATGATTTCGACATATACATCTTCTCTAACTTCTCCCACATCGCGACAATGTTCATTACTTGGTTGGTAATATCGTCTGAGAGACACAAACGAATCGTTGAAACAGCCTGATCCTGCATATCTTTCCAAATCTCCGGCGTGATTGTTGCTGGTTTTGTCGCTAACAACGCCTTCTTCATCCACTGCGGCATCAGGAGATCCTTGACTCGCCCTTGCCATAGATCAAAATTTCCCTTCCCATCGAACCTAGGAATATCGAACTTGAGAGAACCTTTGGACATTGCTCAGATTATCGAAAACCTTGAGCTCTGATACCACTTGTTGTGAATTAGGTCGAATCAACCAAGAAGAAAAACGTAAACCTTATAGAGAAAACAAAATTGAGGTAAACCCCCTTTTAGGATTTCTTTATTAATCATGTGAATGAATAATTACAACCGTAAGACTTTGTATTTATAAGCCCCAAACCTCGATTTTTAAACCACTTAGTAAATGAATTTTCTTTTTCTAAGAACAATTGGAAACCGTACTATGAGCCGGTTAGATTATTTGTAACTAGAAATAACAAGGAAGAAAAGAAAATTAATGATACAAAACATTAGAAGATTTTAGAAGAAATTTGGATGTAGACACCTTGAGATATTGGTGTTGATCGCTGTTTAGAAAGAAATATTTATCAACAAATAATTCTTCACGATGATCATATAAACTAATACAGTTGTAATTATTAGTCATAAAACTTATACCAAAAATAAATGCCCTAAGCATGTTTATTTTTTCTCTTACTAAGCAAGGCCCTGAAAGAACATGGGTCATTTCCGGGTTCGCCCTAATTCTCACTAAAAAGGCGATTAGAAAAAAGATTCTCTAGGGTGGCCGCTCTTTTTGGCCGGCGTTTGGAGATCGTCTCCGGCGCCGTCCCGTTTCTTTTTGCTTGTTTTAGTCTTAGTTTCTCAGTCCCTTTGTCCCTCTCACTACAAAAAAAACATGCCATTTTCCAACAAGTTTGTCGGAAAATTCCGACTATATTCCGATAAGTTTCCGACGATTTTTCGACAAAAGAAAATTCATCGAAAATTTATCAGAAATTTACATGAAATAAATTTTGTAGGAAATTCGTCGGAAATTTCCGACGACTTCCAGACAAAAGTTATTTTTTTTTAAAGATTATTTTTTAAAATATTTCCGACGAATTATCGACAAAAAATATTATTATTTTTTGAAAATCTTTCCGACAAATTTCTGACAAAATATTATTTTTATTATTATTTTAAATATTTCCAACCAATTTCCGACAAAAATATTATTATTATTTTTATTATTTAAAATTTTTACGACAAATTTCTGACAAAAAATTAATATTTTCGTTATTATTTTTCTAAATATTTTCGACGAATTTTTGATGAAAAAATATTATTCTTTTAAATATATTTAATTTTCGTACAAATTTCCGAGAAAAAAATAAAATTATTAAAATTAATTTTAAATATTTCGGACAAATTTTCGACAAAAAAACATTATTATTGTTAGTTATTATATATAAAAATATTTTTGATAAATTTCCAACGAAAAAATTATTATTATTATAATTATTTTTAAATATTTCCGACGAATTTTCCAAAGTTTTAAATTTTTATTTTAGTGATTTTATTGTTTCCGACGAATTTCCACAAAATTGTTTGTAGGAAATATTTCTTATATAAAGATCACTTCGAGTCCAATTTCTCACATTCTCTCAAACTCTCTAAACTCTCTCAATCTCTCCAAACACTCTTTATTGTTCAACAATCTCCAAACACTCTCTAAATCTCTACAAATCTCTTTTCAATTTCTCTTCTAACTCTTTAAACATTTTCTCTTAATTTTTAATTTATTTTTAAACCTTACTTTTATTTAAATTCAAATCTGCATTAATTTTGGAAAAAAATCTAATCTTTTTTTGTAATTTGTAAAGAATATACAAATTTGGAATTAATTTTATTTTTATTTTTTTAAAATATTGTCTGAAATTTGTCGGAAATTATTTAATTATTTATTTTTATATATTTCCGACAACTTTCAGACGAAATTTTATATATTTTTTTAAGTTTCTCTGAAATTTGTCGGAATTTCTTTTTTATTGTTTCTTGGAAATTTATCGGAAATTCCGAGAAAAAGGGATTATCGGAAAATTTCCGACAAAATTCCGACAAATATGAATTTCCGAGGCTCAAACTCCGACAAATCTTTGTTTATCGGAAATTTGTCGGAAACACAAAATTCCGACGAATAGTGTCCTCGGAAAATGATATGTTTTCTTGTAGTGTCTGTTTTCATCGCCTCTGGTTTGTTGTTTCCTTTGGTGGATCGCGAGCTAGTGAGAAAGAAGATCTCTTCGTTTGGATTGGTGGATCTTGTAGGAGAGTTGTGTGTATTGGTGTTTGAAGCTTATGCCGACGGGATCCCATCGTTCTTATGGTCTTGAAGGTATTGGGTTTATCTTTTTTTCTAGATCTGCTCCCTTTTGGTTAAAGGTTTAGATCGAGAAATTAGAAGCTATCTCCGGCCAGATTTGTGCTCTAAGTTGATTTCCCGGTGTTGTGGCTCTCGGGGTACGACAGTGGAAAGAGGTTTTTCCGATGTTGAATCAGATTTGGGGTTTGGCTTTTTTGTCTTGTGGTTTTAGGTTCTCTCTTTGTTTGGTGAAGTGTTTCGTCTAGCTGCATCATCGATGTATCAAGTTGTTAGTTTCTGTGTTAAGGTTAATTTGATTTAGAAGGCTTGATGGGTTGTTGCGTATCTGCTCCGACATGTTTCATAGGCAGTTTTGGTGGTTTGAAGTGGTGTAGGGTTCGGTTACGGGTTCGTCTATCGGATGGTATCCTGTTGTGGAGTAATCTAATTGCTTCTCTTTTGGCTCTACGGAGTTTTTGGGTTTGGTTTCAATACGAAGCAGTGGGTTCGACTTTTTGCTGTTCTCTTGCGAGGAGGTGATCAGCCTTTAGTCTGTAGGTTTTTGGGGCGAGGTTTCGCGAGTGTCCGCGTGTAAAAGCTGTTGGTCCTAGTTAATGTTTTCCCAGTCTGATATCAAGTTGCTAGCTTCTTGTTCCTTCCTCTCTTTCGGTTGCCTTTTCTCTTGTGTGCTTGTCCTAGAGTGGTTGTTGGTTTATGTGCTTTTGTGCTTCTGCGTTCTTTGCTGTTGTAGTGCCGCTGGTTGAGTTTGTATTGGTCCCAACTCCCCGATTGGTTACAGTTTGGCGGTTTTGTTTGGGTTCTTCGGTTCTCATGTCTCTTGCCATACTCATGTCTTTGTGGTGAAGGTCGTGGTCAGTTAAAAGTGATGTTTTCTCAACTTATACTTCTTCGTTCTTCTTGTCTTCTTATCAGTTATCTTCATCTCCGGTCGTATTTCTTTGGCTAAGTAGATGTTTTTCCCTGTTTTATGTTTAGTTTCCTAAGAAACTATGTTTTCTGTCGGTCTCCGTATTTCACTTTGTATTTTATCATTGTATTCCTCTTTTGAAATTTAATATTATAAGATGAAAAAAAAAGCAAGCTCCACGAAAAAATGAAAAAGTTGTGACAGTTACCACTAGACTAGTAGATACAAAGATACAAACAAATAAGCTCACATGGAATTTTTATACTGTACTCATTGTCGTTATGTGTAATAATTTTTCCTTTTTTTTTCCAAGAGTTATTTATAGAAAATGCCATATTTTCTATAATTTGTATGGATATCTAGTTACGTTTGCAAAGTTTTTTTTTGTTGTTGGGTACTTTGTTTAAATGCAAATATACTAGGGGTTTTCATATACAAAACAAAATACTTTTGAAATAGTTTTTGAGTTTGTTTACATTAAACTCGCATTTTTGCCTCATCTTCTTATAAAAGAATCACCGGTTTTAGAGAAAATATTATTGAAGTAGACACAATGGGAAGGGAGAGTTGTCCACTTTTGCTCACGTGTGGGAGATAGAGAGAGAAATATTGTCGACCAACCAAGCAAATATTAGAGAAATATTCTAAATTCGTATTATAAAGAAAGCAAAAAAATGGAAATCGAGAGATTGAGAGTTTTGAGATTTTGATGAAATTTGATTGGCGGGGGGTGGAGACCACCTTTTATCCACACTCGTTTTATTTGGTGTCCTTCTTTGTTTATTTATTTTAAGAGTTTTTTTTTTTTTTTTTTTAACTGTTATTTTAAGATTTTCCATCACACTTGTGACACTTTCTCTATCTTCAATATGGAATCATCAACAGTAACCGAGAGGACCTCACCGAACCACGACAAGGCCAAGACAGAGCCAACAGAGTTCAAGAAGAATCAAAAACGGTACCAAGACCTAATCGCCACGTTTCCACAGGAGAAAGGCTGGAGACCAAAAGAGCCCCTGATCGAGTACCGTGGTCACTGGTTGATACAGCCTCGCCTTGAAGGTTGCCTTTACGCGCAAGAGTTTTTTCAAGCCCGTCCCAACGACATTGTCGTATGTAGCTGCCCCAAGACAGGTACCACTTGGCTCAAAGCCCTAGCTTTCTCCATCTCCAACCGATCTCGCTTGGACGGTTCCTCAAACCCTCTCTTTAAACGTAACCCTCACGAGCTTATTCCTTTCATTGAGAATGAGTTTGCTTTCTTCCCTCATGTTGATGTTCTAAATAACAAAAGGAACACTCTCTTTTCGACTCATCTCCCTTACGGGTTATTACCCGAGTCGATTTCGAAATCGGGTTGTAAGATGGTTTACATCTGGAGAGACCCAAAAGACACTTTCATCTCAATGTGGACTTTCTATCAAAAGCAAGGGACAAACAATGGCCCTTTCAATAGTCTTAATGACTCTTTTGATATGTTCTGTCGAGGTTTCTCTAGGAACGGTCCTTACCTAAGTCATGTTTTGTCGTATTGGAAAGCTTACCAAGAAAATCCAGATAAGATCTTGTTCCTCAAGTATGAGACCATGAGAGCTGATCCTTTGACGTATGTGAAGAGATTAGCTGAGTTTATGGGTTATGGATTCACAGCTGAGGAAGAGAAGGAAGGTGTTGTTGAGAAAGTTGTGAATCTTTGCAGTTTCGAGACGTTGAAGAATTTTGAAGCCAACAAAGGGAACAAATACAGAGAGGATCGTCCTTGTGATTTTCCGAATAGCGCGTTTTTCAGGAAAGGAAAGATCGGAGATTGGCATAACTACCTGAGTCCGGAGATGGCAGCTAGAATAGATGGATTGATGGAAGAGAAATTCAAGGGATCGGGTTTGCTTGAACATTGTAAGTAACCGGTTCTTGGTTCGAGCAATAATGAATCCTTACATGGTTGTTGTATCAAGTTAAGAATAAATCTTGTTTCTATTGGATGGAGTTGCTTAAGTTGAAGATAAATCTTGTTTCTCATTTTGCTTATATGGGGAGTTTTTAAAATGGCAAAATGATATTGGATCGATGCGTTTTTTTTTTATTTTTTCATCCCTTCCCTATAATATATGTGGCCAAAATTGTGAGATATGTGGTCAACATTATCTCTTTGGTCTACCAAAGTCAACCAAAATCCATAATGTTCAAATGTTTTTCTTATTTGAAAATTGCTAGAAATATAATTTTCATAAACAAAACCAAAAGAAATACAATTTTACAAAACTTGTCTTAGTTTGCAATTTCAATATTTGTGAAAAATTAAACTTGCGAAACAATGTTGCCTTTGGGTCGAAAATTAATTTTATTGAATTGAAAGATAAACAACAATGATTCTAGACCGACTCGAAACTCATAATCCCATTCCTGACATGATAGATATAGATAAGACATTAATTAGAAAACTCAAAAAAAAAAAAAAGATAAGATATGTCATCAAAGATTTGTTACTGTAAACATTTGTCAAAAGACTCAAAACAAATAAAACATAACAATGATGCATGGCATGGAGATGCTTTAGAACTCCAGGCCCGTTTGCTCACCGAGCTTCATCATTTCTTCAGCGAATTGCTGATCTTGATTTTGATATGGATAGTAAAATTCATCCTGAGACACAAATCGAATAACAACATTGTAGCATGATATTAATTATGATTTAAATTAAATACATAGATGTTAATCAAAATCACAAATCTCATTTTTATCCGGAATATATACTTCTTGGTCGCTACTCGGGAGGGGATTACTTGCAAGAGAATTATCATGTTCTGGTCCCGGGTTTGAAGAGATTACAGGATTCAACTCGCTGGTTAATTGCGGATAGTTGAAGGTTGGAGCATTCAGGTAATTGCTTGCAAGAGAATTAACATGTTCTGCTCCCAAGTTTGAAGAGATTGCAGGATTCAACTCGCTGGTTACTTGCGGATAGCTGAAGGTTGGAGCATTCAGATAATTGCTTGCAAGAGAATTAACATGTCCTGGTCCTTGGTTTGAATATATTACAGGATCCAACTCGCTGGTTACTTGCGGGTAGTTGAAGGTTGGAGCATTCAGGTAATTGCTTGCAAAAGAATTAACATGTTCTTCTCCCAGGTTTGAAGAGATTACATGATTCAACTCGCTGGTTACTTGCGAATAGCTGAAGGTTGGAGCATTCAGATAATTGCTTGCAAGAGAATTAACATGTCCTGGTCCTTGGTTTGAATAGATTACAGGATTCAACTCGCTGGTTACTTGCAGATAGTTGAAGGTTGGAGCATTCATGTAATTGCTTGCAAGAGAATTAACATGTTCTGGTCTCGGGTTTGAAGAGATTACAGGATCCAACTCGCTGGTTACTTGCGGGTAGTTGAAAGTTGGAGCATTCAGGTAATTGCTTGCAAGAGAATTAACATGTCCTGCTCCCAGGTTTGAAGAGATTACATGATTCAACTCGCTGGTTACTTGCGGATAGTTGAAGGTTGGAGCATTCAGATAATTGCTTGCAAGAGAATTAACATGTCCTGGTCCCTGGTTTGAAGAAATTGTGGACTGCAACAAGTTCATAAAGGAAAAGGAACCTGATTCAGCTGTAACTGGTGGTGCCATGACCGCGGTCATAGCGTCTGGTGCCATGTTCCGGGCAACAGCAATTGAGGAAGATTCGCCGATTTGGAATTGCGTGTTTAGGGTTATGTTCTTATGATAAACAAGATCCTTGAGATATTGATCAATGAAGTTAGACAAGTCAGGACGATCATTATCTTGCATGATCAATTCTCCCATGTTCCCACTAAGATGCCCGAACATGAGCTCCCTCATGCGAGACTGCTTGTTTTGCTCAGTCAGATTTTGAGTCGTCTTCTTGGCATTTGCGATCTCTTGAATGAGGAATTCTTCATGGTTCACCGATTTACGTGTCTTCTCCTGCTCTGGCATCATCTCAAACTTCTCAATCACGTTAATCGCCCCTGGTTTTGATGGCCATACCTCTGGATTTGATGAGTTGGATGGCTCGTAGATGAGTGCACATGCCTCGACATCGCAAAGAATCTTGAGCTCATCGAGTTTCTTTATCAATCCTCCCTTCCTTTGCTTGAATGTTGTGTTCCTCGCCACGCCATCGGAAATGTAAGCTCGGACTAGCTTCTTCCTCCCCATGACGATAATAAATGATATTTTCCCTTTCTATGGTTTATGTGTATTATGTTTTATTTATGGTTAAACAAAAATGTTTATATAGTAGTTAAAGGGTCCTCATGATTTGCTGTCTCTTGGCTGGCTAGTATAACTAGAAATGGTAAGTATTAAATTATTGCAAATTTTTAATTAATTTGTATTAATTTGTATTAATTAGCTAATGCTCACTCAAGATAACTATTCTCACCAATTTATTGGTGAGGAGTGTGTGAGTCGAGTGACGACGACAAGTGTTATTTTATCTTTACATTGTAAGGCTATATATGTACGTTATTTGTCAAAACGCCACTTTGCAAATATGATGTGCAGGAAATTTCATTTTCTTTTAATATGATGTAAAATTATCTTATTAATCAATTCAATTGACACGTGGTTCCATGCATGTTCAGAATTGTAGAGAAGACATTGTGTGAATTCGCCAAGTACTAGTAACTAATAAGCCTATCATTTGTATAGGTTTTACTGTTTTGAATAAACAACTAAGTAGCAAACATATATATGCTTTGGGTCCTCGTTTAATCCAGACTAAACAGAATCAATCGACACATGCGAGTGAGACTCGGATGGATTGCCACAGTTTTGTAGCTTTGTAGTTGCAATATTCCTTGACATCCATAGTCCAAACATATTCATAATCTCTTGCGGATAAAGAGATAAACATTATGTAAGGCACTAATAACCCATTGTTTGTAGATATACTCTTTGTCTATTCTCACCCATGAAAAGAAGCAGATTTCCGAAAGGTTCCAATGAACTGTCCAAAACTTCCCCATTCTTCTGCCACTGCCAATATCCTAATGAAGCTAGTACCATAGATTTTGTCCCTAAATTTTATTAAGATTTTGTTGGATAAAGGTTCAATAAGTTGTTTTTGAAAATTGAATAAGAGATTTAGAGAGGAGTTCTCCATATTTCTCATCTTAAAGAATCTAAACTTTTTTGGTTTTATGCGAGGATTCTCATATTACACGAATAAGCAACGCAAATTATTTTACTTTTCCAATATTTATAAAATCAACAGATCATAAACTTATTCCCAAAAGCATTCATGATGTAAACTCAACTCCATCAGTTTGAATTTTCGAATCGTTGTAAGTGATGAGCATGTCGACCAAAAAAAAAAGAAAGCGTTCACTATGTCGTTGTTCTTGATTGAGTGCCAATTTAAGAACACTAGTAACCCAATGATCCCAAAAAAAGTCTTATCTCCAAAAACACTGCTGATTAGTCCTTTGATTTCTTTTTTTGGTGAGTCTTTTGCTGATACATTTGTGTTGTAGAGTATTTTTTTTATAAAAAAAATTCCTATAGAAGACTAAGAAGAGCACATATCATTTGCAAGATTTGTTTTTTTTGGTATTAATGTCTCCTTTCATTTCCAAAAGTCTTGGGAAACGAAAGTGAAAGAAAAGAGTAATTTTGACCGTCTATGTTCTTTATATATATAACCCACAATCGTTTTCCAAATCCAAGCCATGTTATATGCTATAGCTATGGCAGCACAAACAAACAAAGAGATTTTCTTGGGCAGCAATACGGCTAAAGGCAGTGGACAGTTATAAGGGTGCAGCTATCTCTTCCCATAAGCTTCTTCTGGTTGATCGCTACTTCTTCTACTTTTCCTTTATTTTGTATCGTTATCTGATTCAGTAAAAAAAAAAAAAACTATTATTTGCAAGGTTAACTTGTAAACAAATTATTTAAACACTGAGTATGTTTATGGTACCATTGTTAGTAGATAATGCATTGGATAGTTAAGGCAATGCGTGTATAGGTTCTCTTAAAATATTTTATGGGTTAGTTTTTTATTGCCATATGTCTTTTACTATAAGCTACTATACGATTCACTAATCATTTACTAGGGTTTAGTACTCTATCGGTTAGAAACTTATCATTTCGTTAGGTAGTTACAACATTATGTTTGGATTCGCTCATTCCACTTTAGGGTTTAGATTTCTATCGTTATATGTTCTTTATGGTTAGTGTTGGGTTAAGCTTGACTCACAAGTAATCCTAATTGGATTAGGACAAGAGATTATGTTTAGGAGCTAGATAAACATAATCAGTTTAGGAAAAGCTTAAAAGAAAAGGAAATTGTGTCGTATGAGAAAAGGAAGATTAGGATCAAGTTGTTAGCTATAAATATAAGTCTAACGATAGTTTCTAATTAACCTAGATCGAGAGAGAGAGATATTGCGTTTGAGAGCTTGAGAGATTATTGAAGTTGTTGAGAGCTTTAGTTTTGAGCAAGTTTCTAAAGCTATTAATAAAGCAAATCTTTATTATCTTGGTGTTCTTAAGTTCTTGTGTGATTATCAACTCTTGATTTCTATATTTGGTATCAGAGCGGAGAACGATCTAAAGGTATGGCCACGGGAGGAGAAAAGGGTATTGTGAAGATAGGCCAAGCCTCGAAGGAAGGAGGCGGAGGTGGATCCTCATCCGCTATATTGTGTCCGATGCTAACTAGCACAAATTACACATACTGGGCGATAAGAATGAAGGCAGCTTTGAAAGTTCATAAGGTTTGGGATATTATTGAGGAAGAAACATCAACAACTGATGATGAGAAGAACAACATGGTCGTAGCTCTTTTGTTCCAATCAATTCCGGAACCCCTAGCTTTACAAGTAGGAGAAATCAATGATGCAAATAAGTTGTGGGTTGCTATCAAAACTCGACATGTTGGTGCTGAGAGAGTCAGAGAAGCAAGGTTACAAACCTTAATGACAGATTTTGATCGAATGAAGATGAAAGACACATAAACGATTGACGAATTCTCAGGGAGAGTTTCTGCGATTTCCTCAAAGTCGGCTGCACTAGGGACAGTTCTTGATGAATCTAAACTGGTGAAAAAATTTCTTAAGAGTCTACCTAGGAAGAGGTACATACACATAGTAGCAGCCTTGGAGCAAGTCTTGGACCTCAATACAATAAGTTTTGAGGATATAGATGGTCGTCTAAAAGCATACGAAGAAAGGATAAACGAGGATGAGGAACTACTTGAGGATCAAAACAAACTGATGTTTACCAGTACAGATTCTCAAAACGGTTACTCAAATCAAGAGTACAATGGCGGCAACTACAGAGGAGGATACAGAGGAAAAGGACAAGGACGTGGAGGTAGATTCTCTGGTAGAGGAAGAGGACGCGGACGACAAGGACAAAGAGATATGTCGCATATTACATGTTTCAGATGTGATAAGAATGGTCACTACGCATACCTATGTCCAGATCGATTGCTTAAACTACAAGAAACACAAGAGCATGAGAAAGAGAAAGATACAGAGGATGCTGATTCTCTTCTAATGCATGAGGTTGTTTACTTGAATGAGGAAAAATGTTTACCAAGCAAGTTTGAGACGAGTAATAATGGGGAAGATATATGGTATCTGGACAATGGAGCTAGCAATCACATGACAGGAGACAAGAGGTATTTTGCGAAGCTTGATCCCACTATAACAGGAAAAGTAAGGTTCGGAGATGATTCTCGTATTGACATCATCGGTAAAGGAACTATAGCTTTCATTGACATCAATGGAAAGCCAAGAACCATGACCGACGTATACTACATCCCGGATCTTAAGAGCAATATTATTAGTCTTGGACAAGATACTGAAGCAGGATGCGACATTCGCCTAAGAGGAGGTTTTTTGGTGATGAAAGACAGAGAGGGAAAGGTACTTGCTAGAGCTAAGAGGTCTACAAACAGACTCTACAAAGTACGAATGGGGCTTAAGGATAATGCACAGTTGCTGTTAACAACGTTGAGTGATTCAAGCAAGTGGCACTCAAGGATGGGTCATGTAAATTTTGGAACACTGAAAACAATGATTGATAAAGAACTCATTCTTGGAGTTCCTAAAACAGTGATCGAAAAAGAACTTTGCAGTTCATGCTTGTTAGGAAAGCAAACAAGGCAGGTCGTTCCACTAGCTACTAGCTTCCGAGCTGAGAAGAAGCTAGAACTGATTCATGGGGATCTATGTGGACCCATTACGCCAAGCACGAGTGGGGGAAATAGATATATGTTCGTCTTGATTGATGATTTCTCAAGGTACATGTGGACAATACTCCTGAGAGAAAAAGGCGACACTTTCGAGAAATTCAAGAACTACAAGGCCGTAGTGGAAAAGGAAGTAGGAGAAAAGATACAAACCTTGCGAAATAGGGGTGGAGAGTTTGCATCACTTGAGTTCAATAGTTTTTGTGAGAGTACCGGAATAAAGAGACAGCTTACAGCTCCATATACTCCACAACAAAACGGGGTAGTGGAACGTAGAAACAGAACTCTAATGGAGATGACAAGGAGTATTTTGAAACACATGCACATGCCTAACTATCTATGGGGAGAAGCAGTGAGACATTCTACCTATCTAATCAATAGAATAGGAACGAGGGCACTTAAGGACAAGACACCATACGAATGTTTCAAGGGAAGAAGACATACAATCCAACATATACGAATTTTCGGATGCATTGCTTATGCCAAAGTGGACGCACCTCATTTAAGAAAGCTCGATGACAGGACAAGGATGTTGATCCATTTGGGAATTGAGCCAGGATCAAAAGCATACCGCTTACTCGATCCGCAAGCTAAGAAGATTGTTGTAAGTCGTGACGTAGTATTCGATGAGACAAAAGGCTGGAACTGGAGAGAGAGCATCACGGAAGAGGACAGTTTCAGAATTACGCTGAGCAGTTTTGGTAACCATGGCCTTGAAAAAAATAATCTTGAGGAAGAAAACAATGAGAGAAGGCAATTAGTGGATGGTGCAGAGGGTGTTAATGAGGCCAGAAGTAATGAAGAAAGAAAGGAACCACGAGAAGAAGAATCTGTTACCACAGAACTAACTACACTTCCTATCGCACCAAGAAGATCACAAAGGCAAACGACGATACCTAAATACCTTGAGGATTATGTCTTGATGGCCGAAGAAGAAGGAGAGATGTTATTGTTAAGTGTTAATAACGAACCTCGGAACTACAAGGAGGCTAAAGATTCAAAAGAATGGACCTCAGCTTGCGAAGAAGAGATTAGTTCTATTGAAAGATTGAGAACATGGGATCTTGTTGATTTACCTATTGGTGTGAAACCAATTGGTCTTAAATGGGTATTTAAGCTGAAAAGGAACTCAGATGGGAGCATTAACAAATACAAGGCGAGATTGGTAGCAAAAGGATATGTGCAAGAGTATGGAGTGGATTTTGAAGAGGTATTCGCACCGGTTGCAAGAATTGAAACTATTAGATTGCTTATTGATATTGCTGCAGCACGAGGATGGGAAATACATCACCTTGATGTAAAGACAGCCTTTCTTCATGGTAAGTTAGAAGAAACTGTCTATGTCATTCAACCAGAAGGATTCGAGAGAAGTGGAGAAGAAGGGAAAGTCTACAAGCTAAACAAGGCTCTTTAAGGATTAAGACAAGCACCAAGGGCTTGGAATAACAAGTTGAATCAAATTCTTATGGAATTACGTTTTGTTAAATGCTCCAAAGAACCATCAGTCTATCAGAAGGAGGTAAAAGAGCACCTACTATTAGTTGGAGTATATGTAGATGATCTCTTTGTCACGGGAACAAGTGTGAGAATCATTAATGAGTTTAAGGAGGAGATGTCGTCCAAATTTGAGATGAGTGATCTAGGATTGCTCACTTATTATCTTGAGATCGAGGTTGTGCAAAATCAAGATGGGATCATGTTGAATCAAACTCGATATGCGAAACGGATTTTGGAGGAAGCAAGAATGATGGATTGTAATCCGGTTCATACACCAATGGAGGTTGGTTTGAACATGTCTAAAGCTGAGAATGAAGAAGAGGTGGAAGCAACGACTTTTAGAAGGAATGTGGGTTGTCTCCGTTATCTGTTGCACACAAGACAGGATTTGTCCTATTGTGTTGGGGTTTTGAGTCGGTACATGCAAAGTCCGAGAGAGTGTCATGGAGCAGCTATGAAACAATGTATGAGGTATCTAAAGGGGACTACTACACTCGGCCTAATCTATAAGAGATCAAAGATGACCAAACTTGTAGGATATAGTGATAGCAGCTACAATGTGGATCCAGATGATGGTAAAAGCACCTCGGGACATATCTTCTATCTAGGAGAAGGACCAATAACATGGTGTTCGAAGAAGCAAGACGTGGTTGCTCTATCATCATGTGAAGCTGAATTTATGGCAGGAACAGAAGCATCGAAGCAAGCTATCTGGCTACAGGATCTTTTAAGTGAGATCACCGGAGCGGAAAGTGAGAAGGTCACGCTGAGGCTGGACAATCAGTCCGCAATCTCTTTGACCAAGAATCCAGTATTTCACGGTCGGAGTAAGCATTTTCATAGACGGTTTCAATTTATAAGAGAATGTGTGGAGAGTGGACAAATAAGAGTGGAGCATGTACCCGGGAGTGAGCAACGAGCTGACATACTAACCAAGCCACTTGGTAGGATCAAATTTAAAGAAATGAGAGAGATGATTGGAGTTCGAGATCTGGGAAAAGATGAGCTCAAGCTTAAGGAGGAGAATGTTGGGTTAAGCTTGACTCACAAGTAATCCTAATTGGATTAGGACAAGAGATTATGTTTAGGAGCTAGATAAACATAATCAGTTTAGGAAAAGCTTAAAGAAAAAGGAAATTGTGTCTTATGAGAAAAGGAAGATTAGGATCTAGTTGTTAGCTATAAATATAAGTCTAACGATAGTTTCTAATTAACCTAGATCGAGAGAGAGATATTGTGTTTGAGAGCTTGAGAGAATATTGAAGTTGTTGAGAGCTTTAGTTTTGAGCAAGTTTCTAAAGCTATTAATAAAGCAAATCTTTATTATCTTGGTGTTCTTAAGTTCTTGTGTGATTATCAACTCTTGATTTCTATAGTTAGCATACTTTACGTTATTCAATTGGGATATAGGGTTTAGATTCCTATCGTTAGTTATATGTTTCTTTATGATTATCATGCTTTAAGTTATTCAATTTTAGTTTGTTATTTCCCATATTCACTATTTTCTATCTAGGGTTTAGACTTCTACCATTATATGTTCTTTTTATTTATCATGCTTTACGTTGTTAAATTTGGGTTCGTTATTTTCTATATACACTATTTTCCTTCTAGAGTTTAGATTTCTATCATTATATGTTCTTTATAGTTTACATATTTACATTATTCAATTTGGATTCAGTATTTCTAATTTTCACTATTTTCAATATAGGGTTTAGATATCTTTCAATATATATATATATATTTTTATATTATTTCTATAAATTTAACCAAGTTTCCGGTAGTTTTAACATGTTATATTGTTACTCTTTGACAAATTATATTACTACACAAATCTTTAACGTCTCCATTAACAATCACATCAAGTACAACAACATTGTTACACGTGTCGAAGTCTATCGTTATATTTTCTTTATGGTTAGCATACTTTACGTTATTCAATTGAAATATAGGGTTTAGATTCTTATCATTATATGTTCTTTATGGTTATTATGCTTTAAGTTATTCAGTTTGGGTTTGTTATTTCCCATATTCACTATTTCCCATCTAGGATTTAGTTTTCTATCATTATATGTTTTTTTTTAAATTTATCATGCTTTACGTTATTCAATTTGGATTCTTTATTTTCCATATACACTATTTTCCTTCTACAGTTTAGATTTCTACCATTATATGTTCTTTATGGTTTACATATTTTACATTATTCAAGTTGGATTCACTATTTAAATAGATTAGATAAATCGTCGATCACATTAGTACTAGTCTTGATGATTTGCAAGGTAGCACTGTCTATATTGATTTTGTCGTGATTTTAGCTGCAAATTTTAAAATATATTAGAATAAAAAGACCGATTTTTAATCTAATATGCAAAAGGGCATTCTAGAACAATCTATAATAGTGTCATGCCTCAAGTTGAGGTAATGTACAAGTTTCTCCATCAACAAACATTCTATCAGTTGTCCGCATAAGAATTTGCTACACTCAAACTTGTCATGAATTACAAAATGCCATTCAAAATATTAGAATACAAAAGTAAATATTTCAATCCATAAGCTTGAAACAATCCTATGGGTAGACATGTTATAATCAATTTACACAGATTTTGCTTTTTCTTTATTTTCAATCCGTAACATACTAAAACAAGTGTTGCACAAAAATTCTGAGCTTAATTCACTTTTAATTTGTTATTCATGAGATACTAGATGATAATCCGCGCCCTGCGCGGAGTGAGAAATTTATAATTTTTCTAATAGATAAATTAGAATTTAAAATATAATAATTTTTAATTATTTAATTAATTATTTTCATTAAATTCTTAATGAAATATATTTTCGAAATCACCAACTTTATGGCAAGACATATTTTTTAAAGTAACAATTTTATTTGATTGAATGATTATGAAAAAGTTAGAATAATAACTTTCCTTTCATAATGAAAACACAATAAATAAAATATAGGTTTGCGATTTTGATAAGTTTTATTGTAATTAATGAATTCGTATTTAATAAAATTAATTAAAATAAATTTATTTTGGGAATTAATGAAAGTGGTAGTCAAAGAATATATTTTCGTAGATTTGTTTCCCTAAACTTATTTTGAGACTTAACGAAAATGGACATAATTAAGTCAATTAATGTAAATAATTTTGTTGGCCATTATTCCTAACTTTTGGAATAAATAGAAGTAGGTTTATATTATTCTATTTTTATTACTAATAATACATAATAATTTTTATATAAATATAAATTTGCTGGTTATATCAAAAAATACTTAATCGATAAATTTATTCTATTTTTATTACTAATGATTCATAATAATTCTTATATATATTTTCAGGTTATAACAAAATACAGAAGGTACATAAATTTATTCTATTTTTTATTACTAATGATTCATAATAATTCTTATATATATTTTCAGGTTATAACAAAATACAGAAGGTGGATAATGGCATATAATGTAAATAGTTTATAATTTTAATACATAAAGTAATTTATAGATATCTAAAAGAAACTGATTGAGAAACATATGAAATGTCTTTATGAAAGTGGTTGTGTACTTGTTATGTTGTGTTTGATGTCTTAAATTCGATTCCCCAAAAGCAAAATTAGTATTTTTTTATTTATACATAATTTTTTATTATTATTAGTTTCATTAAATGATATGTCAGAATGAATGTGGTGACACATCAGCAAAATGGTACTATTGTAAATTAAATGATTTGTGAGAATGTTTCTCAATGATAGAATCAAGTGAACCAAGCATTACATAACATGAACACAAGCCATATGGTTCCTGCAGTTACAATTATGATTTTATTTTCAACGTTCACCTTTTTTTATTAAAGACAAAGAAATGAGACTCAATTTTAAAAACAAAAACAAACATTTCTCTATACCGCATGAACCAAAGTTTATTATACATTACAAATGTGTAACGGTACTTGGATCAATACCGTTACACTCTGAGAGTCTATGAAGCTAAAGACATGCAACAAAGCTCGCTTAGCTTCACAAACACTTAGACGATAGAAATGTTAGCCAAAGAAACTGTCTCTTGTACACAAATTAAATGAATCATATATAGATCCCCAGCTTAAGGATCTATGCAATTTACTCGCGTTTATGGAAGCTAGTTCGATGTAATCTTGCCTGTCAAAAGAGATGAAGAACATCTTCTTCTTCTTCTTCTTCTTCTTCTTCTTACCTTTTTACTTTTGTTGTCCCGTCATAGCCTTAAGCTTCTCCTCCAAAATGTCCTTCTCGAGACCGTACATTCTATTCAAAGCATGCATATTCTCAAGAGTCTCGCTCAGCGTTCTACTGTCACTCCCATCACATCTCAAATGCTGCATTGGACCGTGCAAGAATCTGTTCACGATACCTCGGCTTAAGTCATCGACCGCTCTTGTGGTTTTCTTGTTGATGTCATCTCCCATTTTGGACATACACTTCTCGAGCTCAGCCATTCTGATTCTCTCTGCATAAGCTCTTAACTTCTTAATCGTAGGAACCGTCTCCAGCGAATCCCTCCATGCTTCGAACTGGTTTGATTCCTCTGCTATTATCGTCTGAGCTTCCATCGCTTTCCTCAACCTGTCTTCTTTATTGGCAGCAACTACTTCCTTGAGGTCGTCCACATTGTAAACCCGCGCGCTTTCTACCTCATTGACACAAGAACCGACGTTTCTTGGAACAGAGATGTCGACGAAAAGCCTCACTCCTCCAATCTCTGGACAAGCTGGAGGGAGATTTTCTACGTGCTCCTTCAAGAACAATGGAGTCTCAGAGGCTGTGCTGGTAAAAACAACATCAGCTTCCGCAGCAGAAGCTAGCATCTCATCGAGAGGCCGGTATACAATCTCGACACCCGGGATCTCCTCGCGGATAGCTTTAACTCTCTCTTCGCTTCTGTTGACCACCACCATTTTTGTGCAACCTTTAGCTACCAAATGCTTAATCACAAGCTTCCCCATTTTCCCCGCACCGACGATCAACATCCTAGCGGATGCGTGTGAAGATTCCGGAAGCTTCATCAGGGCAAGCTCAACAGCAGCTGAGCTAACCGAAACCGCCCCAGCAGCGATGTTTGTCTCCGTTCTGACACGCTTCCCGACGGTTATCGCGTGTTTAAACAGCCCGCTGATGTTCCTCCCGAATCCATTCACTCCTTGACCAACTTTAACGACTTGTTTCACCTGTGCAAGGATCTGACCTTCTCCTAGGACAAGAGAGTCGAGACCAGCCGAGACTTCGAATATATGCTGCGTTGCGTCCTTGTTGTACAGAAGAAAACGGTGCTGACAAATCTCCGAAACTGGAATCCCACTCGTCTGAACAAAAGAAACAGTATCTGTTAACACTTCATACTCATTGTAACACAAGCCAAGATAAACACTAATAGTATATGAACAGATTGAATAAAACAGACGTTTGTTTCATATGCAAACATACAACTTCAATTTCCATTGGTTTTAAGCTAACAAAGACCACTCTAACACCTTCTAAAGCAATAGTCACACACGCAAAACAGAAGCAAAACCAACCCAAAGAACCACAACAAGAACAACAAAGCTTAGAGGGAATAAAAAGAGGCACCTTTGACATCCACTCAGTGACTTCTTTAACTCCACGGTGCTGAGACAGAGCTAAAACATATATCTCCATACGGTTACAAGTACTGAGTACAGCAGCCTCTTCGATATGATTCAAACCGCACAATTCGGCGATAGCTCGTGGCCATTCAGCTTCTGGAATAGCGAGCTTCTCACGCATCTCAACAGGAGCTGTGTGGATGCTAAGTCCAATCACCACAATGCTGCTTCTTTCCTTTGTATATCCTGATAACCACAAAACATAGTTATAAGAACAAATCAATGAAAAAACTTGCTTCACTATAATCACAACGTCATTCACATCATTAAAAAACAATGCTTTCAGATCAAAACAGAAACATAGCTCGATGAAAATGAAATTGACCAACAAAAGATTCAAACTTTAGCTAACAAATCGGAATCGGAGAAAGCCCAAAAAGGAGAAAGGGATAGAAATTCATACTATCAGCTGCAGAGTTCTTGAGTTGTTCGAGAGCAGAGATATTAGAAGCAGAATCAGAAGCAGAAAGCTCGCAACGAGCTCTCTGGATAAGACTTCGCCTGTTCCTATTGTTCTTCGGAAGAGCACGAACACCAATGAGACCCAATGGCGTCTGCGAAGTTGTAGAAGACGAAGAAGAAGAAGAAGAAGAAGAAGAAGAAGAAGAAGACAGATTATGGTGATTCAATAAAGTTTCGAGCTTCGGGCAGCCAACGAAAGCACTCGAAACCGCCATTGAAACGAATCTTCAATCTCGCTTTTCCCCCTCTTTGTCTACAAAACCCAGATCAGGAATCGAGCAGAGAGACAGAGAGGGATGGGTTGCGATGTGGAGGAAAGGAGATCGTTTGTGAATATGATTGAGGGATTGAAAAATCAAATCCTTTCTTCTGTTTCGTGAAGGAAAATGTGATTCTGGGTCGGGTAAAACCGGTTTGGGTCGAAATTGGGGATTTTGATTGGATGGAAATCTTAAAGAGATGTGTCAAAAGTGGAAATGGAGAGATTAGAGAGTTTTGAGATTTTGATAAAATTTGATTGGCGGGTGGAGAACACGTTTTATCCACACTCGTTGCTTCTTTGGTGGCGTTTGTTCTTCCACGGCAACTTTTTATTTATTTTATGGTTATTTTGTTACCCTTGTGTGACTCTTATAAAATCTATGTTTTAAAAAAAAAATATTTTTTTAACGTGGAAATAATTTGGAAAATATGTGTGCATAGAAATGATCCGGATATCTGAAAGGAATCTATGTAGATTTAGGAGAACCATATGAAAATATGAATCGTTCGAAAATAAAAGAATAAATATTACTTCTCTGAGCGTTATCAATTAACTTTAAATTTTGAACATTTGTAATGTTTCAACCTCTGGATTTTAATTTGAGAAGTATATCAAAACTAGGTAATATCTCGTGTTGTATAGTATATTCTATTAGAATCATTTATAATAAAATATTTTAAAATCCGTAAAAACTAAATTGAAAACAAAAAAAAAAAATCAAAATCGGATCACCCGTAAAAAATATAAAATAAAATCAAAAACATCAAAGTGAAATCACCTAAAAAGAAATCTAGTATTTATTTATTTTCATTCTTATTGTTTCTAATTAAATTTTATTACATATTTCAAAATATTTATGATTTATATATTTTAATATGAATTATGTTTATTTATAAATATTTAACTAACTATATATTTATTTATCCTCTATATATTAAATTTTTTTTTGACAACCCTCTATATATTAATTAATCATGTAGTTTAATGAAAACTACTTTTAAAAAAATATTATTAGCCAATCGCTAACACGACGGTTTTATTTTATTTTGTAAATACTTAATATGTTTTTAGATTTTCATTATTAAGAGAACTTGTGCATGTTTTGTTTTAGTTTGTGTTATAAATTATATATTTTTATAAATTCATTTTGATTATCAATAGTTTCTTGCGTTTTCTTTTATCATTTTTTTGTTCGATTTTTCATGATCATTCTTCTAATCTTTTTCTTACATCACTCTATAAATATTTTCTTATTCCTCATGTTTTTTTTCATTCATCTATATCCCAATATTACAATCATTTTTTTTTACTTTACTGATTTACCATTTTGAGTTATGGTTTTTTACACATATATTTTATTGATTATATTTGTTTTTACATATTTTTAAAATTTGTATACTTTTTATTGTTTTTGTTCTTCTGTATCTCTATATTTGAAAATTGTTATCTTATTGATTATTTATTGAGTATTTTTGTACTTGTATTAAGATTAAATTATCTTTGTTAGTTCAGAGATGATGATTAACTCACATGAAAACCATGAAAATATTTATTTATATCTTATCTAATATATAATATATACTCCTCTGTCCCATTATAAGTGATTTTCAAGAGTTTTTAATTTGTCCAATTTTAAGTGATTTTTTCACTTATCTATACAAAAGTTTAATTTATTTTAATGTAATACATTAATTAAAAAGTTTTTGCTTGAAGAAGTTGAAGAGTTTTCTAATTTTTTATTGTTTTCAATTTTTTTATTAGATGACAATCTCTTTCAAAAAGTAGTTTTCTTAATATGTGTGTTTTTAGCTTGAAAATCACTTAAAATGGAACAGAGAGAGTATATTTTTATGATAGTTTAAAATTAAAACTAATTTTCATTTATTCGATGTCTATGTTTTAATAAATTTTAAATAGTCTAATTTAAAATTGAATGGTTTTAAATTATAGTTATGTGTTGACACATGTTATTTTTTATTTGTTTGAAAATGTTGACGTGTCATTGCTAGACCAATAAAGGGGAGTTGACGTATCAACGCTCGATTCATCTATTATATATTAGATTATGAGAGAATATGCGCTATGTACGGGTCTTATTTTAATTCAAGTTTTAAAATGTTCTTAAATCTTTAATTTGACTATCGATTTTCTCTTGCTTTTTTATAAATTTGTATTTTCTACAGTTTTTTCTTGACGATCTTTTTATATCTTTTATTGAATCTCTTTTTCATGTTTTTAAATTTTATATATTTTTGTATCCATTTTTTCTTGTGCTTTCTACTTTTTTATATAATTTGTCATTTTTCGATTGTTTATTGAATATCTTTTTGTATCTTATGATTTTATAGGTTTGATTTAACTTTTTAACTTATTCAGTCTCATAATTTAGTTTTTTTTTTCACTTGCATTAAAGTATAATTTTTAACTTCTCTCAATTTACCATTTTGAGGTTTTCTTTATATATATAGTTTATTGAATGCATCTCATTTTCGTATGTTTTAAAATTATGTATATTTTCTAGTATTCATTTTTTTTTCTTTTTTTCTTTTTTTTTTCTTTTTCTCTATTTTAATTATAATTTGTTATTTTCTCGTTTGTTTATTGAATATTTTTTGTATCTTATGATTTTATATGTTGGAGTTAACTTCTTAACTTATCGAGACACGTATATTTTTTTTTTGCATTTAAATTAAATTATCCTTATTAATTTAGAAATTCTGAGGATTAATTTATTTTTTAAGAAATAGAATGATGCAGTTAAATTAATTTTTAATTTTATTTATTTTTAATGTTATATTGATTTTTAAATAATTAAATTTAAATTAAATAAATTTTATATATTTTAATAGTTGAATTAATATTTTTTTGTATTATTTGATGATTTTTGTAAAAAAATAATTGAAGTGGACCAATAAGAGGGGGCTGATGTGTCAATACTGGAGAGTCCCCCTTAATCTATTTTAGTATAGATTGTTAACGATGACTTGTAATGATGATATAATTATGACATGATAATTTTTAGCATACGCGGCATTGTGACATGACATTATTTAATCTATATAATAAATACATTTTTTAAACCATTTTACATCCAAAATCAATTTTGAATTATCAAATACAAATTTTGTCAAATACATATTCATACATATAATAACTTTGTGGATTTAAGTTTACGGATTCATGTTTTTGGTGAGAAATTTGTGGCATCCGAGTTTTGATGGAAAGTTTTTGAAATCACATTTTGACATATTTTTAAAAATAATAATAAGAAGTAGAAGACAAAAAAAGATGAAGAAGAAAGAGGAACTATTTTGTTTGGTTTCATGTTTTTTCTTTGAATTATTTGAGTTATGTGTTTGTTGTATTTTCGTAATATTCAATTTCTCCAACATACCAAAATATTTTTTTACAAATATCTTATTTGACAGTACGGACCAATCATCTATTTATTATAAATGATAAATTTTATTATTAAATATTATAATTAGCTTACTTTTATCAAAATCTCATTCTCGCACATATGTGCGGCCCAACCACTTAGTTTATCATAACACGTTGACTAATTATTTATTCTATTTTTATTGGAATTATGTTTATTTTCTTTTACCATATTACACCTTTTTAATTGTAAAAAGTTTGTTACTTGTGTCAAAATCTGATCGACTAACACACGTGATTTACTATTTCATAACAGGTGAAAAGAAAAATAAAAACAAAAAAGTTGATCACTTGTGAACATAAAAAATAAAATTGAAAAAATTTGTTATACGTGTCAAAATCTGATCAATGGACACACATGCGTCGCGAATACATTAGTTTATAATATAAAAAGAAGAAACCAAAAATATAAAAAAGTAGAAAATGATATTAGATCAGTGGTGAACATATAAAAAAAATTGAGAACGCTGACGAAAATATTTCCGTATCAATATAATGGTAAACCTAAATAAACAAAATTCACAATGTAATGCATAATACAATTAATTTTTATTTTCTTGTAGGAAATACAAATATAAATTTTAAATTCTGATTTTTTTCTTGTTTTTGATTTACAGATTTTTGCTTTAAATATAAATTTTACATTATCAATTGTTTTTTGGTTTTTTTCAAGTTTTATTGACAAAATAAAAAAATTTAATATTTTGTATTTATTTTATTTTTCACTTTTGTATATTTCCTTTTGCTGATAATTTTAAAAAGAATAAAAATTAAGAAGATTACTTACACGTGTCAAAATCTAATCAACTCATACACATGCGCCGCAATCATTTTACTCTAGATTATGATTCAAGTATATATTAGTTTATAATATACTATGTCATAACCCGTGAAAAAGAAAACAAAGCAAAAAAGTAGAAAACAATATTATATTACTTTTGACCTTAAAAAAATAAAATTGAGAATTCTGACGCAAAAGTTTTCCGCGTTAATATAGTGGTAAATCTAAATAAACAAAATTCACAATATAATGCATAATACAATTAATATTTATTCTGTTGTGAGAAATACAAATATAAATTTTATATCCTGAATTTATCTTATTTTTTATTTGTTACAGTTTTTAATTAGAAATAAAAATTTACATTATCAAATGTTTATTGATTCTTCTCTTCTTTCTTGTTCTCGCCGTCTCCTCTCCTCAACCTTCGATCTCCCTCTTCGGCGTGCGGTGCTTCTCAGCGCCACCCTGGGATCTCGCGGCTTGGTTGGTGGTTCTACGCTTCCGAAGTAAAGAAGATTTTTGTTGATCAAACTGCCCCAAAGAAATGATGCCTTCGAGAAAAGCCAAATAAATATTTTATTTTGATTTTGGGCTTAATGGGCTTATTTGTATATTTTCGGGTTAGAGTTATATCTAATGTATGTATAGTTTTGTGCCTCCTCACGAATATTCTATTGTTTTCAAGATCTCACGACATGTTTTGTGCCTCCTCACAAATATTTTGTTGTTATCTTAGATATGACGTTTGGGAAGAATGATGGCATCTCCATCACCATCTGGGGGACCCCAAAACGAAATGAGTTTTAGCGAGAACAACAATTTCTCCAACTCTCCCGCCATCAAAAACTCCAATTCCAATCTTATTGTTATCTTAGATCTGACGTTTGGGAAGAATGATGACATCTCCATCACCATCTGGGGGACCTCAAAACGAAATGAGTTTTAGCGAGAATAACAATTTCTCCAACTCTCCCGCTATCAAAAACTCTGATTCTAATCTTAATGTTATCCATGAGGTTTGATTTTCTTGCTGAGTCTTTCAAGATTAAGTCTCAACATACTCAACAACGGAAATTTTAAAACTAAACAAAGTAATACCTTCCAAAGTGAAAACTAAACAAAAAGCCTTTGAGAGGCGATTCTTCTCTTCTTTCTTGTTCTCGCCGTCGCCTCTCCTCAGCCTTGGATCTCCTTCTCCGGCGTGCGGTGCTTCTCACCGCCACCGTGGGATCTTGCGGCTTCGTTGGTGGTTCTCCGCTTCCGAAGTCAAGAAGATTTTGGTTGATCAAACTGCTCCAAATAAATGATGCCTTCGAGAAAGGGCAAAGAAATATTTTATTTTGATTTTGGGCTTATTGTGCTTATTTATATATTTTAAGGTTATGGTGATATCTAATGTATATATAGTTTTCTGACTCCTCACGAATATTCTATATTTTCAAGATCTGACGACAGTTTTGTGCCTCCTCACAAATATTTTATTGTTATCTTAGATCTGGCGTTTGTGAAGAATGAAGACATCTCCATCACCATCTGGGGGACCTCAAAACGAATTGAGTTTTAGAGGGAACAACAATTTCTCCAACTCTCCCCCCAGCAAAAACTCTGATTTCAATCTGATTGTTGTCCATGATGTTTGATTTTCTTGCTGAATCTTTCAAGATTAAGTTTCAACATACTCAACAACGAAATTTATAAAACTAAACAAAGTAATACTTTCCAAAGTCAAAACTAAACAACAAGACTTTGAGAGGCGATTCTTCTCTTCTTTCTTGTTCTCGCCGTTGCCTCTCCTCAGCCTTCGATCTCCCTCTCCGGTGTGCGGTGCTTCTCACTGTCACCGTGGGATCTCGCGGCTTGGTTGGTGGTTCTACGCTTCCGAAGTCAAGAAGATTTTGGTTGATCAAACTGCACCAAAGAAATGATGCATTCGAGAAAAGCCAAAAAAATATTTTATTTTTATTTTGGGCTTATTGGGCTTATTTGTATATTTTAGGGTTAGGGTGATATCTAATGTATATATAGTTTTGTGACTCCTCGCGAATATTTTATTATTTTCAAGATATGACGACAGTTTTGTGGCTCATCACAAATATTTTATTGGTATCTTAGATTTGACGTTTGTGAAGAATGATGACATCTCCATCACCATATGGGGAACCTCAAAACGAATTGAGTTTTAGAGGGAACAACAATTTCTCTAACTCTCCCATCATCAAAAACTCTGATTCCAATCTGATTGTTGTCATTGATGTTTGATTTTCTTGCTGAATCTTTCAAGATTAAGTCTCAACACACTCAACAACGGAATTTATAAAACTAAACAAAGTAATATCTTTCGAAGTCAAAACTAAACAAAAAAGCCTTTGAGAGGCGATTCTTCTCTTCTTTCTTGTTCTTGTCGTCGCCTCTTCTCAACCTTCGTTCTCCTTCTTCGGCATGCGGTGCTTCTCACCGCCACCGTGGGATCTCGCAGCCTGGTTGGTGGTTCTCCGCTTCTGAGGTCAAGAAGATTTTTGTTGATCAAACTGCTCCAAAGAAATGATGCCTTCGAGAAAAGCAAATAAATATTTTATTTGGATTTTGGGTTTATTGTGCTTATTTGTATATTTTAAGGTTAGAGTGATATCTAATATATATATAGTTTTGTGCCTCCTCACGAATATTCTATTGTTTTAAAGATCTAACGACAGTTTTGTGCCTCCTCGCAAATATTTTATTGTTATCTTAGATCTAACGTTTGGAAAGAATGACGGCATCTCTATCACCATCTGGGGGACCTCAAAATGAATTAAGTTTTAGCGGGAACAAAATTTCTCCAACTCTCCCGCCATAAAAAACTCCAATCTGATTGTTGTCCCTGAGGTTTGATTTTCTTGCTGAATCTTTCAAGATTAAATCTCAACATACTCAACAACGGAAATTATAAAACTAAACAAAGTAATACCTTCCAAAGTCAAAACTAAACAAAAAGCCTTTGAGAGACGATTCTTCTCTTCGGTCTTGTTCTCGCCGTCGCTTCTCCTTAGCCTTCGATCTCCCTCTTCGGCGTGCGGTATTTCTCACCGCCACCGTTGATCTCGCGGCTTGGTTGGTGGTTCTCTGCTTCCGAATTCAAGAAGATTTTGGTTGATCAAACTGCTCCAAATAAATGATGCCTTCGAGAAAGACAAAGAAATATTTTATTTTGATTTTGGTCTTATTGGACTTATTTGTATATTTTAGGGTTAGAGTAATACCTAATTCATATATATAGTTTTGTGCCTCCTCACGAGTATTCTATTTTTTTTCAAGATCTGACGACGATTTTGTGCCTCGTCACAAATATTTTATTGTTATATTAGATCTGACGTTTGGGAAGAATGATAGCATCTCCATCACCATCTGGGGGACCTCAAAACGAAATGAATTTTAGAGGGAACAACAATTTCTCCAACTCTCCCCCCATCAAAAACTCCGATTAAATTCTGATTGTTGTCCATGATGTTTGATTTTCTTGCTGAATCTTTCAAGATTAAGTCTCAACATACTCAACAACGGAATTTATAAAACTAAACAAAGTAATACCTTCCAAAGTGAAAACTAAACAAAAAGCCTTTGAGAGGCGATTCTTCTCTTCTTTCTTGTTCTCTATGTCGCCTCTCCTCAGCCTTCGATCTCCCTCTCCGGCGTGCGGTGCTTCTCATCGCCACCGTGGGATCTCGCGGCTTGGTTGGTGGCTCTCCGTTTCCGAAGTCAAGAAGATTTTGGTTGATCAAACTGCTCCAAAGAAATGATGCATTCGAGAAAAGCCAAAAAAAATATTTTATTTTGATTTGACGCTTATTGGGCTTATTTGTATAATTTAGGGTTACGGTGATATCTAGGGGGGTGTATTGGATTATGAATTTTAGAAGATTTTGTTGTTCTTTTAAAATCTCCTTTTATTGAACTAATGATTTCTAAATATTTTACCAAATCCTATGTTATTCAATCAAGAATTTATAAAAAGTAAATCAAATCTCCTCTTATTGGAAATATTTTAAGTAGTGGACTTTAGAGGATTCTGAGTGATTTTAAGTGGTTTTGGTGAAGTTTGTTAGTTAAAAATATAAAAAACCAAATCCCATAGTTTTAGGTGGGATTTCATAGACTTTAATAACAAATCAAGAAATTTCTTAATTCACCCAAAATCATCTACAATCTCATTAAAACTCAAGTCATTCCAAATTCTCCCAAATTTCAATTTCAATACACCCCCCTAATGTATATATAGTTTTGTGACTCCTCACGAATATTCTATTCTTTTCAAGATCTGGCGACAGTTTTGTGCCTCCTCATAAATATTTTATTGTTATCGTAGATCTGACGTTTGTGAAGAATGATGACATCTCCATCACCATTTGGAGGACCTCAAAACGAATTGAGTTTTAGAGGGAACAACAATTTCTCCAACTCTCCCGCCATCAAAAACTCTGATTCCAATCTGATTGTTGTCCTTGATGTTTGATTTTCTTGCTGAATCTTTCAAGATTAAGTCTCAATATACTCAACAACGAAATTTATAAAACTAAACAAAGTAATACCTTCCATAGTCAAAACTAAACAAAAAGCCTTTGAGAGGCGATTCTTCTCTTCTTTCTTGTTCTCGCTGTCGCCTCTCCTCAGCCTTCGATCTCCCTCTCCGGCGTGCGGTGCTTCTCACAACCACCGTGGGATCTCGCGGCTTGGTTGGTGGTTCTCCTCTTCCGAAATCAAGAAGATTTTGGTTGATCAAACTGCTCCAAAGAAATGATGCCTTCGAGAAAAGCCAAAGAAATATTTTATTTTGATTTCTGGCTTATTGGGCTTATTTGTATATTTTCGGGTTAGAGTGATATCTAATGTATATATAGTTTTGTGACTCCTCACGAATATTCTATCTTTTCAAGATCTGACGACAGTTTTGTGCCTCCTCACAAATATTTTACTGTTATCTTAGATCTGACGTTTGTGAAGAATAATGACATCTCCATCTCCATCTGGGGGACCTCAAAACGATTTGAGTTTTAGAGGGAATAACAATTTCTCCAACTCTCCCGCCATCAAACTCCGATTCCAATCTGATTGTTGTCATTGATGTTTGATTTTTTGATGAATCTTTCAAGATTAAGTCTCAACATACTCAACAACGGAATTTATAAAATTAAACAAAGTAATACCTTCCGAAGTCAAAACTAAACAAAAAAAAGCCTTTGAGAGGCGATTCTTCTCTTCTTTCTTGTTCTCGCCGTCGCCTCTCCTCAACCTTTGATCTCCGTCTTCGGCGTGCGTTGCTTCTAACTGCCACCTTGGGATCTCGCGGCTTGGTTGGTGGTTCTCCGCTTCCGAAGTCAAGAAGATTTTTGTTGATCAAACTGCTCGAAAGAAATGATGCCTTCGAGAAATGCCAAATAAATATTTTATTTTTATTTTGGGCTTATTGTGCTTATTTGTATATTTTAGGGTTAGGGTGATATCTAATGTATATATAGTTTTGTGACTCCTCACGAATATTCTATTTTTTCAAGATCTGACGACAGTTTTGTGCCTCCTCACAAATATTTTATTGTTATCTTAGATCTGACGTTTGGGTAGAATGATGGCATCTCCATCATCATCTGGGGGACCTAAAAACAAATTGATTTTTAGCGGGAACAACAATTTCTCCAACTCTCCCGCCATCAAAAACTCCGATTCGAATCTGGTTGTTGTCCATGAGGTTTGATTTTGTTGCTGAATCTTTTAAGATTAAGTCTCAACATACTGAACAACGGAATTTATAAAACTAAAAAATGTAATACCTTCCAAAGTCAAAACTAAACAAAGAGCCTTTAAAAGGCAATTCTTCTCTTCGGTCTTGTTCTCGCCGTCGCCTCTCCTCAGCCTTCGATCTCCCTCTTCGGCGTGCGGTGCTTCTCACCGCCACCGTTGGATCTCGCGGCTTGGTTGGTGGTTTTACGCTTCCGAAGTTAAGAAGATTTTGGTTGATCTAACCGTTTCAAAGAAATGATGCTTTCAAGAAAAGCCAAAGAAATATTTTATTTTGATTTTGGGCTTATTGGGCTTATTTGTATATCTTAGGGTTAGGGTAATATCTAATTCATATATATAGTTTTGTGCCTGTTCAAGAATATTCTATTGTTTTCAAGATCTGTCGACAGTTTTGTGCCTTGTCACAAATATTTTATTGTTATCTTAGATTTGACGTTTGGAAAGAATGATGGCATCTCCATCACCATCTGGGGGACTCAAAACGAATTGAGTTTTAGCAGGAACAACAATTTCTCCAACTCTCCTGCCATCAAAAACTCGGAATCCAATCTTTTTGTTATCCATGAGGTTTGATTTTCTTGCTGAGTCTTTCAATATTAAGTCTCAACATACTCAACAACGGAATTTATAAAACTAAACAAAGTAATACTTTCCAAAGTGAAAACTAAACAAAAAGACTTTGAGAGGCGATTCTTCTCTTCTTTCTTGTTCTCGTCGTCGCCTCTCCTCAGCCTTCGATCTCCCTCTCCGGCGTGCGGTGCTTCTCACCGCCACCATGGGATCTCGCTGCTTGTTTGGTGGTTCTCCGCTTCCGAAGTCAAGAAGGTTTTGGTTGATCAAACTGTTCCAGAGAAATGATGCCTTCGAGAAAAGCCAAAGAAATATTTTATTTGATTTTGGGCTTATTGGGCTTATTTGTATATTTTAGGGTTAGGGTGATATCTAATGTATATATAGTTTTGTGACTCCTCATGTATGTTTTATTCTTTTCAAGATGTGACGACAGTTTTTTGCCTCCTCAAAAATATTTTATTGTTATCTTAGATTTGACGTTTGTGAAAAATGATGACATCTCAATCACCATCTGGGGGACCTCAAAACGAATTGAGTTTTAGAGGAAACAACAATTTCTCCAACTCTCCCGCCATCAAAAACTCTGATTCCAATCTGATTGTTGTCATTGATGTTTGATTTTTTGATGAATCTTTCAAGATTAAGTCTCAACATAGTCAACAACGGAATTTATAAAATTAAACAAAGTAATACCTTCCGGAGTCAATACTAAACAAAAAAAGCCTTTGAGAGGCGATTATTTTCTTCTTTCTTGTTCTCGCCGTCGCCTCTCCTCAACATTCGATCTCCCTCTTCGGCGTGCGGTGCTTCTCACCACCACTTTGGGATCTCGTGGCTTGGTTGGTGGCTCTCCACTTCCGAAGTCAAGAAGATTTTTGTTGGTCAAACTGCTCCAAAGAAATGATGCCATTGAGAAAAGCCAAATAAATATTTTATTTTGATTTTGGGCTTAATGGGCTTATTTGTATTTTAGGGTTAGGGTAATATCTAATTCATATATATAGTTTTGGGCCTTCTCAGGAATATTCTATTGTTTTTAAGATCTGACAAAGTTTTGTGACTCCTCACAAATATTTTATTGTTATCTTAGATCTGACGTTTGGGAAGAATGATGGCATCTCCATCACCATCTGGGGGACCTCAAAACGAATTGTGTTTTAGCGGGTACAACAATTTCTCCAACTCTCCTGCCATCAAAAACTCCAATTCCAATCTGATTGTTATCCCTGAGGTTTGATTTTCTTGCTCAATCTTTCAAAACTAAGTCTCAACATACTCAACAACGGAATTTATAAAACTAAACAAAGTAATACCTTCCGATTTCAAAACTAAATAAAAAGCCTCTGAGAGGCGATTCTTCTTTTCGTTCTTGTTCTCGCCGTCAACTCTCATCAGGCTTCAATCTCCATCTCCGGCATGCAGTGCCTCTCACCGCCACCTTGGGATCTCGCGGCTTTGTTGGTGGTTCTCCGCTTCTGAAGTCAAGAAGATTTTGCTTTATCAAACTGCTCCAAAGAAATGATGCCTTCGAGAATAGCCAAAGAAATCTTTTATTTTGATTTTAGGCTTATTTATTTGTATATTTTAGGGTTAGGGTGATATCTAATTCATATATAGTTTTGTGCCTTCTTACGAATATTCTATTGTTTTAAAGATCTGACAACAGTTTTGTGCCTCCTCACAATTATTTTATTGTTATCTTTGATCTGACATTTGGGAAGAATTATGGCATCTTCATCACCATCTGGGGGATCTCCAAACGAATTGAGTTTTAGCGGGAACATCAATTTCTCCAACTCTCCCGCCATCAGAAACTCCGATTCCAATCTGATTGTGTCCATGAGGTTTGATTTTCTTACTGAATATTTCAAGATTAAGTCTCAACATACTCAACAACGGAATTTATAAAACTAAACAAAGTAATACCTTCCGAAATCAAAACTAAACAAAAAAGCCTTTGAGAGGCGATTCTTCTCTTCTTTCTTGTTCTCGTCGTCGCCTCTCCTCAGCCTTCGATCTCCCTCTTCGGCGTGTGGTGCTTCTCACCACCACCGTGGAATCTCGCGGCTTGGTTGGTGGTTCTCCGCTTCCGAAGTCAAAAAGATTTTGGTTGATCAAACTACTCCAAAGAAATGATGCCTTTAAAAAAAGCCAAAGAAATATTTTATTTTGATTTTGGGCTTATTGGGCTTATATGTATATTTTAGGGTTGGGGTGATATCTAATGTATATATAGTTTTGTGCCTCCTCACGAATATTCTATTGTTTTCAACTTCTGACGACAGCTTTGTGCCTCCTCACAAATATTTTATTGTCATCTTAGATCTTACATTCGGGAAGAATGATGGCATCTCCATCACCATATGGGAGACCACAAAACGAATTGAGTTTTAGCGGGAACAACAATTTCTCCAACTCTACCGCCATCAAAAACTCCGATTACAATCTGATTGTTTTTCTTTAGTTTTGATTTTATTGCTGAATATTTCAAGATTAAGTCTCAACATACTCAACAACGGAATTTATTAAACTAAACAAAGTAATACCTTCCGAAGTCAAAACTAAACAAAAAAACCTTTGAGATACGATTCTTCTCTTCTTTCTTGTTCTCTCTTTCGCCTCTCCTCAGCCTTCGATCTCCCTCTCCGGCGTGCGGTGCTTCTCACCGCCATCGTGGGATCTCGCGGTTTGGTTGGTGGTTCTCCGCTTCCGAATTCAAGAAGATTTTGCTTGATCAAACTGCTCCAAAGAATGATGCCTTCGAGAAAAGCCAAAAATATATTTATTTTGATATTTGGTTTATTTGTATATTTTAGGTTTAAGATGATATCTAATGTATATATAGTTTTGTGCCAACTCACGAATATTCTATTGTTTTTAAGATCTGAGGACAGTTTTGTGCCTCCTCACTTTAAAGGAGCAAGATATGGAGGAAACAGAATGATCAATCCTTTCAACGGATCGATCGATTCATGCTGAACCAAATATTCTAACAAATAGATTGATCGATCTCTTTTACAAAATACTGATTTTAATGATCATAGTCCCCAAGTTTAGATCGATCAATTTATAAAGAAAGTTTATATTAGTATACAAATTTGTTTTGTTGTTTAATAGACTTGAACCCTAGAACTCACCCTAACAATATTCTTCAATTATCTTGTCATAAAGATAGATAAGATAAACATTATTTATGGATCTATATGATAAGTTGCAAGTTTATTAAAAATATTTAAAATTTAATAAAATCTTCTAAACAATTATATTTACTTTTAAGTTTTTAGACTATTTATTTATTTATTTTTTAGCATCTATCTATTATATAAAAGGTGAGTGAGTTTCACAAGAGCTTGACACCTAGCTCTCCTCTTCTTGACACATCAGCCATAAAAAAATATTAGAAAATATTTGCCAATTAAAACATTTTATTTATACACATTGTTTATACTATTTCAAGAGACTTTTAACATTCTATCGTTTCAACTTCGTCTTTACAAACAAAATTAAAGTGCGCTTAGAATTTAGAAAAGTCACTCGCTTAATACATACTAGGGTAAAGTCTACGCGTTGCGCGGATATGAAATATTTTATTTGTGTTGATTTTAGTATTTGTTTCAAAGTTTTTTTTAGTGTATGTTTATTGTTAAATTTTGTTTATATATTTTAAGTTCCATATAATATTTAGAATAGATTGTTATTTTGTTTAATAATAATATATACAAAGACAAATATTTTGTTTTTATTCATTGCAAGCATAGCTAATATTATAATATTGCTTGTAAGTTATCAAGATATATACCACAATCGTCATTTTTTTCTTTTGTACCTTGTGTTTGTGCTTCTTCCATGTCTCTAATTAGCAAATTAGCATCTAGTCTTCTTGATATATTTGGGTTGAAATCTTCAATTTCAAAAAATACTTCGAGACATATATTGTATGTTATGTAGTTCACATGAAAGTATAGCTGTCTGAATAAATAATTTTAAGTTGTTGGTTAATGAACATGATGTTGTTTCGTCCATGTTATGATATGTGATGTAGAAGTTAATCACATCTTTGAAAGTTAAGTTATTTGCTTGGTGGTAAAGGAGATTATGTAGTTGATGTTGTATTCTTAACGATATGGACGTGTGATTTGCAGATGAAGTTTGTTTTCGGTTAATGGAGTGATATAAATTCTCCAATAATATAATGCATATGGTATATTATCCATTGGATTTTTGGTAGAAACAAAAATTAGATTTGTGAGTAGATTGATGTAGTGTTCTTGCCGCTATTTATAGATGACTTTTNGTTAATCACATCTTTGAAGGTAAGTTATTAGCTTGGTGGTAAAGGATATTATGTAGTTGCTGTTGTATTCTTAACGATATGGACGTGTGATTTGCAGATGAAGTTTGTTTTCAGTTAATGGAGTGATATAAATTCTCCAATAATATAATGCATATGGTATATTATCCATTGGATTTTTGGTAGAAACAAAAATTAGATTTGTGAGTAGATTGATGTAGTGTTCTTGCTGCTATTTATAGATGACTTTTAAATTATTATTTTTTGTTTAATAGTATTTAGTTATCATTAGTTGTTTGTGTAGTTCAATGTTTGGTTTATTTTGTTGATCTTTGCTTGTTGACGATGACGTGATATTCAGCGAGGGGGCAGAGAATTAAAGAGTTAGAGAGTTAGGTGGCAGAAGATCAAAGGGGAAGATGATTGGGCTGGGCTTTATGGATCCAAAGGACTCAATTTTGTGAGCAAAGCTTAAAACCGGTTTTTAATGAAAGTGACACATGTAAGGGAGGAAAGCGCCACGTGTTAGCCTCTTAGAACAGGTTCTAAAAAAAACCTTAGTTTATTAGAATAGATTTGCATATGAAGTTTGTTTTCGGTTAATAGAGTGATAGAAATTCTCCAATAATATAATGCTTATGGTATATTATCCAAGGGGAAGATGATTAGGCTGGGCTTTATGGATCCAAAGGACTCAATTTTGTGAGCAAAGCCTAAAACCGGTTTTTAATGAAAGTGATACATGTAAGGGAGGAAAGAGCCACTTGTCAGCCTCTCAGAACAGGTTCTAAAAAAAACTTTAGTTTATTAGAATAGATCCTCTGTTTTACATATTCTGTCTTCTCCTCACCTTCTTCTCTTCTCTTCTCTCTGCTTCAGATTCAACTTTCTCAAAGATTCCTCACCAAAATCTCTCGCAATTAGGGATTTAAGTAGTAGAAAAGTCAAGCCGGTTAAGCTGGGTGAACCAGCGTACTCGCCTTTCGAGCCAACAACGATGGGAAGCCTATGGACTCACAGTGCCTCATTCCCGCACTCACAAAAGATTCCGATGCAATTCGACTCTCTCTGATTTTGCCGACGCAATATAGAGGAGGGAAGCCAATACGGAACGAGTCCTTTAGTCACATGTTGGGTGCAACTGTGCAAGGTATGTTTACACGAAGGAGGACACTTTGGGGGAAGCCGTTGCCGAAAGACACTTGTAACAGTTTGCTACTTCATTCTAAAAGACAATGATGCAGTTTAATATGGGGAAAGTTCGATACTTGCCTTAAATTGGCTGGTTCTCTGAAATTAAATGGAAATGTGGATTTTACAAGATCAATAGTTTGTTGAACAAATTTCTCGGAATTAATATTGGAGGAACCTCAAATATTGTTATTTATTGAAGTGTTGGTTCTCATTTTCATATAATAGATAGTTTTTTTTATTGCAAGTCAGATTCAAAGCACAAAGTGAGAATAGAAAAAAATATAATCTAACGTTTTACTGTCGACATATATAATGTTTGTGAGCAATTAGACACTTCCTCTTTGGACCATTTATTCTTCTCAATTATATGGATCATGATTTTCAATCTGTTGCATAAATCTTCATAAAGTTGTGAATGGCAAGATAAGATTGGTTGGTGGGATGGTGATTTAGAGAAGAAGAAGTGTGTTTTTTTTCATGGCCGGCACGATAAAAGGTAATTCTCTCAGCAAACTATTTTCTACCATGTTTCTACTTTCCATTAAATTTTCAAGTTCTGCAATTTTTTGCCTAATCTACTCTTTGATGTTTATGAATGTTCATAGTCTGCTCCATATAAAGCCAATTGGTATAATCGATATTAGTCATTGTCATTTCGGTTTTCTTTGAGCTGAATCTGAGTATGGTTTAATTGTTGTTCATGTGATATTGTAGTTTAGGTTGGGATTCATGTGTTGCGGCTAGCGGAAACAAGTTGGAACTGAGATATGATACCTTAACGAGTTGTTTGTGATAATTACCCTCATCCAAAATAACGTCAGTATCCTTTTCAAATACATATGTATTTAGTCTTATTTCTTATGTATATTCATTGGATGCTACTTTGGTTGAGCAATCATTTCAAAAATAGATATTCGTAATGTCAGGTTCTAAGGCATTGCGAATTGTGATATTGTTAGATGATTGAGTTTCCACTAAATGTGTTCTTTTATTGGGAGATAGAGCCTAAGTTTGGAGGATAGACACCAATTATGCTAATTCACAAGCTCAAAAGTCGCCGAAGCCGTGCGGTGGTGGTGGACAATGATAAGGCAATCAATATTTCCAACGGAAGGAGAATGAGCGTTTTATTTATTAGGATGTGTGCCTTATCAAGAATCTTGAGAACCCTTATGCTTATCGTGGCAGCCTAAAGGTAGTTTCCATTGTCACGATAATCTAAAATGAAATTATTGCATCTGAAACTATTTGGTGTTTGTTTCATTGTAGATTAATTTTCAAGTATAAGGGTTCATTTGAAAGGAGAGCGGTTACTAAAATACCAAAAAGAAAAGTTTTTGTAGTAGGTTAAAGTGAAGCCAACGAATTCAAGAAATATGGATGGAATTGATAATAGATGCAAAGTTGTAGACCTGAGTAACGCTTGACTGGGCTGATAAGAAGTTGGCAAAATAATTCAGACAAGACAGGTAATAGCTCCTCAACTAATCCTTCATTAAGGCTTCTCTTTCTTTGTTGATATAAGGCCTTTCATTCGTATTGCTCTCAAACTCGCCACTGGACATTTATCTTTGCACTCCAAAAGATGGAAATGGTTACAAAGCAAAACAAATAATTGAAATTTAAATTCTCGATAAACCAAATAGTTTTTTTATCAACTGTTTGAGACATTCTTCATCTCTGCTTAGTCTTCAGAATCACATTGCTCTTGTGATGGAAATCCTAGGAAAAATGGCCCAAAAGATACCCAAGTAACGCTTGGTTTCTGTCTTTATCTCTTGGTTATATTTGCTTTCATTCTTTTGATTGGGAGGTGTGAGATCAAATGACCTATTTGACAAACGCTATAATTTAAAGAAGATCCGTAGATTGAATTAGTGACAAACGCTATATTGTTAAAGGATGGATAACGACAAGCTTCCTGGAGCACAAACAAAAATCATTGGCGAAATTTCTCTGCCCATTCTAGATTTGAGTATAAAAAACGATAAATTGGTCAACAGTGTTTGCAATATCTTAATTAGTTGACTCTCAGAACACAGAACAATGAAGATCATATTCATATACAAACATAACTTTCATATCAAAGGTTGAAGAATTGGAACTTTTCTCTTCTCTTTACTCTTGTCTTTTTTGTTTACAAATGATATAGAACTTATTTTTTTTTTTTTCATTCTTTGTTTCCAATTTGAATAATTTTGGTTTGTTTGTATCATATATTAGATTCTAGCTATCAGTTTCAGATAGTAATGTAACAAATTGAAATGATTTGAGATTACTAACAAATATTGGCAACGTCATGCTCAATGCCCTTAGTTTCACGTCTAATCCCATTCCACATATGTTGGTTAGAAGCGGTGTGGGTTGTACTTCAAAGTCCAAACAATATTTTATTTCAATTATTTGTTTTGCTTTGTGTAAAAAAATAAGTAACAATTTAGTTAGAAACTTGAAATTTTATAAGAAGAAATACAATTTGTTCAACTCATAAAAGAAAACAAATCAAACCAAGGTAAACTATATTTCTCAAGTTTGGTATGCTTAACACTAATTTGAGTTTAAATAAAATATTAGTTTTGTAATGATTGTAGGAAAAATATGAGATTTTTTATATTATTTTATAAATTTCAAACTTGAAATAGATAGAAAATTTATACGGAAACAACCCGCGTGTCTAAGCAGGTAGTCACCTAGTTGAATATAATGTTTAAGTACTCAATAAAATTTTTTAAACAACCTTATTTATTATTAAATTATATAAATATATTAAATCTCTTAGTTTTAATTGCAAGAAAAAAAATCAAATTTGTTTACTAATACAACCCTCTCTTTACAAACATTCACCAGATTATTTTTTATATAGTAAACTTATCTTAGTTAATATATTTATATTAATAAATTTGGTCAAATTAACAATTAAGTAAGAATATGGTAGCATATTAGCATGCTGATAAGATTTGAATATTAACACCATTTAATTTTATGACTGTTATATTGGTAAGAAATACATGTTGAATGGGTAATACATGCACTTAATGTCAACAAAATCTTAAATCAAATAATTTTTATGGTATTTTAAAATTATTTCAATTTATTAAAATGGTATTAACATCTACAAAATTATTTTTAAAATCAACTATAAAAAGAACCTATCAGTTCTTGGTTTATTCACTTAGTGGTTTTACAAAATATTTTCTTATAATTTATATTGGAGAAATTTTAATCGAAAGATGGCATCTTCAAAATTTTATTTTGTTGTTCTTCTTATCATCATTTCTCTCATTGTTAATGTTCAATCCACCCGTAAGTTTTTCCTTTCCACACTTAAACATTTGCATGTTTTTTGTATTATATTAATTTATTTATTTATATTTATGATTATCATTAACTTTTTCTAAAACATTTATGGTAATTATAATAAACATTTGATGGATGATGATTCAAGCGCTTGTGAATTCAAAGGACCATGTCAAAAGAGAGAAGATTGTTACAAGAGGTGTGGAGTGGACAAACCCCCTTTTAAAATAGCTTTGTGTGAACCTTATGGAGGCAGTCGTGTATGTTGTTGTATCTAAAAATTTATAACTTTATTTGACTAAATTTATATTTTATCAATAAAATATATTTACACAATATAATATTTTTATTTATACATGTTTCAAGAGAGATTAAACACCGTGATAATTAACTAACATTAAAAAACGATAGATAAATCATATGTAAATAATTTATTTAAACCGATGGAAGGTTATGGAATGTTTATCTCTGCAAGATTCATTATTTAGGAATTAAGTTTCCTGCTTGTCTCCCTATACAATCGGAATTTCATATTTGTGTCATGCTCATATTAATTCTCACGATGTCAATTACAAAAAATACTATTAATGAATAAAATAGATTTTGGCTATTTAAGTTTTGTATTTATCGAATTAGCAAAAAAATGAAACTATATAAAAGAGGAGACTTCTCTATAAAGTGATTTTTTAAACCTCTATAAAAAATTTTGAACCTCTTGATTGATTTCATTTGAGAAATGGAAGAGTACGCAAAGACATAAAAGCAAAACAGAAAACTCTAAAAAAATAGAGCATAAGCAATTAAGCATAATGAAACAGAAACAAATGTGAAAATTTATACGCCACAACAAACTTTTCCTGTAACCCGGATGGACTTCCCATTGCTAGGTAAGACTCAAACCGACTATCTTCGCAATGTCTTGAGTAGTAAAGTTGGTTGAGCTTCGAGACACTAATTCAAATGAGAAGCAAGAGAATTGTACAACCACTTGAAATATAATGTTATGTACTAAATTCAATTCTGATACCTCTAATCAATGTTCAAAAAATCGCTAGGCGGTATCTAGGCGGTCGATAAGGGCCTAGCGCCTAAAACGATTAGTCGGAGACTAGTCGGGGCCTAAGTGTTGAAAACTTTTATATATTTAAGTTTTATACATCACTAATTTAATATTTTCATCCATTTTAAAAAAAAAAAATTAACAATGATTTAAATTTTCCTAAATTTAAAATTGAATTTAACATAGAAACAAATTCAATATCATAAAAATTAAACCCAAAAACTATAAATAAAAGTAGTTTCCTCATTTGAAACAGTTAGAGAAAAACAAGGAACAAATGCTTAAAGGTGAAGTGGTTAAACACCTTAAGCCATGTGCCTTTCATCTTCATTTTCTAACAATTCTTTTATAATTTAATGAAACGAAGTCAGACAATTAATCATAAATAACAAAAGAATTAAACCGGTTAACAAGAATTAACAATAATGAAACTAAAAATTGATTAATTTGACTGATTTTTACCGGTTTACCGATTTTTTTACCGAATTAACACAAATCGTTTCGCTTGGATCTGTTTGGACGCCTAGTCGGATGAACAGATCCAAGCGAAACGATTTCATCGTTTAAGTTATTTTTTATACTCCGTAATAGATGAACAAAAACAATTTCTTTGAATTCCTCGGAATGAGACACATCAACCTAGCATAATCGTGATCCTTCAGAGATTGTTTGAAGACTCTAATCTAGCTATGTGTAATTAATCCAAGAAGGAAGTAACTGACACTATAACATTGGTCGAACTTTCCGGGTAAATCAAGCACAAAAACATTTAGTAGATAGTATGATCTAACCATATATTCTAATATATACTTTAATACTATCAAAGTTTCTGAAAACTTAAAACTAGTCTTGCGTTATGTCGTTAAGTTAAAGACTTTAACCAAAAACATTTCTCTTGCTAGGAATATTGCTGGGTTCACTGGGGAATTTTGAATTTTTATGATATAAGCAAACTCCTCATGAGAGGAAAACATATACATGGTCTAACTTACTTTTCCTGGGGTCAATCACACAAGCAAGAAAGGTAATCTCAATGCTTTTTCACTTTGCATTACTTTTTTCTGTTTTTTTTTTTTTTTGGGTATGAATGTTAAGACATGAGAGGAATATTTAATGAACATCCACGATCCCTCAGTTCGGTTTAGAGGTTTGTGGTTGAACCACTCTCTCTTGTAGTAACTGTATAGCGAAAAACATAGTCTATATATAACAGACCTCCATAAAACTTGGACAAACAAAAACTAAAACATAACTATTGGTATAACAAGTAAGAAAGCGTTGAACTTAACAATCAAGCTCTAAATGATATGAGTGAAAACATATGGAACACATATATAAGACTCAACCAACGAATAAAGGAAAAAACTTTACATGGTGATGGATGTAACATGAATAACATCTAAGTATGGCTGAATCCCAAATAACCACGAGTTCCCTAAAAACACTAACCAATACTTTTATTCTCACCAACTCAGATCTCCATGGCATTTTAATGAACATAAACTAGTAGTATAGCAAATAAAAAAGCGTTAAACTTAGCAATGAAATACATAAATGATATGAGCAGAAGCATATGAAACAGAGACATAAAGACACACAAAACGAGTTGGGGAAAAAACTTTATATGATGATACTTGAAACAAGAATAGCACCAAGAAAGAATAAGACTGAAAAATAACATGAAACATACTCGAGAACAGATGCTAAAACGATTTACAAAACTAAGAGAATCATGTGGTATTCAGCTTCAAGCCTTCAACTGTAACAAGTGCTCAAATTTAAAGATCATTCATAAAATTTCATCATCAATCATTAGAAACAATGTAACAAGGAAAGCATAACTTAGCAATCAAATACGTAAATGATATGAGCATAAACATATGAAACAGAGACATAAGACGCATAAAACAAGTTCAAGGCAAAACTTTATATGATGATCCTTGAAACAAGAATAGCCCCAAGAAAGAATCAAACTGTAAAATAACATGAAACATATTCAATAACAGATGCCAAACGATTTACAAAACTAAGAGAATCATGTGGTATTCAGCTTCAATCTTTCAATTGTAACAAGTGGTCAAATTTAAAGATCACGCATAATAAACAATGTTACAAGGAAAGCATAACTTAGGAATCAAATACATAAATGATATGAGCAGAAACATATGAAACATAGACATAAGACACATAAAACAAGTTAAAGGCAAAACTTTATATGATGATGCTTCAAACAAGAATAACACCAAGAAAGAAGCAAACTGAAAAATAACATGAAACATATTCAAGAACAGATGCCAAACGATTTACAAAACTACGAGAATCCTGTGTTATTCAGCTTCAATCCTTAAATTGTAACAAGTGGTCAAATCTAAAGATCAGTCATAACAATTCATCATCAATCATAACAGACAATGTAACAAGAAAAGCGTAAGCTAAATACATTCCAACCAAAAGTATCAATCATAAGAAATTTTTATTCTCACTAACTCAGATCTCCATGGCATTTTGACAAACATAAACTAGTAGTGTAGCAATTAAAGAATCGTTTTACATAGCAATCAAATACATAAATGATATGAGCAGAAACATATGAAACAGAGACATAAGAGACGGATAAAACAAGTTAAAGGGAATACTTATATGATGATTCTTGAAACAAGAATAGCACCAAGAAAGAATCAAACTGTAAAATAAAATGAAATGAAACATAGCCAAGAACAGAAACATATGAAACATGAGACATAAGAAACGGATAAAACAAGTTAAAGGGAATACTTATATGATGATTCTTGAAACAAGAATAGCACCAAGAAAGAATCAAACTGTAAAATAAAATGAAACATAGCCAAGAACAGATCCCAAACGATTTACATTTGATTTTATGTTAGAAATTACATATCACTGACAACATTAACTATATGATAAACACATTAAAAGCAAAAAAATTCTTAAGTAAGTATCTGAGACAATTTCAAACTACACAGTGATGCAATGCTAAGATATCAAGATAGCTTTTATATGCACTCTAACTAAATTTTCTTTATGAAAGCAAATTATAGACCTAATAATAATACGAAGTTAAAGAGATAAATTCCTCACATAGAAATATATGGATTCGGACAACTAAAATGAATGAAATCTAACTTTAAAGGTATCCAGCAATATTTAACATTAACTCAAGCAGCATAGATATCAAACTCGTGTAAATAAATTTAAGTACTTTAGGATATCTAGTTTCTTTTAGAACTAGAAGAACCAAAAGCAAAAGAAATTTGCATATCTATTAAAGTTCAGTTCCAATTCCTAAAATAAAACTCCGAGGAGAATGACAAACCCAAAACTCTTATAAAGGAGTAGAAAGAAAATAACCTGAAATTATTGTGCTGATCTTTGAGAATCTGAGGAGAACTACATGGCAAAGAAAGAAAGAAAGGTGAAGTTGGAGTATATGAATAGACGACATCTGTAAGTTTATTCACTACTTCTCGATAATCTGGGCACACAATAAATTTGTAGTACTGAGTTCAACCTGCATAAAAATGACAGAAACAGATTAAGCATTAGAGTGGAATATAAATCTAAACTCAGCCAAGATATAAAACATAATATATAGAAGAACTACAAATTTCACATACCTCAAAATAAATGAAGAAAATTAATTTTAACAGATACCTCAAAGTTGTATTTAAGCTCGAGTCAAGCATACTCCATAAATGTCAATGCATATTGATCTTCAACCTCTTTTGGTATTTACTATTAATTTCAGTATAACGTAACATGCCAATAGACCGCATCAAGGCATTTGTTTTGGGTTAGATGACTCAGACCTGACCAGCCAGCTTCATTTCCATTCTAGAATCAGGGACCATTTTTGGTTTTTCTTTAAGCTTGGGCAAGTTCAGAGAAGTAATTATGATTATCTCATTTATTTCTTACTAGCATACAATTAGAGCTGTGCTGAGGCATTTGTGTTTAACTCAGGTGAGTAGAAACCCGTGTTATCCAAAAGGTGGGACAACCTCATTTGGATTCTAGCATTATTTTGCAGCTTCTTTAGCTTAAGTGAGCAGTTTCAAAGAGGTGTAAGAAGATTACCTCGTCCCTTAATAGCATACAGTTACACTGGGCCGATGCATTTGTTTTAAGCTCGTAGAGGGGGGACACCCTTATTTGCATTCAAGCATAAGGGACATTTCTTTTACCTTGAGTGAGTAGGATCTCAAGCAAATTTCAGAAAGGTAATTAATATTAGCTTTTTTCTAGTACGAGGCGTTTGTTTTAATCTCAGTTGTTTAGAAAGCTGAGTTATTGAAATAGACCAGACAAGCTCATTTGGGCTATGGCATCATGGACATTTCAAAGAGGTAATTAAGATTACCTTTTTCTAGTACGAGGCATTTGTGTTAATCTCAGTTGACTAGAAAACTGAGTTATCAAATTAACCGGACAAGCTCTATTGGTTCTGGCATTAGGGACATTTTACAGAGGTAATTTGGATGACCTCGTTTCTAGTACGAGGCATTTGTGTTAACCTCTAAGTTGACTAGGAAACTGAGTTATTTAAATAGACTGGACAAGCTCTTTTGGGTTTTGGCATAGAGACGTTTCAGAGAGGTAATTAGGATTACCTTGGTTCTAGGACGAGGCATTTGTTTACCGCTCGGCAGGCTATGATACCGAGTTAACCGAAGAAGCGGGACAAGTTCATTTGCGTTTTGGCATCAGGGACTTTTGTTTAGAGCTCGGCAGGCTAAGATACCGAGTTAATTCAAACAAGCTGGACAAACTCGTTTGTGTTCTGACATCAGGAACTTTTTAGAGAGGTAATTAAGATTACCTCGTTTCTAGGACGAGGCATTTGTTTAGAGCTCGGCAGGCTAGGATACCGAGTGAATTCAAACGAGCTGGACAAACTCATTTGTATTCTAGCATCAGGGACATCTCAGGGACGTTTTAGAGAGGTAATTAAGATTACCCCATTTCTAGTACGAGGCATTTGTTTAGAGCTCGGTAGGCTAGGATACCGAGTTAATTCAAACAAGTTGGAGAACACTCATTTGTGTTCAGGCATCAGGGGTATCTCAGGGACGTTGTAGAGAGGTAATTAAGATTACCTCGTTTCTAGTACGAGGCATTTGTTTAGAGCTCGGTAGGCTAGGATACCGAGTTAATTCAAACAAGCTGGAGAACACTCATTTGTGTTCTGGCATCAGGGACATCTCAGGGACGTTTTAGAGAGGTAATTTTAGACTACCTCGTTTCCAGGACGAGGCATTTGTTTACTGAATCATTCAAAGAAGCGGGACAAACCCATTTCAGTTAAGGCATCAGGGACATTTGAGGGACGTTTCAAAGAGGTAACTAAGATTACCTTGTTTCTAGGACGAGGCATTTGTTCGAAGCGGGACAAACTCATTTGCGTTATGGAATTTTTGGGACATTTCAGAGAGGTAATTCAGATTACCTCGTTTTCAGGACCGAGGCATTTGTTTACCGAAAGATTCAAAGTAGCGGGGTAGCGGGACAAGCTCATCAGGGACGTTTCAAAGAGGTAATTAAGATTACCTCGTCTATAATTATAGAGAACCAATAAAGAGGGACCAAAACAAGAGACATCTTATTGAGATATAAAAACAATTTCGGAGAGATAGTTGCGACTATGTAATCATATGCCTGAGAATAATGAAAAGCAATTAAAAAAACAATTATAAATGAATTCACACGATTAATAACCACAAGAAACGAAATTGCGGAAGAACTAAAGAGGCAAAATCTAAATTTTGATAACAAATCTACACGGAAGACGTAAAAACCAAAACGAAAACAAGAAAAGGAAGAGAATCGAAAACCAGACAGAGGTTAAACTACACAAAGCAAGAAAACAAAAACAAAAACAAACAAAGAAAAGTGAAATCCAGCCGACAAAAATCTCTACAAAGAACCAATCGGAAAAAAATGAGAAACCCGTAGATAGAATCAGAGGAAACTATAGGCTAAAGATACAAAATTTGATCGAAGATTGAAAAAGAGGATTTAAAAAAAAAAAAACCCACAAAAGCGAATACGACTACAAAGAGACGGTGATTGCTTCAAAAGTTATCGATCGTCTTAGGAGTTTGAAAAAAAAACTACCGAAGATCAGAAACCCTAGAAAGCAAAATTAAAAGACAAAGGTGAATGAAGCGGCTGCATTTAAAGGCGAAAAGACATACGAGAATACTATAAACTCAAGAAAAGAAGAAGCGAACACAGCTAAGCTGGAGACGGCAATTTCAGATTTGATCTTCGTCTCCGATAAATGAGAAAGCACAAGAGTAATAATATTTGACCTAGGGAAAGAGGAGTGCATTAAAATAAGAGAAAGTTTTTCTTATGTGGCCTTAAAAACGTCACCGTTTATTCAATTGTAACGGTCAATAGCTTGTACAGCTGGTTTTATTGTGTAGCACCAAAACGACAGTGTATTACTAATATCGTATTACAACGGCTAATTTTATTTTTTGAAAACTTCTCTAAAATATGCATGTGAAAGACGCCGTGCTGTATTATTTGAGAACCATTATAAAAAATAATTTATTATCATGTGATTTACAAGAGTGTTAATGTGTTATGCTGATCTGTCATGGCCACTTATATGTCATTGCCACTAATATCTTGTATAGCAAGATATAACTATACATAAATGCAAGAATTTTTTTTTTATTCCATTGTTTGGTTATTTTGAATATTTGTTAGTAGTATGCTTTTTTGGTCATAGGGATTCAATGAATCCATGACATGTTAGATTGATATCGATTATCTAGAATTTATTTTATGGTTCTTCATCTTTATTTGTTTGATATGTTGGCCAACTAGCATCTCATTATATGTTAATATACTCTCCAAAAACTTATACATAACATGATTTATTTTATGGTGAGCAATGCATCATAACTTATAAAAATTGAGTTATGGAATGTTGTGAATAAATCATACCGAACGAATTAATGCATGCTTGTCTTATGCTAATAACAAACGAAAGTTTAGTCTATTAGATTGTTAAACCATAGTGGTCAGAGCCACGAAAGTAAAAAAATTATACATCTATGATTTGTGTTCCAGTTCCAGAAAGCACTACAACAAATATGGGTATTGATAGCAGACGATTAACGCTATAATATAGTTATTATAGCGTTTTCATGAATGCTATTAAAAGAAACGTTATAATAGAGTGGCTATATACGATAACGTTTTTGAGCCGGCACTACCGTAGGGTATCCTATAATAGCATCTTTATAATGTTATATTACAGTTATTAATAACACATAAACCATGCTATATTTAATTATATAATAGTACTTTTAGATTGCTGTATATAAATTAAGCGTTGCTATGATTTAATTTTCAGTAGCTTTATGTTAGTGCCATTTGATTAATTCTCGTAGCATAGGTGTTGAGCTATTTGTTTATGAGTTGTAGCTTTTATTGTGGGCTACTAAGTGAGTGTCTACGATCAATTAGGTTGCTCTTCTGATTACTATAAACCACGCCTATACAACATATTCACATGAAGTTACAATTTTAAAGTAGAAACCTGTAATGAAGCTGAAATTGTATTTCATAATTGAAAATATCAAACATTGTTGTCATAACTCCCAACAAGGAGCATACAATTCAATGTCATAATTCCCTAACAAAGAACACAAGTCATCATTTGCCACAACAACAAGAGTAGAAGATCATAAGGTTCTTACTTGACATCAAATGATGACAATTTTGTCTTCAGGCCATGCTATAGCGGTTCTAATAGCATCCTCCATACACTCAATTGCAGAATTAGGCCTCCAAACCTTGGCATTAGGCACCTTCACTACATCAATCCACACACGGACTGCATTATGACCCAAGGGAATAAAATGCACTAACTGGTATGGGTTGTTTGACGACCAGCGTCCTTCTGCAACAACCCTCTTATGACCGGTAATGTCCAGCAGTTTGCACTTCTGATCCTCCTTGACAATCTGTTTTGGAGAAGTATGCTGCATAGTATAAATAATACGTAAGTGCATCACTGATAACGATCATAACATATTCAATACGTAACAAAAACATTGAAATCTACCTGCTGAGAGGAACTTGAAGGAGATTGTGAAAGTGGTTTTGAACTCTTCACAGGAGGTGCTAGAGTGAGTACTTGTGACTGCGTACGAGGAGATGTTGTAGCTGATGCATCTATATTTAAATCTTCAATTAAAACTCTGTTGACTGGCCATGCTACAAACGACTTCAAAGAGTCATGAAGATTAGAGAGTGTTTCTGTTGGCCGCCAAAGAAATGTCTCAGGTTCATTAACCGCATCCACAAAAACTTTAATGGCATTTGGTCCAAGAGGAAGGCCATTCACCAAAGCTTTGGGATCACGAGTCTGCCAACGGCCTTCGGCAACAGGTTTATCATCATTTGATAGCCAATGTAGAAGTTTGCACTTGTTCATGGAAGTTGTGTTTGGGCTCTGTTAAACAAATAAATCCAATATAGAAAAAAATTACTAGATTTAAGAATACTAAAACATAGAGATCAAATCCTAACTACAATCAATCAAATGAGGCTTTGATTAAGAAAACCTTCCCTTAGGCGGAATGTCTTCTAGTTCTAACGCATGCTCAATAGCAACAACACAATCCTGAGGCCACGCAATAGTTTCTCCTACAGCTTGACCAATACTAAACATATTTGGCGCATGTCTCCAAAGAAATGCATCACCTTCAAGAGCCATCTCAACCAACACCTTCACTGAATTAGGGCCCAACGGTACATTGTTGACGAAGTCCATGTCATCAAAAGATAGAATACGACCCTCGACTACTTTGAATTCAGAGCCAGACCAATCAAACAGAATGCACTTAGGCTCTGCCTTTTGGTTTACACTCTACAAATATTCTTGAAAAAATAGTTAGAATCCATTAACTTTCAGTACCAAACATCAACTAATCTAATTATACACTAACACTTACTCTTGGTGCTGAATTTTCACCCACTTCTGAAAATTGACGCTGTAAATTGACAACATATAAAATCCATTACCATTTTTCATAGACCATTAATATAATGACACTTACACATACACACTTACTTGACTATTCAGTTTCGCAAGAGCATCTTGTAATTCATTGACCTGCTGCTGCAATTGAACGTGGGTCTGTTGCATTTGAGTCACATACTTACTTTTCATCTGAAAACAAGCAAGTTTGGTCATACTCATTCCTCTACCAATTGCCCTCAGGCGTCCAGGATTGTCAGGTCCCAAGATCTGAGCTAGAGTGTCTTCTTTTGGGTTTGATGATGATGATGATGGAGCATCAGACCGAGTGAACTCATTTGCCTTTTCCTGGTAAATGTCGGACTTATGTTTATAGAGGTAAATTTAATGAAAAACATAGAAGACATGATCATAAAAAAACGACTTACAATCTTTGCAGCAGCATCCGTGTTCACTGCTGTCCCATCCTTTTTAGTTCGTGACTTGACCCACACATTCAGTCTCGTCACTTCATCTAAGCTCTCTTTTCTCTGCGTAATTATAACACACATTCAGTTATATTAAGAAACAATTGTCATATATCCAAAATATATTGAAAAACATTGACAAACACTTACTAAATCTTCGGCCAATCTAACCATTCCTTTACGGTTACATGTGTGAGGAATCTGCTTACGTCTTCTTTCATTGTATCAATCACTAACAGCCTATATAGAAGTATTAGCAGACTACAAATGTGAAAACAAATTAATTTCAAGTTAATACCTTAAACTCTTGACTAGTCTTCTCTTTGACATACTTCCTCCACTCTGCCGTAGGAATATTGTCTGGCCGCAGCTTCATTCTTTCTACGTTGTTCTGAGCTTTCCTAATCTGATTAACCAAACGTGACTTAGAGGCCCTCCATAAACATCCCATCTGCTTCATAACAACCGTTTTCTCGTATTCTCCATCCAGTTCAAACCGTATCTACAATAACGTTAAAAATAATAAGAGTATCGAGAGCTAATTAATTGTGAATGTGACTGAATTTAAATTACCTTAACAGATTTCCATAGAACTGTCTTCAGCTCCTCACCAATTTTTCTCCAATCATCTATCACAACAGGAACATGTTCTCTTACTAAGGGACCTAAGTAGGAAGACAACTTCACTGATCCTTCTCCACACGGTTCTCCAAATTCGGTGAACTCTACTCTTATTTGTGTATTAGGATCCTTGGCAATATCTTCCATCTTCATTGGTCCTCTGTGTTTCTTAGGCTGTGGCTGAAACGTATCAATAGCCTCCTTATCACCTGCAGCGGACACTTTCTCGGCTCCTTGTTCTGTAGCCTCCTTATCACCTGCAGCGGACTCTTTCTCGGCTCCTTGTTTTGTAGGCTGTGGTTCCTCAAGATGTGTGTCTTGAGGCTGCGTTCCCTCAATCTGTGTGTCTTGAGGCTGCGTGTCCTTTGGATATATGGTGCCAATGAATTCAGGCTCATCATCTTCTACATGGGTCTTCCTTTTATTTGCACACTTTCTTCCCTTACACATCGCAATCATTCTGTAAAACTCAAAGGAAAACTCAAATATACACTCAAAGAGAGACCAAGTATCCAATAACAAAAAACATAACAATCATGCAAAACCAGTTCCCTAAAGAAAAAAGAAAATCAAAAACATAGGAGTCAAGTTTATCATGCCAAATCCAGAATACTAAAAGGACTGAACGCCATCACACAAAAATTCCTTCACAATCATCTCTGACATTTTGAGCCTCATCTCCTACGTCTTCTAGATGCATGTCAATATCCGAAGGTAATGGTCCAACATCTGCATATCCATCTTCCACATTCTCAGCACTGTATCTTCTAGATGGACCTTTCAAAACTACATACCAACTAGATTCATCATTTTCCCTAGAGTAAAATATTTGTCTCGCTTGAGAGGCTAAAATGAATGGGTCCTTTGCAAATGACATTTGGCTCTGATTCATATTAACCAGCGTAAAGCCATCTTCTACCTTAACACCGTTACCTTTAACCGCCCACTGACACCGGAATATTGGAATGTAGAAGACATTGTAGTCTAACAAGATAATATCAACTACTCTGCCATAGTATGATACAACATCTACCACTTGTGTTGTGTCCCTTGCACTAGATCTACACATAGCCACCAACAAAAAAAGACGAATATAGTAAAAAATGCATGTTGCTTTAGCCACGTTGGGAAATTTTGCGGGTGCATACTCAATAAATAACTTGCATCACGTCTACATCTACCATTTGAGTCTTGTAGATGCTGTAAATGAACACTTGCATATGAAATAAAAGAAACAAGAAAATACATCAAAGAACAATTACTGTAAGAATGAATAATATACAACCTATTAAGAAAAACTTACTCAACGTAAGGTTCCACCATAGGTGTGTTCTGGATTACAGCAAGGTGTGCAATTTTTTTATCCATATTAGTGAGAGTGAATGAGGTTCCAGCTGATATAGGATGACCTTCTAGGATGGGGTGGCTCTCGTACTCAGTGTTTCTCTCCTCTTTTTCTTCTACATTTGTTGTCGTCTTCAAGAAATCAAAGCAGAACTTCATGCATTCTTCTGCAAGATAGGACTCAGCTATACACCCCTCTGGTCTTGCTGGGTTTCTGACATAGTCTTTCAATACTTTTATGAACCTGTTTGCAATGAACACCAAGTAGGTAAACAATAAATCCAATTAGATTAATTAATGTAGTTTATGAAGATAAAACTAAAATAAAAAGGACAGTACCTCTCAAATGGATACATCCATCAGAAATGGACAGGACCACCTAGTCGGGCTTCTCTTCCTAGATGCACACACAAGTGCACCATGATGTCAAAGAAACTAGGTGGCCAAAATCTTTCAAACATGCAAAGAGTCTCCACAATTTTTGTTTCCATTATTTGGAGTTGTTCCATATCAATCACTCTTTGGCACAAAAGGTTGAAGAATGCGCATAGGCGGAAAATGGTTATCCTAGGACCCTTAGGTAGTAAACCTCTACCGGCAACTGGTAGCAGTTGTTGCATCAGGACGTGGTAATCATGAGATTTGAGTCCCATCACTTTACACTCGTCTAATGATACACAAGTGGATATGTTAGAACAATAGCCATCCAGACCTTTAAAGTCAAAGAGCCGCTTACAGAATGTTTTCTTCTCTGGCTTTGACAAAGACCAAGGAGCTGCGGGAAGTAATGTCCTTTTATCGTGAGCTTTTGGATGTAAATCCTTCCTGATACCAAGAGTTTCGAGGTCCTTCCTAGCTTTTAGACCATCTTTTGATTTGCCACAATGTAACAACGTGGAAATCAAGCTTGCGGCCACATTTCTCTCCACATGCATCACGTCTATGTTTTATCTTACAGGGAGCTCTTTGTCAATTCAAAGCATATAAGAGAGCAATCAGAACAAAATATATACAACTGATCATAAAGTAAAAGCTATAAGAATTTTACAGTATAAACATACCTCCCAATAAGGCAATATGAAGAATATTGATCTTTTCTTCCATCTAGATAACTCATCTTCGTCTTTTTCTGCTAAGTCTTCTTCTTCATCATCAGATGCACTATCTTCGTCTTCATTATCAGATGGTATGTCATCACGAGCAGCTCTAGATCTCTTTTTCCCAGTCTCTTTTCTATCACCAAAATCATTCTTGTAGTTTCTCAGTAGTGAGGAAACATTCCTACCCGTGAGTATCATTCCCTTTATTCCATGTTCTGCTTTACCGTCAAACCAACTCTTCTTTCCTCGGAAACTATGCAACAGAGACAAACTTTTCTGGTGGCACATATAAATATGCTTCCTACTATGACTCAGCCATAAACTATCTGTGTGCTTCCCACATATAGGACAATCCATCTTACCCTTTACTTTACAACCATCAAGATTTCCATATGCTGGGAAATCACTTACGGTCCAAAGTAGCATTGCCCTCAACGTAAATGTTGTTTTACTAAATGCATCGTAAGTTAACTCGCCTTTAGACCACAAATGATTTAAATCTTCTATAAGAGGTTCTATGTAGACATCTATGCTATTACCAGGTTGTTGCGGTCCAGGAATAAGCAAACTGAGCATGATGTTTTCCTCCTTCATACATAAGTCAGAAGCCATGTTATAATTAACCAGCAACACAGGCCAACAACTGTATCGGCTGTTCATGTTGAAGGGGTTAAACCCATCAGTAGAAAGCCCAAGTCGTAAGTTCCTCTGCTCAGCTGCGAAAGAAGGATACTTGTCATTCATTGACTTCCATGTCACAGAGTCTACTGGATGGCGCAGTTTCCCGTCAATGATCTTGTTATTGAAATGTCATCTCAAATCCGCGGCCACTTTCTCCGATTTGAACATCCTTTTCAGACGAGGGATTATTGGAAAGTATCTCAAAACCTTCTGTGGAACACCTTTCTTGACTTCACCAGTGTGCATGTTGGTCTTCCATCTTGAAGACTTGCATTTTGGGCAAGTGTCAACCTTCTTCAGCATCTTTCTGAATAAGCAGCAGTCGTTCACACAAACATGAATCTTTTGATATCCCATATCAAAAGATTTCAGAAACTTCTTGACATCATAAGTTGATGTGTGCAGCACATTGTCTTCAGGTAACATTTTTGGCAAAGTTTCCAGTAAATCATCAAAGCTCTTGTCTGACCAGCCATTCAGAGTCTTTATCTGAAACAGTGTAACTGTAGCTGATAGCTTGCTATGATTCACACACGTTGGATACAATGGCATTTCAGCTTCTGCAAGTTTTGCTAAAAACTCATCTTCTTGTCTATCCTCACCCTCAGCAGCCTCGCTTAAATCTGAACCCTTACAATTAGAGCATTTTGCAGCTTCGTATAAACCCAGAATCTCAGCATTTCACACTCTATCTTGACCATCTACTACAGCAACAGAGTTATCTTCTCCATGGTGAAACCAATCAGTCCGTCTCTTGTAAGTCTCATCCATTCCATTTATAACTAAATGAGACACAACCTCGTTGCATGTATGGTGCTCTAAATTGCGGCATCCAGCGCATGGACATATTATCTTTCCATTAACTGCTAATTTGGCACTAACAACTTTAACAAATCCCCGAGCACCACTCTCGTATGCAGAATCAACTCTTGAGTTCATGTAAGACAAAAGTAAAAGCAAAAGACATAAGTATCACAACAATGGTCCAAATGCATAAACAGAACACTTTTAACAATTGTACATACCTGCATAAATGCACCCATGCCTTGTCCAACATTTTTTTTAACAATCCTAATTAGGTCCCTTGACACAGTTCAAACAGTACATGATACACGCAACAATGACCAAAAGTTAAACATATTTTCTACAATCAATCACGGAGACACTGAAACTACAAAAGGATACAAAAGGCGAAGATGTGTCAAACCTTTATAGTGATTGTGTTCTTCCCCCGAAATCTCAGAACTTAGATTCCAAATTTTGTGTACTTGTGAACCCACACCTGTTAACAAGAACCTGTAATTATTGTCCAAATACAACAACCAACGAAACACAATGCTGTCTATTGCAACTATGAACTCACTTTGAACTCACCTTAAGACCTTGAAAATCTGGGATTGAAATCGGAGTTGAGGAGAGCTGATGCGAATTACGAGAGTGAGAGAGATCGAATCGAGATGGCGAGCAATGGAGTCGGCGGAGATGGTGAGCAATGGAGTCGGCAGAGATGGCGAGAGATCTAGAAGATGAACTCGATGGAGATGGCGAGAGATAGAGAAGATGAACTCGACGGAGATGACGAGCAAAGGATTCGGCGGAGACGGCGAGCAATGGAGTCGGTGGAGATGGCGAGAGATCTAGAAGATGAACTCGACGGAGAAGGCGAGAGATAGAGAAGATGAACTCGACGGAGATGACGAGAAAAGGAGTCGGCAGAGACGGCGGAGATGGCGAGAGATATAAAAGATGAACTCGACGGAGATGGCGAGAGATGGAGAAGATGAACTCGACAAGAAAAGGTAAAGGTTGTCTTTTTTTCTTTTTTTTGGCCTATTGCTATCAAAAGTAATGGTTTTGCTCATAGACCGCGAAAATGCCTTATTTTTTTCTAAGTGTTGGTGCTTACTCATAAAATTAAGGCGGAATCACGTGTTTTTAGTTCCCACTTATTGATTTTTGGGCATAGCGTTACTGTAACGCTATGATTCTATTTTAAAAACTCTCATTTCACTTTTAATAGCATTTACGGAAAATGTGCTATTATAATCTGCTATCATATTTGTTGTAGTGGTGGTTCGAATATGTTTTATTTAAATCGATTATCTATCTAGCATTTCATGAGTCTTTACGAATTACCTATTTTCTAACGTTTTCCATTGAATTACTCTAGTTATTTACTCGGTTTTAGTTAATTTTGATCAATCTAAACAAAACCATTAATATATTTTTCTAATAAATTCGTAACATAACTCATTCTAAATTTGATCCTTTAAGTATTATTATGATATATTGCATGTGCACTTGTAGCTATTTTCTAGGGTTTAGACCTCTGACATTGAGTTTCTGGAGTCATTTTTGGGACCAATTTGTTGCCTACGAATTTCATATTAGAATTTAGTTTAAGATTTTTTTTTTAACTAATTTTTAGGTTTCAATTTTTCCACTGTTTTCGTGTGTTTCGTGAACAACGTACTCAATGGAAGACCATACACCAGACTTTCTAGGCTTGCCAATTTTAATTTTTTTTTTTTTTGAATGAATGTAAAACTGATTCAACCCAAAAAAATATTTTTACAATGACTGTGACAATGTTTCTTAAATTTTGAAAAAGTTTAGCAATTTATCTAAGCCAATAACATCAATGATCCGAGAACCAGATCTCGAAACCGTCCTCATATTGAGTGTCTCATATCCTCCATATTGTGGTTAGCCGGTTGTGTACTTGTTTGTCGATTTGTTGCGCCATTTATTTTGAAAGAGTAGAAGATTTCCCATGCCTCATGTCGTTCCTCTCTCTCTCCAAATTGAGTTAATTATGGCATGGAACACATACCAAAATAGAAATAAAGGGATCTTAGTTTGTGATTCATCAACCAACAACTCGAGAATGCTCTCCCATTGTGTTGTGTATCTCAAGCCAAGCATCTTGCAGGTGAGCGCATTCCAGACTTCTGCGGGCCATCTACATAAAAAACATATGGTTTCGAGTTTCGATTGGTTCATGACAAAAGACACATGAAACATTTGCACCAGCGTTCCATCAAATCATTTTGTCTCTCGTTGATAGACGATTGAGAGTTGCGAGCCAAGTCAGGAAATAATACTTAGGGGTTGCGTGAGTGAACCACACTCCCTTGTACCACTGATAACATGATTTTGCTAACAATTACTCAATCCTACTACACATGTCATTGTAGTATTTGAGGATCAATCCATATGGGGTTGTTGTGACAAAAGGAATTCATAAAACTTCTTAATCTAAGCAAGTCTAGTGAATGTTTTGGTAGGTGATTAGTAACATTAAACAAAGGGGAAAAACAAGCTATAATTTAAGATAATTGAAACACAAAAACAGAGTTAAGTAAAAACAAAACAGAGTTTCTAAAAGGGTTTTTGTAAATTTTGGAAAGATGAATCCAAGGTTATGGTATTGATTTTTCAGGTGCTTAAAAGTGTAATCAATGATGCCATTCTACTCATATAAATGCTAAACTCCAAGCTTAGAACTTCAAGAATAGATTAAACCATTTTCATGGACTTAATCCTTTCATCACACTTCTAATCAAGAACAAACTTTCATTTGTGATCAAAGATTGCAACAAGCATAAAGATTCAGTTCTAATCTGCTAATAAACACCTTAGACAACCACTTTCGTGAGCTAAGTATGTAAATCTCTTGCTTAAATGATCTAGGAATTTTACAAATCTTTTGGATGAGAAAATTCCCTAGAAATCAAATTCAACATGATCAAGGTTGAAATTAGCATTAAGAACATTAAGCAAGAAGAGATATGGAAGAATCAACTCTTAGGCATCAAGATTAACACCCTAAACACCCTAGATCTAACCAACCTTAGATTCTAAAGAACTACTCACAACTCATGATCAAACCGATAAAAACTTGTAAAAACTTGATAAATAGCATTAGAAAGAGTAGAGAGAAGAGATTAGAGAAGAAGAACTCTTGAATTGAAGTTTTTGATCCAAAAGTGTTACAGAAATAATCACCAAAATATAGAGAGAGTTTCTGGAAAAGTTTAGAAATAAAAGTCAACTTCATAATGATGATCAACAGTACATTTTCGTCTTAAGTAAACAAATTCGCGGGTTCAATATCGGTGTGATCACACCGATACTGATTCTTTTATGTCATTTCCGAGTTTTGCTGCATGTTTTCCTTCTGTTCTTCACCTTCTTGGCTTTCTTGCTCATTCATCATCCTCCCAATAGCTTCCTTTAGCTCTAGAATACCTGAGAAACACTTCAAATGCAAGATATATACAATGTTCTAAGCTAAGACTCACTAAACTCTAAAATGAATGCAATCTAGCCTAAAACTATCTAATGAATGCAAGTATGGATGCAAAACTATCCTATATGAGTGTTAAAAACATGCTAAAATGAGAGACTATCAACTCCCCCAAACTTGCATTTTGCTTGCTCTCAAGCAAACAATTAACAAAAATGAGAGAGAGAAGTGTGAAAATGGGAGCTCAAATCCAAAAATGTCAACTAAAGAGATCAAGTCATTGTCCAAGTTTACAATTCTAAGATGCATGTCGAGTTAGCTTTTCTTTAAAAACTTTACCCACACTCATCACAAACATGAATTGAATTCAAGTCTAGCCTACACAAGCCTTCCTATACTTCATTCCTTTAACATTCATTCAATTTGTAACCATGGATCATGCTTTGAAATGCCAAGAGAACTCATTTCGTTAAGGGATAAGGTCTTGAGATAAAAATGATCTCAAAGTGATGGTTTGTCTTTGGTTAAAGAGGGAACTGTCAATGAAAAGAATCAGCCTATAGCAAAATGCTAAGAGTAAAAACCAATAGATGCATACAAGGATGACTTTCATCTACCCAAATGTCTAAAGATTTATATCATAGACTATACACAAAGATAAACCACTTAAGATAAACCTTTTCTAAAGGTTTTAGTTGCTTTTACAGCTAACACATTGATTCACCTTCCTTGTTGAGCTTGGGAGTTTGGCTTCTTTTTAATGGCTCTCTTGTTGTATGTGATGTCTCTTGTGTCACCTCTTTGGATGCTTGCTGGCCGGATTTTATTCTTGTTGTACGGCCTTGTTTGTTGTTGAGAACACCTTTTTCTTCTTTTATTTAAAGCTTTCTTTGCTGCCACCATCTCATCATTTGTCTCCTCATTTCATCTCCTTATAACACACTCTTTGCTTCTTTTTCTTCTCCAAATGAAAACACCTTAGCTTATTTCTTCCTAGTCTACCCATCAAACGTCTTAGCCTATTACTAGCTTAAAATGCAGGCTAGTGTCTACATGAAAGCTTCTCCTTGTCGGCCTAAACTCAACACTTTTTGCCTAGGTGATTCGAAAATAGGCCTCACAATCACACACAAGATTTAGGCTTGAAAGAAGGTTCGGTTATGGGCGCGGTAACTATTTGGGATAATAAGAGAGTGGTAAAAATGGAGAAAATATCCCAAATATGTATGTGGTATCCATGAGTTCGACTTGGCAAAACAATGCATGATAATTAGCGTCAGTTTTAGTGGTTCTAATAGATAGGAATGAAATCAATTCACAGCAAGTTTTGACTAAAACATGAATGCCAGGACATGGATTCCAAGTGTGGTGCGGTCTTAACACGAAACTTTTACTCGAATGCATCAGACAATTGTGAACGTGGGCAATGACTTGATATCAAAAATTAACGTTTTTCAAAAGAAATGTCATCATTGCTCCCTATGCAATATGAATGCAATCCTATATGAAATGCAAATAGACACAATCCTTAAATGCAAATGCAATGTCTAAATGCTAAATTCTTCTTTTTTTTTTTTTTTTTTTGATGATTGCATGAAACACAAATGCATAAATCACACAAAGTATCAAATCTCACAACCTCTCCCCCAAACTTAAATTACACAGTCTCCTGTGTAATAAAAGTTCAAGAGAGACCGCAATCCAAAGAAAACAAAAACAAATAAGAGTAAACAAAGACTAAATGATATATATAATGAAGTGTGAAATGTTACTTCTAGGTCTTCTAGGTCTGTGAAGATGATGAAGGTGATCTGACAGATACGGATTCATCGGTGGATGATGTTTGTGGAGGTGAGTGACTCGGCTTCCTCTTCCTTGGTTGCTCCTCATGTGTAGAGGATGATGAACACGAGATCTTTGCCTTGAGGCTCTTGTACTTTGCCTTCAGCTTCTTGTACCCCTTTAGCAGTTTGTTGATGGTGTTGTCTTGGTGCTTGTTCCATTGCTGGAGCTGGTCAATGCGGTCATGAGCTTCCCGCAATGTTGGGCTTGATATTGCCCCACCATAGGAGGAGAAATGGTATCTCTCGGTTCCTTGCCTCAGGTCCGGCTGCTCTTGCTCTTCTCCTCCTTCCTCAGGTTCTGCGACCGGGTCAAGTGAAAACATGTTCTTCTTTGTGATAGTCTCTAGATGCCTCTGAATCGTCGTGTTATAGAGCTGTGTGGGCGATGGCACAAACTCGAAGCTCCTCTGGGTCTGCAATGAAGTGACGTTTTGTTGTGGAAGAAGTATCCTGGCTTCTCTCTCTTGGGTAATCGAGAACTTGTAAGCGAACAAGTTACCACTCTTCCCTGCTAAGAAATGAGTCTTGCTGAGGTAGAAAAGGTCCATCCACTGTGGCTCTAAACCGTCTTCACCTAACGGATGCCCAACTGCCTCGAGTATCGGTGTAATCAGTCCACCGATACTAAGCTGAGGGGTCTTGTCCCTCATCGTCATCACCCAGTCCTTATACGAAAGGAACTGTCGCAGCAGCATGGAGATCAATCCCGTACCTGCAGTGTCTCCTCGAAAAATACCTCCGTCTCTCGGCCCAAATCCCGGGACCCTCGCTAAACCCATGTCCAAAAACTGCAACTCCTCTAGCTGTACCATCCCGCACTCTCGTCTGGCAAAGAATGTATGTGCTAGCGCCTTGTGCGCATACCGTATAGCGGGGTGTCTGATCAGCGATCCTTTGCTTCTTCCCGGCTCGAAAGTACCGGAGGCGATGACATCCCACAACGCAGCTAACTCTTCCTCACCAATGGCAAGGTTCTTGGTTCTGCGCGCACCTTCTGTAAACCCGAAGATCTCTTCAAGCTCTCTGAATGATAATGTGTAGACCATCTTGTCAACCTTGAATTTGATATACCCATGTCCATCATCTTCGGGTGTATCTTCGCCTTCGTAGTAGAAGTCCACCTCTAATGATGCCAGGAATTGGCATGTCTCTGTCTTGTGTGCTGGATGAGACATGGTGAAGAAACGTCCCAATCCCATCCTTTAGAAGATCATCTCGACATCTTCCAAAATTCCTAGAGCTTGCAGAGACTGCCGGTGCGGGTATCGCGTTCCCTTGAATCCAACTTTTCTGAATGCTTGAAAAAACTGTGGGACTGTTGGTATTCTTTTTGGAGCATCCTTTGCAGCTTTCCCTGAACTCTTCTTCTTTTCTCCAAGCTCAATCTGATCATCGCTCTCAGTTCCGTCGTCATCGGTAACGACTTTCTTCTTTCCCTCACTCTTTGATTGAACAGCTCTTGATGCTTCTGTTTTTGTTCTCGGCATTGTTCCTATATAAGAAACGCAAACAATTCAATCAAATAACACCGCAAGCAAGAAACAATGGCAAAAAAAATTCAAAATTCTCAGTTTTGTACTTAGAAATTTTTTGGCAAAAATTCAAAATTTCCCAAAATTTCAAAGTTTCAAATTTCGAGTTCTATCAATTGATGATCAATAACCATGAAGGATTGAAGCTATTGCAAGTGGAAGCCCTAAAATTTGACAAGTTTTTAGGGAGTAATTTGAATTTTCGCACTATGAACCCTAAGTGTCAAATTCTCGAAATTCAACCATGGAAATTGTGGATTACCACTCAAAATCCTCTTATTTATCAATATCAATGAATGCCCAATCCATAAACACTCAATTCGAACACCCTATAGCATTTCACAAAATTTCCACCATTGAAACACAAATAAAAAGCTTGGAGGTTGAGGATCATACCTTGTTGTTGAGTGAATGTAGGACGAAATTTGACTAATGAATCTGAATTAGGGCAAGATTTCGGAGTAATAGCACTTTGAAACACGAAATTTGGTTGAGTTTTGAGAGAGTTATGAAAAATTTCGGTTTTGAGAGATTATGGAGAAGATGAAGTTCGGGTTCGCATAAGTACTTACCAAATTTTTTGATTCATATCAGTCTGTCCATACCGATACGCCCCACCGATACGCGTATCGGTTGGGTCAAACCGATATGCTAGCCCGATACGTATATCGGTGTGGCCTCAACGATATGGCCTACCGATATGAATATCGGTGTTGTCACACCGATACGTTATACCGATATGCATCAACCTTCTTTCTTCAAACTTTTTGGCACTTAAGTCTTTTCTTCTTGACACGAACCTGTTGATCAAAAAACACTCAAAAACACTCAAAAACACATATAGACAAAAATATATACAATGATAAACATGGGATTGCCTCCCAAGTGCGCTTGTTTATAGTCTCTGAGCTTGACTTTTCAAACCCCTTAGGCATTGGTAAGATCATGAAGAGGGACTGAAGTTGCCTCTTCTATTGTATCACTGGCCAAGTAAGGCTTCAACCTATGCCCATTCACAGTGAATTCTTCTCCCTTGAGACCATAAAGAGTGACAGCTCCATAAGGCAGAACTTCCTTGATCTTGAAAGGACCAGACCATCTTGATTTGAGCTTTCCCGGGAATAGCTTCAACCGTGAATTGTACAGCAGTACCATGTGTCCAGCCAATAACTCTTTTGGCTTGATCTTCTTATCATGAAAGGCTTTGGTTCTCTCCTTGTAGATTTTGGAGCTTTCAAAAGCTTCCAAGCGGATTTCTTCAAGTTCTAGGAGATTGATCAATCTTTTGTCTTGGGCTGTTTTGATGTCAAAGTTAAGGAGTTTGACTGCCCATAACGCTTTGTACTCAAGCTCCACAGATAGGTGGCATGATTTCCCATACAGAAGAGAGAATGGCGATCTTCCAATGGGTGTCTTGAAGGCAGTTTTATAAGCCCATAGTGCATCATCAAGTTTGGCTGCCCAGTCTTTTCTTGCAGCCCCAACTGTCTTCTCTAGAATGGCTTTGATTTCTCTGTTGGAGATTTCGACCTGACCACTTGTTTGAGGATGGTAAGGTGTTGCCACCTTATGCTTAACTCCATGCTTCTTGAGGAGGCTTTCAAAAAATTTGTTGATAAAATGGCTTCCTCCATCACTTATTACCACTCTTGGCACTCCAAACCTTGGGAATATTATGGATTTGAAAAACTTGATCACCACCTTAGCATCATTTGTGGGACTTGCAATAGCTTCTACCCACTTGGAGACATAGTCCACTGCCACTAGAATGTATTTGTTGCCATAGGAAGATGGGAAAGGACCCATGAAATCTATTCCCCAAACATCAAACACCTCCACCTCAAGGATTGGGTTCTGTGGCATTTCATCTCTCCTGCTTATATTGCCCTTCTTTTGACATGCCTCACATGTAGAAATGTAAGCATGAGTGTCTTTGAAGAGTGTTGGCCACCAAAACCCAGATTGTAGCACTTTTGTTGTTGTTTTGAACGTGGCAAAGTGCCCTCCATAAGCTGATCCATGGCAATGATATAAAATGCCATTCACTTCTGATTGTGCGACACATCTTCTGAAGAGGCCATCAGAACACCTCTTGAATAGATAAGGCTCATCCCAAAAGTAATGGGAAACATCCTTGAAGAATTTCTTCTTGTTATATGCATCCAGATTTAGAGGTACATCACCTCCCACTAAGTAGTTCACGAGGTCTGCATACCAAAGTAACTCTCCTTCTTTCAGGCCTTTGGCTTCTTCAAGCTTTCTTCCCATTTGGTATCCTTTCTCTAGGATTTTGATTAACATCAGCTGCTCTTCAGGAAGAGAGTCATCAATGGGGATGATCTCTTCTATTCTCATCCTTGACAAGTGGTCAGCAACTCCATTTTCAATCCCTTTCTTGTCCACAATCTACATGTCAAATTCTTGGAGAAAAAGTATCCATCTTAGAAGTCTTGGTTTGGTGTCTTTCTTAGCATAGATGTACCTTAATGCTGCATGATCAGTGTACACCACTACCTTAGATCCTACTAGGTAGCTTCTAAACTTCTCAAAGGCGAAGACAACAGCTAGAAGCTCCTTCTCAGTTGTTGCATACTTCACTTGAGTGTCATCCAAGGTCCTACTTGCATAGTAGATGACATGAAGTTTCTTATACTTCTTCTGCCCCAAAACTGCACCCACTGCATAATCACTTGCATCGCACATGATCTCAAAAGAGAGATCCCAATCTGGTGCTTGCACTATGGGGGCACTCACAATAGCTTATTTGATCTTCAAAAATGCACTATGACATTCTTCATCAAATAGAAATTCAGCTTCTTTGCACAGCAGTCTAGTTAGTGGTCTTGCAATCTTGGAAAAGTCCTTAATGAACCTTCTATAGAATCCCGCATGGCCTAGGAAACTCCTTATTCCTCTCACATTTCGTGGAGGCTCTACACTCGCCATCACTTCAATCTTTGCTTTGTCCACTTCAATCCCATTTTCGGAAATTTTGTGCCCAAGCACAATGCCTTCTCTCACCATGAAATGGCATTTCTCCCAGTTCAGCACCAGGTTTGCATCCTCACACCTTTTAAGCACCCTGCAAAGATTTGACAAACACCCAGCAAAAGAGAGGCCATATACAGAAAAATCGTCCATGAAGACCTCTACCATATCTTCTATAAGATCAGAGAATATTGACATCATGCACCTTTGAAAGGTTGCTGGTGCATTACATAACCCAAATGGCATCCTTCGATATGCAAAGGTACCATAGGGGCACGTGAAAGTTGTTTTCTCCTGATCATTGGGGTGAATGGGTATTTGAAAGAACCCACTATACCCATCTAAGAAGCAATAAAATGGGTGGTTTGCAAGTCTTTCCAGCATTTGGTCTATGAATGGGAGAGGGAAATGATTTTTCCTTGAGGCTGAATTTAGTTTTCGATAATCAATACACATCCTATGGCCTGTGATGGTTCTAGTTGGTATCAATTCATCTTTTTCGTTTTTTACCACAGTTATTCCTCCTTTTTTTGGTACAACATGAACAGGTGAAACCCAAGTGCTATCCGAAATGGGATAGATAACACCTGCATCTAGAAGTTTTAGGATTTCCTTTTTTACTACTTCTTTCAAATTTGGGTTTAATCTCCTTTGATGTTCAATTGAAGTTAAGGATTCATTTTCTAGATGAATTCTATGTATGCAAAGAGAAGGAGAGATTCCTTTGATGTCATCCAAAGAATAACCAATGGCTCTCCTAAACTTTTTTAGTTCATCCAAAAGTGAGGTAAACTCTTCCTCATTCAGATTTTCATTTACTATGACAGGGTAGGACGAATTTGGACCTAGGAAAGCGTACCTTAGCCCTGGTGGAAGAGGTTTGAGTTCCACCCTTGGTGCTTTGAGTTCACACCAATCATCTTCAATGCTAGACTTACCATTGCTAGCTTCCCTCTTGTCATCTTGTTTAGTGTCAAAGGAACCAACATCCTTAAACATAAAACCTCCATTGTTGTTATGTTGCAGCTCCATGAAGGTGTTTTCTCCTTGTAATGGTTTGTGTGAATCCAGCAGCTTCAAGTATCCCATGCTTTCTTTATGTAGAAATCCATTCCCACCATGCTCCTTGGTCAAAGCTACTTGGAGATGATCTTCCATGGCTAACTCTTCAAGATATTCATCAGCTAATTGGTCCATGGTTTCAATCCATAATGCTTGACCTTCAATGGTAGGCTTCTTCAATGTGTCATTGATATCATACTTAAGAACAAAATCCTTCCCCAAGTGCAAATCGATTTTTCCCTTCTTGACATCAATAATAGCCCCAGCTGTTGCCAAGAAAGGTCTCCCAAAGATGAGTGGATCTTTTGGTTCTTCATCCATCCTTAGTACCACAAAGTCTGTGGGCACTTCAACATTCCCAATCATCACTGGCAGGTCTTCAATCAAACCCACCGGAAGTCGAATTGATCTATCAGCTAACACGAGGGAGATTCTACACTCCTTGTAGCGACTAAAGCCCAGTCTCTTAGCTACCGAAAGTGGCATCAGACTTACACTAGCTCCAAGGTCACACAAGCAATGGTTAAATGACAAAGGTCCCAAAGCACATGGCAGAGTAAAACTACCAGGATCACCAAGCTTCTTTGGGATGATAGTCTTTTGAATAATGGCACTACATTCATGAGTAAGAACCACCATACCTTGAAGCTCATTAGTCCTTTCCATTACTGCATCTTTGAGAAATTTGGCATATTGAGAAACCAGCATGAATGCATCCATCAAAGGCATGGTTAGTTGAATCTCACTCATTTGCTTGTCAAAGAGAGCTCTATACTTCTCCACCAACTGCTTCTTAAAGCGCCCAGGAAATGGTAGTTTTGGTTTGTATGGTGGTGGAACAAAGGGAGTCTTCTTGTAAACAATAGTTTCCTCTCTTGGTTTCTCCCCAAATTTTTCCTTGCCCTCTCTTTGAACCACAAAATCTTCAGCAATCACACTTTCATCATTTTGAAAGTTTACCTCCCCATCTTGTCTCTCAATGTCCTCATTGAGTTTGGAATGTGTTGTTGGTGGTGGTAGTGCTTTCCCACTTCACAATGTTATTGCATTGATATACTCTCTTGGATTAGTTTCTGAATTTCCAGGGAGAGTACCTTGCTGCCTTGATGTTGATGCATTGCCCTTGTTCTCCATTTGCTGAAACTTGGAATTTAGTTTTTCTATCTTTGAGTTCAGCTCATTATATGTTGAGTCCACCTTATTGTGTATTTCTGTCATCTTCTTGCTTAAGTCCATTGCTCCTTGTGCTTGCCCTTGTAGAATTTGTTGGAGCATATTCTTCATGTCATTATCTTGAGGGGCCAAAGTTTGTTGTTGCCCTTGTTGCACAAAACCAGGGGGTTGTTGTGGTCTTGGCTGATAGTTGGCTTGCCCTCCTTGATATTTTTGGAAGTTGCCTTGGTTCGCTTGATAGTTGTTCTTGGGAGGGAACCCATGTTGTTGGTTGTATTGCACAAAAGGCCTTTGTGGAGGAACTTGGTTCTGTCCTTGTTGTGAGTAAACCTGATCTTGTGGGTTCTCCACATTGTTGCTTCTGTAGGAGAGGTTGTTGTTGTTGCTGCTCCTATAGTTGTTGTAGCCTTTTTGAAATCCTTAACCACTAAAATAGTTGACCTCTTCACTGAAATCATCATTTGGTTCTTGATGAGGTACATGGCTGTGTTCATAATCACACACATAGTACAATGATTTTTGAGAAGCATGCAGAAGCTTATCCATCTTGTCATTGAGGGCTTTCATTTCCCTTCTTCTTTGATCTTCATTATCTCCTCCACCTCTTGATGATCTATCATAGTCTTCACTATAATTCCCATCACTTTGGGCTAGGTTCTCCACCAGCTGAAGACCATCTTCTACCTCCTTCCCCAGGAAATTTCCGTTGCTTACAGTGTCTAGAAGCATGCGAAATTTAGGAAGCACACCTCTGTAGAGAGTGCTTAGTAGAGACTCTTCAGAAAATCCATGGTGTGGACATTGCATTGTATAGCTCTTGAACCTTTCCCATGCTGCACAGAAACTTTCATTGCTCCTTTGAGTGAAGCTAGAGATGTCATTTCTCAGCTTTGCAGTTCTTGAGTTGGAGAAAAATTTGGCCAAGAAAGACTTCTTGCATTGATCCCAAGAAGTTATGGAACCTTGTGGAAGTGTCTTCTCCCATAGGTGTGCTTTGTCCCCAAGAGAAAATGGGAACAATCTCAGCTTGAAACCGTCCTCTGAAATCCCATTGATTTTTGTCATGCTGCAGATTCTATCAAACCCATCCAAGTGGTCCAAAGGATCTTCCATTGGTAGTCCATGAAACTTGTTGTTCTGCACCATGGAGATCAGCCCACTCTTGATTTCGAAATTATTGTTCTCAACTGGAGGGGGGATGATGCCTTGGCGATTGCCATGAGTGTTAGGCGCATCTCCAGCTCCAATATGACGTGGCTGTCTAGGTGGGTGCTGTGGCACTCTTGGTCCTTGAGCAATCTGCTGCTGATCAAGATAATGAGGTGGTTGTTGACCACCTGCTTCCTGCGGATTGTCCATGCCCAAGCGTGCTATATGGGCTCCTCTTTCTTGCTCTCTTCTTGCAAATGCTCTTCTACTCAGTCTATGAATGTTGTCTATTGGTTCAACAAGATCTTCTTGTCCTCTAGACCTCAAGTTCATGCACTTATAGAGAGGAAAAACAGAGCAAGCAAAAGAGATTAGTAATGAACCGAAAAAAATAAAATTTAGTCTCAAGAGGATTTAAAATCCTAATGCACAAAACAGAACCCAAATGGCAACGGCGCCAAATTGATAACAGGATTTTGCTAACAATTACTCAATCCTACTACACATGTCATTGTAGTATTTGAGGATCAATCCATATGGGTTTGTTGTGACAAAAGGAATTCATAAAACTTCTTAATCTAAGCAAGTCTAGTGAATGTTTTGGTAGGTGATTAGTACATTAAACAAAGGGGAAAAACAAGCTATAATTTAAGATAATTGAAACACAAAAACAGAGTTTCTAAAAGGCTTTTGCAATTTGATGAAAGATGAATCCAAGGTTATGGTATTGATTTTCAGGTGCTTAAAAGTGTAATCAATGATGCCATTCTACTCATAAAAATGCTAATCCCCAAGCTTAGAACTTCAAGAATAGATTAAACCACTTTCATGGACTTAATCCTTTCATCACATCTTTAATCAAGAACAAACTTTCATTTGTGATCAAAGATGCAACAAGCATAAAGATTCAGTTCTAATCTGCTAATAAACACCTTAGACAACTACTTTCGTGAGCTAAGTATGTAAATCTCTTGCTTAAATGATCTAGGAATTTTACAAATCTTTTGGATGAGAAAATTCCCTAGAAATCAAATTCAACATGATCAAGGTTGAAATTAGCATTAAGAACATTAAGCAAGAAGAGATATGGAAGAATCAACTCTTAGGCATCAAGATTAACACCCTAAACACCCTAGATCTAACCAACCTTAGATTCTAAAGAACTACTCACAACTCATGATCAAACCGATTAAAACTTGTAAAAACTTGATAATAAGCATTAGAAAGAGTAGAGAGAAGAGATTAGAGAAGAAGAACTCTTGAATTGAAGTTTTTGATCCAAAGGGTCTTACAGAAAATATCTCCAAAACACAGAGAGAATTTTTGAGAAGTTTAGAAAAATAAAGTCAACTGGATAATGATGATCAACAGTACATTTTCATCTAAAGTAAACAAATTCGCGGGCTCAATATCGGTGTGATCACACCGATACATCAGACCGATATGTGTATCGGTGTGATCACACCGATACAGCACACCGATACATAAACCTTCTTGTCCTTTGTGAGTTTTGCTGCATGTTTTCTTCTGTTCTTCACCTTCTTGGCTTTCTTGCTCATTCATCATCCTCACAATAGCTTCCTCTAGCTCTAGAATACCTGAGAAACACTTCAAATGCAACATATATACAATGTTCTAAACTAAGACTCACCAAACTCTAAAATGAATGCAATCTAGCCTAAAACTATCTAATGAATGCAAGTATGGATGCAAAACTATCCTATATGAGTGTTAAAAACATGCTAAAATGAGAGACTATCAACCACTCCTTTGTCGGTTGCTACCTTTGGAGTTGAATTTGGCTTTGAATTTGCCATCTCTACTTTTCCAGACTACCACATCTTCACTATGACTGGTCCCTTTATCTCGTTGAACATCGAGAACAGTCTCAATCTCATATGGCGTCTTCTGCGATGAGAAGCCAAAACTGTTGCTACCTTCGTATGAGTTGGTATTCTCATATCCACACAACCTCGCAAGCTTGTCAAGCTGTGAAGTCTGCCTAATGGACTCCACTCATTGTACCAGAAAGAAGTAGAGAGCCAATTGTGAATCTTCACCTTAGAGAAAGAGCTCGGAATATCTCTGTATTTTAGTAATATTTTCCACATCCATGAGCCGAGTGATGATGTTTCTTTTACAGACCAGAAGGAGCCCCCACGAATGAGATAAAGCCTGATCCAGTTGACCCAGAGCGAAGAGTGTGCAGACAAAATTCGCCATATGAACTTCAAAAAACTTACTTTATTCGCCTCGTTTAGTGATCACAGACCTAAACCTCCCTCTTCTTTAGACATTATCTTTCAAAACAAATTTCGTTTTCTTTGTGTTTAAATCAGGACCGGACCTGATGCAATATCAAAACAGCCAATCAAAGGTCTTGAATACATGGATTTATTATCAGAATCTCAACCTCATAATTTCACAAAGTCAAAGATCTTCATTCAATGTCAAAGCAAAATTGGTGGCAAGAAGACCATTTTTTTATTTACCTTATTTTTCTCCTTTTGTTTAAATGTATATAATTTCTTTTAAATGAAATTTATTTTAAAGATCTATTGTAAGAGGTATAAAAGCTCATGTATTCTCATTTGTAAAATACACATTGAAATTTTTTGAAATATAAAAGAGAGAGTTTTCTCTAAAGCTTAGGCTTTGTTTTATTTATCTAAGTTAGATGGATTTATATACTTACTAAACATTGAATCTATGTCTCTTGTGTGTGATTCCTTGATACTAGGTTTGTGAACTCATCACAGGGGCTTTCACAACCTTGAGTGGCGTTCTTCGATACACCCCCATCATTCATCCATTGATCCTTTCTGAGAGAGTTGCACAACCAGCAGATTGGATCCCATTTCAATCCACTTCGAATCCATCATCTAATCAAGCAAAGAGAGTTCCACAACCAGTTGATTGGTTCCATCCATCCAAAAAGCTTGTAAACTCTCGATCATCTCGTGAACATAAGTTTGGTATGATTCCAATCTTATATCAGGACCAAAGAAAAGCAGAGCAGAGATTATCTATCTCCTTGATGCAAGTTTTGAGGAGTCTAAATGCATAAATCCAGAAGTTTGTGAGACTTTGAATTACCGAAGCTATTAATTTAAGCCGACCTGCAAATGAATGGTATCTCGCTATCCAAGTGCTTATACGGCTCCTAACTTTTTTGATCAAGGGAGTATAATCCTGACATGTCGTTGTCTTTGTCAACATAATACCCAGATATCTCACCATAAGATCCCCTGAGTCAAAAGGGAACTGATCGAAAATCTCATCTCTACTCTCAACCGAAAGTCCCGCAAAAATATAGTGGATTACTCAAGACTAATCTTCAAATTTGAGATTTCTGCAAACTCCTTGGAAACCTCGTGGATTCTTTAATAGATCTCTTTTTCCATCCGGAAAAACCAGTAGGTCATCCGCAAAACACAAATGAGTAAGATTCAGATTTTGCAATATGGATGGTAACCAATCCTTCTATCATTAGCTGCCTTGGCTATCATTTTAGATAAGATGTGCATGTTAATCACAAACAAGTATGGGGATAACGTGCAACCTTGTCGTAGGCCTCTCTTGCTTCTAAAGAAACATGTAAGCTCTCCATTCACCTAGACTGAGAACGTTGCTGTTGTGATGCACAGTTTGATCCAATGTATAAACCGCTCAGAGAAGTTCAAAGCAGTCAAAGTATTCAGTTGAAAAGGCCACCAGACAAAGTCGAAAGCCTTGGATATGTCTATCTTCACCGCACACCTAGATGAGACATTTCCTTTATGGTAGTTCTTCACCAGCTCTGAAGCGAGGATCACATTCTCCATCAACAATCGATACTTCACAAAAGTAGATTGGTTTGGTGCAATGAACTTTGGGAGCATCCTTTTAAGTTGATTTGCTAGGATCTTCGAGATCACCTTATACATGATATTGCAATATGAGATTGGGCGGTAATCCTTCGACTCTGTTGCCGTTGTTGTCTTTGGGATAAGTGGTAGTATAGTTGTGTTAATTCCCTTCGGCAAAAACCCCTTGTCAAAGAAAGATTGAACTACAACCATCAAATCTTTACCAACTATTGGCCAATAAGCTTTAAAAAATTCACTTGCCAGTTTTAATGAACATTCACGATTTCTCTGATGCTACTCCTCCGAGAGATGTCAAAACGTTTGGGCAGCATTATGTCCTAGCTCAAGACTCGAGAGCAAGATTTCGACTCTTACCAAAACAAGCTTGCTGATCACGAAAACAACATTACGAAATCAATCCCTAATCATTTTCTTAGTAAAGCAGTATCTGTTCCATCATTTGCCTATAGAAGATTCAATGGACTATAACGTTTTCTTTAAAGATGTTTGCATGATGACTAGCTCTAATGGCCTCCCTAAAGACTATTTGAGGCGAAAGCTCTTCCTACTCTCTCTTAATAATACTATTTGTAGTTGAAGATAAACACTCATAGACAGATGCCACACTCCATCAGTAGATGACACCAAGTTGCAGACTGATGTCATGGACCGATGTCGCCTTAACAGTCAACAATGCCCTAAGTCTCGTCCGATGTATATAGTATACCGATGTCGCCTTAACAATCAACAATGCCCTAAGTCTCGTCCGATGTATATAGTAGACTGATGTACGTCTTGTGCGGCTCACCTGAGCTCATTCCATCGGTTGGGAAACGTGACCGATGGATCCCCTCTTTAGTAGTTTAACCCATCCAGTAGTCGGCAACGTGGCTTGATGCTCTTCGTCGGTGCTTTAGTCCCATGCTTCTAAGTCATCTTCCATGTTTCACCGATCAAATTTCCATCAGCCCGAGCACACCCCGACCCACGACCGATACTCTCAATCAGAATTGCCTTTCCCTCATCTCAAGCCAACTTGCGCTGGTAGAAAGCTTCACCCTACCCAAACCAATGAACCATGGGCCTGTGTATTCTCATCTAACATACGCCCAAGGAATTTTCTACCAGTCAAATGTTCCGGCCTTTTATCTTATAGTTCTTAGCCTTTATTAGTTCGTATTTTTGTTTGCTTGGTTGGTCATCTAGCATCTCGTTATAGGTTAACATATTCTCCCAAAGCTTGTTATATTATATGATCTAATATTTGGTGAGCAATGCATAATAACCTGCGAAAGTTGAGTTATGAAGTATTTTAAACAACCATGCCGAACGGATATATACATGCTTGTCTTTTGCTAATAACAAACAAAAGTTTAGTATATTAGTTGTTATAGCAATGTGGTCTGAGGAACAACAGTGAACAGAAAATACATCTCTAAATTGTGTTCTAGAATGGTTTTTATTAATTTCCTTAAATCGATTATCTATCTTGCTTTTCATGAGACTTAATTTGCGAGTTATTTATTGCCTAGCGATTTTGCCATTGAATTAATCTAGTTATTTACTCGTTTTTGGTTGTTTTCATTGCCATTATATTTGTCTTAGCTAAGTTCAACTCTAATAAGTTTGTAGCGTAATTCGTTTATAGTGGATTTGACCTCTAAATACTGTTGGGATTGCATATGCACTTGCATGTATTTTTCTAGAGTTTAAAGCCTCTTACATCATAATGTACCCTATATGACACTGAACTAACAGAAGTAACAAACACACCCAACCTTCAGTGTTTTTTTTGTCCCTTCTTGTGGAGTCCTTTATGGGACGAAACAAACAAAATATCTTCTTTTGCTTCTGCTTTTTTCGTCTTTTTCTTGATCTTCTTCTGTCATAAAAATTTGTTTCTTTCAGGTAGAATTAGCTCCCCATATATATTGAAAAGAAACAAAAATATAGTTTTTATTTATTTTCGAGAATAATCTTGAGTGTTGTTGTTTGATCTTTGATATTTCGATTTTGGCACTTGATTTAGGAAGGTAACATATCTAAGTCTACAAGAATTTCAAAATTTTCCTTTTCTTGAGGTTATATGTAGGGAAATAAATTAATAGGTTTTCATGAGCGTAGGGAGTACAATAAGAAAAAAAAAAAAAAAAAAGGGAGAAATGGAAGATGAGGCCAAGAGGATAACAGTTCCTTCATTGTTCCCAAGGGTTCATAACTTCATATGAAATTATGAATGATACTGGAAGAGGAGGCTTGTCTTAGTCATTTGATGGCAAATCCATGTCTCTCAATAAACGCTCCACTCTTCCTTCTCCGACCAACAAGATCTCTGATTCTCCTTCCACTTTCTCTCTGTCTCTTCCTCCACCAGCCAACAACGCCTGTCTTGTGAGTTTTTGCTCCTTAATTCACTCAACTCACTTTTAATCTTTAGGTTCTTGATTTTGTGTTTCTGAGTAGAAAGATGGTTTCATTGTATTCACTTGGTGACTAAGCATTTAATCAAAATAGAATCAACAGTGTATACTCAATCACTGATTTCACAAGTTTGGCGGGAAAATATGATTTGCGGTTTTAGTGCATAAACGATGTTATGCAACTTTGGCTAGAAAACTTGACTAAGCGATTTTGGCAAAAAAGAAACGAATCAATATTTTGGTGCTACAAAAATTCTGCAATTTGTGCGCACAAATATGATTTTTTCTTTGACGTAATTTAGCGCTAAAATGCAAATTCGGTGAAAATATCCGATTCCGCAATTTTGGCCAAATTAGTCAAAAATAAATAAATAACACAGCAACTCTATTGAAAAAGAGCCTTTGAGCCGGTAAAACTTTGATATCCTCCTCAAAAAGTAAGGAACGAAAATTTGATCAAACTTTTTGAGGAGGATATCAAATTTTTAAGATTAACTGTTATTGCGGTTAATTTTATTAAACATAAAGGAAAAATCTTTTATGTACTCCTAATGCATTGATCAATGCTTGGACCAAAATAACACGAAACGAAAACAAAGCTTCGAAATAGTGGTAGATGAAATTTTTTTTTACCAAAAGCCGGCATATGGAAGCTTAGTTCCAACAAACATGGAAGTGGAAAAGAAACAACTAAACAACTAATGAAGCGGGGCTCCTACATTTCGGTAACCACATAGACTTCATATTATTATGCCACAAAGAAAAGACGTGTGCTTGGAGACTTAGTCCAATTATTTGAGATTTTGTTTTCTTACTCTTGATAGCCTTCCCGCCACTTGTGTTGCCATTGAAAGTAATCACAAATCAGCACACCAAGAATCGTAAAAGCTCCCCGTAGTATTTGAACGCTTTCTCTGTCTCTTCCAAACAATGATTCTTCTCTTCTCTTGTCCACAACTGCACCCATTCAACGTAAAATATGGTTTAGACTTAGAATGCACCAAACTTTATTTTTCTTTCTTCACATGAATGTTATGTTCTATACCTCAGCAACTTTGTTCAATTCTTCACTCGCGTTCTGCAACAATTGGGAAAGTTGGCCGTCCCATTTGTAGAACTCGAGTTCTTTATGGTTAAGTATCCTCTCAGATACCTGAAAAACTTGTAAACCTTTACAAAAAAGTTTCAAGTGAGTCTATAACAAATAAAGTTATGTTTTTTTCTTACTTTTGTCCCAATCTTTCGACCACCGGCGCTATGTGCAAAGTAGATGTTGTAGAAGTGACAGATGAATGCTGGAGGATCATTCTCTGCTATATCCTTTAAATACTGAGAATATGTTTTACTAGGAGCCATTGACTCAGGAATCTCGTAACCTTGCTCCTTGAACCAATCCAAATCCCTACCCAAATTCTTTGATCTTTCCAATCCCGTATTTTTGAACCCGGCATCTACACAAATAAACCAGAGGTTTTTAACAAGGTTACATAAGAGATAAACTGTGTAATGGGTTCTTAAAAAAATAAACAAAAGATTTAAAAAAAAAAAAAAAAATGTTGGCCAAGCGCATGGTGCCATGCGGCCGAGGAAGGGGAAAAACCGATTATTTCGCCTCTCACAGAACTGTTTTTCTCTTAAAAGTTCTCCACCTCATTTTTTTTTTCTTTTCTCTTTATTTTTTAAGTTTAGAATTTTTCTAAAGTTTACCGATAAAGATGCTTTAAGAAAAAGGACCTGGTTTTGTATTCTAGTCTGGAACTTTAGACTAATGCACAATTTTTGGGAAGGTTCTTAAAATAAAAAGTAATAAAAAAATGAGTTGGTAAGTGAAAAAGGAAAAATCGGTTATGCTTGAAGAACCGTTAGAAGGGATTCTATGACATGTGTCAAGTCTCCATTCGCCATATTTTATTTTTGTTTTATTTTTTTTTCGAAAAAGAGCCATCTCTCCAATAATGATGCCCTTAGACCAGCTCCAACGGACAAAACAAGTGAGTGTCTTTCTAATAAAAAAAAATTAAAACACACAAAAAGTATAGATAAAGTAGAGATCCGTGTCTTTACACAGACACGGAAGACACCAAAATTGCTTAGTTTATTACTGATTGTTTAATTGAAAGGTAAAGTACTATTAAAATTAATATTAATTAAATGTAAAGACACTATGAGCAATGGAGATGCTCTTAGGCCTTTAAATAACAAAAAAATTAAAATTTTAGATCTTTTTAAGCGTAATTTTTTTTCTAAATTTTCATGGGTCTTTGGACCGTCCTACTACTCCTTTAGACCAAATGTGCGTAAGTTATATCTATGAAAACTAAATAGACTAATATGTAATATTTATGTAACATCATATACAAGCTTATTAGTGTTAAAAAAACTATACCAACAATAAGATTACCATAGTTAAAAACTAAAAATTATTATATAAGAAATTAATTAGAAACTTTAGTTTTTGGTATATAATTATAACGGTTTTTAACAAAACAAACCCTCAACTAAAGATGAATCGAGAAAAAACTTCTCAACTATAAATCTAATATAAAACCCCTCAATTATTAGTCCGTTAATAAAAAAAACCATCCATCTACAGTACCGTTAAAATCTTAACGGCCAACGTTAAATCAAAGCTATGTTTTTTGGGTTTTTTAAAAACAACATGTGTTTCGGGAAATCTTATAAGATTTTAATGAAAAAAACTCATCAAGTAGATGAATAGGAAATAAATCGCTCAACTATAAAATTAAAGTACAAAACTCCTTATATCTACAGTAACGTTAAAACATAAACGGTCAACGATAAATTAAATGCATTTGCTTTGGATTGTAAAAATGACATAGATAATCTTAAAATGATGTGATAGCTTTTAAAACCAGCAAGACGTTTAAAATCTTGAAGTTCAAATAGAGTAAATATTCAAATTTCTGAAATCTCTAAATTGATGAACCTTGAAATTGTCAAACTCTAATTTCAGATAGTGAGATTATGTGACTTGAAAGTTTATTGAAGAATAAATAAATGTCAAATTTCCCGTACAACTTTATAAATTATTTCAGTTTCTCAAAATTCTAGATAAATTAAGTTGTACTAAAAATTTGACATATATGTCTTCTTTAATCAAATTTATAGACAAAAAATCTCATGATCACATCGTTTTAAATTTATCCATGTCATCTTTTACAATAAAAAACACATACATTTGATTTAGTGTTGACCATTTATGTTTTAATGTTATTGTAGGCATAAGGGAAGGTTTTCACATTAAATTTATAGTTAAGGGGTTTATTCTTGATAAATTGAATTTGAGGGATTTTTTCATTATTATTTTTAAGATTTCACGATGTCCTTTTTTATAACCCAAAACGAATAATTTTGATTTAACATTAAGGTTTTAATGGTATTGTAGACTACAGAGTTTTTTCATTAACAAACTTATAGTTGAGGGATTTTTACATTAAATTTATAGTTGAGTGGTTTTTTCTCGATTTGGAGGATTTTGTTATTAAAAAAATCATTTCTTATAAAAAGAACATATTTCAACGTTTAGGTTCTTTTTTATATTCTATAATAGATGAACAAAAACAATTTCTTTGAATTCCTCGAAATGGGTTACATCAACCTAGCATAATCGTGATCCCTCAGAGATTGTTTGAAGACTCTAAACTAGCTATGTGTATTTATAATCCAAGAAGTAACTGACTCTAGCATTGGTCGGACTTTCCAGGTAAATCAAGCACAAAACATTTAGTAGATAGTATGATCTAACCATATAATCTAATACTATCAATCTTTCTTAGAACTTAAAACTATTCTTCTAATCACTTCAGCTTTGAAGACGATTACAATTGAAAGAGATCTAATAGAGTGAACTCATTTCAAGGAATCTGTTATAAATTTACCAATATTTCTATTCATAAGAAGAAAAATGATGAGAAAAAAAACTCACAAGTTGGGACAGTAGACTCGTGAATAATCCTTTCAAGCGTGTCGAACACAAGCTTATTGTCCACGAGAAACATCAAGTAACCTTCCACTGTGAACTCCCATGTCGCGGTAGGACCATCCTGGGGAGATTTGGACTCTCTTTCTCCTTCTTTTGCCTGAGCTCTCGGGTGCATTCTCATCGCCACAAACCGCATTTCCTCCACAAACCCCTTCGATTCTCCGGGATACCTTTTCTTGTGCATCTCCCCTGCTGTCGCCGCAGCATTTACTACCAAATTCCGATCTTCGTTTGCTACAAGATGGCGATGAGGAGCAGCTACGGTTCGGGCATAGCTAATCGTCACCGTCCTAGCTCTCATACCGACATAGCTCTCGCAGCCGAGTTTTGTGATCGCGGGAAAGCGGCAAGAGGCATAAAGTCTTGATGTAGCCATGAATGTGCAATATAGCACACGCAAATCGAGATCCGAAATTAGGGCTTGTGGAAGAAAGACTAAGAAAGTGTATATATATAGTCTTGCGTTATGTGGTTAAGGTAAAGACGTTAACCAAAAAGTGTATGTATATAGTCTTGCATTAAGTCTTTAAATAAAGACTTTATGTATCTAGTCAACGGCTTACGACACGGACAGCTTCGTAAGATAGAGCGGTTTCCGACAATATACCGCCGCTGCGCCACTTGACAAAATAATAGAGAACTGGGTCTTATGTAGAAAGCACGTTCAATATTATGAAAAACATGACCAGAATAATGAAAAGAGGAAGGATGATTTGGATTCAGATCAGAACTAACAAACCTCTCTAATTTATATTTTGGGATAGTAACAAGGAACAAAATTAAGGACTAGCAAGAGAAAAAAGAAATGAAATGTCTTAACATTCATACCAAAAAAAAAGAAAAAAGAGAAAAAGAAATGCAAAGTGAAAAAAACCATTGAGATAATTACTTTTCTTGCTTGTGTGATTGACCCCAGGACAAGTTAGACCATGCAATATTCCTAATTGTAAATTTTCATCATACATTTTCTTTTAATGAATAGCAAAAAATAAAATTACTTAATTTTTTTCTTTTGATAAAGCTTCCATCTCTCTCATATAAACATGGAAAATTTGCATATATATAATAATGTGGCTAACACAATCAAATTATAAAACTTAGGTTTTCAAAACCATCGATTTGTTAGTTTTGAACCATTTATCAT
>JAHZTW010000001.1:131117180-131135859 GCA_020283515.1 Alliaria petiolata
TTTCTTTTGATAAAGCTTCCATCTCTCTCATATAAACATGGAAAATTTGCATATATATAATAATGTGGCTAACACAATCAAATTATAAAACTTAGGTTTTCAAAACCATCGATTTGTTAGTTTTGAACCATTTATCATCTTTTGCACACAAAAAAAAAAAAAAAAAAAGAACATCTCATTTTGGAATTAGTTGTCACTTTCAATCAACTGAATTAGAAGATGCAAAAATATGATTAACTTTTGCTGTATAGTTGACAGGTTTGGCAAAAGTTACATTATTTGTATCATGTAATATATTTATGTACTTTCTTTTTATATATAAAAAAGTTACCACATATAGTCCCCTTCTCTCTTCTAAAAGCGATTCTACAGACCTTAATACAAAGCCGTTTTTTGCCATAACCTCTGGCCAACATCGGCGGCCGTACTCTTGTTTTCTCTTGGTTATAAGTTTATTAAGTTTTTCTACTGCAAATAAAGTTTCTAATGTTGATTACCAAAGAGATCTCTTTGGTGATTCATCTGTTGGATCAAATTTTGAGAGCAATCGGCTTTGAAAAATTAGCCTAAATAAATTGAAAGAGAGGTGTGTGGTTTTATCCCACATTGTAAACTTGAGAAAAAATTATCTAGTATATATAGAGTTGAAAGTGAGTCATGTTCACAATGGTGTGCATGGGAGAGACCGGACAGGCCTCGCGCACCGCCGCCGCCTAACCGGGCCGAGCCGGGCGTGGGCGCGGGTCGCGGGTCGCGGGTTTGCGGGTTAGACCTTCGGGCCAAGGCATCTGTGCAGGGATTTGTCTAACGTGCGCTTGGTGCAGGGATTTGTCTCACAGATTTACACTGAAAAACGCTCTCAAAATCATTCTTCAATTCCTCTTCTTTAAATCGTAAGTCTCGAGTGTTTTTTCGTAGAACTTATAGTTCGCGGATTTCGTTTCGAGTGTTGCGAAACGATCTCGAATCGGTTGTATCTTGAGATTCAAAAATCGTGTAATTCCGTCTCACTACGGGCGATTTATTGAGTTACGGAAAGAGTTCTACTCGCCTCCGATATTCGGATTTCTTCTAAAAGATCCGTTTTCCGTTTTCTCGTTTTCTCCCTCTTCCTTACCTGTCTTCTAATCAATTTTATTACCCTTAAAAACTTCTTCCGGTTTTGCGGTTCCTACAATCGTAACTCAATAAATCCGTTCTTACTCTTTCGCTAAAAACGGATTAAGTTTATGCGGTTTCTCTAAAATCGGTTTCAAAAAAAAAAAAAAAAAAAACTGGTTTTGCGAACGCCTATTTAGCGATTCCGTGAAACATTTTTTTATGTGAAAAAGCCTGGTTTTGCGAACGCTCATTTAGCGATTCCGCAAAACGTTTTTTTATGTGAAAAAAAAAATTGTTTTGCGAACGCTTATTTTGCGTCTCCGCGAAACGTTTTTTTGTTCTTTAAGTGGAAAAAAAAATTATTAAAAATCAGTTTTGCAAACGCTTATCTAGCGATTCCGCGAAACGGTTATATTTTCTACAAACGGTTTCTGCAAACAGTTTCTGCAAACGGTTCCAACGTTTCACAAACGATAAAACCGAGATTGACAAACAACTGTTGCTTGATTTAAATAAATCATTTGCTGAACTTTTGTTCAAAATCATTTTGTAGCTGATTCATTTGTTTACTTGTGAAACAGATGGCTACCGGTACGTCGAACGTGTTTGAACGCGTTTGGACCAGTGGGTGCGAATGATGTCGACGAGTCGACACGCCGAATTCTGTTTGGCGATGGTCTGCCCAGTGATTTCGTCGATCCCTGCAATTGCGAGTCAAGGACTCATGCCGGATCATTTTGACGGAAAAGGTTCCAAAACATGGCAACTGAAGATGCATTTCTTCTTGACGAATATGAAATTTGATAAGTTTCTGAAGAAAGACCCACCTGTCCTTCCAGAAGGAAACACATGTGCATACACTCTCGCAAGTGTGGAAGCCTGGATTCATGGGGACTTTGTGTGTAGAGGCTGGATCTTAGGCCGCCTCAGTGACCAACTGTACCTCGTCTACAGGATGGAAAAAAGTCCAATTCTTTGTGGACGGCTCTGGAGAAGAAGTACAAATCAAAAGATGCTGGATGTCAGAAATATGCGGTTGCAAAATTTCTCGACTTCAAAATGGTGGATTCCAAACCGATCATGGATCAGGTGGAGGCACTCCAATTGATTTGCCATGACATAGCTGCTGAGGGGATGTCAATCTGCGAGATCTTCACCGTTAACACCTTCATCGAGAAGTTGCCTCCGGGTTGGTTGGATTTCAAGAATTACCTCAAGCATAAGCGGAAGGCGATGACTCTCCAAGAAGTTATCACAAGGCTCCAAATGGAAAGCAAAAACCGTCAAGCAAACGGTTTACAATTCCATGAGCACAACGTTAATGTGGAAACCCATAAAGGAAAAGGAAGAGGCAAGGCTGCACCAAGTGGAGGCACTCCTTTTAAACCAAGATCCTCCACAAACTTCAAGAAGCGCAACACCGCTCAAACAAAGTTCAAAGGGAAATGCCACAAATGTAACAAGATTGGTCACAAAAGTGACGTGTGTCGCAGCAAGCTCAAGGACAACGGGAAAGCTCAAGCCAATTTGACAAAAGAGGACATGTGTGTTGTGGTCTCGGAAGTCAACTTGGTGAAAGACAACCCGAAAGAATGGTGGTACGACACTGGTGCAACTACCCACATTTGCGTTGAACGTGCAATGTTCAGCACTTACCAGAAAAGTACCTCGACCGAACAGCTGTTCATGGGGAACTCTGCTTTCTCCAAGATATTTGGTCGTGGTAAAGTTGTCCTGAAAATGACTTCGGGGAAGGAACTCACTCTACAGAATGTCAAACACGTGCCTGACATGAGGAAGAACCTGATCTCCGGTACTCTGATGAGCAAGGCCGGATTTGCTATTAACCTTGAGGCGGACAAACTCGTCTTGAAGAAATTCGGGGTGTTTGTTGGCAGGGGATATGAGAAAAATGGACTGATCAAGATGTGCGTCACGACAGTTCTACGCAACAAAGATGCTTCCAGCTCTAATAATGTTGTTGCTAATAATGTTAGTGCTAATAATGTTGTTGCTAATAATGTTGTTGCTTCTGTTTCAAATGTTGCTGAATCTGTTTCAAAGATTTCCATCAATGAAAACAACCCCGTTGCTTATTTGCTTGAGTCATTTGATATTTGGCATGAAAGATTAGGACATGTGAATTACAAATCTATAAAAAGATTAATGAACATGAACCTAATCCCGAAATGTAAAACAAGAAAAGAAAAATGTGAAGTTTGCGTACAGGCCAAACTCACAAAAACGCCATCACCTCGAGTTGAAAGAACAACCGAACCTCTTGGTCTGATACATACAGATTTGTGTGATTTGAAATATGCACCAACTAGAGACGGTAAAAAATATTTTGTAACGTTCATAGACGATCATACTAAATATTGTTACGTATATTTGTTACGTAGCAAAAATGAAACCTTGGAAAAATTTAAGGAATATAAACGTGAAGTCGAAAATCAGCTTAATAAAACTATTAAAATAGTTCGAAGTGATAGAGGAGGCGAATATGATGGACCGTTTAATGCCTTTTGTCAAGAACAAGGGATTATTCACCAGACCAAAGCTCCTTACTCACCGGAATCTAACGGAGTTGCGGAACGAAAAAACCGAACTCTTAAAGAAATGATGAATGTGATATTGCAGGAATCTGGGTTAGCCTATGACATGTGGGGGGAAGCGTTGCTTACCACAAATTATATCCTCAATAAAATTCCACACAAAGTCACGGGAAAAACTCCTTACGAACTTTGGAAAGGTAGTCCGCCATCGTATAAATACTTGAAAGTGTGGGGGTGCCTAGCAAAAGTTGCGGTACCACTTCCGAAAAAGGTAACAATCGGACCAAAAACGGTGGATTGTATCTTCATTGGGTATGCACACAACAGTAGTGCGTATCGGTTTCTGGTTCATAGATCAGATATAATGGGTATTCACGTCAATACAACCATGGAATCAAGAAACGCTTCTTTCTTTGAACACGTGTTTCCATGCAAGTTTACACAAAACCCAAAACGAACACGTGAAGAAAAAGAAGCACTCACCTCCGTAAATGAAGCAAGCACTTCGGGCACATCGTTTGATGATGCAGAAGATGTAGAAAATGAACCTAGACGTAGCAAAAGGGCTCGTAAAGAAAAAATCTTACGGTGACGATTTTCTAATGGTCTCTCTTACAGAGAATGAACCAAGAACATTCGCCGAAGCCATGTCTACACCAGACGCTCCTTCTTGGAAGGAAGCCGTTAATACTGAGTTCGACTCTATTATGCAAAATCATACATATGAGATAACAGACCTACCGCAAGGGTTCAAACCATTAGGGTGTAAATAGATTTTCAAAACAAAATTAAAAACCGATGGTTCAATAGAGAAGTACAAGGATAGACTTGTAGTGCAAAGATTACAGCAAAAAAAAGGCTTGGATTTCTTTGACACATATTCTCCGATAACGAGAATAAACTCTATAAGAACGCTAACAAGCATTGCTGCTTTAAGGGATCTAGAAATCCATCAAATGGATGTTAAAACTGCTTTTCTAAATGGCGATTTAGAAGAAGAGATTTATATGAAACAACCAGAAGGTTTTGTCGTCACCGGACAAGAGCATAAAGTATGTCGACTTGTGAAGTCATTATACGGACTTAAACAAGATCCGAAACAATGGCATGAAAAATTTGACAATGTAATGATGTCAAATAGTTTCAGCATCAATGAATGTGACAAGTGCATCTACATAAAATGTACTCCACAAGGATACATTATGCTATGTTTATACGTGGATGACATGCTCATTCTCGGAAGCACAAAAGATTTAATCAATCAAACTAAACAATTGCGAAAAAGCAAGTTTGATATGAAAGAGATGGGACTCGCAGATGTAATTCTAGGGATTCATATCACTAGAAATTCTGACGGGATAATCCTGTCTCAAGGTCATTATGCTGATAAGATACTTGAGAGGTTTAAAAACTACTCAAATGGAACAGCAAAAACTCCAGTAGATTCTCAACTTCACCTTCAAAATAATTCGGGTGAATTAGTGTCACAACTGGAGTATGCAAGAGTGATCGGAAGTCTGATGTACTTAACAAATTGTACTAGACCCGATCTAGCACATGCAGTAAATGTGCTAAGTCGCTATATAAGCAATCCAGGACATAAACATTGGAAAGCTATAACTAGAGTATTAAACTACTTACGTTATACCAAAAATTATGGTCTTCACTACAGTATAGAACCCGCAGTTTTAGAAGGATACAGTGATGCAAACTGGATTTCCGATTCTAAAAACTCAAAATCCACGAGTGGATATGTCTTTACGCTTGGAGGTGGAGCGGTGTCCTGGAAATCTTCCAAACAAACTCTGTTAGCTAGATCGACCATGGAATCTGAGTTTATTGCGCTAGATAAAGCCGCAGAGGAAGCAGAGTGGCTTCGAAATTTTCTAGAAGATATACCGATGTGGGAGAAACCAGTGCCAGCATTACGTGTACACTGTGATAGTCAATCAGCTATAGCTCGGGCATTGAATACTCTCTACAATGGTAAATCTCGTCATATTAGAAGACGACATAAAACCATTAGACATTTGATCTCAAGTGGTGTAATCACGATTGATTATATCAAATCGGCTGACAACCTAGCGGATCCATTTACTAAAGGTTTGTCACGAAATCAAGTTGAAAAATCATCAAGAGGAATGGGTTTAAAGCCTATGAATTAAGACAAAGTTTGATGGAAACCCCACCTAAGTGACTAGAGATCCCAAGATCTAGGTTCAAAGGGAAAACTAATTCAAACGGAATCAGTGAAAAGCAATGTGAGACTTGTATCTCTACCCAGTCCCTAGGATGATAAACATTGCTATAAACCTGTACGTGATAAGGTTAAGCGTTAGCTTCTAATGATTCCATAACTTTGTTATAGTGGAGTATAACAGGATACTTCTGAATAAAAAGTTAATGGCATATCACATAGTGAGTGTGAAATACGGCCGTTTCTAGGAGAATAAAAGTAAGGCTAAATTCTCCAAGTTCACTCACGAATAACCAAGCAAGTTCAAGGCCAAAATGAACACAATAGAGAACTTAGTTCTAAGAGAAATGAAACTGTATTATATTTGTTGTCTCGGTTTACATCAAAATCCGGGTGGTTCAAGACATCATGTTCACCTCCTGGCCAAGTAAACCCGACATATATTAAAATGAGAAGTTCAAAGCTAAAAATGCAACTTACTCAAACACAGTGAATTTTCGTTAAAACACTCGAAAAGTCGGTCTGTCTAGTCAGTCGAGTCTTCATATATTTAGAGTCTTTCTATTCATGTGGGGGATTGTTGGATCAAATTTTGAGAGCAATAGGCTTTGGAAAATTAGCCTAAATGAATTGAAAAAGAGGTGTGTGGTTTTATCCCACATTGGAAACTTGAGAAAAAAATTTCTAGTATATATAGAGTTGAAAGTGAGTCATGTTCACAAAGGTGTGCATGGGAGAGACCGGACAGGCCTCGCGCACCGCCGCTGCCTAGCCAGGCTCGGGAACGGGCGCGGGCGCGGTCGCTGTCATGGGTTTGCGGATTTGCGGATTTGCGGAATGGGCCCTCGGGCCAAGGCATCTATTCTTTTTGGGCCACGTTTTGATTTTTGTCTTCGGAGAGACTTTAAATATCCGCACAAAGTCAAACTTTTTGCCACTCATGACGGCTCCATCTAACGTGCGCTTGGTACAGGGATTTGTCTAACGTGCGCTTGGTGTTGAGATTTGCGGAAAACTTTTCCTCAAATCACGCCCCTAAATTGCGGACTTTGGCACCTCTTATCTCTTCCCCTCGCCTATAAAAGAAGGCTGTTAGACGCACTTCTTCTCACTGATTTACACTGAAAAACGCTCTCAAAATCATTCTTCAATTCCTCTTCTTTAAATCGTAAGTCTCGAGTGTTTTTTCGTAGAACTTATAGTTCGCGGATTTCGTTTCGAGTGTTGCGAAACGATCTCGAATCGGTTGTATCTTGAGATTCAAAAATCGTGTAATTCCGTCTCACTACGGGCGATTTATTGAGTTACGGAAAGAGTTCTACTCGCCTTCGATATTCGGATTTCTACTAAAAGATCCGTTTTCCGTTTTCTCGTTTTCTTCCTCTTCCTTACCTGTCTTCTAATCGATTTTATTACCCTTAAAAACTTCTTCCGGTTTTGCGGTTCCTACAATCGTAACTCAATAAATCCGTTCTTACTCTTTCGCTAAAAACGGATTAAGTTTATGCGGTTTCTCTAAAATCGGTTTCAAAAAAAAAAAAAAANCCTCCGATATTCGGATTTCTTCTAAAAGATCCGTTTTCCGTTTTCTCGTTTTCTCCCTCTTCATTACCTGTCTTCTAATCGATTTTATTACCCTTAAAAACTTCTTCCGGTTTTGCGGTTCCTACATCATCTTCAACATGTGGTTTCTTCTCTCTCTTTGGGAGAGTTCTTCTCCGACCATAATTCGGCGATTACCCAAGCGTTTCTGTGTCAGCTTCACTCCGTTAGGGATCTTGATAGATTAGGAATGTCAAAGATACGCTCAGTATATTAGGAATGTGTATAATTCTCATTTATGTATATTGATCCCTTGTACTCTTTATAAGTGAATACAATACAGAGGGAAAAAGCACCGATTGTGCTTCTAACCATTCAACATGGTATCAGAGCTTTTCTCCTAAACCTAAATCTCTTTCTCTCTAAGCCGCCTCTCTCACAAATCTCCTCTGTTCTTCATCTGTTTTCTCTTTTGATTTTTATCTTCTCTATTGTTGCCCTTCTCTTTCTTCTCTCCTCTGTGCATCCCTCTCGTCTACTTCTCTCCATCAATGGCGGCAGTTACTAATCCCTCTGCTGCAAGTCTCACTCAGATTCGTGCACACATTCCCATCATTCTTGATATGCACAAGATGAACTATGATTCCTGGCACATCCTATTTGAAACTCATTGCTTCAGTTTCTCGCTCATAGGCTATATCGATGGCTCCACTCTCCCCACCGAACCGACAGACACCACCTGGAAACAACTTGTCAACAACGTTAAGATGTGGATCTACGGTACTATTTATGAGTCTCTTCTCAACTCTGTTCTGAAAACTCAATGCTCTGCTCGTGAACTCTGGCTCACACTTGAGAACCTATTCCGCGACAACAAAGAAGCCCGTGCAATCCAACTGGAAAACGAACTCCGCAATCTCATGATTGGTGACCGTTCGGTGCATGACTATTGTCAAAAGCTCAAGTCAATCTCGGATACGCTCGCCAATGTGGACTCTCCAATTACAGATTGTGCCTTGGTCATGCATCTACTCAACGGACTCAGCGCCAAATTTGACAACATCATCAATATCATTAAACATCTATCACCACCACGCTCGTTCGGAGATGCCAGGTCTATGCTCATCGATGAAGAATCCAGACTCAAAACAAAACGCCACGCCGCAGCCAACAACGATGACAATTCTTCGACGGCTCAGCTCCTCGTTGCAACAACTCCTCACCATCCATCACAACCACCCGATACTTAGAATCCACGAAGTTACAACACAAATTACAAAGGAGGATATCGCATCAACAGAGGTACTCGCGGATGTCACGGTCGAGGACGTAACAACTACAACCCAAATTGGAATCCTCGCCAATCGTCTCAGCCATCGGGGTTTTGACCGCAGCAACAACAACAGCAAAATTCTTGGCCACAACAAAACTGGCAAAACTCATCTTCACAACATCAACTTCAGCCTCAATACACCTCTCCTCACTCTGGAATTCATGGTGCGACGCCTCACCACCAACGAGGTGCTGCATATCTTACTCAAACATCTCAGCCACAAATACAAGGAGCAATGAATCAAGAATACATTCCAACTGCTCTTGCCTCTGCTTTCAACAGCATGACTCTTCAAGATCCCGCGGAAAAAAGCTGCATATCTTACTCAAACATCTCAGCCACAAATACAAGGAGCAATGAATCAAGAATACATTCCAACTGCTCTTGCCTCTGCTTTCAACAGCATGACTCTTCAAGATCCCGCGGATAATGGCTGGTATATGGATATTGGCGCCACCGCACACTTCACATCGCAGCCAGGTGCACTCTCCTTACACAAATACTCATTTTCTTCACCTCTTCATATTGTTAATATTGGTAATGGCTCGTCTCTACCTATCACTGCCAAAGGTTTCACTTCTATTCCAACATTCTCTCGTCCCTTATATCTTCAAAATGTTTTACTTTGTCCTGTAATTTTAAAGAATCTAATTTCCGTACGCCAATTCACTAAAGATAACTCTTGTTCAATAGAATTTAATCATCTTGGTTTTCTTATTAAGGATCGTCGAACTCGGGCACCTATAATCCGATGTAACAGCAGCGGTCCGCTTTATTCCATCAAATCTCCATCTTCTCAGCAAGCCCTCGTCACCAACACTATCGGAGCAAACGTTTGGCATTGTCGTTTAGGCCATCCGGGAAACTCCACTCTTCGTTTTTTATCGGCTTCTGGTTTTTTAAAATGTACCAAACCGGATGTTTCCCCATTGTGTCATGCTTGCTAGTTGGGAAAACATACTCGGCTCCCTTTTTCAACTTCTTCTTCTTCTTCTGCGATTTCAATTTTTGATATTGTTCATTCCGACACATGGACCTCTCCGGTTCCTAGTGTTAGTGGAATAAAATATTATGTTATTTTTTTTAATCAATTTAGTCATTTTCTTTGGGTTTATCCATTACGTCAAAAAAGCGAAGTGTTTTCAAAATTCATTCATTTTTACAACTTTGTCAAAACCCAATTTCAAAAATCCATTAAAGCTTTATAACGTGATAATGGGGGTGAATATACCAGCCGAAATTTTCAATCTTTTCTTTCTTCTCATGGCATTCAACGTCGGTTTTCTTGTCCCTATACGTTCCAACAGAACGGTAGAGCTGAGCGCACTCAGCGCACCTTAAATAATCTCATTCGGTCTCTTCTTTTCCATGCTCATATGCCTTCTACTTATTGGGTTGAAGCTCTTCACATGGCTTATCATTTGTTCAACATTCTTCCCTCCTCTGCTATCGATAATGAAATTCTTTTTTCCAAACTCTTTCACAAACCCGTCTCCTATGATCATCTTCGTGTTTTTGGCTGTTTTTGCTACCCAAATCTTTTGTCTACGTCGGCTCACAAACTCTCTCCTCGATCCGTAAAATGTGTCTTCTTAGGTTACCCATCTCATCATCGTGGTTACCGTTGTCTAAACCTAAGCACCAACCAAATCATTTTATCTCGTCATGTCATCTTCGATGAATCCTCTTTTCCATTTCACGAAACTCTTCCAACTCCACTTTCATCACCATCTACATCTCCATATCCTATTCTTCAATCCCTACCACACCCACTTGTCCTGGAAACTCCGACTCCTATTCCTCCTCCATCTCCTTCGCCGGCTCCACCATCTCCTCCGCCGGCTCCACCATCTCCTCCGCTGGCTCCACCACCGCCTCCCTCTCCACAGCGGTAGCCCCTCTTCCTCCTCCTCTGCCGGCTCCAGCTCTTGCTCGCTATCAAACCCGCAGCCGCAGCGGCATCACCAAGAAGAAAACAATTCTCTTCACACCAACATCATATCTCCTCTCCCTTGCTCTCACGTTCAAGCCTCCAAATATTCAAACTGGAATCGAGCAATCGGTACCGAATACGATGCTCAAATGAAAAGTGGAACATGGAAACTTGTTCCACGGCCCTTACATGCTAATATTGTGCGTTCAATGTGGTTGTTTCGACATAAGTTTGATGCAGGTGGTAGACTCTCAAGATACAAGGCAAGACTCGTGGCAAATGGCAAATGACAAATCACAAGAAGTCGGAATCGATTGCGATGAAACGTTCAGCCTGGTGGTCAAACCAGCGACAATACGGACGGTTTTACACGTCGCTACATCTCGCGATTGGCCAATACATCAACTCGGCGTCAAGAACGCGTTTCTCAACGACACATTGGATGAAGTCGTCTACATGCACCAGCCTCCCGGCTTTGTTGATCCTGCTAAACCAGACCACGTCTGCCTTCTCCAAAAGTCTCTATACGGACTCAAACAAGCCCCTCGCGCATGGTACCAAAGATTTGCCCAGTTTGCTACTCGAATCGGATTCTAACAAAGCAAGTGTGATGCATCCCTGTTTATCATACAACAAGGAACGAAGATCGCCTACCTACTTCTCTATGTCGATGACATCGCACTCACCGCATCCAATCAATCTCGTTTACGGTTGATCATAAACTCACTTCACTCTGAATTTGAAATGACTGGCCTTGGCATACTACACTATTTTCTTGGTATTGTTGTGAACAGGGACAACCATGGCTTGCATTTGAACCAACGGAACTCACAACCGACATTCTCCACGAGCAGGAATGACGAACTGCAACATCAGCTCCATGCCCGTCGATACCTCATCAAAACTTGGTGCTGATGTTGGTCAACCAGTTGCTGATGCAACGCTATATCGCAGCCTCGCCGGAGCTCTGCAATATCTTTTCTTCACCCGCCCCGACATCACCTACGCGGTCCAGCAAATCTGCCTCTACATGCATGCACCTCGCGAACCACACTTCAATGCATTAAAGCGCATCCTCTGCTACATCAAAGGGACACTAGACCATGGCATACAGATTACTCGATCTTCACTCAACAAAATAACCGCATATACTGATGCGGATTGGGCTGGCTGCCCGACAACTCGACGCTCCACCTCTGGTTTCTGCATCTTCCTCGGCGATAACATCGTCTCATGGTCCTCAAAACTTCAAGCCATTATCTCTCGTTCCAGTGCCGAAGCAGAATACCGAGGCGTAGCCAACGTCGTCGCTGAAACTACATAGTTGCGGAATCTTCTACTTGAATTACGTTGTCCCGTAAGCTCAGCCACAATACTGTAACAATGTCAGTGCCGTCTACCTCTCCACAAACCCAGTTCAACATCAGCGCACTAAACACGTTGAGATTGACATACACTTCGTCCGGGAAAGGGTTTTCATAGGCCAAGTATGTGTCCTCTTTGTACCCTCTGCCCATCAGTACGCTAACATCTTTACTAAGGGTCTACCCTCGGCATTATTCACATCTTTTCGCTCCAGTCTGAGCGTTCGCCCTCTTCTCGCTCCGACTGCGGATGTGTGATAGATTATGAATGTCAAAGATACGCTTAGTATATTAAGAATGTGTATAATTCTCATTTATGTATATTGATCCCTTATACTCTTTATAAGTGAATACAATACAGAGGGAAAGGGCACCGATTGTGCTTCTAACCATTCAACAGATCTTTTCATAGGGTTTATTTCGGTTTATCTTTGTAACTGTTCGGATATGTGATCACGGCATATCCATTATTGGTGTAGATGATGAGTTTATAAGGAATCATAAGATTAAAATCAGATTGCTCTCGCATCTGGCCGAGATCGATCTGATCCAACGCCGATCCTTTAAAACAACATGCTTTTGTTTCCTTTATGTTGGAATCTATCTCACAAACTAAATGTTGTGATATTGAAGAGACGCCATCTTCTCTTTTCTCTAAACAACATGACTATAGAAATAAGTTTTACATATATATAGGGTGATCGGGTTTTTGTAACACCCGACTAATTTCTGCAAGATAAATATAACCGAATAATAACTCATTCGCCAACTCATTCACCAGGTTTTCCAATTTCTCTAAACATAACATCATTTTTTGAGTGACCAAATAAAAGTAACATAATTTCATGCTTAAGCAGATTGATCCGACCTATATAATAACTCTTCACCAAGTGAGAAACACAAATGCACTACCAATTTTACATATACTTTTGAAACATGTATATCATAGATTCATAGATATATATATTCATAAATTTGCATGGTTACAACTTAACTTCACACATATATAGAAGATATTTACAAACACAATTATCATAAAAAAATAAATATTTTGTTTCTAGCATCAAATTACATATACAACATTATTTTTTATTTATCGACGTTAATTATCATATAACTCCATTACTTAAGCTGTAAAAAAAACAAGAAAACTCCATTACTTGCATTAACTTGTGATGTTCTTAACGGTCCATGCTAGACGCTACAAACGGCGGCGTTTTGCTGTCTGATTTTCCTTTCTGAATGTTCCCTTGCCATCCTTTAACAAATAAATAAAAATACTTTATATTACTATTGGTAAAATTGGTAATACTAATTATAATTTTTATCAAATTAAATTAAATTCTAGAAAATATTTTATTTCTTACACCTTAGATTTCTTTTAATAATTGATAAACTTAGGATACAAGATTACATAAATTCTTTTATTTCATGAGCTTCTACAAACCATTACCAGTAGCTTTACTACACTAAAATATTTCAAGAACTGATCAATAAATTACTTTGTTTTTTGCAAATTTATTTCACATTTTTTTATTCTACAACTCACACAAGAGTTAAACCAAATTTGAATTGAATGATAATACGGTGATAGTATTATCCATAAAAAAATTCACTAAAACTGATTACATCTATATATATATATATATATATATATATTAGCTATTCTTTAGTGATTCCATTTGTAATATCTAATTTTCTAGCCAAAAATATATATCTAATTTGTTTTCGCATATAATGCGCACATGCAATTTACAAGATTTAAATTTGAAGAATCACATGAAAATAATACTAATACAAATAAACCATATATTAATCTGTACATGTTCCAGTCTGTTTATCATATAATTTCGAATCGATGAATTAATTATGAGACCGAGACATAGAACTATCCTACGAGGCTTAGTCTTAGTCGTTCTTTAACAAACAAACAAAAAGTCTTAGCCGTTGAGTTTAATTATTTTCTACGTAGATAGTATATTTTAGTTTGTTTTCTGCAACAATAATTTAATACTAAGAGTGTCATTAAATATCCTTCCCTAATTCAGTTTGTTAATTTGTGGTGGCCTAGTGATTGTTGAATACTTGTATCTCTATACATGTTCCTAGAAACCTTACCTAATTCAATTTGCTTATAGGTGTAAAGAACAGTTAAAATTAGAAATAGGACCATTACTAAAACGAGGAGAGAATAGAGATTGATTACCTAGGGAGGGATCAAGACCTCGATATTTTAGTTCGCGGTGTTCTTGAGAAAGAGCACATGAGCAGCAGAAGAAGTGGATGGCTCCATCGGCGCAAGGCTCCTCGGGCAAGGAGTATTGGTGCCTCAGTTTGGCTCTGTATTTTGAGGCATAATACCATCCACATCCAATGTGAGACATTGCCACCACCATTAATCCAGCAAGTCCTTGACCTTTTATTATTCCATATCTATTAATTAATCAACTCGGTAACATGTATTGAATATATAAATACATTGTACATACAGTATAAAGGCATCATGAATAGCTAGTATCCCAAAATTTGAACTATATCTTTTAAATCATATTTGATGTATGGAGGAAATTATCTACTAGATGATGTAGGGAAAAAAAAAATTTTATTTATCATTGTATATATCAATGATGGAAGGATTTGAAAGAGAGATGCTACCACACCCTGTAAAAATAGCATTGTTATTGTATATTGGCGTAAATTTGTCACACTCTCATTTACAAAATAACTCTTACTCTTTTCTTCAAAAGAATTATATATTCAGAATAATAGAAAATGCAATTACTTGGTAGATTTTATGGATAATAAGATATCAATTAAAACCCAGTTGACAATGATTAAATATGGTCTATGTCATTTAATATTTCATATCAGATTTCATTTCACTAGCTATATGTTAGAGCACCTCCATTGAAAGTGTTTAATAAAAATAGAATAATGAAGAAAGAGAATAAAAAAAACTCTTAAATAAGAATCTCATTAGAAATCGGGAAATTGACAACAATAACATAGAAAAAATATTAATAAACCGAGTAACTATAGGAGGGCAATGGGTAGAGTATGCCTCATATTTTATGTAATATATACGACATTGCCCATAGGATGGCATTAGCTTCTCTCTCCCCTCTAAATTCTCGCCAAAGATTCCAGAGGTATGATAGACAATATTTAGGGTATTTGGTTATTGGGTCTAATTCCTCGTACCCATCGCTATTTTCTCCGATTGTTAGCCCAATATGGGTATTACGTAAATTGATCCTTAGAAATCTCATATGAAAAAAAACTCGTTATGCAAAAAAAAATAGTTAATATCATATAACACTTGTTTTCACATGATTGACTTAATTTTTTTTCACAACTTAAAATTAAATTATACAGTTAAACTATATTAAATATTAATATTATATTAATGAGATATTCTTCCAAATCTTTCACCAAAATCTTTCACCAATAGAGATGTTTTAAAAGTAGTATAATGAAAGGAAACGTACTTGTTTCTCCTTTGTCAAGAATTTCAGCGATCCTCCCAAATGCGACGCAAGGACAAAACCATGTGAAGCAACCTTATACAAGCAAAACCAAAGAAATTGTTATGACTAAACGGAGTATTTTCTTTAAACTTGTATTTATTTTTTTTACAGCAAAATAATATTATTACATGTAGAGATATCTTCGGAGAAACAATCGTATAAACCGGTAGTCCATTGACCTTCAGTTATCTTCTTTACATCTTTGCCTTCTTGTTCAGCCATTTTTTTTGTTGAAAAGAGAGAGCTTATTGAAATGGTAGTTTTAGATCATTTGTTATAACTTGTAGCTATTTATAGATTCCTGATTTAAATTGATTTATTTGTTCGGTCTCAATATTGAAGATTGACTCCACATTTTTTACATATATATTCCTGCTGGTCACAAGAAAACTAATATTTGAGAAATTGCAACGTCGTGGTCACTTGTACCAGAGGAGAAGACTGTTCATTATTTTTTGTTAAAATGAGAAGACCGTTCTTTCCAAGTGATTCACAAATCTCAAGTAATGGAACCCAATATGACTATAAATTTTATTTCTTTTTTTAAAATTCGTTTGATTTTTGCATTCTGTAAAACAAACAGAAGTATAAATTTTCGTTTTAAAAAAGATCTTAGCTATTTTTCTTATATTTTCAAACATTTCATACATTTATCTTAACGTTGCCTCGTCACTGATTTATGGTGTCTTTAAGTTCATGGTTTGTATTACCTTTGAAATGTTGTTACACGTCTTTCCTATGTACTTTTTTGTAAATCAAATCATTCTCCACTGTTCTCAGACGTCAAAATCGTAAGTGGCATTAGCAGGGAAGTAAATTTCACATCTTTTTGAAACTTCAGTGTTCAAACGATAACAGAAGACCAAGTACATACTCACAATTCACGCCGAAATGTCAATACTGTATAAAGTTAAATAAGTACTGAATATGTTTATTTTATCCAGAAGATAATCTTAATTAATCTAAGTCATCTGATTGAGATGATTAAAAGGTCAAATTATATGTCAATATCTATGGAATTTCCAACCTTGATCGAACTGGCCATGGAAACAATATGCGACCAAGTTTTTGAGGTTTTCTAGATTTGTCAAATTATATGTCAATATCTAATGAAAAAGGCTTGAACGATGGCGAAGATCAAAACTTCATTTGGTTGATTATTTTTATCACAATTTTGTGAAGTTAACCACGAGTTAGGGAATTAATATGCGCATGCAGATAGTTGGAAATTTAATGTGTCGATTGCAAATAGTTGGTAAAGGAGCGTTTTCTGATGATAAGAAATAAATTTTACGTCTCTCCGTTTCAAGATTAACGATTGACTATTTTTATCACGATTTTCCGAGGTCAACTACAAGTTGAGGAATTATTATGCGCATACGATAGTTGAAGATTTAATGTGTTAATTGCAATTTGTTGGGAATTAAATGAGCATTTTCCCATTTCTACTACAAACATTTCTATTTGCTTTATAAAAATCTGCAGTTTTTACATGTACTAGGAGAGAACCCTCGCGAAGCGCGGATTTTATTTTAAATTAAGTTTAAAATAATAAATTTTTAGATCTATATTTTAACAATTTATTTTATCTTTTAAAAAAAATTTAATTTTCTACTTTATTCCGTGATAATCGTGCAATTTCTTTCATTCATTATTTTACGAATCTTTATTTGTTCTTCAATTTCATACTCTTTTCATTTGTCTAAATTTTAATATTATAATCATCTTAATTTTTTTCAATTTACCATTTTGAAAATTTATTTTACATATCATGCATTGAATCCATATTTTTCCATGTTTTAAAATTTTGTATATTTTTGCATATATTCGTGTTTTTCTTTATTTTTACCTTCTTCTCTATATTGTTTAAGATAATTTGTTATCTTCTCGATTTTTAATTAAATATTTTGTTGTGTTTTAAGATTTTATAGATTGTAGTTAACTTCTTAATTTATTCCATATCATAATTTATTTTCTGTTATACTAAAGTTTAATTATAGCAATTTATTTTAAAATAAAGACTACATCACTCAAAAAATATAATGATATATTTAAAATTATGTATTTTATAAGATTTATATGTTTTTATTTTTTTAAATTAAATTATTATTTCATCTACTTATAATAATTTTAAAATAGTTGAATTCAAATTTAATAGTTCTTATGTATAGTTAATTTTACTTATGATAATATTTATTTATGTTACTTGACGTTTTAAAAAATAAAAATTACATCTTTCAATTCATCATTTTGAGTATTTCTTTATTTATGTGTTTGGGGCATAAATCTATAATTGATATACATATAAACTAAAAAAGTGCTTCTAATTTAATAGGGGGAATTGCTAAAAATAACCTAAAACTTGATTCTTTCTCCAAAACTAGACCTCCTATTGCATGTTTGGCAAAAGTAACCCACAGGAGTAGTGAAATTACAACCCTCACCCTTATGACCAAACAAAAAAATGTTCGCGATAATGACGGTTTTACCCTAGAGAAGTCTACTACGAGAGAGTAGACTTCCCGAGTAAACTTCTTGACCTCTCCAAGAAGTCTACTTCCGAAGAAAGTAGACTTCTCGAGTAGACTTTCAAAGTAGACTTCTCACCTATGACTGCAGAGTAGACTTCTCTCAAATAATTTACTTAAAAATAATTATAAAAAATTATAAAAAATTAATTTTATAAAAAACTTTGATAAATAACCAAAACATATTCATTTTCCATCTATTAAAAATAAAATTTCAAAAAAATGTATCAATTTAAATCAACATAGCCAAATTAGGTTAGAAACCAATACATCTAGAGAAGTCTACTAGAGAAGTCTACTAAATCGCTAAATCTCAAATTTTAATAATAAAAATTATAAAAAATAATTTGGTAAAACAATTATAAACACAATTAAAACATAGACAATTGGCATCTATATAAAATAAAATTTCATGAATATGAATCAATTTATATGTTTCATGAGTATTCAGTTTAAAAGGGTTAGGGTTAAGGTTTAAGGTTTAAAGTATAGGGTATAAAGGTGTAATTGTTAGGGTAAGAAAAACATTTATATGAATTCATAATTTATGGTTTGGTTAATGATTTAGCGTTGATATCTTTATTATTTTAACTGTAATT
>JAHZTW010000001.1:131140172-131330727 GCA_020283515.1 Alliaria petiolata
GTGCAATTTCTTTCATTCATTATTTTACGAATCTTTATTTGTTCTTCAATTTCATACTCTTTTCATTTGTCTAAATTTTAATATTATAATCATCTTAATTTTTTTCAATTTACCATTTTGAAGATTTATTTTACATATCTTGCATTGAATCCATATTTTTTCCATGTTTTAAAATTTTGTATATTTTTGCATATATTCTTGTTTTTCTTTATTTTTACCTTCTTCTCTATATTGTTTAATATAATTTGTTATCTTCTCGATTTTTAATTAAATATTTTGTTGTGTCTTAAGATTTTATAGATTGTAGTAACTTCTTAATTTATTCTATATCATAATTTATTTTCTGTTATACTAAAGTTTAATTATCGCAATTTATTTTAAAATAAAGACTACACCACTCAAAAAATATAATGATATATTTAAAATTATGTATTTTATAAGATTTATATGTTTTTAAATTAAATTATTATTTCATCTACTTATAATAATTTTAAAATAGTTGAATTCAAATTTATTCTTATGTATAGTTAATTTTACTTATGATAATATTTATTTATGTTACTTGACGTTTTAAAAAATAAAAATTACATCTTTCAATTTATTATTTTGAGTATTTTTTTATTTATGTGTTTGGAGCATAAGTCTATAATTGATATACATATAAACTAAAAAAGTACTTCTAATTTAATATGTAAAATATAGAGACAATATCATAATTTTTATAAAGTGTTTTCAAAGTACTCATGACATAATGGAAAAAAAAAATTATTTTATTGAGAGGATTGTGAGTCTAAAACCGAGGATAAAAAAAGTTGTTTGGTTAAGATTTAATACAAATTTTTTTTTTTTTGAAAATTAAATAATAAATGACACGTGCCATACTTTCAGATGTTGACGTGGCAGGTCCTGTAGACAGCCATTAAGCTTTTGTACATTAGAAAGTAATGATTAAATCACTCAAAAAATATAATGATATATTTAAATTATGTATTATATAAGATTTATATATTTATTATTTTTTAAATTAATTTAGAATTTTATCTACTTATAATAATTTTAAAATAGTTGAATTCAAATTTAATGGTTTTTATGTAAAATTGATTTTACATATGTTGATATTTATTTATGTTACTTGATGTTTAAAAAAAATGTTGTTTTTAATTTATTATTTTGAGGATGTTTTTATTTATGCGTTTTGTACATAAATCTATAATTGATATACATATAAATTTAAAAAAGTGCTTCTAATTTAATATGTAAAACATAGAGGTAATAGCATACGTTTTTAGAGATGGCTGTTAAAGAGTACACATGGCAGAATAGAAAAAATGGTCTCTTTTTAATGAGAGGATCATGAGTTCGAATCCCTTTGAATGCAAATAAGATGATTAAATTATTTTTTTGAAAATTAAATGAGGAAGTGTCACGTGCCACTCTCTCATGTGCTGTGCCAGAAGCAGGAGAGTGCCCTTCTGCTTTTATATAGTAGATTATATTAAGTTGTTTACAATAAACTGATTATCCATAAGGAACGGATTATGATGAATGCCTCTACTATGTAATCAATTTTTGAGCGTGGAGCCAAGGCCCAAACACTTTTGATATATCTAGTTGGGCTGGCCATGATATCTCGATCCTCTGGTTAAAGATAAGGGAAAATTGGATAAATACTTTAATTAATAATTAAATTTTAAAAAATACATTGTTTTTTTTTAAAATTAAAAATTATATATATTAATATGTAAAAAGACTTATTTTACCAGATTTTAACCAGAAAATATATATTTTTAATAAATTAAAATTCAAAAGTTCAAAATTATTTGACAGTTATCCGTATCTTTCCTCCCTATAATTTAATTGAATGTGTAGTTTATTAATTACACGTAGTTTTTGAATGGAAGAACAACCCAACCAACGTTGAAACAAACATGGTAGAAAAACAGAGCATGGTTACACAAAAACAGAACCTTATGCGTCATGAAGAAGAGCGTGTTTATTTCTTTCTTATCAATATTCATTTAACCACCTTCATTGTTTGATTGCGGAGCTATATCCTTAATTTGGACACCATTAATGCAGACAAACAGTTTTTAAGCTTATTGAGCCACAATTTGGTTAAGTGAAGATGTAAGTAAACTTTAAACATTCAACTAAATTATATTAATGTTGGCATGTCTCTAATGAGATGAAAATTAGCAAAAGTCTCATGTCCATTTCGTAATGAAAGACAGACCCGGTTCTATGGGTGTGCAAAGGGTGCAAAAGCACAGGGCCCACCATTTTTCATTAGCTTTTTTCTTGTATTTTAGGGTCCTTAAATTTTTAAAATTATGTAATTGAGGGTTCATAATTTTAGATTTATTCCTAAAGTATACAACTAAGTTTGGATTTTTTTTTTAAATTTGGCATAGGGTCCAATATTTATTTGAGCCGGGCCTCGTGAAAGATTGGCATTTTTGGATGTGCCATTTACAAAGCTGATATTAAAGAGCTACCAAATTTTTTTAGAAAATCCAAGAATCTTTGATTGAATATATGAGTTCATCGATTACTATAACAGTGTTTTAACAACGTGTGAAAGGACAAATAAGAGGTTTGGAGTTAATGTTGATGATGCGTACGCTGTGTTGAACATTAAAAATGTTCATTGGATCGCTTTGGCTATATATTGAATCTTCACCCGCGCATTGACTTGTACGACAGCATTATTTGGCTTTCTAGTGATTGACGAGATAAATCAGATTATGCTGTAAAATTACTGTCGTCTGACTAATCTAACGGTTCAAATCTACCAATAAAGTCATATCGAATGACAGCTGAACCAGAGTCAAAGTCGTTTGACTAAGCGACTTTAATCATGACAGCTAAAATTCAATTGATCAACCCTAATTAAGATCGTATTGAATCGTGACAGCTAAGTAAGCTCCTCACAGAAATTCTATTCTTCTTCTTCTTAGCTTCAAGATCGTAAGTTATTTTAGCTTTTTGTAGTTTTTATTTATTTATTTCTAGGATAATTACAAATCCCTTAAGTTGATTAGGATTAGGAGATATGATCGTATATACTCCTCATAGGTATGAAAGGGTTGTTCTATGGCTTTGTAAAGAACACTTTGAATATTGAATATTCCGTTCATTACTTTGCGTAGTTTCTTCTTCAGGTTTTTTTCGCATCTTCATAATATCTTTCTCTAAGACTTACTGTTAGTTGCTTGCTTAGTAAAAAAAATGGCGTCCATGGTGCTTACCGATTGTTCCTCCACCACGACGCGTCTCATCCATTCGAACCGCACCAACGGTGCTTTCCTCCCTCACCGCTGCGTCGGCCAACTCCGTTTACGGACCACTGCGTCTAGCCGTGCAGGCTGCACTCTCTCCATTCGCTCCTCTTCTTCTTCTTCTCCCACTCCTGCTAAGGTAATTGATGGAGAGGCTGTGGCGAAACCGATTAGAGATGAAATCGCAATCGAAGTTTCAAGAATGAAAGAGTTGATCGGTGTGGTTCCTGGATTAGCTGTAATCCTTGTTGGGGACAACGAAGACTCTGCAACTTATGTGAGGAACAAGAAGAGAGCTTGTGTATCTGTTGGAATCAAATCAGTCGAAGTTCGTCTACCCGAAGATTCCTCAGAAGAAGAGGTGTTGAAATCTGTCGAACGCTTCAACCATGATCCTTCTCTCCATGGAATCCTTGTTCAGTTGCCTCTACCATCGGTATTCCCCCTATACAAATTACAAAGTCTCTACCTTTATCATACTCATGACTCTACTGAGTCATAGTTTTCGCCATGTTATGTATATGCGAATGGGATGTCATGGGCGTATGTCAACGGAATAACAAAATAGAGGAATAGCTGAATATTAAATAACGAATCAATAAGACGAGAAAACTCAAAACTGTCTGATGGATTGAAATATAGCTTATTAATTTTCACTTTTTATCATTTCCTCCTTATTACTTAAAAGGCTGTTATTATGTATATGCAGCATATGGATGAACAAAAAATATTGAATGCGGTTAGTCTAGAGAAAGACGTTGATGGATTTCATCCATTGAATATGGGACGGCTCGCCATGAGAGGAAGAGAGCCCCTATTTGTTCCGTGTACACCAAAAGGATGCATCAAGCTGTTGCACACATACAACATCGAGATCAAAGGGAAACGAGCCGTTGTTATCGGAAGGAGTAACATTGTTGGTATGCCAGCTGCTCTGCTACTGCAGGTAATGATTGATACTTTCTGTGAAAGATGCCATTTTTCGTCTCTTAGTTACTACATTTTTGGTCTTTTATGTAGAGGGAGGATGCAACCGTTAGCATCATCCATTCAAGAACCAAGAACCCTGAAGAAATCACAAGAGAAGCTGATATCATAATCTCAGCTGTTGGGCAACCAAACATGGTCAGAGGAAGCTGGATTAAACCGGGCGCGGTCGTCATCGATGTTGGGACTGAACATGTTGAGGTGAGTGGACGATTTTGACATATGGTAATGGCTTGATTCGGTTTTATAAGGAATTCAAATGAACCGCAGGATCCAAGTGCTCGCAAGGGTCGTCGATTGGCCGGAGACGTTTGCTATGAGGAGGCTTGCAAAGTAGCATCAGCCATCACGCCTGTTCCTGGTGGTGTAGGACCTATGACCATAGCCATGCTTCTATCCAACACTTTAACTTCAGCTAAGAGGATTCACAACTTACAGTGACCGTTAACGAATTTCGAGATAAACTAAATCTTACGCGGGTTTTTGAAGCCAATGGTTAAACAGTTTGCTTTTTCTTTTTTGTTCTTTGAATCCAAGCACTTAGTTTTAAGTGAAACAAGGAAGTAGAGAGTCTTGATTTTTGTAACTGTAGAGAAACATTGTTCGTTGAGATTCTTTTAAAACACGAGGCTTTTAGTAGAAAAGGTCCCAATTCTGAATAAATAGAGATTTCACTAGCTTCCTATTGGTAAAGCAGCGCCATGCACGAGTACTGTTGTTTTTTCTGGGTTGCTTTACACACACGTCTGTTGTAAGAGACGCTAGGGTACAAAACTGAACCAGTACTAAGCAAGACCAAGTTATTTAGTGCAAATTACCTTAAGAAATAGATTCTAGAAGCTAAAAAGCTTACTGAAATTGGAAGCAAGCTGAATCGTTTACTGTTTTAGATTTTAGCAAGGCATTAGACACCAAACAGTACAGAACACAAAAGTTGGAAAGTGGTAGTGATAATCATACCAGTCATAGAGATTCAACCAGGGGAGAAGAAAACAGAATATCGTTTAGTGATTGATGGATACTAAAAAAAGAACAAAAAAAGTAGAAGCAGAAGAGCTAGGTTCCACGAGTTTTTGTTGTTTCTCTTTTAGTTCACAAGGCAGCGCAACACAGAGGCTTTTATGGGAAGTAGACATTCCAGTTGTAATAATACGAGTCCCTGACTTTTTTCTATATTCCTACAATCTTAATTGAAACAAATCCCATAGGCCATAGCACAAAAGCCCAAGAGAACATGTAATGAAGATTAACTGCATCAATTTCTCTAATATCAATAAAAACTGAAATTATTTGAGAGCAGCCTACATTCAACCAATGAACCAAACGTTGATTGAGCCGGATCTAGACTGGGCTGGTGTAACCATAGCAACCGGGATGATCATGATAATATGCAATTATTAGCCTACTTTTTCATATTTTCAAATGCGGCTCAATAAAAATGAAATCGTTCAAAAGTATATTCGTAGAACGCGAGCCTTTTACTTTGTTTTCACTGGCTTTTTCTTAAACAACTAAAGAAGATTTTTAGTATAACAGTATACACAAGCTTTAGCGTACGTGTAGTAGAATAATATCAATCGGGTTCATTGTATAAAAACCCTGGCTTATTAATAAAATGGAGAAAATAATAATAATAAATCTCTCAGAGAAACAGAGATACTAATAAAATGGCCTCATCACTGGCTTTTCTTTCCTTTCAACAACTTTCTGAACCACTGAGCTGATTTCTTCGGGTATCTCTTACGTCCATCGTTGAAATCGACGTAAACCAGCCCGAACCGAACCGTATATCCCATTGCCCATTCGAAGTTGTCTAGCAACGACCAAGCGAAAAACCCCTTCACATTTGCTCCATCTCAAGATGTCTAGCGTAGTAATCAATCCTATCGCCGTCTTTAAGGAAGACTTTGCCGGTACTAGCTTCGTCTCTACCGTTTTCGGTTATGTACATGACAGGATCTTTAAACTTGTATTTTGCATAGAGGACAAGATCACGAATTCCTTTTGGATATATCAAAAGCCAATCCGAGGCAGCCTTTGGACCGATGGGAACTCCTTCTCTTTCACCAGTGACGCTAGCACAAGGATCAGAAAACATTGTAACGTTTTCAGTGGAGCAAGGGACGTGCTTAGCGTAAGAAGAAGAGTAATAATTGATGCCGATGAAGTCATATGAACCCTTAAGCATCTTAGATTGTTTTGCGGTGAATGTAGGCAAGCGACGGCCTTTTACATTGTTGACCATGTCGACCGGGTATTTACCGGTCACAAGTGGCTCCATGAAGTAGTCAAATGTGAACGCCATGGCTCGTGCCGCGGCTAACTTATCCTTGGCTGATTCTGTATAGGGCAAGTTCCAACCAGCGTTCAAAGCAATTCCAACTTGACCTTTTTGAGACGCCTGTAAACAACATTCGAGAGAAGATTTTTCATAATCAGAACTGGAATAAACATACTAAGATCCGGTGATTCGTAATATAGATTTTTTCCGGGCTTGCTATGGGTATAAAAGCAATCGATTTTTCTTAACTTATCGATCAAGAAACAGAGCAAAATTTTTTAAACACTGACCTTGTATTTTTGTCTGTAGACTTTGACGGCGGCTCCGTGTGCAAGGATAAGGTTGTGACCGACAATATAAGGCTCGGTGGCTCCATCTCCGGCGGTGCAGTTAGGGTTAGTGAATTTGGAGCATCTTCCAGGAGCCATTACACCAGCAACATAACCTTGTTGCACCACTGTCAATGGCTCGTTCAGTGTCATCCAATGCTTCACTCTATCACCAAAATTCTTAAAGCAAATATCCGCATAATCTCGGAAATCGTTCACAATCTCTTTGCCACGGAATCCACCATAAGCATCTTCAAGGCCTTGTGGTGTATCCCAATGGAAAATTGTTGCAAAAGGCTTTATTCCTTTGGACAAAAGCTCATTGATTAAGTTGTTGTAATAATCAATACCAGCCTGGTTGATTCCTCCTTTTAGATTCCCACGAGGCAAGATTCTAGACCATGAGATTGAGAATCTGTAAGCATTGAAACCAATTTGATGCAATATAGCCACGTCTTCTTTGTAAAGATGGTAAGAGTCATCTGCAACAGATCCATTGCTACCATCTTTTATCTTCTCTGGGTATTTTTCAGAGAAGGTATCCCAAATACTTGGTCCTCTACCATCTTCATGAGCAGCTCCTTCGACTTGGTAAGCAGAGGTTGCAGAACCAAATATGAAATCTTTTGGGAAATCACTTCGTTTCAATTTAGGTGTTGAAGAGTTGTTCTTGGCAAGAACTTCATTGGAGGCCAAGACAATGAGCACTAGTACAGAAATATATTTGCCTCTCATTCTTAATTTCTCTTGATTGTTAAAACCTTGTTTTCTTTTAAGAAGATGAATTGGGTGGAGATTTATATAGGAAGATAGCTGTTTTTTTTTTCACACGGTAAGTGAATCTATAAATAGAGCAAATTTGATAAAGATAATCTGACAGGGAGAGAAAAAATATGATCAATTTCCTAATTTCTAGTTGTTTCTTAATTAGTAAAGAAAATATTCAACTAACCTTATCTTTTAAATTAGGAAAAGAATAGCAATTTTTTTTTCCTTCCTTTTCTTTTTGTTTTGCTTCTATTTTTTTTTTAACAACTGGCAACTGCCATCGGTTATCTAATATTCTAAACGTGTTTATCTTTTGTATTCTCTGGTTATGGACAAGTGATAATCCTCATGCTATTATTGGTATATATCATCATTGAATTTAATCGCATATATATCATGTGTAAATTTGTAATTACAAATAAATATCATGTGTAGGGTTGTCTACACGGACTCACGTTGAGCCCAAAGCACAATACTTCGCAAAGTAATTGGGCCAAAACACACAAACTTAGGATTCTCTTGCCGTTTCATCTTCGCATCTAGCCTCCTAAGCTTCGAAGAAGAGAAAGGTGAAGCTAAAAAAATCTTGTTTTTTGACAAAACTAAAACGGTAAAACCTAGCCCGGGGCAAATTACTCATAACCTAATAACCAAACCGAACCGAACCAAATTAGAAAGTATTGAATCGAACCGGAACCATCCAGCATGCTTCTGCATAAGCGAAAAGCTCGCAAAAAAAGAAAATGAGAAGGAGATAGAAGAGCAGAGAGATGAGAGGATCGGCTCAGACATTTCGGATGAGTCCCTTGTGGTCGCCCAAATCCCGACTTGCCAGATTGTTGCCTCTTGGGTTGATCATGGGCTTGTTAGTGAAATTGGATGGTACCTGACTGACACAATGAGATTCACCACCACTGGACAACAAGGATGCAGAAGAAGTTTGCCAGCTCTACATGCGGAACTGGATGGACTTCTTTGGCCAATGACATGTCTAAGAGAGAAAAAGATTCAAAGAGTGTGTATCGAGACAGACTGCTCCAATGTGATTAAGATGATCGAAGATCCAGGGGATTGGCCAACTTTAAGGTCAGAGCTAGATGTCTTTAGTATGTTTAGGACCTCTTTTGAGGATTGTCTTGTCGGTTTATTCTGCATACTCAAAATGTCCGTGCCGACACCCTTGCTAAAAGAATAAGAGTGGGAGGAGCTATTTATTTCCATGCAAGTCCCCCTTGAAACCACTGCTATTAACCAAACTTGATTTAATTTATGGTTGTTTGGAAAAAAAAAACCAAAAATCCAAAAAACTTAAGGATATTTCAAATAAATTTTAGATATATCGGGTACCCGAAACCGATCCGAACCCGGGCATATCTGAACCAAAAAGAAAAATACCTAAATCTATTACACAAAAGTTGGGTTCTGTCTCACAAGGAGATGACACATCAGCACCCAACTTTGTGACACATCACCCTTTTAAAAAAAATAAAATAAATAATCAATTAAATCAATGATTTTTCAACTATTCTTTAAATGCATTTTGAAAAAAAAAAATGTGGTTTTAACAAAAAAAAAATCAATTAAATCAATGACTTTTCATCTCTTCTATAAATGCATTTTGAAAAACCAAATGTAGTTTTGACAAAAAAAAAAAAAAATAAAGTTTTGTAGTTTTACAAGGTTCAAATGTATTTTTTTTAGTTTTGGTGCAAAAATGCAGATTTATGTTTTCGGTAAAAAAACGTGGTTTATAGATTTGTCGAGAAACAAGATGGAAATTTTGACGAAAAATGATATTTTGCGGTTTAACAAGAAAATATAATTTTCCAAGTTTTGGTGGAAAACGAATTTCGTAATTTTAGATGGAAAACAAAATTTTGATGGAATAATGCAATTTTATATTTTTTATGAAAAAACAAGATTTTACGGTCTTAACGAAAAAATGCGATTTTACAGTTTTGGCGGAAAACAAGTATTTTATAGTTTTGACGGAAAATATGGTTTTGATGGAAAATGTGAAATTTGTGGTTTTAGCGGAAAAAACTATTTTTACTCGGCATCAAATTTTATAAGAAAAATATTTTAATCATATAGGATTCAATATGAAGTTTTACAAAGAAAAGCTTCGTAAATTCTAACACTATATTAATTTATTGTACTTGCAAATTTACGTTGTTGTTTTCATAAGATGTAGTTTCAAAATAGTTGGACTAAATAAAAATGGTGATGTGGTTTCAAAATAGTGGGATAAAATAATATGGTGTTGATAACAAGTTACTAAAGTTTTCAGTTATGTATAACATGATTATCAATAACGTTTTTATAAAGTATTTATCAAACTACTAATCTATAAAATTATAAAAAATTATATTTTAAAAACCCCGCGTGTACACAAGATTTTAGCAGGAAAACTAAATTTTCATGGAAAAATCGATTTTATATTTTTTTACGAAAAAACAAGATTTTGTGATCTTAACAAAAAATGCAATTTTACAGTTTTGGCAGAAAAATGAATATTTATAGTTTTGACGGAAAAATATGGTTTTGATGGAAAATGTGATTTTGCGATTTTAGCGTAAAAAACAATTTTGACTCAGCATCAAATTTTATATGAAAAAAACTTCTACTCAGATAGGATTCAAGATGAAGTTTTACAAAGGAAATGCCCCATAAGTTTTAATAATATATTATTTATTGTAGTTGTTGCTTTCAATTTTACATTGTTGTTTCTATAAGATATCGTTTTAAAATAGTTGGACAAAATAATATTTATCAAACTATTAATTTATAAAATTATTAAAAAAATATATTTAAACAATTACACGCGGGGTATTCATCTAGTAACTCTTAAATCTTTAGTACTGAAATACCTAAAATCTGAAAGAACCGCGAACGGATACCCTAATGCCAAAACCTATGCCAAAAATGAAGACGTTTTGAGGGAAAAAAAGAAAAGGAAAACTATGAAAGAAAAAAATAACGGGCCACGTGTTTATATTTGGGTCTCTTCAAATTGGGCTGGCTCTAACGTTTTAGATGGGCCAAATGTTTAATTTTACATTATCGGGCCGTTTATGCCCGTAACATCCTTAGGTGTAATGTCCACCATTTTTAACAAAATGACTGATTAAAAGTGTAGTATCCTATCTCCCATGAAGTTCGAACCGAAATTGATCAACCTGAAGCCAAACAAAGTTTCTTTATAATCAGAACGGTAGATAATTTTTTTGTCAACGAGACTCTGAACCGAATCAAATAAATTAATATTCATTAAAAAAAATTATTTTTAGTTAAACATATACAAATAAGAATATATTTAAATATAGTTAAAATTATGATATGAAGTTAACTTATATATCTACTAGAATAGGTTCCGCATATATGCAGGTTTTTAATAAAATATTTTAAACCCGAAAAATAAATTAAAAGCAAAATAGAATAATTTGTAAAGAAAAAATAAAATTTACTTTTATTAATATTTCTAGATATATATGTTTTAATATTCTTATATGAATTATGTTTATTTATAATGCTTTATATATATATATATATATATATATATTTATTTATTCTAAAATTTTGACAAATTAATTATCCTTCTTTTATCATAATTAGATTTATCATAATTAAAATCTAGATTAGGATCCGCGAGGTTTATAATAAAAATATTTAAAAATCATTAAAATGTTTTTGAAGAAAATAGAAACAACATATGATCACTACTCAGAAAAATATATGAAAAACACAATTTCGAAAACTAAGAGTTATTTATTTATTTTAATTCTCATTTATTTTCAATTGAAATATTCAAAACACAGAATCTGTTACGGGTTCTAAGCAACATTAAACATACTTCTCATATATTTTACACACTTTATCAACTATTTTTTCTTTTTCGCTCCGTAAAAAACTTGGGTATGCAATTCGAGTCATTCGAGTATGTTAACAATCTCCTCATTAACTCTCTCTTCAAGCAAATAAAGTATCTATTTCTCTTCACATTCATCTTCCTTATATGATCTCTCTGCTATCTAGAGAAGTTATGCTTCTCTAGATTCACATCTAAAGCCTATCTACATGATTCTTGATACATTTCTCCTTATTGAGCTCACCATCGTTTAATGCCATATCATTAGCATCTAAAATTTCTTTAATTTTTAATTGAAATATATCCTACTTAATCAAATTTATTTTTGTGTTTCTCTCGTATATGATGTATATCCTTTATATGATCTCTCTGTTCTCTATAGAAGTTATACTTCTCAAGACTCGCATTAAAAGCCTCTCTACATGATTTTTGATATCTTCCTCCTTATTGAGGTCACCTTCTTTTAATGTCATGTCATTAGCATCTAAAATTTCTTCTTATTATTTACATTTTTCTTTTGATTTTTCTTTTAGTATTAGTAATTAATCATACATTTTTCTTAATTTAAATGAAAAACATAAAAAAAAAACTTTTTTCCTTTTTGTTAATTTTCTTATTTATATTTTCGATTTTTTATTTTTCTTTTGGTATTAGTAATTGAAAAAAAAAACTTATTTTCCTTTTCTATTTTTAAAACTAATTTTTTGATTTTCCTTTTAGTATGTGTAATTGATCATACAATTTCCTTTATTTAAATGAAAAACATAAAAAACTTATTTTCCTTTCATTAATTTAAATGAAAAAACATAAAAAAACTTATTTTCCTTTTTCTTAATTTTTTTATCAACTCTTTTAATTTTTTTTTATTTTCCTTTTTGTATTAGTAATCGAAAAAGAAACTTAATTTTCCTTTTTGATTTTAAAACTAATTTTTAGATTTATGTAAACATTATGTTAAAATCTAATTGGTTGAATTTTTTAACACATGTCAAAATCTAATCGATTAATTTTTTTTTTTTTTCCATTTTGTATTAGTAATCGAAAAAGAAACTTATTTTTCCTTTTTGATTTTAAAACTACTTTTTAGATTTATGTAAACATTATGTTAAAATCTAATTGGTTGAATTTTTTTTAACACGTGTCAAAATCTAATCGATTAACTTTACACGTGTCACGATCATGTTAAAAACTAACTTTGACGCATCCTACTTTATATAATAAGAGATTTGTATATTTACTAAATTCATAAATTCAAAAAAAAAAATCAAACAATTTTTTTTTCAAATTAAAATTAGATTCAGTTCTAATTCGGACTAGTTTTCCCAAAACCTAAAAAATTCTAAACCTAAAAAATCTGACCCGAAAAAATCAAATGCCAAGTAATAGGCTAGTAGCCACTAGCAGGGGCAGATCTAGGTAATATAGGGTGGGGGCAGCTGCTCCCCGTAAAATCTACAAAATATATTTGTGTACATAAGACTTTTGAAAGATTTTGTAGCCCAGTTGGCATAAAGATGCATTTTGCCCCAGACTCTACTTTGATGGTTGCCCGTTCTTTTTATCCAAATTCAATTTTGTGTTAAACTCTTTTATTTTATTTTATCAGTTGTATTCATCCATTCTTTTCTTTTTTTTGCTTTAGTTTTCAAAAACATTTTTTCTTTTTGTTACATGTATTTTTTATTGATTTTTTTTATAAATGCGTTTTTTTATCTTTTTTGTTCTTCTAAAAATGTAATTACTTCAAACAAAAAATATAAAATTATATAAGTTTATTATATAAACTATTTTTTATATGCCCCCACTCGAAATATTTTTTAGATCTGCCACTTGCCAGTGGTGTGATATTGCTTCTGCAAAAAGATCATCTTACTATCTACTCATGCACTTAGTTAAAAGTTAAAACTTCTGAAGCTAGTGAAAAGTCATTCTCCATGAGTACTTTGATAAATGAAATTTCGATCCAATTCTGTGTCGCACAATAAGAGCACATCAAGTACATATGAAACTGAATTGTCGTCCATTAGTATTAGTATTTTATTTTTCTTCATGAATTTCACATTATATTACCGATAATAATTCGTTGCTGCGTAGTGCATTACTTAGTGCACGATTGCTTCATGATTACTACATGTAAAAAACACTGGTGGGTTTGAAAAAAAAAAAAAAAAACTGTTGAAGATGCAGCTTCGGTTTATACCTGTCGGAAAAAAACCGGTACGTAAAGATGCTTCTTTTCGTGGTGCAGATTTTGGTTAAGAGATTGGGAAACCACCCAAATGGCGCGTAGGAATCGGATTCGTGTGTGCAGTTTTAGTGATAGACACCTTCGATGAGACATATCCTTCTGTTTTTTTTTTGGTTAATGTGTTCTGATTAGAATTATTTGAGGCAACGTTGTCGCGAGTTATAAGAATTAATTCGTTTTGCTTTTCAGGGTTTTTTTCACTCATTGCTTTTTATTCTGGCAGATTCAGAGCATCTCAATTTGGTGCAATGCATCTCATCTCCATTTTACGTTTAGACTTTGATGCTTAGTTTTGTAGCAACGTGACACAAGTTGTGTCAAGTCGATATTATAATATTTAGGTTACTGTTGACTGAAATTAGTGAGATTGCATATTAATTGATGAACTTCATTATCTTTATATGTGCAATTAAATGCTAATACTAACTATTTGTGCGTGTGGTCCTAAGTTATAATTTGTCGATGCTGTAAAAGAGTGTTCTAAAAGAGCTTATGTATACGGTGGTATACTGGAATATATTGTATAGTGAGAAGTCATCATATTTTGTGCTACATTAGTGTATCTAAATACAAAAACGATTGTTGTACTACGTTTATATATTGCCATAAATACGGCGATCTACTTTTTAAATGGTTAAAACAAAACAACGTCTATTAATTTTCCTTTCCTTAAACTTAAACTTAAAGCTAACTAAAGTTGGAATTATTATAATTTATAAATTTATAATTTAGTTGATATTCTCTCCGTTTCATAATAAGTGTCATTTAGACAAAATGTATCTGCAATGTAATTGGATGTATCTGGATGCGTTTTGAGTTTAATACATCCAGATACATTGCAGATACATTTTCTCCAAATGATACTTATTATAAAGCAGATACATTTTCTCCAAATGACACTTATTATGAAACAGAGGGAGTAGTTGCTTATCATTTCCATTCAAGGATTTACATTATTTTCTTTATATTTACCGTAAACGTAGTCATAATATAATTTCATGCATACACGTTCTAAAACTTGTGTGGTGCTTTGCTGTACGGAAACAGTATAATGTATTATTACAACACTTATGTGTAGCACATAGCTATTAAAAAAGAACAGAAATGTTTGGTAGAAAGATACATGTTTTCCGTGTGATCAAATTTCAGAACAGTATTAAATTAAAATTAAACAGAACTCAAATTGGGTTCTTCCAAAATATTCAATTTATAGCATTATTGTGCGTTGGATGTAGGCAAATATATGGACATCACATCAACAGAGATTTAAAGAAAGGTTCGCATATTTTTGTGGCTTTATTAATTTTCCAAAAATGTACATTGTATATCGCCAAAACTTCATAAAGTACGCTACTCTTTGATTGGTGACATGAGTTACCCATTTACTTAGTTGAGTTAACTGTACCTAACTCATTGATAACTTAAAAATATCACCAATCATAAATCAAAATCATTTTTTTTAGAATTTAAGTTTTAGAATTTAACTCATTGATAACTTAATAATGTCACCAATCATGAGTTATGATTAATTTAGTATTTTGAGTTATATCCTTTGTAAAATAGGTAAACTCAACTCAAATTCTAAAATCATGGAAAATGTGATGAATTAATGTTTGAGTTAACATTTTTTTTCCTGTTTTCCAACGTTTCTTTTTTGGTTTTTTTTTCTTTGTTAATTTCATTCTAAATAATTGTATAGTTCTATTAATTTATACACTAAACTATCAGTTAGTGTTAATTTATTTAATTTATTTTTATAATTAAATTTATGATAAATGTTACTATTATTAATAATTTTGAATTGCTGTAAAAAATAAATTAATAATTTTGAATTTATTTTTAATAATATATAATGCAATTTATACCTCGGAAAAAAAGTTACCAGTCAGTTGTTTTGACAATAATATTAACTCGTATTTTTACAGCAAACTCACTATATAAATCTACTGTATTTACCATATAATTATTACTGCAAATTACATCGAATTATAACATTTAATAACATATCTTACCAATCGGAGAAGTATGCAAACATTAGGAATAATAATAGTTTTCCATACTAAACATTCGGTTTTCAATCAGCAGAAAATGAAATCAAACTCTTAATTTGTTTCAAAATCGAAATAGGATGCTGTTATGGAACATGGATTTACACATAATAAATTCAGGTTTCCGGTCCGTAGATGTGTGGCTGAAGGATAGTAAACCCTAATAAATTGTGTTTGGACAAACAATACAAACGGTCATTCAAAAGAGGTTCATTTTGTTGGGGGAAAGAACACAACGCTAGTAAAAACTATAAAGTAAGGTTAAAAGCATTATAAAATTATAAAGAGTCTTTTGGGGTTTTATGTTTTTAATTTATGTTCTTTAACAAAAAAAAGTTTTTAATTTATGTTTAACGTTTAATTCCTATTTCTTTTTTAGAAACATTTTTAATTACAGCTGTTAATGATTATAAACCAAAACTGAATTTTATATTTTATAGTAACTGATGTAAAACGTATTTTCTTTTGTTTTCAATGGTTGGTGATTTCATGACAACCAAAATTGGTTTCTCAAGAAAGATAAACAGGTCTATCCGACTTGTTTATTCTCCATCGTTTTTGGGGTAAACCATAACTTTCGAGGTTTAGCAACATTTTAGGGCAAAGCTTACCGAGTGCAGATTTGATCCCAAAGATCCATAATCTCTCTCCCATGAAGGCGCTTGGACCCACCTTCAATCCCTTTTGTACCGAGCAAGTGACCGAACCCATTCAAAATTACCATTATTAAAAATTTAAACTCTTTGAAATGGATGAAGAAAGTTGATATGTGTTCTGATGCTTCTATTATTCTTTTTTTAAAAAAATTTTGTTTTCATTTTTAAACATATAAAATTTAGGAGATTGTTATTTTTATCTCACGGTCACAACTGTTAAAAATTGCAAACATATCAGTTTGTATAAACGCAAAAGCCATTTTTTTTTAGGAATCGCGTATGGACAACATAAAAGCAACAAAAAAAGAAGCTTTTGTATTTGTCAGCAAAACAAGGGATAGTGTTCCAATTTGGAACATCCAGCAGGCAAGTAATGGTATTATTCGGCCATAACTAATCACAAAAAGTGGTAGCAAACACATGTAGTGGATTCTGCGAATTTGTTCCATAAGTTTCTGAACAATTTTTTTTAATGCTTTTCTCTGTGTTTTTTTGTTCTTTTTATACGTTTGTCTTCTACAACTCTCACATTTTTTACATATACACATACATACTATTAGTTATTATGTTATACTTATATATATTCACCATTCTGATAACTCTTACACTTTGCACTTTTGAATAATTTCCTTATTTTATTTGATTGTGGATGTTTTGTGAAGCCGACAGTATCACTCTTTCTTGATCTCCACTATCTGAACAATTGTCTTCATTGTATAAGAGAAAATGAGAAAAATATAATAAGAAATACGCACCAAAACTGACATGGCACTACGTGGTTACAACTTTCGTGATGCTTCTCTTTCACATTTGTTTATCGACAACGGTTCATATGTAATATGTCGAAGATCAGACTAGAATTATATATGAAGAAACCGGTTTACTCTGTTTTGGGTCACTATTATTGGTTTGGTTTGGTGTCTTCTCACCTCCATAACTTGAAACTTCAAACCGCCATCACATAATTTTTATATAATTGAGAAAAAAATTGAGCAGAAAATTGGTTTTTACACTGACCAAATTTCCACTGTTTTGTAGTTATACATAAAGTGTTGTGACAATGGTCCAGCAGAAGAATGGATAGAAAATAAGAAAATAGTGAAGATAGTTGATAAGGCAGCTTTTGTTTGTTTATTGTTATATTTATTTATTATATTTTCTTTGTTTTTGTCTTGTTTCCCCAATAAGTTTTTGCCCCCAGAAGAAGAAGCAAATGAATTAGTCTATCTCTTACAGTGAAACAATTTTATTTCTGTTCACAAATATAATAATGGCTATTGGGTTGCACTCTCTCTCTCTCTCCACTCGTCTGTATACTAAACTTTACATGACATTACCTACTTGGAATGCATATCTCCGCAAAATAGTTATCTTTTATATTGCTACCCTATTTTTATTATAAGTACTTTTTAACATTTTTTTATTGGTTTAGAAGTTTACGACTACTTGTGTTTTAGCGATTGGGTTGATACATGAAAAAGGATATTATAGTACATTCTAGTAGAGTTTCTAGCATTATCTACCTTAAATTCAGTTCCAGCTAAGTTAAACCCCATGGCTTGGAAAAACAAATCGATTGGTATACAAACAATGAAATTATATTCTAGCTGGAGTCTTTTTGCAAAATTGGCAAACACGTAGAAGACTTTGGAATACCCTAGTGTATTTTCGAAAAATTTCCAACGTTAATAAAAATGGGTTTCCAGGCTGCAAGAAATGCATGACCTGCAACGTATTCTTCTATTGTGGAGCTCCATTGAGATTACAAAAGCTATGTAATGCCACTTGGTTTATATTGATCAATCTAAGCTACATTCTAGGGTGTTGGACGCATTCAATTAATCATACTTTTATCTTTAATACTCGAAAGTTTTAGAGAAAAGGAGAGTACGTGTTCGTCTGAAACAAAATTGCGTGTCTATAGTCCTTTAACCTAATTATAATCTGTAGCTATAATACCAGATAGCAACGATAGAGACTATATTATATAACGTTATAGTATGTTACGTTTTCCAATATTGCTTAAAAGTTTATTTTTTAAGCATTGCTACATATTGTATGCGGTTGATAGGGTCGGGTCGTATAAGGTGGCAAGAAGCGCGAATGTGCGACGATCGGAATTCGGAAACCCAATAATAAAACTGGTTCAACATTGTTTTAGTATATAAATTTTCAAGAAAAGAATATAATAACTACACGACCGGGGAAAACAAATTTAGATAGACACATTTTTTTGTTGACAACTATATTTTTTAAAAAAGATTATCGCTAATTATCGCAAATATTTTTGTTCTGTCGCAAATTTCTTATAGTAAAAGATACATTATACTTAAAATATAATAACTACATAATTATCGCAAATATATTTCTTCTATATTTATTTATTTATTTAAATTAATTGATATATACTTTTGATTTAATCTTACCTCACTAGAACATATAGTGTCATGATACTTCCATAAAAATGAAGATTGCAAATAATATAAATCAAATATGAGATATATATGCTGAATATCTTTAAATGGCATATCTCGTAATATTTTACAAAACAATATTATTTTTTAAAGAGGCTAGTAAGGAAGAATGTGGTTGCGGCACTAATTTTTTTTTTTTTGTTGCAAAAGTGACTTTTCATACAATAGATAGAAGAGAAAATGTGTTATGAACTTATGATTGTTTGCACACACAAAAAAAAGAACTTATGATTGATGTTGTAATTCTACTTACTTGATTATTTTTATCTTATGAACTTTTTAACTTTCTCCTTTATTAAAGTTTCAGTTTCATTTACTTCATTGCTGGTGTTTGACAACAATTACCAAAATCTAAATACTTTAGTGTGACATACTAATTCCAAAACTTTGTTTTGTAAGCTTAGGGTCTAATCACACCGAAAGGTGATGTGAATCGTTGTAAAAAAGTATTAAGCTGTAGATATAATGCATGAGAGGAGTTTAAGGATACGGCAAGCTTTCACTGAGTAAAATAATATTTCCTCTGTTTTAAAATAATTTTTGTTTAAAGTTTTTGCACATATATTAAAAATAATTAAATTTGTATGCTTTCTAATTAAAAACATTATTTATTACCTATCTAAACACAATTCAACAAATGATAAAATATACTGCAAAATACAAATGGTCAAAATATTAAAACTAATAAATTTTGCATTGAAAAATAAAAACTTTATCTAGTTTGAGACAAAACAAATATTTTAATACATCAACTATTTTGAAACGGGCAAAACATTTTTATATAACAAACGACAATAAGGTTTTGTAAAATAAATCTAATCTATCACAAATATTGAAGCTGTCTAACACGACCATTTCCATGTACTCACATAGTAATATAGTACTAAAGATATATACGAAAAATCACATAGGATGTGAAAAAGAAAGAACAAAAAGAAGCAAAAAATAGTTAACAAGTATATCCAACCAGAAGAAGAAGTTAAGACAAGAGATTCTAGAAGATTTTGGATGAGACTAAATATTCATAAAATCTGTATAGAGATCTATATTTTGAGAGATAACCTTTTTGGTACTTTTTTATGCGTCTCAGTTGTGTATGTATTGCATGTATTCCCAAGCCCTTTAACAAAAAAAAAAAAAATGTATTGTATTCCCACAGTCATGCGAGAAGTAAGATTTTTGATATTTGTTATTACAATTTATAGTCATGCGCGGTACATATTACAATTTACTTAATTATGCTTTGGATTTTTTTATAAAACAATACCCGTATTGTTGATAGGTCTAACAAGAACCACCGGACAATTATCACAACTTCTCACACTTAAGGACTTAATACAATGGATTAGCAAGCTGACCGTTAATTTGGTCACACTGAATTTGAATCCAATAATTTAGCCTATGATTTAAACTTCAAAACAAAAAAAATTCTTACTTTCTTACAAAATTATAATTAATTTTCTTATCAGTACATTTACACCTTTTTTTTTAACGTCTAAAATATTATGAGAATAATTATAACGATAATTTTTTTAACAGACAATTTAATTATTTCACAAATATCCACAATAAATATGTGGGTCCGCCACAAACAGCTCTACTTGCACCGTACTAAAATTTTTTTTACATCTTCTGGTAATCGAAATCCAAATCTCCTGTTGGAAAAAGCACTAATGAACTTTTTTAGTCAACCACCGAGGGATTTCATACATTAACAAATTTTTAGGTTTTAATATAATTTGTTCGCGGTAAAAATAAATTCAAAGTCCGTTTTTGTTCATACACGCGTATTGCCAATTTCAAATGCAGGTTATAATAGGATATATCTGTTTTTTCTATAGATTAACTATGACTCCTCTTTTACTGCGTTTTCCTAATGTTATGAATCTGCAGTAGCCGTCCAATACGTAACTTGTATCCACGTGTACAACTATAATTCAGTAATGGTTCATTTTTCATAAAGAATTCGTTTAGTTCATATATAATTCGTTTAGTATAGTCACTCATACAAGCTAATGCAATTTTTTTTTTTTTTAGCATGCTCCACAAATCTCAGATCTGGAATCGAAGTAATGATGAGACTGAGATATATTAGAATCTAGTCGAATCCAAATTATGGACCCACAGATGACCATATTATTAACCACAACCATTAAGAATCTCTTTATGTATAGAAAACAATAAGCATACTTTTATCGAAAAAAACAACTAGCATACTAGTACAGTAGTACTTAATTAATTCTTATTCTTTTTCTAATAAAAATATTGTCTTCTTGTTAATTAATTAATTTGGTGTTGCTATATAACGTGCTATATTAGAGCTCTTCTTACTGTATGTTCCTAACCTAACTATTATATATAATGATATCTATAACTAAAAACTTATGAAAATAAGTGATCCATCGACGACGCCATCGTGACTTTTATCTAGAATTATCTATGCGCAAAGGACACTAAAAATGGACTACGATCCAATTAATAAAACAACACTGAAGATTATGTTTTTTGTTTGGTTCAAAGAAAACGCCAAACATTATGTTATTTGATTTGTTTTTCTTTTAACCTTAAAATTCCGGACCAAACCACTTATTAATTTTGAAACCTGTGGAAGATCTAGATAATCTTGCCAGTTAGTGTACTATTGGTGGCCAAACATGAATGACACCATAATAAAAATTGGAACTCTGGATCTTTCACCGGAGAAATCTTTCAACCACCTGACCAAAAATTAGTTAAGTAATTTAGATTGTTTTGTAGCATAATTAGGTTTATAGGACATGGGAACTATCTAGCATCCACGTAGAGAGTTCTCTAATATTTCTTGATTATGTCACAACCAGTAAAATGGAACCAGTCCCTTTGGATTTTCACCTTACACTAAGATATATAGTAACGCAGTTTTTTTTCTTTTCATTTTCTTTTAGAGTCCTTGCTATATCTTCAAGAAAACTCTTATCTTCAATAACGAGAGAGAAAATATCATATCAATGGACCAGAAAGATATATAGAAAAATGAGACAAGCATGTCTTGTGGTGGTTATGGGTTATGCCGACACTTGAATGTTTTTGCAGACAAAGAAGAAAGTGGATTTTGTTCACATCGATTTTTGTTGCTCACTACTTAACAAAAAATGGCAGTGTTTTTTGCCTTTGCAACACGAGACAGCCACCACTTCCACAAAAAATTTACCATAACGTCCCTTGTCCCTTTCCCTAATTGGAACTTCTTCGTAATACCAGATAAAGGATCTTCCAAAAAATTTCCAACGACTGGCCAATGAAACAAAAATCTATCAGAAATTTTCAATTAATTTATGATAATTGCTAATCTGTCGAAAGTAATTTTTGACGAGATATAAAGGATGGGTTGTCAGTAAAAAATTTCTAACAAACACTGGTCGTAGGAAATTACTGATGGCATATCTATTAAAACTTTGTATCAAAACTTGTCGGAAATGGTATGCATAATTAAGCTCTCCTCACACTTTTATTTTTCAGTTTCGCAAAAAAATACCCAAAACCTTTATAAGAAAAAACTATAAACTATAAATATCTTCAAATGACTACACTTCTTGTGAATGGATGTACAATCATTGAGATACAAATACGAGTGAAATTATGAGGGTATAAAGGGCTGACTTACCAAATTCATGCGTTTTAGACAAATCAAGATATTTATTTGGAGAATAGGAAATATGTTGTAATCATAGAAATTCTATCAGCATAGCTAGTACTGTTTTGAATCACTTGCATGACAAAGGCTTATGCCGACTTATTATGTATGGTTTGTGCATGGAAATAATTTGGTAATTTTACCTAGCACTAGTAGTCAAATGCGGTTGATGGATTATGCCATCCTAGTTATAGCACTGCTAATCAAATGAATAAACCTAGAAAACGTAAAGTTTTACATATGGAGACATATGCGTTGATAATTGCATAGTTTATTTAAGAGAAAGCACAAATCAAGATGGGTGTCAATTTTGTCGAAAGTCTTTTAAATGACCGGTGGGATAGCTCGAATCATATACCAACGTATATGTGGTATATGCAACTAATAGATAGGCTGAAAAAGTTTTATATATATATATAAGACCTTATTGCAAAGCCTATAAAATGGCATGCATAACATTAAACGAATTAAAAAGTTTCATATTTTTTGGATGCAAACGCATGAAAACACATTCAGTTGGTATATCTGTTTTTTTATATGAGAAGAGGATCATCTACCTAATATTATGAAAATCTCTTAATGTGTTTCACTTGTTTCTGGTCCAGAATATCTTAGAAAATCTCTTAATGTGTTCTTACAATGATTGATTCATAAGAGAGAGAGTTACGATATCATGATGTTCCTGGTATGTGATATGTTTTTACTTAAGGTTTTTGAACACTTAGAAAAAAATTTCATTTGGTTTTCAATGTTTTAATAGTAGTTTTAGAGTATTTGTATTGTTAAGAGTCAAGACTCTTTTCATATTATCTAGGAAAAAAAGATTGCCATATAGAGCAATCTCGTTTTTAAATAGATTTGGACTACTGGACTTGCATAAGTTTGACATCAGATTTTGGACACAAGATAAAGTGATAAACCTTTCGCGTTGAAGTGGTTTGGAGATGATACAATTGTTAGATCTCAAAAACCATGAAGTACACTGAAGGTATGTCAAGTTGTCTCGAAGAAGAAGCAAGTGCAGAAGCAGAAGCCACTGGCCGCGCCACAACAGCTTGCACCCATGGCCAGGAAGACCTCTCGTGCGACAAAGTGATTTCATCCCGGTCCAAGCCCGTTTGCAAGCCCGGTTCAAAACTGTTACATTTTCTAACAAGAAAAACCCTAAAACGCCTAAAGAAGAGTTAAAGATCTATAATACATAGTTTTTAGGTTTTTTAAAGGAAACATTCAAAAGCCAAGCATTATTTTCGTTTAGGATTCATAGCCACCAAAAGTTTTTAAGTTTTTTTGTTTTTTGTTCTTAGTTTTTAGGGAGATAGAAATTCTATTGAACCCTCTTTCTTTCTACTTTGATTTATTGATTATGCATTCATCCATCTCGTTTTCCTTTTATTAATCATGTCTGAGTAGTTTATTAGTTGGGTTTAAAGGGTTCAATCAAAGAGGATTTCATGACTGAATATAATAAGTGGCGATTTCAACTTAGCTGATATTAGAAGTTCTTTCGTTCTAGATTTGTTTTTATTGCATAAAGTTATCGTCATGAACTAGCGACTGATCTTAGGATTGAGAAACCCATTAACATGCTGAATTTGTCAACTTGAACTACCTTACATGAGAAATTACGTTATAACATACGAAAGCATAGTTATAGAGTTTTGTAAATGCATAACTTGATCTAATTGCGTGTTTAATATCATGGCTACCAACGAAATATGAGTAGTTAAATTATTTGAACATAGATAGTCGATTCTACGAAAGTATATTGACTATATTCATAGATTGAGTATTCATTCGTGATTCCAGTTTAGGGAGCTTAAACCTAAAAATCGTTTGTTATTGTTTTTATTCTTGTTTGAATCAGTCTGCACTTATGTGATTTCCATAAAGACCCAACGCCTAGTTTATTATTGCTTACATCGTTTTTATTTTCTGTTTGCTAGCTATTAAAAATCATGATACACCCTCTAAACTCTCTTTGTCTCAGCTCGTTTCTAACTGTTTCTTGATTTTTGCGGACATGCATTAATTCTTTATGGTTCGACTCCTAAGTAATACATCGCACATATGGGCACTTGCAGACGTTAGGATTATAAATTTAAAACTCAAAAAGCAGATTCCAAACCATGTGCATCAGTATAATGTGTTACTACTAAATATTTTTTTCATACATGTAGTTCTTATTTTGTCGATCGACTTTTCTAACATTAGAAATGTTATCTGGATGATAGACGACGCATGAAAAGTTATTATATCATATTTTCTCAAGTTAAAAAAAAAAAATCGTGTTTTGTCATCGAATTTTTTGACAATAAAAGATTGAATGATTGTTAAGTACATATAAGAGTGTCGTTTGAACGAAGTCATGTGTCCGTATGAATGGAAGCCAGCTTGGTACTAACATTGAAGTTGATATCAAAGATGAGGCTAATGATAAGGCATGACTCAGCTCGATGCAAGCTTGCGTTTTGACGTCTACAAATCTTGTAAAACCACCGTTTCAAAAATAAGTTATACAATCGTTAGGATGGGGAGCGAAGGAGAAGCATGATATAACCAAATGAAAATATCACCAAAGGCCAAAGGCAGGTTAAACAAGCTTTGTTGTTGTCGAAAAGATCTGACATGTAATTTCACCCACACCAAAAAAATATTTAAATGTATGTTGAAATGCACCAAAAAGCAAATAAATATACAATCTTTGAGGGTAAAAAACAAACTAAAATAAATTAAAGCCTGACCTATTATTTAAACCTGATTACCTGACCCGACCCAGATTCAATTTTGAGTAATTTAAAATTGAATTTCTTGAGAGTTTGTTACTGCTGTGTATCAGTCCAAATTATACTAACCCAATTTCTTTCTTCACACAAAAAAATACATTAAAATACAAAAAGTTGCAAACAATGAAATCAACAACATAAACATTCAAAAAAAACAACAACATAAACATTCAAAAGACAAACTCAAATCTCAGTTCCCAATTTCTTAAGTCCTTTCTCAAGCCGGAGCCAGAACTTTTATTTACCGGGGGCAAAATATATAACAAAAAAACTAATAAAAATATATATATTTCAAAATATATTTTTTTGATGAAAATATAACATAAGCCGATTTTAATAATTTTTTCAAAGTTGATTTTTTAGATTTTTTTATAAATAACATGATTTTTATAAACTTTTATAAAAAATTTCATAGTTAAAAAATATAACATAAGCAGAATTTTCTAGACATAAAAAAAAGATTTTTTGATGAAAAATAATTAGATTAGTATCACAGTAGATTTTTATAGTTGAATTTCTTCATTACGTGATATTTTAAACGAGTTTTAACTTAATAAGGTGTATGTATAACTTATAAGAGAAAATATTACAATTTTATTATAGTGAATTTCACATTTATTATTGATAGATTTAATAAATTAAATAATTTATAAAAGAAAATGAATACAATATATTGTGTACAATAAGAAAATAATCTAAACTTTTCCAAAATAACTATTTAAGGAACGTATAAATAATATTTTTTACATTTATTGAGATTATACTACATTAATGACTTTAGATTGTGTTTTAATCTCTAATACAAGAATTTAAACATAAAAAGGAAAGAAATATCTGTAAAAAAAAAAGAGGAAAGAAATATTTTTTTTTAGGAAAAAATTTTGGAAAAGAAAAAAAGAAATGGGGGCAAACAATAGATTTAACCGGGGGCATTTAATAAAATTTATGATAATTACAACATATTTTGATAAATCATAGGGGGCAGCTGACCCCACTCCGCCCCTGTATATATAAGATTATATTTCTCCAAGAGACTGCTTGGAAGAAGAATCAACCTAGGACTATCACGGTGAAATCGCTATTACGCAATTGGCTCACCAAACTAGACTCTATACTAGCAAAATTGGTATTTCAGGTCATGATTTATTAGATTTGACGAGAGCAAAATGGACGACGACATCAACGAAACCCAATTCTCTTTCTGCAACTCACTAGGATGATACACAAAAGATACAATGTCGACTTGAATCTCTCCGACATGGCTCCAATAAAGAATGTGATCAGATTCTACAAATGTGGAATGACATCTACTTTGTTTTCTTGATTTTTTTAATTTAAAAAATTTGTATCATTTGATTTTCCTATTTTTCAAATTTTTGGTTTTCAAAAGGCAAAAGATGTATTTATTTCTTTTTCGTTGATTAATAAATTTTATATTTAAAAAAAGATTATATTCCTGAAAAATATATGTACCTGTGGAGTAATCTTAAGTTTATATATATATAAAATATATTATCTTCCCAGAAAGTATATCTTAAAATGACATTGTCTTTGAAACGAATCCTATTACATTTTATTTGAGAATGTACATCTATTACTAATAAAAGTTGATGTCATATGCCTCTAAAGGTGTCCACATAGGATTTAAAAGATTCAATTATATTGGTACACATCATCGTATATAATTAATTACATCATCTATAATTAATTAATTAATCAAATTATGTATAGTTTGACTTCTATAACAAAGAATCGTCACTTTTAAAGTAAAAAGGAAAATTCAATACCATTAGAGCAATATTACTTATTGATTTCATAAATGTAACACTAAAATAGAAAAAGGAAAAAACATGAAAACTCAATACCATTAGTGCAATTGCTTACTGTTTTTATATATGTAACACTAAAATGGAAAAAAAATAATATGAAAAAGCTAAACTAATTAAAAATGCATTTTTTAATTTCCTATTAACATAAAACGAAATTATATAATTATTTACATCATCCATAATTAATTAATTAATCAAATTATGTATAATTTTGCTTCTATAAACGCTGCATCATGTCAAAACAATACGTTTGCAGAAAATATCAGAAAACTAGCCAACACCTAAATATTACAATTCACTTATTTTTAACTCATACTTACATGAATAAATATACGTGTTTATTTCTTTTAAAAATTCAAGCATATATTATAAAAATATATATTACAAAACATATACTTTGTTATTTTATTTTAACACATAAAAGCCATACTTCGATTTTTCTACAAATATGCATGTGGATATAAATATTAATTATGCAAAAGTCAAAATCGCATGTGAACTTGTCGTACATGCATTTTGTTAACCTCGATTAGAGTCCAATTTTAATTTTAGTTATGAAACAATTTATAGTTTTTTTAAATCTCTATATGTCATAAGAGCGGTGAAGGTGATTGGTATGCACGAATGTGCAATCATCTATCCTACACGCTCTTAAGGATAAGTAAAGATTATAAAATCCATTTTGATTTAAATAGCAATAGGTCATGAAAAAATATACACTTAAAATATATATATTTGCAAGATTATATTCAAGACATATTATAAGAATTTAATTATTATTTAATATAATTTTTACATTTGCAAGTATATGTCACTGTAAACGGCAGAAAAAATAAAATAAAAATAAAAATAAAAAAAGTTTCAGAAGACGCAAAACAATATGAAACGTTTGTATGATTGTTGTTAAACACTAAAATTGTATATGTATAAAAACATAACGATTACAAAATATATAAGAAAAAATTAATCAATACTTAAATATTACAACTATTTATGTCTATAAAAACAAATTATACCTGTCAACCATAAAAATCAAATAAATTATTATATGTTTTAATATTTTTTAGTTTATTTAATTATCATATTTACACTTTTTTATCTAAGAAAGTATTTTAAAATTTTGGTTAATGGCTTTTTTATCTTCAATTTCTATTGAAATCTATTAGATTTTTTAATTTGATTTATCGTTATTTTTTATTATTAAATATTCATATAATGTTATTATTAGTACATAATTAATTATGTACAAATAGATCAACTTCAATATACAATATTAATTATATATTGAACATATAAAAATATTTTATAACTCGCACACGATGCGGAGCGATAATCTAATAAAATTTATTATTTCACAAAAAAATTTAAGTCAAAAGCGTAAGTATTATATAAATATAGTATAAATCAATTATCTTTCCGGAAAGTATTTGAACCTATGAAGTAATCTTAAATGATTTTTATGTTTGTCATCATTACACCTAACCTTAAAATCAAGGATTAAATAAGACCGACCTCTGTTTGGGCGGTATTTAAGGAAAAGTAATTAAAGTATATCAATTAAGAAATTAGCCCATCTCGTTCTCTCTAACTGTTCCGCCATGGTTGGAGGCTTGGAGCCAAATGTAGGTAGTCATGTGTACGTGGGTACGTTCGTTAACAGATTGATTTTGATCATTAAGTACTAAATTATAGGAGATCATATTTCATTAACACCATATTAATAATACATTTTTGGGCATGGAATATAATTTTCATTTATTTTTCTTAAAATTGTGTTTCTTCGCCGAGTGTGAAAATCTATATTTGAACTAAAAACTATGCTAGAATCTACTTCTCTAGTTCTCTTGGCTAGAATCAACATTGACTTTAACATGTTTAGTCAAACCGTTAACAATGCTAACTTAAATCACTGAGTCAGCTGCCACTTCAGCTAAATCATCCATGAGCCAGCTGACACGTCATTAAAATAAAATTATAGGAGATCATATTTCATTAACACCATATTAATATTTCATTAATCATAACTATCTAAAAATATTTTATTTTAATCTTTTTTTTTTTTAAATTTCTACTTAATCACACGAAATATGTAATTAATTTATTCTTTGTGAAACTATATATATATGGTTCTCGTATGGCGTTTCACACTTGGTCATAGCGGAGACACAAATAAACTGTTTTCTCTCACCACATTATATATTTAGTAGATTAGACCTTGTATATATGTGGAATTATAATTTAATATTGAGAAATTATCTCAAACAGTTCCATTTTAAGTTTTCAGTTCAATAATAGACCTAAAAATTTTGTTAATCACTTTAATATTTTATAACCCATATAATTTTTTAAAAAGTCAAAAATAAAATCTGATCATTCGTATAGAAAAAATATAATAAAATTAAAAATATCCATGTGGAATAACTAAAAGAAAAGTCTAACAATTAATTACCTATTTATTTATTTTTATTTTTATTTTTACTATTTAGTTTCTAATTAAATTATTAGAACCGTGGTCATTTGCTGGCCGGCCCACGTAAACCCGTAATATATTTTAATTTGTTGTCGAACGGGCTAAATTGGGCGGATTAGCCAACTTTGCAACTCTTACATATATCTACCAAAAATATCTTTAAATCTACAAAAGAAGTTTTAATTGTCTGATTACAAAAAGTTTCCAAAAAAAAATTATTTTGTGAGTTCAAAAATCCATATATTTTTTAATTATGTGGAACATCATTCATAGTTTTCTATCTTAATGATTATCAACAACGACATAGTCTAATTTTCTGCTATACTTCCACAGACAATTTTACAAAACAGTTCTACCCACGACATAAGAATCAACGGCAAATGGCTCTATTTACATCACGTCAAGATGGATATATTTACTTTTAACACGCATAATAAAAAAGAACGGTTCTAACTGTACTAGGTTGGAATTTTTTTATAAATTTGCTTTCGCTAAGTTGCAATATATATAATTCGTATTCTCTAGAAATCAAACACTACATCTCTTTGTATAACATCGTTAATTAATCTTTAATCAGTCATTATATCAACATTTTAATTAATATTATTTTATTATATTCAAATAACTCGCTCAATGGCTAGAACAGATCTCTTATTATTTTATATAAAACGATTTATCTTCTAGTGATTTAAAAAATATAGAGGAAGACTCATTGTAAAAGAAACTAGTTACATGCGTAGCATAAACCCATAAGAAAAACAAGTTTAAACGAAAACACCTATGACTTGGCTAGCCGACATAACCGAAAGATTTTTTTTTTCCCGAAAGAGATCAATATGGTGAACGCAAACTTTTTTTTTCATCTTTATTCCAGAAAAAACTGTTTTTTGTTTTGACAAAATAAGACAAAAAGCTTTTGTTATTAAAGAGTGTGTAATTTAAAATAAATAAGGTGATCATCTTCTTTGTCGTCTATCAAAATGATACTCTCGTGCCATTATATTGTTGATAATGTTTTAGCAAGATAAAAAGTTGATGACCCAAAAAAAAGAAAAAAACAAGCGAAACTATTCACCGGGGTTGAAAGACTTAATCGTTAGAGTCTGAAATTTTAATTTTAAGAAGATAATTGTAAATATTAAAAATAATAAAAATAACTGATACTCATAGAGGTCAAAGATTAGTCTGGATTTTAACGTGCAATCTCCGGTTATTAGAAAGAAAAAAAACAGTTAAAAGGATATTAAATATATATAGTTCCGCCGACAAAAAAAAATTATGGTCCTAAGTATTTTTTTATCTAGTGGTGGAATTCCTAGTGTCATTTTCCGTTGGACACACGATATTTAAGTCAAAGCCAAAAACAAAAATTCGCAATTTATAGAAGATTAGAAAAGAAAATAATTTCCATGTTAAAATAGAAATTAACAGTAAACTAATGAAGCACCACATGTCGAGAGGACATCAATTCATTGCAAGTATAAATAGAGAGCTCTATCCTCCAAAAGGCCCAACCAATTCCACATTAAAAATTGAGTTCCTCTCTGTTTCTTTTATCATTTGCATAAATCATTTTGCCTCCAAAAGGCTTAAAAGTTCTGTGCTCTGTCTCTTTGTCTCTTTATACTCTTCTCTGGAATCATGTGTAATTTAACACCATCTTCTTCCTCTTCCTTATTATCTTCTCAAGACAAAACCCATTTCTCAAAACTCGAAACCTGTGATTCAAACCATCCTCATTATTCTGAATTCACCGATAACGATTCTCTAGACCTTAATAGATGGCCAACTTTTCTCGAGGTAAATAATAATTTTTTATTTCGTATACATATATGTATTCGAAAAAAGTACACATATCTACAAGAACCGAGTTCTTAACCGAGTTCTTGGTTAAACTAGTCCATACGTATTTTATATATATTATAAAATATTTAAATAAAAACAAGGTTCCACAGTTTCTTCTCCTCTTGTGACACTAAAAAAAACTCTATTTTCGGATTGGGTTTTTCTTTTTGTTTTTTTTTTCTTTTTGTAAAGGGTTTCATTTGATTAATTAAATTAACCATTAACCAAAAAGGAAAAATAATTCGGGGTGGTTAAATATCTATAGACGTGGACGGTTCTTGTTCTTGACTTGGTTTTTCTTCTTGATAATTTGGCGGCAGGGCTTAGAGGAAGTGAAGGCGATCGGACGAATCTCTGTTCCGACTGCGATGACCGGACTACTTATGTACTCAAGAGCATTGATATCGATGTTGTTCCTCGGCTACCTCGGCGAGCTTGAGCTAGCCGGAGGATCTCTCTCCATCGGCTTTGCCAATATCACAGGCTACTCCGTCATCTCCGGCTTGTCCATGGGGATGGAACCAATCTGCGGCCAAGCCTACGGTGCTAAACAAATGAAGCTTTTAGGGCTAACCCTTCAAAGAACCGTCCTCCTCCTCCTCTCATGTTCGGTTCCGATCTCATTCTCCTGGCTCAACATGAGACGAATCCTCTTGTGGTGCGGCCAAGACGAAGAGATCTCCTCCGTTGCTCAAAAGTTCCTTATTTTTGCCATCCCTGACCTCTTCCTCCTCTCTCTGCTTCACCCTCTCCGTGTTTACCTCCGAACACAAAACATTACATTGCCCGTGACTTACTCCACGGCCGTGTCCGTTCTCTTTCACGTTCCTTTGAACTTTATCCTTGTGGTGAAGCTCGAGATGGGAGTCGCCGGAGTAGCTATAGCTATGGTCTTGACTAATCTCAACCTTGTAGTCCTCTTATCTTCTTTTGTGTATTTCACAAGCGTGCATAGTGATACGTGGGTCCCTCTAACTGTTGACGCATTTAAAGGTTGGTCGTCTTTACTCTCACTTGCCATACCCACTTGTGTATCGGTTTGTTTGGAGTGGTGGTGGTATGAGTTGATGATCATTTTGTGTGGACTTTTGGCTAACCCAAGAGCCACCGTTGCTTCCATGGGAATTTTGATTCAAACAACGGCACTAGTATACGTCTTCCCATCCTCTCTTAGCCTTGGTGTCTCGACAAGAATCAGCAACGAGCTTGGCGCTAAACGTCCCGCGAAAGCGCGTGTGTCGATGATCATTTCTCTCTTCTGCGCGACCGGCTTAGGCCTAATGGCAATGGTGTTCACAGTGCTGGTTAGACACCGATGGGGACGCTTGTTCACCACGGATGCAGAGATTCTTGAGCTGACTTTAATGGCATTGCCCATAGTGGGTCTATGTGAACTCGGGAACTGTCCTCAAACGACTGGTTGTGGGGCTTTGAGAGGCTGTGCAAGACCAACACTTGGTGCCAATATAAACTTGGGTTCTTTTTACTTTGTGGGCATGCCCGTGGCTATTCTCTTAGGGTTCGTTTTCAAACTAGGGTTTCCAGGTCTCTGGTTTGGGTTGCTTGCGGCTCAAGCGACATGTGCTTCTCTCATGTTGTTTGCACTCTTGAGAACAGATTGGGAAGTCCAAGTGGAGAGAGCTGAAGAACTGACATCACAAACTCCGGGAAAGACTCCTCCTCTCCTACCAATCGCCAGGACAAAGAGCTGTTCTGGACCCGGTACAGATGATATGATGAGAACCATGTTGGTTTAGATTGATAGCTATTCTTTGGAGTCATTTGCCTTCAACATTGACGTACATATGTTCCTATCAAAACATCATCATTTTTTGGAGTTTATATTACTCCTTAATTTTTACTTTTTTTTTCAATAACGAGTTTGTTTTAATTTGTGGGATTTTCTGGTGTTTGTGTTATCTATTGTTGTATGGATGTAATATAGCTTTAGCTTTGACTTTAGCACTTTGTACTATATTTTGTAATAACTCATTTTGGTTTGATTATCTTTGTCCGTTTTCTAGGACAAGAGTATTGGTTTGTTGAGCTAAGAATAAATTATAAATGGAAAAAAACATACTCCACTACGGATACTAATATTTGTTGGTATCGATCAAAACTAATATCGTAAAACAATCAGAATAACTACGGATAAAGTAAAAAACTAGAATATTTTCTATAAAAGATGGTCTTTTTGCCAATTTTTCATTTTATATTCTTGTATTGTGGAAACTTTGCTGATTTAACAATCAAATTCTTTTCTTAAGGACAGGCAAGATGAATCTCTTTTATTTTAGAGCTTTTTGGTTGTTCCATGTTCCATAAAAGGAAATATATTCGCAACCAAAAATGGAAAAAATATCCCTTTAAACTCTATCATATTATTTTGTCTCAAAGCCATTGAGATTCGATACATTTAAATTTTAATGGAGTTCACATTAATTGATTTTGGTTGCTTTGAGCAGAGGAAGCATCTTTTTTTCTCCTTGACACAAAAATATCCGCTCCTTTTCTTTATGCATACTTTTTTGCTGGGACCAGAGTACGAATTTATACGAGCTTCACAGCAATGTGGCCAACGAATAAAACATTAACATGACAATAAAATAAAACTGAGTGGAACTGATAATGCGTCTACGTGTCGATGATATGAGTTACCTTTGTAATTTTTTTTTTTTTTTGCTAACAATTTTACCTTTGTTATTTCTGTCCGGCAGATATATTTGAAGAAATAAAATGAAGCAAAGCCTCGGCTGAATTCCATTGGCTTGCTGAAAAAAATTCATTGAGTTACATTGGCCATCTATAAAATGTTTGAGTTTCATTGGCTGTTGAATTATGACGAAAGAAAAGACAATTGTATTATATATTTTGGACGTTCACCTTTTGTTTTTATATACACGTGAATAGTTTATTTTTTGTCTGTTTTTTGCTAGACACTATGCTGTCAATCATATCTAAATTCACCGGTTAAGCTACTTCGAAATTAGGCTTGTTCGTTTGGCAGACGCAGGTCGCTGCGACTGTGGCTGCGGCTGCGGTTGCGGCATGTGATCGTATTCGTTTACATGACGCACCTCTTGCGGCCAACCGCAGCGACCAAACGCAGCGTCTCGCGCTCGATATTTTTGGACGCCGATAAAATTCGACATTGCGTTTTAAAAACCTGCGATAAAACATGTAAAAAACGAAAAATATCCTTATTAAATTTTGTTAATTATAACACAATGCCATTAACCCTACCTTATCCGCCTTGCTAACTCGATAGTCTTCGCCTCGTATCTTCTTCGATCTTCTTCTTCTTCTCTTCGCCGATCGTCGATCTTCTTCTTCTCTTCGCCCATCTCTAAGCCACACTCAAGCTCTTTCCTCCCTCTCTATCTCGGCATAAGGATTTCTGGGTTTGTGAAAACTCACCGGAGTTTCAGCTCTCAACGGAGTACGTCTTCTTCTTCCTACAGAAAGCTCGGATTTCTAAGCCACGCTCAAGCTCCTCTCTCTCTATCTCGACCATTGGATTTCTGGGTTTGTGGAAACTCACCGGAGTACGTCTTCTCTTCCTCCTTGACCTCAAGTTTTCAATTGTTGTTTATAGCTCGGTCAATTTATATGTTCTGGTTCTGAATCTTATTATGTTCGTCTCTGCTCATGCTACAGAAAGCTTGGATCTCTAAGCCACGCTCAAGCTCTTTCCTCTCTCACTGGATTTGAGGATCGAGGCATGAATTACTGTAAGTCTCAATATCCTTTCTTCTTATGAGTACAATCTTTCTATGTGAAATGTGATTTTGTATCAAAATGGTGGGTTTACGGAGGAAAATTATGTTTATGAATCACATGTATTAGTTGTTCATGCCATTTATGAATCCTATTATTCATTTATTTGGAACCCATTATCATGCTACAGGTTTTAAACGAGGAAAAGGAAGAACATTTTGCATCTCTGCGAGAAAGCATTCAAAAGACTATAGTAAGTGACATTGCTTACACTGTGATCGATTGCTCTTATTGAACTGTGTAGTGGATGCATCTCTTGTAGCTGTGGTTGTAGTTGGCAGATAGTGAATGAATAAAATGTCAGATCTTTGCGTTTGTTTCTGGATTCTACCTGGTTTTGAGGCAGTCTTTGTGCTTGGCTTGCAATTTTTGGTTTTTAAAGAAGTCTCGAACTCTGCTTTTTAGAGATGGCTTATCAAAACTCTAAGATCAATTTAGTTAGGACATGATTTGTGGTTACATGTTTCTTTAGAATGTACAAATCAGTGGAACCACTTTGCTTAATGTCTGTCTAACTTATATAAGAGTCTAGTTTATGTATTCATTAGTTGTCGACAGTTTGTATGCATATATGAGCCTAATTCGACCTGTATATTTGGTGTTTCTTCCGGTTTAGAGAAACTTGACCCAGCGTTTAGAGAAAGAAGATGGCTAAAGATGTAAGTGTTTGATTTTGATCTTAGTGTTTTGGATTTGATCTTAGAGTTTTTTATGGATCGTTTTTAGAATTGGACCGATGAGGAAACTAGATACTTTTTTCAACTTTATGCGGATGAGGGAAGCAAAGGAAATAGGACTAATACAGGAATGAATCAAACCGGGAAAGATTGTATCATGAAGAAGTTTGAAGCAAGATTTTAGAGAGGATATCAGAAATGGAACCATTTCAAGAACAAGTATGACTCGTGTAAAAAAAATACACTAGCTATAGGATGTTAACTCATAATAGGACCGGGGTTGGGTATATATGATGATATGGGAAAGCTGGACATGTCAGATGATTAGTGAGAGGAACGCATAAAGGTAATCATCTCTTTCAAGCTTTTCACATAATTTTACTACTTTTTAGTCTTGCCGTAACACTTTCAATGTAATTCTCGTTGTACTTTAAATGTTTTGTCTAGTGCTTGCGTGGTTCTCATAGTGTTATAGTCTAGTGCTTGCGTGGTTCTCACAGTGTTATAGTCTAGTGCTTGTGTGGTTCTCAGAGTGTTATAGTCTAGTGCTTGTGTTTTGGTTTTGAATACTTAAGACTGATTTTGCTTTTCACAACAGTTTGCTTGTGCTTTATTCTCTGATTTTCTATTACTTAGTGTTTTGTATCTGCTTTGTGTGTAACTGATAATCAATTGTTTTTTGCTATATAGAAATGGCCTGAAGCTAGAAAATTGAAAGGCAAATTGGCTGCAAAACGAACAGAAATATGCGGCAATGTTACCACTGCCGTAACCGCTGCCGCTGCCACTGCCGCCGCCGCCTGCCTCTGCCAATCGAACAGGGCTATTACAAAGATGATGAATTTTTGTAACTACTTTAGCAAAAAAAGGAAAAAAAATTGTATCTAAAAACCAATGTCAAATACGTACATTGAAACCAATGTTTTTTCCTTTGTCTTAAATGATATATTTTATAAAAGCTTGCTATGACTTTTGGTCATTGATAGGGCTCAGGTTTTACCCTAATAAAACTACTCCAAGTGCACATCAAAAGCAATCGTAGTATAAAGGGTATCGAAATCCCAAGAGAAGTAGATGCTACGCTAAGGTTTCTAAGTTCAGATTATGCTAGATCAATTAATTTAAAGTAAAATAAAACTTCTAAGAAAATCAGGAACATAATTAAATGTGGATTAAAATTCAGGAGACAAAGCGCTAGGCAAGGATGATTATCAGGTTGAATCAGAGAATGCATATATTATTTTGTTAGGAAATAATTAAGAACCGTCTAGAACTCGAAACGCTAATTTAAAACTAATCAACTCTCGTTGCAGAAGTTATCTATGCCTAAATTCCAGAAAACCAAATCTCTTTGCGAGTTCAAACAATTCAGACAAGCATTAATGTTCAGGTTCGATTTGTTCACAAAAAAACTAAACCAAATCTCTTTGCGAATAGATATTTTGCTAATCTATGATTAGGTCAAATTATCAATAATGCTCTCGCATCTATTAAACAACCTAAGGTTTGATTTCTAAGTAATCAGTTTCAGAAATCAAGTTAAGCACAAATCAAGATGAAGATCCTGGTGATTTTCCTAACAAGATAATAATTCTACAAACTCATCATCAACCCTAAATCACCCTAACCTAACTAGCAAACTACTCAGACATAGAGATGAAAACACAAATCATGACTGAAATAAATTGCATAAAAAGAATAGAGAATGATACAGGGGTTCGAAATCTGGCTCAGATGAGATAGAATTGTCTCCCCAAAAGCTCAGGATCAATCTCTGTCTAAGTCTCAAAAACAGAAAATTATGAAAAGGTATTAGGCTAAACAATGCCTGTAAACTATATATAGAAGAGAATTTTCGTCGGGGACAGACTTGTAATTTCTTCAAACTTGAGATGATTTTCTTTTTCTGATGGAAGTCCGAACAATGCGTCGGTCTTCATTGGTGTCGATCGACACAGATGGTGTCGATCGACACCTTGCGTGTAAATTCACTCTCCTGACTTCATCACTTCGGCTGCTTCTCCAAAATGCTCCAAAAAGTACCAGAATCTCTCATTAAGCTCCAAGTGCTCTCCATCTTGTAAAGACTCAAATAGGACTCGAAAACTAACAAAAGACTCTATAAAAACACTTATATCATGGTCTAAAAACGGGTAAAACCCTTGTTATATCAGTCATACAGTTTTAGAAGATACTAAAAGTTTAAAAGTCACAAATTAGCAAATTTAAATGCTTAAAAAAAAGAAAGAAAGGGGATTAGAGATTAAGCCATGATTGAAGAGGAGGACGATTTCAGAAAGAGATGAAGACGTGCCGTCGATTAACTTTTCAGGACAGAAGGCAACGATCCACGATGGAGGATTCATCGAAGAGATGCCGGAAATTGCTAGGGATTTACCTTCTAGAAAGAAACTTTGGGAGTGCATAGAGCGCGTTTATATGTTTCTTTATACCATATTTATGTTTAATTTGTTGAATCTAAGTTTTTTTTTTTTTAAAGATTTTTCAAATTGTGGTTTATTGCCGACGAAAAAGTTATATTTTATTAAGTACACATACATATTTAATAAATCAAATTGTGAACCTTATAATTATGTCTAATGAAACTTTTTTTGTTTAACAAATAAGTTCGGGATAGTTGACTTACAACCTCTTTTACTCCAACAAAGTTTTAATATCGGAACAAAATCAGCATTCTCTTAGAGGGAATACTAACCACAAGAGCTAGTGAGCTACGTACGTTGGTTTAATGACACATGATTTGTAGTTTTGTACCTTATAAATCCGAAAAGTGATATAGCCATGCATATGCAAGACAAATATATAAGTATACACTTAAAATGAGTAGGTACATCAATCACATGTTCTTACCGTCTTTGTTTGGATCAAATGTTCAACTGTAGCCACATGCAACATTACACTGATATAAATATAATACACAATGTATGGAGACAAGAGAGTCGTAAACAAATTTGTGTTCAAATAAAAACCGAATTGAAAGATGCCAAGCCTATAAATGTCGCGTGTGGTAAAGGCGTAAAGCTCGAGTTTGGAGGAGAAAGAGGATAAGAGTGCCGTAAAGCCTCAGGGTCCCCCACGGGGGAGACATAGAGCGTTTACCTTTAATTTTTGTAAATAATATTTAGCATTGCAATCCAATATATCATCACCTTTTCATCATCCAATTTTTTTCATCATCCAATTTATCATCTTCTTATTCATGAAATATGATCTTAAATAATTATTTTGGATATGATTGATTTACGTTTTAAATGTTATATTATCAGCGATTGATTTTAGATATTGGACAAAAAGTACGAAATTTTTTATGAACCACTTAAAAAACGAGAAGGCCGATCGTTCTAAATTCTCTCCCAAATAGTAAATTCTAGCCGCCGATCTTCCTCTTCTCTAACATCTGATACATATGTTTTAACTTTATATAAACTACTGCAAGTGCACATCAATGTAGTAGTATTTAGGGATCGAATCCACAAGTTTCAATGGCCACACTACGATTTTTTAGATTAAAGACAAAATATGTGGTTTGTTGTTTGCAATGTAAACGAAAATAGCAATAAAAACGATGAAAATTCGCAGCAATTCAGAGATCATGAACAAGACAATTATTCAGGGAACAAATAAGCACAGTCTAGAATTCAAGCATAAATGTTTAACCAATCCACTATCGTGGTATTAATCACTTTATCTAAATGTCGTGGTATTAATCACTTTATCTAGCAACTTAATTATCTAAACTGTCGTTTGAACTTAAAATTCTAAACAAGCATTAACGAGCAGGTTTGATTTGTTCACGGATTGCCTTATCATCAACTTTTGTTGGCTAAGGACAATCCGTTCACCTATATTCTTTCAAGCAATCTGTAACACTTTTGATGAATAGATTAAACCCTAAATCATAGACTAAGTGGTCAATTCAGTCTAAGCAATGAACACAACTATAGGTGAAGACAACAGTTGATAAATCCCCGTCTATGTCTAATTCAATGATTCCTAAATTCCCTTGAAACCCTAAACCTAACTAGGAGATTACTCAGCCATGCAAACAGAGAACCAAGAAGAAGAAGAAGAAAAACTCATAATCAATAAAATAAAATTTCAAAGGGGTTTAGAAATCTTCTCGGAGATGTAGAGTTAAAGATCCGTCTCTCCTGAGCTTACAAAGCAAAAATCCTAAAAATCTCAATTAAAAAGAAAGCGTAGTTTCAACAATGGCCAAAAACTAAAGTATATAGGTAAAAATCACGTTCTAGTCGAAATCTTAGAAAAAACCCAGCCAAAATAAGGAAAAACCAAAATTTATTTTTCTTCTGCAGCGAACCGGTCGGGCTGGTTTCGAACAGGGATCGATCGATCTGAGTTGCATGATCGATCTTCGAGGCTCGGGTCAATCTGAAATATCGCGTTAAACATGGGATCGATAGATCGATCTGAGGTTGAACGATCGCTCCACAAGGCTCGGATCGATCTGAAAACTCACAGAAAATTTGTTTGATGTTGGATCGATCGATCCCATAGTGAATAGGGGTGTCAAACGGGTCGATGATCCGCGGGTTTGGCCCGTCTAGGTCCACCATGGGGCGGGTGCAAACATGACTGAGACCGTTAAGTAGCGGGTCTCGCGGTTTAGTCCGTCGCGGTTTCTGGGTTCGACGGACTAAACCGTTACAGGTTTGCGGTTCAGCGAGTTTGGACCGCGAGTCATCACGTTTTGTACTTTTGTTAATGATCCTATATAATTGATTTCTTAAATCTATAATTAAGTCCATTAATCAATCTAATAAAGTAAACCATACGTTCATATCCAACAAAATTACAAAACCAAACCAAGTAATCACAAATCAATCGATCAAAGAAAACTTAAAGCCCTAACTATTTTGTGAACAAAACAGAGCCATCGACATTATTAATCAACTCTCATCTCTCGCCGACCCAATCTCTGTTTTTCAAAGAGAGTCACTCACGATTTTCAAAGACATAGAAGATCACTACTTCAAGTGTTAACTCTTTGTTATGGAGAACTTTGTAAGTTTTTTTATTTGAGCAAATTTATAATGGAGATCAATTAAAGGAGTTTTTAGGATCGTTTATTGTTTTGAGCTGATGTTTTTAGTTTCTAAAATATTAGATATGTCAATGCATTAACGATGCAACAAGGTTTCCGTCGCTGTAGTTACCGATAATGAAATCATGCACACCTTGCAATTCACCATTAATTTGTTGCATCCTGTTTTTTTTACTAGAGAAATATCAGTGAACTTTGTCTCTTGCACAAGAAGTAAACAAAACTCAAGAAAGTTTAAGATTTTTATAAAACCTGAGCGTAGTTCTCTACCAAACGTCGAATCTTGAAATCCTTTCCATGTCTGTTTGTAGTGTACTAAGTACTAACTAATGTTGTTTATTTGTTTACAGAATTCAGAGAGTTTAAGGTCTGTAGATTTTGAATCTCAGAGACTTATTGATGAATTAAACGCAGAATACGAATGCCGAATGTTTGATGAAACAAAGTCATCAAAGGCATCAGATCTTCGAAAAAAACTTTGTCGTTGATGTTGAAGATGATGATGACGTTACTACGAGACAGAGGAAGCACCATTTAGATGAAGAAACAGTTTCTGCAACAAACAAAAAACGAACTGCGCATGAGGCTGAAGGTGATGATGACAAAGGAGAGTCATCTGAACCAAAGAAGAAGAAGCAACATTCGGATGTATGGCCGCATTATACGGTGATAAGTAAGCTAGGAAAATCGGGTAAGACTGTACAAAAGGCAGTGTGTAAGCATTGCAAGAAGGAATATGCTCATGAGTCACACAAGAACGGTACAACCACTTTAAGACGCCATCTTGAGAAATGCAAACTTATGGTCAGAAATGGTGATGTTGGTCAGATGATGATCAATACAGAAGCAAAGTTGCAAGCACGAAAAATTGATCATCTCGTGAAATGGTGGCTAAGTGTATTATCCAACATGATCTACCATATGCGCATGTTGAGTATGAGAGAGTTAGATCAGTGTGGAAGTATTTGAATGCAGATGTCAAGTTCATTTGTCGAAACACAGCCGCGGGTGATGTTTACAAGTTTTATGAGAATGAGACAGCGAAGTTAAAGAGAGAGTTAGCTCAACTTCCAAGAAGGATTTGCTTCACTTCTGATTTATGGTCTGCTATCACTCATCAAGGTTACACGTGTTTGACATCACATTACGTGGATACCAACTGGAAATTGCAGAATAAGATTCTAGTTTTTTGTGCTTTTCCGCCTCCACATACAGGTACGCACTTAGCTATGGAGCTTCTTGAAAAATTTAAGGAATGGGGAATAGAAAAAAAGTGTTCTCTATGACTTTAGATAATGCTACTAACATTGATAGTATGCAAGATATTTTGAAATCACAGCTTGTGTTGCGTGATGATTTGTTATGTGGAGGAGAGTTTTTTCATGTCAGATGCTCAGCCCATATTCTTAACCTCATTGTTCAAGATGGGTTGAAAGTGATTGGTGATTGTTTAACTAAGATTAGGGAGAGCATCAAATATGTTGGAGCTTCTGAGTCTCGTGAAATTCTGTTTGGAAAATGTGTTGAAAGAATTGGAATAAAATCCCAAGCTGGTTTGATATTGGATGTGCAAACTCGATGGAATTCAACCTACCATATGCTTGACAGGGCGATCAAATATAGACCTGCTTTTGTTAATATGAAAATCATTGACGCAAAAAACTACAAGTTTCTCCCAACAAAAGATGAGTGGATCAAAGGAAAGATGATTTGTGATTTTCTGGAGCCTTTTGATGAAATCACGCGTCTCACATCAGGTTCAACTTATCCAACTTTAAACTTGTATTTTATGCAAGTTTGGAAGATTCAAATTTGGTTGAAAGATCATGCAGCTCATAAATGAGATTATCAAAGAAATGGTTAAGGTTATGCAACAGAAGTTTGACAAGTACTGGGAAGAGTACAGTGATATTCTTGAAATGGCTACTTTGTTTGATCCAAGATTCAAGTTGACACTTGCAGAATTTTGTTTCGCAAAACTCGATAAGGAAACTTGTGAAGAAAGGCTGAAACATTTGTGTGGTAAACTGACTACTCTTTTGAGACTTATGAGAGTAAATTCAAATTTGCATCACCGTCTTCAAAAATGCGTGAAATTGTTCACCAAAAAAAAGCTGATGAATGCGAAGAACAAAGAGGAAATTTTATAAATTACAATGTAAGTGATTTATTTTTACATAAATGTTTGATTTCATACACTTTTGGCTAACATAATTATTTTTTGTAAATGGAACAGGATTTCTTTGCCTTTCGCAAATCAAATGTTGCTTTTAAGAGGAACCGCCATTGGACCCGGAGAATTTTAAGAGTTTAGATATATTGACTTATTGGAAAGATAACTCTCAACATTTTAGCTGACATGGCTTGTGACCTTCTCAGCATTCCTATAACAACAGTGGCTTCAGAATCATCTTTCAGCATTGGATCTCGAGTTTTAAACAAGTATAGAAGCCGTCTTCCAAAAAATGTTCAAGCCTTAATATGCAGTCGCAATTGGCTAAAGGGTTTTGCAGCATATGAAAATGGTAATCAAATAGTTTTTCATAAGATTTACAATTACATATTCGTAAATTATATATTAACTACATTACTTTATTTGATATGCGTAGAGGAGGATGAAAAATTTGATGGTGAAGATGAGCCACTGCCTTCTTTTGAATCAATCGTTGATGAAGTTGATGGATGTTGATGAAGAACCTTGCTTCTCAGATTTGTGTTTAATTAGGCTTCTCGGATTTGTTTCAGTTTGCTTGACGTTTTATTGTTTCAAATTGCTTCTTGGATTTGTGTTTTAGGTTGCTTTTCTGATTTTAGTTTGATCTTTCGGAAGAAGACGGCTTCTATACGGAAGCTTGACGTACGATTGTTTCAGTTTGCTTTCAAACGTATGATTGTTTCAAAGAGTTTTCCAGGATTGAGTTTCATTCTTTCTTTTTTTTGCATCAGTTTCATTCATCTTTTGTTTACACAGATTCAGTTTTTATTTTTTAACAATCTCTGTTTCTGAGTTATGTTATGAATGTGTAAGTTAGCAGAGAAATTCAATATCGTTGTCTCTTCTTCTTCTTCACAAGCACACACTTGTTTTGGTCCTAAGAATGATCTATAGATCTCAGACAGAGTCACATAGATAATTAGAGAGAGAGAGAGAGCCCGTAAGAAAAAGTTAATTCTATTATATAATCATTTTCATAAGCATAATGATTTGGATACTCACAAACAGTATACTAGCTCACATACTTTGTTTATGTTCGTGTCTTAAAAAATCACTGGAAATCTCTACTCTTGTTATGCTTTAGAGATGGAATAAATATCTTATGTTCCATTTGGATTCTGACATGTAGTTTATTTAGTTTTCAAGTTATTTATTCTGCAATTGAGATGAGAGACATTCAAGGAGAATCACGTGGAAGAACACGCAGAAAACCAACTCTCAAGACCTGTAACTTTTTATGAAAAACCTGCAGTTCTAATGATCTGTCCGCATATCCCGTTGTTTTTGGCGGGGCGGGTTTGAACATCATAAGAGTGACCCGTGACCCATGCGGATCAACCCGCTGCAGTCCAGAGAGGAAAAACGACCGCTGCGATGCGGGCCATTTGGGTGCGGGTTAGCCCGTTTGACACACCTAATAGTGAATCGATCGATCTGATGATTACTTCTGCACAGGCTTCATCTGCTCGCCAAACTATGTCTTCACAAAAACTGGCATAACTTTTGATCGCACCGTTGGATCACCTTCAAACCAATTTCAAATGAATGTTAACTCAAAGATCTAGTATGTATCCACAACTCAGCTAGATCCATCGGTGGAAAGTGCTTCAGTGAATGCCAAATTCCAGACCTCTCTTCATGGTTTTGCATCTTCAAATGTCCGTTTGCACCCATACTTGTTCTTTTACTTACAAAGCGACCTAAAACCTGAAAAAACTCGATAAAGGACTAAAATACTCTAAAAATACACTTTGACTCGAAATACCATTGAAAACCTTGGGTTAGAATGCGTAAAAAACGCAACATATCAACATCTATATCTAATGCAGCGGGATAATACGAATAGAGACTTCGAGTATCAATGGATCACGAAGAAACAATCATAGCTCGGAGTTCTTGTTATCGAGTATCAATAGATCCTGAGGAACAAAGAATTCAAAGACTTCAATCAAAAGCTTCTCGAAGATCAATGGATTTCGATAACAATTGATGCTTAGATCTCACGTTTTCTTTTTGAGAAAAGTGATCGAATCAAATACTTAAATTCGAGAAGAAGTTCTCTTTATTAATCAAATACCAACCAAGTATCAATGAAGCAAATACGACAGTATAAATAAGGGATGCTAACCCTAGTTATGCAAAATAAAGTAATTAATATTAATTAAATAAATAGAAATTAATATAAAAGCTAAAACCCTAATTGTCGTCTAAGGCGTCGACAAGGTGTGTGATACATCTTAGATGCTGCTGCATCGGGTCTCCCCGGCCAAGAAAGATTCGTTCTCGAATCTTCAACCGCATTCTTAGTACCAAATAGATCTTCCTAAATCCATATTCACAATCAAGCTTCATTGAGGGAATTCGGATCTGCTCTAGATCTGCATGGATCTGATGAAGCTTAGAGTTGTCATAGATCTGATTCCACCAAGAGTTGGCACGCATCAGATTCTTAAAAGCATCCTTTTAAAAAACGAACTCGATATGTTAACAATCGTGAGTTCTTCTTCATAGATGTCATATATAGGATCTCCAATAATTTCCTTGTACACTTCGTACAAGTCTTCGGTAAAAGTAAATGAATATCCATCCGTGTGATAGAAACACCCAAGCGACATGGTAAACAAAGAACCGATTCGGCTCTGACACCAACTAATGCAGCGAGATAATACGAATAGAGACTTCGAGTATCAATGGATCACGAAGAAACAATCGTAGCTCGGAGTTCTTGTTATCGAGCATCAATAGATCCCGAGGAACAAAGAATTCAAAGATTTCAATCAAAAGCTTCTCGAAGATCAATGGATTTCGATAACAATTGATGCTTAGATCTCACGTTTTTTTCCTGAAAAAATCCATCGAATCAAAGACTTAAATTCGAGAAGCTCTCTTTATTAATCAAATACAATGATATAAATAAAGGAGGCTAACCCTAGTTAACCAAAATAAAGTAATTAATATTAATTAAATAATTAAAAATTAATATAAAAGCCCAAAACCCTAATTGTCGTCTAAGCCGTCGGCAAGGAGTGTGACACAAAGTCCATCGTGTGTGATACATCCTAGATGTTGCTGCATCAATATCCCTACCGATTTGAATCTCTTTTGAACTGGTAGATATGACGGAGAAACAAATCTAATGTGCTTCATCTGTAGTTTGAATGGCGATGTGGATTGCCGGGCTCTCTCGGCGGTGGCGTTTGTCGTTATTGCGGTGACGGCTTGGCGGGGTCTCTCCGGTCTGTGAGGTCTTGGTCTCGGCACAAAGGCTCTCTTCTCGACGTTTGTGTGATGGCGAGCTTGCAGTGGTTTGGTGGTGTTCCGGCTTGACAAAGCTCGGCGAGGTGGTGAATGAGATTTCGGTGGGAGATCTCATCGGACATCTCTCCGGCGTGGCAGCTTTGTTACGAGGCGGCGATGTTGTTTTTCGGCGAGCTTTACCGGCATTTTTCTTCCTCGAATGGCTATCTTCTCCTTCTTCCGTTGCGTTCCCCATCATAGAGTAGGTGAAACTCTTTCGCCACCTGTTGGTGCAGCGTCTCCTCGATTCTCTCGGGGGTGTTTGATCTGGTGGTGGCGGTGGTCCTTGCGCCCATGTTCCTGGCGATTGCTCCCTTTTTGTCTTCCTCCCCTTCCCTTCCTCTAGCATGGTGGTGGTCATATTCTGTCTTATTTCCGGCGGTAGTTTTCTAAACCGCTGGAGGCCAACGCTTGGCATTGCTTCAAAGTTGGCGGCGGCTTTTGAGATGTTCGAAGATTAGGGTGGCGTCCAGTTTAGCTATTTTAAGCTTCCGCTTTAGATTTAGATTTAACCATCAGTTTATCTTTGGTTAGCTGGTTTAGCGGTTGAACTATCTTGAGGTGTAAACCCACTTATAGCATCTCCATTGAGAATCTCTAATTAAGTCTTTCAAGACAAAAAAAAAAGTATGAGAGAGAAATGAGAAATGTTTCTCATTTGGTAGATCTTGAAAAGCGCATGAGAGACTGTCAATACACTTGTATTTTTATTATTGGTTGATTCTTTTAAAGAAAAGAAAAAAAAATTATTTAATTGACTTATATTAAAATAATTATATTTAATTGTTGAGAGAGTATTTTTGGATTTGTAACCGATGAAGATGTTCTTATTTCTGTAGTTGGATTCAATTTTAGGTCCATTTTGGAATTATTGGGTTTGTTAAACCAAAAAACACAAAAATATTTAATGTTAAAAAAGTTAAAAAAATGGCTTTTAAAATTTATCCTCAAAAAAAAAAAAAAATTAGTGGAGTGATAAAATAATGTTTTTTTCTTCTTTTGATAACTGTTTAAAAAACTGAAATTTTAACGTCCGATTAATCTCCTAATATGACTGAAGCCATCAAATAATGTACTCACAAGATATGATTTCATTTCGACTACCAATTAAAAACTGTTAATAATTTCATTTTAATGATGAAACGATATTAGAAACTTTGGGAGTCTCTAAAAAAATAAAAATATTAATATTTTAATTATATAATTATATTTCATTTTTTTTAAACCACTAAAATGCTAATCAAGTGACATGTGTAAAATGAGAGTTTAGAATAATTCTAAAAACTCTTGTTTAAGAAATTTTGTTTCTTTTCTCTCTTATTTTTAATTTATTTTGATTTATTTTAATTGTAAGATTCCATTGGAAATGCTCTTAGAGCTATATTCTTCTTTTTGAAAAAAAAAGAAGGAGAAGAAAAGGCAAGTTTAATCAGTATGTCAATTCCAATCATGTCATCCGTATTCCCGGTCCATATATAAACTCTTATGTCTCGTACGTAGGGCCATCTTGTACTTGTACATTATGTATTTGTATCGTATTTTGCATGGTTATAGATTTATAGTAATAAAAATTGATAAATACAATTTAATAAATATTACTTTATTGATTTGCTAATATCACTATAAAATAAGAAAATTTGTAAACATTGATAATATTAGTTATAGAGCTTTTACTACATGAGTGATGTTCTTGATAATAAGTATATATATATATATATATATATAGTATTTGATGTTCTATATGTATAGTAAATTGATTAAAAAATCAAAGTTAATTTCTAATTTTGATATTTGACTTTGTAATAAGGTTTATCTTATATACCATGAAAATACGCTTACGAAGGTTCTATATACGGATTGTAAAATATTTATTAGTTATTTTAGGTATAGTAAATCTCTATAAATTAATAATATTCAAATTTTGAAATTTTATTAATCTATAAATAAAATATTTGATCAAAAAAATTAATTTATAGAGATAAGAAAATTTAATCCATAACCTTATAAAACCTTCCTCCAAGATGTCATATTAAAAAATTTTAAATGAATTTACTTATGAAAATTATATAAATAAAATTGACCTTATGATTAAAAATCATGGATATCAAAACATAATATATAATATCATAAGAAATTATCGAGATAAAAATAATTCATGTTCATAACTTATAATTTCAAAATTTAGAAAAATTGTGGTTATTATATTTTTAATGTTGAAGATGAAGTTGAAAACGATACTTTATATATGACAATCTTTATGTCTAAAAAAACTGATTGTCGCTTTTCTAACCTCACAAATTTTAAATATGTATAACGAAAAGACGATATTAATTAAAGATAAAGTTAGACGAGATTTCAATTTTAAGTAAAATAACAAACAACATTGGAAGTGAATCTGTTGACCTAAAAAAACAAAAAACAACAACATTGGAGTCATAATTTAACATTTTTATTTTAGCTATGCTGCTATGCATGTATAAGTTTATATAATTAGTAATTTATGATACAATTAGAATCATATATTTATATTTTCTATAATATTTTTTATTGAAATTTTTTTTTACACTTTCATCTTAGGGACGACACAATTTATAATGATATCATATATATTAATTCACTGAGTATTAATTTATACAAAATTACTACATAGAATTTAAGAAATTATTTGCCACTTTTATGCAATTGTTTTTGCGACTGGAGATCGTATTGGTCTTTAATTAGTCAAATAATTTGATAATTACACAGACTAATTATCAAATTTGATAAAATAGCATGTCAAATGAAATAATAACTTATTATTATAGCATGTCAAAAAATTTCGCATAATCTAATGATATTCGTTGAAACGAAATAAAGGATGCGATACATGTCGTGAAGCACGAGCTTTCTCTCAACCGACCGACCTTAATTTGCAATAAGCATGCCCCAAAATAGGATATGATTAAATACATATAAGAAAAAATAACTCATTGGCTCTGCCGCCCGGATAAATCCTTACCAATGGTCATACTTTTTCTTACTCGCTTTTAACTGTTCGTTATTTCTTTATGTATTAAAAGAATAATAAAAAAAGTCAATTATAAAGAGCTCAAAAAAGTAAATTACAATAATCAGTTTATCACTTATCAAGATAAGAAAAGAAGGCCACTCCTTTGAGACCGCGTTAGAATGTTTATAATAAAGTAATAATGGCGAGTTTTTATTCGTTGGACACCGAAAAATCAAACTTACCAGAAAAATATGATTAAATAAACTACAATATGAACATGTAAAAGTGTAGGACAAAGGCACTTCTAAGTTCCAACCTACTTTTGAACTCTTATTTTTTTAATTATTATACTATAAATATATGGGTTATGCGAGCAACATCATATACAATAATGATGGGTACTATCTTCATTGTTGATAAAAGAACTATTAAATATACTCTCTTTTTTTTAAGAACAACTGAAAACAATGAAATTTATAGTAAGATGAAAATCCTATATATATATATATATATATATATATATATATAGGAACAGGGCCTAAAAATCCTATATATATATATATTTGTATAGTAAATGTCACTAGCATTAATGGATAAGACAGATTGAACATTAGAACAACCTTTTGAAATTCAAAACAGACAGCTTATCTGATTAGAGTGTTGTTCGGAAAAAATGGTGAATTTTATTCATTACTTAGAGTGTCACTATACTAATTGTCATTCTTGAAGTAAATGGTATATTTTTTTCGAAGCAAGATAAAATGGTTAGATTTCAGCATTGAATATCAATGCATATTTGACACACAGAAAAAATGCCAATGCATATTTCTTTCCCTTTTTCTGATCGGCTAGATTAAGTTGATTTATGTTTTGCTTTTGAGCAGATGATAAGAACATAAAAACTAATAAAACCACTATAAAAAGGAAGCATTTTATTAGTATTTTTTTTTTTTAATTTATGTTACCTAGCTCTCTTTGTTTATGTTAGTGGCATGTGCATGCTTAATTAGACCAAATTGGACATACATTAAAACGATAAAATGCATTATGACATTCTACATTCAACCACAAACTTTCTACAGAAGAACAAAGAAACACGTAAGAAACTTTCATCTGAGTTTCTTATTATGGACCAAAACCTTAACTATTTATTTCCAATTGGATGTGATTTTGATAACGTCTTTGATTTTTGTTTTGTTTTGATAACGCCTTTGACGGTTTGGTCAAAGACTCAATTGTGTTACATTTGCTAATTAGTGGGTAGCAAAATATGATCTAGTCTTGTATTTATCCGAAAATGATATATTCATAAAGTTCCCATGTTAGTCTTCTAAATTTATCAACTTAGAATGCGTATGTATAAGCTTTTTAAACAGTTTTGGTCAACTCTTATTCTATTGCATATGATGAACGTTATAAATAAAACACTTACTCTAGGATAACATCATCCGACGAAGAGTATATTTATAATTAAGCAATTCTCAAGACCCAAGCCATGACATACCAAATTCCATGCCAGCTCGGCCAACCAAAGTTAATGACGCATATCAATCTTAATATTTAGAAAAATAGCGGATTCAGCTTAAGATATATAAAGTTTTTTTTAAAACCAAAAAGTTGTGGGTTTGCGACTCATTATTTTCGTAATGGAACATTTTCGATAACATTTGTGGTGGAAAGTTATATTTTTCACGTAATATTTTAGCGTCGAATTCGGATTTGGTAGCACTAAAACAATGTCTCACTAACTAGTTGGGCTAATTACATCGTTTAGATAGATGGAGATTTTTTTTCCACGACCTCTTCAATGAAAGTCACTATTAAAAAAACCATACATCAAGTATATATGTAATTAAAAGATTAAATAATATAGGTTTTCGCTTTCATGAATGTCGGACATGTTGACTAATCAACTGTACAATACAACATACTTATGCGGTATTATTGGCATACCAAAGTCGTCAAAGACCACACCAATCGTGCAACCTATCACACATCTATTCAATTTGGATATTCTATTTCTAGAAAAGAAAGTAATATACTTCTCAAACAATCTTACTTATAAGCCACGATCACAAATTTTAATGGTCAAGAGAATGATGGTGATCTAACGTGAATCTTGATCGATAACATACTTAAGAAGAGTCGAATCCTAAAGTTTTCTGTTCTCACATTTTCCTGTTAACGTACGTTATAAACATCTACTATTCCCGGAGGTGAACGAATTTAAATGGTTTAAGATATATACTGATGCAAATTGATAAGATAAATTCAAATTTGTTGATATGCTTTGAATCGTTGCTTGTGATAGCATGAGAGCCTCTCTATATGGACCACGGTTTAAGCTTAGATTTTCTAATTGTATNAAAAAACCATACATCAAGTATATATGTAATTAAAAGATTAAATAATATAGGTTTTCGCTTTCATGAATGTCGGACATGTTGACTAATCAACTGTACAATACGACATACGTACTTATGCGGTCTTATTGGCATACCAAAGTCGTCAAAGACCACACCAATCGTGCAGCCTATCACACATCTATTCAATTTGGATATTCTATTTCTAGAAAAGAAAGTAATATACTTCTCAAACAATCTTACTTATAAAAGTTCCAAAAAAAAAGAAAACAATCTTACTTATAAGCCACGATCACAAATTTCAAAGGCAATTGAATGATGGTGATCTAACGTGAATCTTGATCGATAACATACTTAAGAAGAGTCGAATCCTAAAGTTTTCTATTCTCACATTTTCCCTATAACTTACGTTATAACATCTACTATTTCCGGAGGTGAACGACTTATCAATTTGCATCAATATATATATATATATTGATGCAAATTGATAAGATAAATTCAAATTTGTTGATATGCTTTGAATCGTTGCTTGTGATAGCATGAGAGCCTCTCTATATGGACCACGGTTTAAGCTTAGATTTTATAATTGTATCTAGGTTTGCGAAACAAGTCAATTTAAGGTTGAATTAGGGCTATATTTGTACAATTGTACTCTTGTTCTCCCTTCGTCTCAATTGTTAATAACAATCTAATTTTTATCTCTAGTAATAACATCATTTTTCTTTGCTACAATACGATGTTGGTGAACTACGTGATCCAAAACATTGGAATGGCCAATCAAAATGATTTCGACATGTCTTGCTCATTTTATAATTAAATTCTCAGTTGAGATCAGATTGCACTCTAAGAAGAGGCCCATTGCAAATAGCTTTCTTGTTTACACGCTTGACTGGTCAAAGCTGTATGTGCACCAAACTTGTGGTCCTATTGCACTTGAGATTTCTGAAAGAGGACACGAATGGGTCTATTGCGTACGTCAATAAGTTTTGCAAAAAAATCTCATCATGGTTTGTCGATCCTTTGAGATCGACTACATCTCTCTCGAGATTTCCATCTTTCTACTTTTTTCCCAAAACGTGCAACAGCAATATGCAACCAATGGATATCTCATAAGACTAGTCAAAAAGCTATAAACTTAGGTATTTTTCTTAAAACAATTAATTGTGGTTTTTTTTCAACCTTATTTTATATTAAACCTTAAGCAGGGAAATTCTTACAAACAAGCCAAAGCCAAATGCTCTTTGCCAAAGAACAAATACTTAAAACATAATAAAGCAATGCAAGTAAAAGATAAATTATGTAGTTTAAATCCAAAATAATAACTGGAAGCTTCTTCAAAAGGTTTCAAAATCGATTGATAACAGATCGATCTTCCATTCTTTTGTCATTAAAGACAATTGTGGTTTACTAGTTAAAGTTATTATGGGGTTAGGGGAAACTCAGGTTTTCATTGAGATTTCAATGATGGTTGACTTTTGTGGATGTCTAATGATAAAAGTATATGACATTTCACATGAGCAGTTACGGATTCAGAAATTATTTTAACTTGGAAACAATATTACAAATTTTTTTTTTTTTTGTTATCGTTTAGATCCCCAAAACAAACTATAACATGATTGTCAAAAATATAAAACTACATCCAAAATACATTACAAACTATATTTACATATATGTTTTATTTCAGAATAAAAAAAATATAAATGCATTACAAACCAAAGTTTAAACAAGTTGATGAATCAAACAATTAAAAGATAACCTTCATTTCGTTATTTAAGTAAAAAAAAAGATATTTTGAAAGAAAAAAGGAAAAAATGTAATGGTGCTGTGTTATTAAAAATAATAATATAACGATATTAAAGACAAAAAAAAAAGAAACAAATTTAGGATAGGGGTACTGTAAAAATTAAACCAAAATTTAATGGGACAAAAAGTCGTCAATTTTAATAATTTCTATTTTTAAATTTAACCGTGGGCACGTATTCCCTTTTGCCCTTTAACTTCGTCCGCCAGGATTAGTCGGGACATTGACACAACAAACTATCGCTCTTGACAAATGACATAGAAACAAACAATTTAGAGCGTAAAACAATAATCCTTTGACGCTATCTTTATGTAGGCATACAAACACGTGGTGGAAACTATAGTAGCAATATCACATGCATGTGGTGACGCAAACATACATTCAAATAATTGCCTGCATCTCCTTTTTTATTGGGATGTGGGACGAGAAAAGAGAACCATTGAATCAACGCAACAAAACCTAAATAATTGGTGCACAACAACACCATAAAACCTACACGAAGTATGGCCCAAGATTTTCGTAGGCAGATCGCTATCTTGACAAGCTTTTGCGAAACCAGCGAAAAAACTTTGCAAGAGCGAGTGATAGACTGATAGCTAGAATCTAGCCAAATATAATGAGTTAGAATATAATTTGAAATGCATAGCTTACCATCAGATCAATTACATTGCCAATGAATTTCAGAGGATAAAAAACACGATATTTTTTCTGTTATCTCAGTTGAAACTATGTGACTGAAAGCTATTCTTCTTCATTTTTTTTTTGCTTTGAGCTATTTCTTCATAACGATTTTAAATATATGTTTTGAACCTAAAGGCCCAATTTACTAACGAGTGGATATATGGGTCTTCGGTTCATCTAATCCCAAGAGAAAACGACTGGCTTAGGATGGGAATGCATGTGTCTACATTTTGAAGAATCATAATTAGAATGTGAATGTAAATTTTGGACACGGGTATCGTTTCCTTTGGAGAACATAATTTTTGTTTGCTACTTTAAGAGAAAAAAAATCCTATTATAAATGTATTCACACAGAATGAATAGTAGTAGTAGTAGGGAGTAGGTTTTGCTTTGAGAATTATTGGTATGATATGATGCATTGATGTAAAGAGTTTCATTTTTTATTTAAGAATAAATAAAATTACAATTTGTTCCAAAAAAAAAAGAAAAGAAATAAAATTACAAAGGTGAAGAAATCGTTTAAATTTTGATCATAGATATGACAAATGTAATGCAAAGACTATTGGAGAAAATTAGGGTCGCTAGATGGGATGGAAGACTTTAGGTCTGATTGATAACTTAAAACGATACATAATTTTAACGTTAAGCTGGATCTTTTAACGGTAAACTGAAGTGATAGGTATTTATAAAATAGTTGAAAACTGTGAAAAATAGCTGTAAACAAAAACGATACAAAAAAACTGAGTGTAATACTCGTAACGCTTTTCGTACTCTATTTGTGATTGATAACTATTAAAATGGTATAAGTTGTATCGCAGCTTTTTGTTAACGCTTTGGATCCGATTGATAATCAAAAACGATACATACTGTTAGTAACGTTTTCCGTAATGCTTTTGTAATTGGTAACTATTAAAACGTTATAAGTGCTTATAAAATAGTTAAAATCTGTAAAAAAATTAAAGAGCTTAAATAAAAACTGTAAAAAAAGGTGAATATAATACTGTTAGTAACGTTTTCCGTAAACTAATCAAATCCAATGACTATATCGCTTTCATTGATTCACAGCTTAAACTTTTTTGTACAAAATGAAAAGGTAATTAAGTGTTGTTTAGAGCCCTTTGGAAAAAAAAAATCAAGTGTTGTTTCGTGCTGCTCGCGTACGTAGATAATTATTTTTTTAAACAACTAATTATCTTTTAATAGGTACAAATATTTTAGATTTTTTTGTTATAAACTTTAATGGATGACATTTCTAATGAAATAATATATAAAAAATGTTAGCCGATATAAATCACATTGGAATAAATATTTTTAAAACCGATTTTGAAGAGGAATTAGAGAATCTCTCGTGTCACACTAGGTAATGGTAATACCACCAGGTCAACCACTCTAACCGCATGCAATAAATTCCACTAATTTTTTAGTTTGTTTATATTTAGGGCAATTATTAAAAATAACACAAAATAAGTTCACAATTTTTTTTTGTCAACAACTATCACAAAGTTTTTATTCCAAAAATACTACTGAAATGTCATTTTTTCAAAAATATATCAAAATATCACAAAACTATAACTAAATTTTATACCTTCAAAACTAAACAGTACTACTAAACATTAAAAATAAATTCTGAACCCAAAAAACCAAATTCCAAACCCAAAATACTAAACTAAAACTCAAATATATAAATTATAAACTCTTAAAAATCATTTTTAGTGTTTGTGGTATTTAAAAAAAAAACATTTAGTGGTATTTTGGAACAAAAGCTTAGTGATATTATATTTTTGGAACAAAACTTATTTTAGTGACATTTTATGGTATTTTTTATCTTAAGATAAAAAAATAAATGTATGAATTATTTCACTACAAAAATAATTGATTTTAACCAAAAAATCATAATTGATATAAATAAAACAGAATATATTCTAATCAAACTTTTGCTTATATTATGATGATTTTGAAGTTGGTATTGTTGTTGCGCGTATAAAATTTCACTAATTTTGGCCATAGATATGATCCAAGCTAGCTTCCTCATTCACTTAAACCAAGTACTATAGGGTATTTGTGTACCTTTCATTGTTCGAACATTCACTTCTCTTCAACTCTATATAATTAAAAATCACTTGCACAAAAAATATATATATATAATCAAAAATCATTACCTCGGTTACAAGGAATTCAATTTGTTTACTACATACCCTTTTTTTTTTTTCTGGACAACAGTTTACTACATACCCAAGCCACGTATTTGTTAAGGCTGTCAAGACAGAGATCAAGACACAAACTCCTTCTCAGCCCAAGTCTCTGATATCTGCGACACAAAAAGAAAGAAGAAGCCAATGTGGGCTACATAGAAATCAAAACGGAGTTGGGCTTGGACAAACAGTCTGAGCCCACTATGATGAATCAAGACACAACGTCTTTTTCTGATTCAAAATGCAGAACATCACACATCAAGCACAATGCTTTACCTAATGACGCTGCTCTCTCTCTTTAGGGTTTTCGCTTTATCATATATAAGGACTAACGTTGTAATCGCATACTCTAAGAAATAAAGTTGCAATGTTTTGAGTTATAATCTTTGTCTTCTTCAAGCTTAAAGCTTTTATTTTATGTTTGCCCTCAGTATTGAGCTACTTAATTATCACTCCTACCTTGTTGAACGTAAGCTACGAATTTGGTCCGAAGTTCTTTGCTAAAAGCATCTCCAACGGGAGTATCTTACTCCGTATCTAAGTATTAAAAAAATTTAAAAAAATATAAAAGGAAGAGAGAAAATCAGAGACGGTTCTCGTTTAAAAGATTTAAGGCACGTTTCTAAAGACTTTAAAGACATGTGGCATTGGGTGAATGGTTTGCATTTTTTTTTAAATTTAATTATTTATTAAATTATATCAATAAAATATATATGAGATACACTAACAAGCTCTAAAGCCATCTCCATCGCTTAAGATACTTTCAAGCATATCTAACATATTAAATATTAATATAATTTATTTATATAATTAAATTTTAAATTATAAAAAGAATCAACCAATAGTTAAAGAACATGTGTAAGAAACATTTCTTAAGAATCATCCTTCTCACAAGTGATATCGGTCCTTGAAGCAAAGGTAAAGAGTTGGGAATGGGCCTTGGAAAGCATGAGCAGCCTTCATTACACGAACGTCACCTTTGCGGCTTCATCGATGGAGATAATTAAAGCTCTCCGTAAACCGAGAGAATGGCCGTCTCTGTTGGGTTATACAGTGGCTTTACTGCGTCTTTCAGAAAATCAAAGGGGCGGGGATATTCTCTTCGAAGAGCCGCAATGTAATAAAGGGGCTTTTGAAATTGCTAAGAGTGTGGTTTCAGACAATAGATTAACATCCTATGTTGCTCAGGGAGGTCCGAGATGGTTGAGAGATTTGCTCGAGAAGGAGAAAGAGGTGGATCTTACAGCTCAGTAATGATCGAATCTCATTTATTTTCATGCGTTTGGTTGCTTGGCCTGTGTTTCTGGGCTCTCTTATGATACTCTGTTTTAGTGGCCAGCGATAGTTTTTAGCGCTTGGCTTCCTTTCTCTGGTTCGGTTTGAACAATCTTTGTTATTTACTACCCTAGTTTGGGTTATCTTAATACAAATTCAGTGAAAAAAAAAAACATTTCTTAAGATGTTGCCAAAATCTCTAGTTTGAGAAATGATTCTATTTCTCTTTCATACTTATTTAATTTTTTAAATTTTTAAATTTTTTTTATTAGTAAGAGACGGTGCTTTTGCACCGATGGAGATGCTCTAAGACCCTTACTAAAAGACCGGCTAGACTTTACCTTTGGCATTGGTGCTAGACTTTACCTTTGGCATTGGTGCTAGACTTTTACCTTTGGCATTGGACAAACTCTGTCATTTCACATTCCAAAGGAATTATATAGACTTATCCACATATCGCAAATTTAGAGATGCTTGTCAGCTATTTCAAGGACCAAGATTTAGGATTGACCGGCGATGACTGCCAACAATTCGATGGAACCGCCTGCCTCAAACATTCCAACAATTTTGCGACAGATTTAGCTCAATATAGGTACATGTTTTGTGACAGAATTAAACCTAAACTAGCGGCTGTGACTATTTATTCCATCTTTAAATTTTGCGACGTTCATCAATTTTGTTTCACAAAATATAATTTTAGCTCTAATGGGGGTTGATAAAATTAACCCAAATTTTGAAAGGGAAAAAATAAACCACAACATGCTGCTGCTGAAACAATATTAGAGATAACTTGGTTTGCAAGATACACGTATTGTTTCTTAAGTTGTCTTCAATACTGTTTCACCATGAGCATGCCGTGGCCTTCACTTGCCGTTTCAGATTTCCTCCATTGGCTCAAGACAACTTCTCCGCTATCTAAAAGATTAAAGCTCATCTATTTCCTAATATTTCTAGATAATGAAAGTTGATTATATTACAGAGCATATAATTATATAATCTTTAACACATCGGCTATAACTAGTCTTTTAGGAACTCGAAGGACTCTTTATTGAACTTGATTGTGCTAAACTAAAAGATCAACACAAATCTATGAATGGCTTTCTAGGAGTTTTGGAATCACTAACGTAGTTACTATCGTTGATATTTCTATGGTACAGTTTTAAAAAAACTGACTTTTTGTCTGTCTAAGAAAATCATGACGGATGGAATTAGCAAAACTTTCTTCTCAATTACAGTATTAAGATAATAATTTTTTTTAACATAAAGATAATATTTGATAAGATAATAAGATAATAATTTGATAAGATAAGATAATAATTAAAATTGATAAGATAATAAATATATAATTATTAATTTATCTTATTTTTGACATAAATTTGATAAGATAATAATTAATAAAATTATCTTATAATTTTTTTGAAAATCTTTATCTTATAATAAAAAAAAACCATATCTTATTTTAAAATCAATGAAACTCTACTGTTCATTAAAAAATAAAAAAATAGAACAAATTAAAAAAAATAGTTTTTAACATCAAATAAAGCATTAAATTTAGAATCAAAGCTTAAAATTAGAAAAGAATACTAAGCAACATGGACGAACGCGAGTAAACCCAGGAGCTGACGAAGACAATTCGACGACAATTGGGACAGATAAAGCTTTGTGCCATTAAAAAATTCCAGCAGAGGCCGCATGATTAGAAATCAAAGTCCGGAACGTTTTCAGGAGTGGCATCACCTTCCGGATCAACAAATTCAACAGATTCAGAGATCTCACAAGATTGCCGGAGCGTATCCAAGGACTCGAAGGAAGAAGTTGATTCCTCCCATTCATTGAAAGAAGCCATCACCAAGAAAATCACTCCAAAAGAAGAAGAGGGGAGATGAACAGTTTGAAGGAGTGCGAAGAGGAGTAAATAGAAACGTTAAACATGATTTCAATAGCTATAAAACAAGAGGAGCAGCAAAAGATCAAGAAACAGACAAAAAACACGCATAACTCTCTCATAATTCTCGTTACTTGTTATTTCAATTCATTTTTTTTGTTTTTTCTCTTATAAACACTCTAAATCGTCAATACGAAAGCCATTTACTTCTATATTTTGGTGTATTTGCTCACTGAACTAGGTCGGATCCGGTTCGATAAAACCTTTTATACTTTTTGTTAATTAAAGACACCCAAACTGTTCAAATTAATTATATTTATAAATATTAACCAGTGTAGTTTATGCTACAACTAATTTTGATTTAATTCATTGGCAATTAGCTTCAACTAACCAAGAGATTTGATTTATTAGCTTGCTTCAATAATTTTCAAAACCGTATAAAAAAAAGAAAGAAATTCCTCCTTCAATTTTTTTTTTAACGCTGGTTTGTCATTCATTCAATCTTAAAGACAAATTACAAAATAACTAAAGTTTAAGAAATCAAAAAAGAAAGACCCGAACACTATAGCGAGGGGCGGACCCACGTTGTGAGAAGTGGTGTCAACTGACACCCCTTAAAAAATATAAATTATAATTGTAGGTAAGATATTGTAAATGTTAATAGTTTAGTTGGTTAAATTCTAGTGAATTGACCCTTCCAACCTGAATTTAACCTCCTCTCGAAGCATGTTTTTAAATTTTTTTTATTATTATTTATTTCGCTCTTAGTCTAATTGTTCTATTTTGGCATGTGTTTTTGAAAAAAAAATTATATGGGCCTTAACCCGATTTGTTTTGATTTTCTTATAAAAAATTACACTTAAAAATCTAAAATTAGTTTTGTTCTTTTAGTTAAATGTTATATATTAAATTAATTATTTATAATTAAAATTTTTTTGACCCCGGTAAAAATATTTTCTGGGACCAAGGAGAGGTAATGGGCGACTCCAATGGTATTAACGGCAGCTTATCCAACGCCAGCCTCGAGATCCAAAAGAGATTGAAGCCAACGGGGACCATTTTTTGCAATGTACGATTGGAACTCACGTCCATGTGGTATCAATCATGTTCACGTGGTATGAATCATCACTCTGACTCTGGTAATAACTATGATAACGTCACGAAATTTCTCAACAGTGGTTCATGAATCACGTTCTGAATGAGAGAAACTAGTGGCGTGGATTTATCAACCTTAATAATGTCCGATTCAGTCTGGTTTATTTCCGAGTTTATTGTGAGTTTTTGGTTTTTGGTGGTTCGAATACGGGTAATTACAAACATACACCTACGGGGGTATTACCGTATTGGTAGTAGACCTATTGAAAACTTTTTATTCGTATATCCGACTCAAAAAATATTTCACTGATATCTTATTATATAAAGTAGGATGCGTCAAAGTTAGTTTTTAACATGTGACACGTGTCAAGTTAATCGATTAGATTTTGACAAGTATTAAAAAATTTCAACCAATTAGATTTAACATAATGTTTACATAAATCTAAAAATTAGTTTTAAAAAAATAAGTTTCTTTTTCGATTACTAATATAAAATAAAAATAAAAAAATCGAAAAAGTAAATAAAATATTAGGAAAAAGAAAAATAAGTTTTTTATGTTTTTCATTTAAATTAAGGAAATGAGAATAAATTTTTCATGTTTTTTATTTAAATAAAGGAATTGTATGATCAATTACTCATACTAAAAGGAAAATCAAAAAAATTAGTTTTAAAAATAGAAAAGGAAAATAAGATTTTTTTTTCAATTACTAATACCAAAAGAAAAATAAAAAATCGAAAACATAAATAAGAAAATTAAGAAAAAAGAAAATAAGTTTTTTTTTATGTTTTTCATTTAAATTAAGGAAATTGTATGATCTATTATATAAAGTAGGATGCGTCAAAGTTAGTTTTTAACATGATCGTGACACGTGTCAAGTTAATCGTTTAGATTTTGACATGTATTAAAAAAATTCAACCAATTAGATTTAACATAATGTTTACATAAATCTAAAAATTAGTTTTAAAATCAAAAAAGAAAAATAAGTTTCTTTTTCGATTACAAATATAAAAATGAAAATAAAAAAAAATCGAAAAAGTAAAAAAAAATTAAGAAAAAGGAAAACAAGTTTTTTATGTGTTTCATTTAAATTAAGGAAAGGAGAATAAATTTTTCATGTTTTTCATTTAAATAAATAAAATTGTAGGATCAATTACTCATATTAAAAGGAAAATCAAAAAATTAGTTTTAAAAATAGAAAAGGAAAATAAGTTTTTTCAATTACTAATACCAGAAGAAAAATAAAAAATCGAAAACATAAATAAGAAAATTAAGAAAAAGGAAAATAATTTTTTTTTTATGTTTTTCATTTAAATTAAGCAAATTGTATGATCAATTACTAATACTAAAAGGAAAATAAAAAAAATGTAAATAATAAGAAGAAAATTTAGATGCTAATGATATGACATTAAACAAGGTGACCTCAATAAGGAGGAAGGTATCAAGAATCATGTAGAGAGGCTTTTGATGCGAGTCTTGAGAAGCATAATTTCTCTAGAGAGCAAAGAGGTCATATAAAGGATATATATATCATATACGAGAGAAACACAAAAATAAATTTGATTAAGTAGGATATATTTCAATTAAAAAAAAAGAAATTTTAGATGCTAATGATATGGCATTTAACGATGGTGAGCTCAATAAGGATAAAGATATCAAGAATCATGTAGAGAGCCTTTTGATGTGAGTCATGAGAAGCATAACTTCTCTAGAGAGCAGAGAGATCATATAAGGAAGATGAATGTGAAGAGAAATATATACTTTATTTGCTTGAAGAGAGAGTTCATGGGGGAGATTGTTAACATACTTGAATGACTAAAATTGCATACCCAAGTTTTTTACGCAGCGAAACAGAAAAATATTTAATAAAATGTGTGAAATATATGAGAAGTATGTTTAATGTTGTTTAGGACCCGTAACAGATTCTGTGTTTTGAATATTTTAATTGAAAATAAATAATAATTAAAATAGATAAATAACTCTTAGGTTTCGAAATTGCGTTTTTCATATATTTTTCCCAGTACTGATCATATGTTGTTTTTCATTTTCTTAAAAAACATTTTAATGATTTTTAAATATCATTATTATAAATCTCACGGATCCTAATTTAGATTTTAATTATGATAAATATAGTTATAATAAAAGAAGGATAATTAATTCGTCAAAATTTTAGAATGAATAAATATATATACATATATATCTAGAAATATTAGTAAAAGAAAATTTTACTTTTTCTTTACAAATTATTCTATTTTGTTTTTAATTTATTTTTACGGGTTTAAAATATTTAATTAAAAACCCGCATATATGCGGGTCCTATTCTAGTATATTTATAATTGACTAGAATAGGATCCGCATATATGCGGGTGTTTAATAAGATATTTTAAATTCGTAAAAATAAATTAAAAACAAAATTGGATAATCTATAAGAAAAAAATAAAATGTAATTTTATTAATATTTTCAAATATAATTTTTTTAATTGATATATATTTTAATTAATATAATTTAATTTTTGTTTTTATTTTCTTTAAATTGAAAAAGATCCTTTTGTTTATTTTTTTTCTTCTGTTAATCTAATTTAATTTTTTTATTTTGTATTTTTTTGTAAATTCTTTTTTTCTTTAAAAATAATATTTTATCGTGACACGCGTCAAAATCTAAATCGATAAACTTTACACGTGTCAAAATTTTATTGATTAACTTGCCACATGTCATCATCATATTAATAACTAATTTATAAGTTTTTAAGTAAAATTGAAATATTTTATTTAGTTTTGTTTTTATTTTATTTTTTTTCTTTTGTTCTTAAGTAAAACCCGCATATATAAAGGATTAAATAGATGTATTTTCTTTTTTTCTAGGATTAGTATATTTTTATTTATAATAAGATTTTAATTTTAATTAAAACACGTGACGAAAATTTATCGATTAACTTGACATGTGTCGCGATCATGTTAATTAGCAACTTTGACGCATTCAACTTTATATAATAAGATATAATATATAATCTGTTTCTTGCTTAGATCTTCGATTAGATATATCAAGAAAACTTTACATCGCTGAGGATAACAAATTTGGTTCTATACAACGAAAATGTTGCATTCCTATAAATGAAGATGATTTTAGTATTTTTTTTTTCTGTCTGAAATATTATGGGAACCATTATAAGGATAATTTTTAATGGACAAGTTATCTATTGCACAAAGATCCACAATCCATGTTTAGGCCTACCACGAATAGCTCTATTTGCATCGTTCTGGAAATTTTCCTTATCTGATTTGCCTTTTTCGATAACCTGTAAAAATTGCTTCTGAGAATCGAAACCAAACTTCGTGGTGTTGAAGCATTAATGAACCGTTTAGTAAACCACTGGAATAAGGAGGCTTCCACTGATTTTAGTATCTAAATTCTTAGAAATATGGGAAATTTATTTTATAAAAGTGTTGATTAATCGAAGTGCATTTATTTTGCCAGTAGATATTAAGAACTTTACAGTGTTTATGGTAAGAGTTGTTCTTTTGTATACTTTGTAACTGTGTTTTAATTCAATGCATAAATTTGGTAAAAAAAAAACTTTACAGTGGATGAGTTTTGACATATCCGCTAGTAAATTATCAGGAAAAAGCTATGACATATTATTATTTGCTATGAATGTAAATATTATATTAAATGAAAAGTTAGATTATTAGTTATTGAGTATTTAATTTTTTTGCAAAAAAAAATTAAAAAACAAGAAATTAAAGAGTTAAAAAATTTCGGCTTGGTCATCGGATCCACAGTTCCATTAGGTTTCTTTCTTAACATACAACAATATATCAAAGCACAACAATGGCAAAGAAGTATCACCTTTTCATTACATCTTACTTGTCTCTTCGTACTAAAAAAAAAACCAAGACAAAAAAATGCCCACGACGCCGTTGCTGATTTCGTAGTAAACCAACGTAACGGAGTAAAAGGTCTTGTCGACGTTATATCTCCAAAGACATTGCCGTCACGTTACACTCAGCTTCCGGAGAAAAGAGTCACCACTGAGAAACTCATCGTAGACGCCGTGAAAACGACAGTTGAAGGCGGTTTATCATCACCGGTGATTCCGGTTATCGACGTTTCTGATTGGCAAAACCCAAATGTCGCGGAGGAGATCTGCAAGGCGGCTGAAACGTTAGGGTTTTTCCAGATAGTGAACCATGGAGTTGTTGGGATTTTGATGAAACACCTTTATTTTATTAATTCTCTCTTTCACTTTGATCTTTGTGATCTTTGTGATTTGTGATGTTTTTGGATACAATAAACTTTAAGCTTAAGACTCTATTTATAGATTTATGACGAATCCCAACATCACAAATCACAAAGATGTTGGAAATTACCGACGAAATTGCGACCATATTGTGACAAAGTAAAAAACCGTGGGAAATCCGTCGGGAGTTTCCGACGGACGAAGAACCGTCGGGAATTTCCGACGGACGAAGAACCGTCGGAAATCCGTTGGAAATTCCCGACGGATTTCCGACGAAAAACATCCGTTGGTCAATTCCGACGGAATTGCGTCCATATTGCGTGTAAGAAACAAACCGTCGGAAATCCGTCGGAAATATGCAACCATTTTCCTATAAATGCAACTCCACTTTCCCTCATTCACTACAACAACAAAGAAAAAATTTATCTCCTTTGAAATATTAGAAAATGTCTTTTTCAGATCCTTATAATTATTTTCGATCATGAATTGACAAGCCTCATTAAATTCCGGCAACGGGTCTTATCACGGAAGAGTACAAAGAAGGTTTGCAAGAATTCATAGGATTCGCGACTATGCAGCCGAAAGCAAAAAAATCCGGTAAAATTTATTGTCTTTGTATAAAGTGTCAGAATCGTAGATTCATCATTATAAGGTCACACCTGTATTGTAATGGATTTGTGGCGGGTTACAAGATTTGGTATTATCATGGAGAAAATTATACAATGGTGGATATTGCTAGTACTAGTGAACAATTTGTTTGAGATAGTTTACAGGAACCTAGAACGGATCAAGTAGGAACTGTAGGTCATGTTCAGATGGTGAATGATGCGTTTCGTGAAAGTATACCATCGATTGTTGAGTATGGAGATAGAGGTGAAGAACCTAACTTAGAAGCTCGGAGGTTCTTTGATATGTTAGATGCTGCTAAACATCCGTTATATGATGGTTGTAGAAAGGGACATTCCCCTTTATCAGCTGCAACTAGGATGATGGGTATAAAGACGGATTACAATTTGAGTGAAGAGTGTGTGGATGCAATCGCAGATTTTGTGAAAGATATTTTGCCTGAAGATAATCTTGCACCTGAATCGTACTATGCGATACAGAAACTTGTTGGTGGCCTTGGATTGCCCTATCAGATGATAGATGTGTGCATCGACAACTGTATGATCTACTGGAGAGAGGATGAAAACCGTTCGACATGTCGATTTTGTCGGAAACCTTGGTATAAGGAAACAAGTGGAAGAGTTCCAGTCCCACATAAACGGATGTGGTATTTGCCATTAACTGAGTGATTAAAGAGGTTATATCAATCAGAGCGCACGGCGGGGGCAATGATATGGCATGCAGAGCATACCACAACAGATGGAAAAATTGCTCATCCCTTAGATGCGAGAGCATGGAAACATTTTCAATCTGTGTATCCCAGTTTTGCATATGAGGCGAGGAACATATACCTTGGATTATGTACTGATGGTTTCAACCCTTTTGGAAAGCATGGGAGGCAATATTAGTTGTGCCCGGTAATTGTTACACCATACAATTTACCGCCAACTTTGTGCATGAGACGAGAGTTCTTGTTCCTTAGCATTCTCGTTCCTGGACCAGAGCATCGAAAGAGATCACTTGATGTGTTTCTCCAACCATTGATTTATGAGCTCCAAATGTTATGGGAGCATGGTGTTGAGGCGTTTGATGTTTTTTGTCAGCAGAACTTTGTTATGCGGTCGTTACTTATGTGGACTATTAGTGATTTTCCGGCATATGGCATGTTATCTGGATAGACAACGCATGGAAGGTTAGCATGACCTTCTTGTCAAGATAACACAGATGCATTCCAATTGAAGCACGGACAAAAAACATGTTGGTTTGATTGTCAAAGGCGATTTCTTCCAAGCGACCATATTTATCGCCGGAGCACGACGTTTTTTAGGAAGAACCGTCGAGTATTTGATGGTCCACCTCCTGAGTTAGATGGAAATTATGCGTTGACTCAGTTCAGAGATTTTGGGGTAGAGAGGAGCGTTGAATGTGGTGGAAACGGGCATTATCCTGTAAACGCTTGTGGCGACCTACATAATTGGCACAAGAGGAGTATTTTTTGGGAGTTGCCTTATTGGAAGGACCATTTATTGAGGCATAATCTAGATGTGATGCACAATGAGAATAATTTTTTCGAGAACATAATGAACACCGTTCTCAATGTCCAGGGGAAGACGAAGGACAATCTAAAGTCTAGATTAGACTTGCCAGAATTTGTTCTCGTAAGGCGCTACATGTTTCAGCGAATGGGAAAGCCCCAATCCCTGCTTTTCGATTGGATGCACCTTCAAATGACGTGTTTTTTTACTGGATTGCCGATAGAGTTAAATTTCCGGATGGATACTCAACTAATCATCGTAACTGCATTGATCGTGGAGAAGAAAAGTTTTCTGGGATGAAAAGTCATGATTGTCATGTTGTGATGCAGCGCCTCCTTCCATTTGCCTTTGCTGGTCTTCTACCACGTAATGTGCATGAAGCCATTGTAGGTACACTTAACAATTAAATATATTTTATATTTTATTCAATAATGTCATGAATATTAGTTTTTTTGTTTATCATATGTGAATATCATTTTCGTTAATGTAAACTTTGCAGGGATTGGTTCATTTTTTCGAGATATATCCGCGCGATCTCTTACAATAGACGGTATCCAAAACCTGGCGGAAAAAATACCCGTAATACTTTGCAATCTAGAGAAGATATTTCCACCCTCCTTCCTTGATGTTATGGAACATCTACCAATTCATCTACCTCGAGAAGCAGAACTTGGGGGCCCTGTTCAATATCGCTGGATGTATCCTTTCGAGCGGTATATGTTTCATCTGAAGAAGAAGATGAAAAATTTAAGCAGAGTCGAGGGTTCTATTGTCGCACAGAGTATCAATGAAGAAACCTCTAATTTTGCGGAGTTCTACTTTCAACACAAGTCAAAACAAAGAGCCGAAGACCCGCTAGACATGATGACGGATGCGAGAGACCAATATATCCGGTCTATGTTCCTAATATTTTCTCCCAGATTGGAAGACTTAGTGGAAAAGGCAAGAAGCGAAAGTTATCAACCGTTGAGCAAAATCATTTGCATATGTATATTCTCACCAACTGCGACGAAGTTGAAGAATATGAGAGGTATTAAAGTGATTCCATTGAATTGCTTACTTGATCATGTCATATCTATATAATATAACGTGTGTTGTTTACTTTCATAGGATCTATATGGCTCAAATGCGTTATAATCATCCCCAAAAAACAGAGGAAGACCTTATCGAGCTAAAACAAGCAGAGTTTGGACGTTGGTTGCGATATTATGTAAGTTTAGAACTAATTATGTTGATCTTAACATATATATGTATAATAAATATTTTAATTATTACCTACTCATTTATGCAGGTTACGACAGAGTCGTCTAAAGGTTATTTATTTCCCACGTGGTTAGAAAAGTTAGTGCAATTTCCACTAAATGTCGCTCGGTCACATATGATGTATTGCATCCGGGGTTATGCTTTTAAGATTCTTTGAGATGATAGGAGCATGCCGACTTCTGATTACGGGGTATCCACTCAGTCCGGTGATCTCGTATACTATGGTGTCCTTCGCGAGATTTTAGAAGTTCATTATTCAGGAATGTTGGACTTGAGATGCGTTGCATTCTTATGCGATTGGTACAACCCATTAGATGGAAGTGGTATGTGACAGGACTAATTTGGTGTTACATCAGTACATGGACGAAAACGACTCCAAAAATACGATCCATTCATCCTTGCTTCACAAGCAGACCAAGTTAGTTTCATTACTTCTTTTATCTTTTACAAAAACAATTAATGATTAATTTATATGACTTTTGTTAATATTTAATTATTATGGTGTAGGTATGCTATATTCCCTATCCTCGAGTGAAAAATAAGCAAGACCCATGGATTACAGTGACGCCGATTAACCCGAGAGGAAGAGTTTATGGGATATCTGAAAATGATCTTTTGCAACAAAATACCGTTGGTGTAGCTTCCATAGATCATTCCCACGGATCTGTTTAAAAAAATAATTTTACAATGCGGTTTATTTATTCGGACAAATCCGTCGGAAATCCTTCGGAAATTTCCGACGGATTTCCGACGGATCTGTTTAAAAAAATAATTTTACAATGCGGTTTATATATTCGGACAAATCCGTCGGAAATCCGTCGGAAATTTCCGACGGATTTCCGACAGCATCTATTAAAATGTGGTTTAGGGTATGAAATTTTAACTTTACTTTTGTTTAAGTCATATAATAACTTTATCTAATGTATAACAATTGTGCAATCTTATCTAAATTTACTCTAATTCATATTTGTTGGTATTTAGACAAAAATTTAAAATATGGTTAAGCAGTTAGTAGTATAAGTGTTAGTATATAGTAATAGAAATGTTATGGAAATGAATATGTTTGATTGTTAAAATATTTAAGCAATTAGATAACCGAATTGTTCTAGGAATCAACAAATTTTGTGAATGTAACATGTTTAGTATTGATGGATTAACAAAATGTGAAAGGTTAAAACCTAAACCCCAAATATACTCTAAATCCGTCGGAAAATTACGATCCGTCGGAAATCCGTCGGAAAATTATGATCCGTCGGATTTCCGTCGGAAATTTCACGATCCGTGTGATCGTTGACTGGCCAATAGAAACACATGCAAAAAATAATGATAAGTTTTTAATCCGTCGGAAATTTCCGACGGAATACATGTTTTTCGAGAAGGCGCGTTCTTTGACCGCGTAAATGAATATATTTATTAATATTCTGACGGAAAACCCTTTTTTTCCCCATTTCTTCTTCTTCTCTTCCCTCTCTTCCGTGAATCTCCGCCCCTCCTCTGCGAAAAATCGCCGGATCTCCGCCTCTATCAACCTAGAACCGCCGGAATCTCCACCTTTGCCAACCATAACATGGATAACTCGTAAGTCTTCTTTTATCCTTTGATTTTGAATGTTTTTTTCTTGATTTTGTAGTTTTTCTTAGATTTTTCAATGTAGGTTGGGTTAGGTGGTTAGAAGTTACAATTGTAATGAGATTGTTATATGTTAGATGTGAATTTTTAGATGTGAATCGAATTTTAGAAGGTTAGGAATTAGGTTTTTTACATATGAGTTTTTAAATCATTTTTGTGAATCAAATATAATTTTTTTTCTTGTTTAGATTTGGTTTTTGCATAGATGTGAATCGAATTTTAGAAGATTAGGAATTAGGTTTTAAAATTGTCATTCATAATAACCGAATTTTCATTTAAGGCAAAAAAAAAATTGTAATTATATTTTGTGGAAGAATAATGTTTAAATTTTTTAAAAATGTTTTTTTTTAAATGTTTACAAATTAATGTCCAAGTTCATTGGTTTTTTACAGTGATAGTTTTTTTTAAATTTAATTTACAATTTACAATTTTATAAATTTTAAAAACTTAGATTTTATATTATGATTTTATAATACTAACGTTTATATTTTTGTATGTACAACGAATTAACCCCGCAGCAAGTCTCTCAGCGCCGCTCTCGTTCTCGTCGTTCGACACGTACCGAGTCTTCTTCTGATGTTCCAGAGTCGCAACAATCCGCTGCCCGCAGTCGGATTTCGATTCAAGAACTTGTCTAGCAGCCGAACCGGAAACATTGCATCAAACTCGATCCGGACTTCCAAAATGGGACATGGTAAATTCTTTTCTAAAGCATTTTTTATTTATTTTTCTTTAATTTTTTTATTTAAAAAATTTAAAATTTTGCATGTTCGGCTTGACGATGGAAATCAACAAGACCATATTGCGGATGTTTCATACCATGTTGCACCATCCGTATGAGACCTACTCAAAGATGCCACACCACATTAAAGATTCGTGGCATTGATCTTTCGCCGTAAGTTTTTTTGTATGATTATCAAATGTTTTTATAAATTTTTAGTTGAATTATCATACATAATTTTTTCCGCAGCAAGAGTTCACTTGGGATTGGCGGAGGACCCAAGAGGTTCTCGATGAGTTTGATAGGTTCACCGCCTTGCAATATTCAAGAAACATGAACGAGTGGAAGCAAAAGTGGATCGAGCAAAAAGATCCGCCGAAGGATCTCGAGGAGGATGTCTGGAAGGGATTTTGCGAGTATTGGAGTCGGGATAGCACAAAGTTACAATCGGCAAAGAACTCGAAGAACCGGAAGAGTGAGCGAGGAGGGCATTTATGTTCACAACGGAGGCGCAAAGTCCACCCTACGTCAAGTCGCTGAAATGGTAAGTAAATTTATAATTTTCAAAATATTTTACTTATTTATTATATTTTACCTTATGTAATTTTTAAAAAATTTCATAGACATTAGAAGCAGGTGGAGTCGTTCCCGATTATCTCGATGTTATGGAGACGAGGCACACCAACAAAAAAACTGGTGAAGTGCAGGAAGTCGGTGTTCGGGAGGTTGTGGAGAAATGCAAGAAGAAGAAGCTCGATCGCTTGACCCAACTCTCCCAGGAAAATCCCGATAATGGCTCAACGTCCTCGAACGAGCTAACCCGAGATGAGATCAACGACATTGTTCTCTCCGTAAGTTTTTTTTTTATAATTGTTTTTTCTCTTAAATTTTTATTAACTAATATTTTAATAATTTTATTTAGGAAACTCGGAAAGTAAAGGGTCGAACCTTAGGGTTAGCCAATTTCCGAGATTCGAAGGAGTTGAGTCTTCTACCACTTCGGGTTATCGTTACCCTCTGACTCAATATAAAGCTGAGATCGAAAGGCTTACTCAAGAAGTTAAAGAGCGTGATGCGGTTGTCGAGAAAATGGGGAAGAAGCATGAACAGTTGGAGACTGCACACGAATCGACTCATGAAGAGCTACGCCAGATGAAAGAAATAATGCAAGCGCCTTTTCCACATTTGTTTACTAAGTAGTTCGTTTGTTTAGTAAGTTTAAAACAATGTTTTTTTTGTTTTTAGTTTTTATTTTAAAACAATTTCTATAATATAAATTTTATGTTTAATTAATTTTAATATAATTTTAATTTAATTTAATTTTATATATATTTTATTTATTATTTTTTTTAAAACTCACGGAATTCCGACTCCTCGGAAATCCGTCGGAAACGATTCCGTCAGAAACTGTTTCGTGGGAAATCCGTCGGATACGATTCTGTCGGAAATTCGTCGGATCTCTGTCGTAGTCATTTCGTCGGAATAATTTCCGACGGATTTCCGACGGATTTCCGACGGAACCGTTTCCGACGGAATCGTTTCCGACAGATTTCCGACGGAATCGTTTTCGACGGATTTCCAACAACTTTCCGATTAACTCTTTCGAGTAATTTCCGACAGATTTCCGACCAAATCATGATTTCCAACCACTTGTAACCGACAGACCGTTTTGGTCAGAAATCCGTCGGAAACAACCATTTCTGACGGAATTCCGACGAAATAAGCCGTCGGATTTGGGCTGCTCTCTTGTAGTGTTTGTTTGCCTGCTCTTCATGATTTCTTTTTCCCCCAATTTTCTTTGTTCCTTGATTTTCCTTTTGCTTGTCTTCCCTTTTGCATCTTTTTCATTTTCTTGATTTTCTTTTTTACTTGGTATTCTTTTTTCTTTTACAGAAAATAAATCTATTCCAACACTCCCTCTAAATTCATTTTCTGTAATTTTCATTTGCTCCCTCTTGCTCGAATCATCTTCATTTTCATTGTTTATTGCTTCTTCTTCTTTTATCTCTATTGATGTGTAGCAATCTTCTTTAACTGGAAATTTTGTGATTAACGCTGACCCTGCATCTTCAATTTTTTCTGGTTTTGTCTTCTTTTCTTCTTTTGTCTCTCTTGCTTTTTCTTTAATTATCTTCCATCTAATAATGAACTTCTGATTATCTTCTTGAACCTCTATTAGCTTCTTCCAGGTTTTTCCAGGATTGTACATGTCTTTTCATCGAACATAACTTTATGACCTTTACCCAATAATTGTGGCACACTCAGCAAATTTCTGTCTAGTCCTGGAATTAGTAAGACATCCTTTATTGTAACTTTTCCTTTGGTTGCCTCCATGCTAATATCTCCTTTTCTTGCACTTGTAAGAATTTCTCCACATCCAAATTTGATCTTGACTTTGTATGTCTTGTCTAATCTTGTGAAGAACGTCTCATCTCTAATCATATGACATGTTGCTCCACTATCAATCAGCCATGCTCCTTCTTCATAAATCTGACTTGCATCATATGATGTTGCAGTGAAAGACAATTCTCCAAATCTTTTATCTTGTTCTTCTTGGTTTTGACTTGAGTGAGCTTCTGCTTTAAATCTGTTTTTACAGTTCTTTGCATAATGTCCAGACTTGCCACACACAAAACATTCTCCTTGAACTTGTTTGCTTTCATATGGCTTTCCTTCCTTGTTCCTAAAATAACAAGCATCTTCATTATGATTATTTTTTTTGCAGATACCACACCATGGTGAATTTCCCTTTTTGAAGTAAAAGTCTTCCTCATTGTGATTATCCTTTTTGCATGTATTGCACCACTTGTTGGTTCTTTGATGTTGATCTGATCTTTGGTTAAACTTTGTTCCGGTAGATCTTGCATATAGTGCTCCTTCGATTGGTTCATCATCTTCTAAATACTTTGCTTCATGTGAGATTAGTGATCCAACGAGATCTGTCACAGTGATCTTCTTTAGATCTTTTGTTTCCTGCATTATAGCTGCTAACTCGGCATAACTCTTTGGCATAGTGTTTAGTATCTTCCTGATAACTTGATGATTTATCTTCTGTTCTCCAAGTAAACTTATCTGATTCACAATCTCTTGAATTTTATCAGTATATTCTTGAATCTTTTCTCCTTGTTTCATCTTCAGATCTTCAAACTCCTTGTTCAAACCATCTAGCCTCACAAGTTTTGCTTGATAGTTGCCTTGATAGTTTTCTTATAGTCTTTTCCAGAATTCCTTAGATATGGTAGCATAAACTACCTTCTTGAGAACCAAATCTGTCACAGCCATCTGTAACACTTGTAGAGCTCTCATATCTCACATCTCCTTTTCTTTCCATTCTTCTAGTAAATTTGATTCTGTTTTTGGTTCTGGTGGAAGTCATTTCTCGACAGCTTCACATAGCTCTTCAATTCTCAATGTTGTTTTTATTCGAGTAGCCCAAAGCTCATAATTTTGCCCATATTTGGTCATCTTTCAGATTTGGCATGAACTTTGCACGGAACACGGATTTTGCACGAGCTTGATTCTTCACGGACTTGATTTTTTCACGAACCCGGAGTTTGCATGAACTCGATTTTCACAGACCTGAATTCTGCACAAACGATTATGCAGCGGAATTAGTTTCGACCCAAGTTTTGCACGGAAGTATTTTTTTTTCTTTCTTTCTTTCTTCTTCTTAAGTAGAACACTCAGGACCTTGGCTTTGCTACCATGTTGGGATTATGATGAAACACCTTTATTTCTCTTTTAAACCTTTATTTTATTAATTCTCTCTTTCACTTTGATCTTTGTGATCTTTGTGATTTGTGATGTTTTTGGATACTATAAACGTTAAGCCTAGGACTCTATTAATAGAGTTAGGATTCTAAACAAGAATAGTAAATTGCTAATTCCTATTGTTACAATTTCCTTTCTCCTTATTTGCCTTCTCTTCGTGATTTCCTTTTTCCCCAATTTCCTTTGTTCCTTGTTTTCTCTTTTCCATTTTCTTGATTTTCTTTTTTACTTGTTATTTTTTTTCTTTTACATAAACCGGATCTATTCCAACAGGAGTTTCGGTGGATGAGATAAACGAACTGAGAGCTTCTGGTCGTGGATTTTTCGGTTTGCCGGCGGATGAGAAGAAACGGTATTGGAAGGGAAGTTCGGTGTCGGAAACGGCTTGGTACATGACAAGTTTCAATCCTTACATGGAGGCTAAGTTAGAGTGGACGGACTTTATCAAGTTTGAGTATCGTCCCGACCAAGTGGACTTCGCTGCCACGTGGCCTACTGTTTGCATGTATGGCTCTTTCGAGTGTTGAGTTTATTTTGTTTATTTGAATGCAAATTAAAGGAGTATAATATCTAGGAGTCCAAATGGTAACGTATAAATTTTGTTGAAAGTGAAATACGGCTGAATTTTTTTGAACTTTTTAGCAGAATCTGGCTGAATAACTACGAATTCAAATGGTAACCGAGGAATCTAGCTGAATAACTGAAAATATTTATAAGCTAAATGGTCTAAATGATTACGAAATAAATAAAATATATTGCCAAAAGTTTAAAATTTCCACTTAAGTGTTTACTTATCATGTTATAAATTCCAATTTAAAATTTATAAAGTTACAAGTATTCTATTTTTTAAATAACAAAGAATTTTTTATTTATTTAAAATTAACAGTTATTTTCGAGTCCTTAAAGATTTTTAACTATACATCCGAAAACATTATTCCATCGTGTTTTCGTAATATCACATTTATTTTTAGTAGATTTTGTCACAGAAAGAAATAAAAAATATCTTAAATACAAATCTTAAAATCAATAGATTTGGTCACATATCAGTAGGAGTTGAAATTTCTATGTGGAACTTAGATCGCAACAAAGTTCAAAAACAAAAAAAAAACGTAGATCCTTACAGTCATTCACTCAAATAAAATAGCATACAAATTCACTCGGACAAAACGTGACACCCATCTTATACAGTTATTATCATATAATTAGAATATTCAATTTATAAGTTATAACAAAATAAAGTTTAAACAAATATTTCAGTCTAATTTGGAGGACTTAAAAAAAAAGATAATAATTTCCCCAAAATTACATAAAGAAGAAAACAAATTGAATTTTCCCAAATACAGGAATCAGAAAACTATGTTTAAAGAAAAAAAATTATCTTTAACGATCAATTAAAAAAATAACACAAAAATAACAAATTGCAACAAAAGACGTCAAAAGAAAAAACAAATTGCAACAAAAAAAGAGTATGTGAAATTCCTCAATTTAACACTTTTTCTCAACTGGTGTCTATTTATTTTTTTCAGCCACAATTCAGTTAGATTCCCCAAAAATGTTGTTTCAATTCCATTTAGTGCCCTAGTCTTCTAGACATCTTTCATGGGAAGATTTGTTTTAGGAGGCATTTTCAAAAGTTACATTTATTAAGAAAAATATCTAGAGATAATGAGATATGCATAAAGCTTTAATAAAATTTTCTGAAGTTTTCTTAAACCAGTTGTATGAATATTTGTTAAAAAAATCAGAAATACTCACAATACAAATTGTAGTAATTTTATATAACAATTTTTCTTTTTTTGCGTGGTAGTTTTGGATACTCCTCTAATTCTAACCAAATAATAATATGTATTCAATTTAAAGATAAAAATATACTTGGAACATATCATTCAAAAAAACTGCACGTGTAAAATCTTTTTAAAAATATATTAAAATAATGTAATATAAAATATTATTTAATATAAAAAAAGTCAACATAGTTGCACAAAATAAATAACAAAATAAAGCATTTTCTCAATATCTAATAACAAAATAAAGCACTTTGTGCAACCTGAGCACTTTCCATAGGAGAAAAATCTATTATACCCTTAGACCACCTTCATTGCACATCTTTTATAAGTGTCTTTAGTGTAAAAAATTAGAAAACATGAGAGAACATGAGAGAACCGTGTCTTTGTAAAGACACGGAAGACACTTAGAAAACCTTAACGTTGAAAGTGGAAAACTAGTACTTAACTATTCATGGATCTTAAATTAAAATATTATTAAATTTAATATTAATTAAATCGGATGACACCCTTAATTGAATGACCGATGGGGATGTTTTTGCACTCAATTTTTCTATCTAAAGGTAAAACCTTTGTTTCCTTCGTCCCTTTTCCACTTCTTCTCCCTCTCAATATCTACGTGAGATTTCTCTTCCAACACAAAGTATTTTATACTTTTCTTTTAATAATTGTTTGATTCCATCATCTCATTCTTTATTCTTGTTGTCGGTTGTTTCAATTTGCTATGGCAAAAAGGAGGAAGCTTGATTTGCTTAAAAATCTGATTTGTTTCCCATACCTTTTTCTCTATGGAAGAGCTCGATTTCAATTCGTAACAAAGGAAGATCAACGACGAGAAGAAGATCACTTATGAGTCAATGGTGTTTCTTCAAGGAGAATTTTGTTTGTAAGAGATTGAATGCATGTGAAAATCACATGGATCTGATGGAAATCGATGAAGTTCAGTTTTCTGAAGACTTGTGTGAGTTTTGTAAGACTAGAACCACTCGTTCACGTGGATGTACCTCCATGAACAGCCAAATATGTACTCTTCAGATAAAGTTTTTCGATCTGTCTTCAGATAAAGTTTATCGATCTGGTTGGTTGCTTAAACATCTTTACTCATGGCGGTGGATGAGCCGAAGAGGGCATATGAAAAGGTACTATGGACAGATTTCGGTGGACAGGTTATCGTGGACAATTATTGATGCATATTGCAAACTCTCTATTACATGTGATATCTTGATTTTGATACTTACTTTGTTAAGCCTAGCAAATTATCTAGGTTATGTAACTGATACAACAATGAATCAAACCAAGTATTGATGCATATCGTTCTTTGACAAATTTTCTATGTAAGTCTATCATCAAATCAAGAATTATGTTCATTAGCGGCAAAAGTGAATGTGGATATGAAAGAAGTAGAGTAGTGGGTTGTTGAGACTATGCCCATATGAAACGTACATGTGAATACAAGTAGGTGGAATGCCATGTGTGGATGGAGAATGACGACATAGTAGCCATGGAAGAGGAGTTCTGATGGGAATAACAAATATGTAAATAAATGGCATCAAGTGTGTCTGAACGGATATGTTGCGGTGTACTGGACAGTGTGGATGGTATACATTCTCAAAATTTTGGTCATTGTTTACGAGCACACGGACCTAAGTTTGTGTGATTTGATCAAGTATAAGATGAAAGCTAATGCACAATGAGCTAAGTTTGTGTCGTTTTATCCCGTGACAGGCGAGTGTATGAGTATTAGCATGTATACATGGATAGGTAGCAATGTACATAAATCTGTGGATGGTGGAGAAATGCGAATGAAATAGAAAAAGTTCTCAAAAGTTTTAGGTGTATGGTATTAGTGTGTATACATGGACACTGATTCGTGGATGATTACTTGTCTCGAAAATGACTACAAATGCATCCATATCCAACCCGTCCACTAGAATTTATTCGACCATCCTCACAAATAATTCTACTCTATAGTCTCGTCCACGAACACTCGTCCACGAATGCTCGTCCACTTTAATCATCTTCTTCGATTTGATAGTCGAGACATGGAACCAGATAATCATCTTCTTATCTTTTTGATTCACATGATTTCATTTTTATATAAGTGGTCTGAATCCATCAGTAGTCGTCTAATTAATTTCATACATCTCATCCTGTACACCATTGCCACAAAATCAAGATGCGTCCACTTTGATTCATCCACTTCAATCATCTCCTACTGATACCCAGATGCACTGTCATACGAGCCCACGCTCGCCTTCGCCGGATGAGCTCATATACATATCTCGGTCGTTTAATCTCGTCGTCGAATTGGTTATAGATATCGATTTGGTTCGTAAGAGTGTTTCAAATTAAATTCTAGAAAGAAAAAAAGAGAAAAGAGAGAGAGAAAGAAGAGAAAAAAATTCTCAGATTTTTGGCAATTGATAAAGGAGGTGAAAAATGAAGAGAAGAAAAAGAAGAACAAAAAGGAGAAGAACGTGAGGAAGTAGAAGAACGTGAGGAAGGAGAAAAGAAGAAGGAGATGGACAATGAATCAAGGATAACATAGATTTTTCACTTTGAGATAGGACAAACAAAGTACCCTAGTTAGATAAAATACTTTTTTCTGTTACCAAAGTTTGGAAAATGCTCTTTTATGTAACTCACTCATAAAAAATTTAGTATTATTCAACTTATTCCTCTAAATAATTACTAGTTGCACACAGGAATGCTATCACAAATAATTAAATAAATGTAGCTATTTCTACAATTATATTTGAAGAAAAAAAACCGTAGTTTGTGCAATAGAAACACAATGCAAATAAAGAAAATTAGTTTGTGTATTAGATGAAAGTTTTAACAAGGATTTGTGTGGCAGGGAAGAAGTTGTAAATCATTCTCATAGGATGAAGCCTATAGGTAAGAGATTCTTGGAAATACTAATAAACAATCTAAACGCAAGCATAGACCACTCCAAAGAACAAACCCTAATGGGAACTTGGAAGATGAACATCAACTTTTATCCAGAGTGTCCCGAGCCGAAGCTCTCCGTAGGAACCGGTCGTCACTCCGACATCAACACCCTCACACTTCTTCTCCAAGACGATATAATAGGCAGCCTTTATGCTTGATACGGTGACAAGTGGCTCCATGTCCCTCCCGTTAGAGGAGCCACTGTGGTTAACATTGGAGACATACTACAAGTCTTGAGCAACGATCGGTACAAGAGCGTGGATCATGTGGTGATGGCTAATCAGTTTCTTAGCCGGATTTCGTTTGCGTTTTACTGCGGACCGAATAATTATTCTGCTATCGAGCCACTAGCTGAGGTGCTAGAGAACGGTGAGAAACCATTATACAAGAGCACTGTGTATTCGAATTACATTAAATATTTCTTTGAAAGGCCACATACCGGTAAAAAACTATCGAATGGATCAAGCTTCCATGAAAAGAAAAAGATGATGATACGCATTCAATGGTGGTGGAGCCGTGGAGATGTATTTTGGATTTTCAAAAATTCGCTTCATCACTTTACTTATTGTATTGTTACACGCATTTTTTTTTGTCGACTTATTGTATACACGCATTTACTTTTATTTTTTAATTATTTAAAAAAAGATGATGTTTTTTTTTCTGGGAACTTAAGATAAAATACGATTATATGTTTTCAATTGGAGATTTAATTATGTTTTCTTTTATTTTCTTAATTCATTATAGGAATACGTATAACCAAGATTCTACTATAGAGTTCTTTTTTTGTTTTTTTATTTCTACTATATAGCATATGGAATCTATTTTGTATATACGTACGGACCACATCTCAATGTCAAACACTATCAAAATCTCATTCATCATTACACACAAAACAAAAGTTATATCTAACACCAACGGCCACTCCCCATTATTATTTCACTTACAAAAACCCAAGTGGCCGAACCGGCGAACCCTATTCGCCGACCCTACACGGCTACATCCTCAGAACTGGTACAAGCCGGAGAGGAAATTTTCTTGTGACAACAAATTGAGATATCTCCTCCATATTATCAAGCTCTTCCGATTTATGGAATTAATTCCATGTTAAAGTTAAATAAGTCAATGGAAATGCTAGGATTTATTTGGTTAATGAAAAAATTCATGTTTTTTTTCTTCCAATTGAGAAAATTTGAGTACTAAATGACTTTTCTTCCCTTAACATGTTCTTGAAAATCAGCCAATTTTTTTTATCTCAACAATGCTATGCGGTCCCGTTTTGGTTATGCACTTTCTATCTGTGCTAAAACATACACTAACAAAACGATATCGTTTTGTTTAAACGAATATTTATATTTTCGGTTATGTGACTGTTGTAGTTCTATTGACATATCTGAACTACTACAAAGTGGCTAAATTATACGTTGACTTCTTGTCTGTTAGTCAAGCGTTAACGGAGGCTGGCCTGTCCGAGATGAAGTCCGATGTGTAAATCCAGTCACATAACCGAAAATATAAATATTCGTTTAAACAAACGATATCGTTTTGGTTAACTTTCTATTAAAAAAAAACTGTATAACCAAACTATATATATATCCTATATAAGCTAATATACAACAGTTCATATCTCTCTCCCTGTAATCACCAAAATTTCCACATTTTCTTTTAAGGAAAAAAAATCAGCGGAATAGTTCTTGGAATGACCACATTATGAATCTTGCAAAGATATCAGACTCCAAGAACTCGATGTGAGCAGCACGTCCGATGAATGAGTTCAGGTTACGTCCATAGACAGTCATGTCGAAGTTGACGTCGCAGCGCATGAACACCCTCTGCTGATGGGGAGCTTCGGGTGCCGGTCCACGGATTTGGTCCATACAGTTATTCAGCATTTCCAAGAACGCGATTCCCCTTTTCGTGCTGTCGAATGACGCCGGTTGGCACGATTCGATTCTTGCTGAGTGATATGGAACATAACCATCCTGTATTATACACAACAGTCAAATGTTTTCTAAGGTTTTCAAAAGATGTTCTATTAGCTTCAAAAGGCTCAAAGAGTGTACCTGAGGCGACGACAGGAGAATTATGTTTTTGAAATTTTCCAATGTCTTTTGCTGCAAAAGAAAGAATTCAAAACCGGATATTAAAACCGAACAACAAAAATATGTTTCTACAGAAAGCATCGTGAATCAAATGACAAGTTTGAGATCTTTCTTCTCTCTACCTTGCAGAGTTTGTAAAAGAAAGTATGCCGGAGATCAGGATCATCAGTGAGTGTAAGCTGATGAATAACCTGTGTGCTCTTTAACTTCTTCAGGAGCCAAAGACAGGAATTAAACAAGGAGTTTGTACTGTACAGATAACCCAAGTGAGGACCCGAAAGCGATAGATATGTGTGTAGATACTTCCTGTATGGTTCCATTAAACTATCTGAAAAAACAGCAAGAACAATACAAAGATTGGCATTAAACACACAGAAACAAAACTAAAAGTCATTCAAGATTTACCGGCGATTTCTAAGAACATTTACCGGCGATTGCTGTTCTGATGATGACGTTACCAATTGAATGCCCAACAAAACTCAGCTTGATGCTTTTCAAATGCCCGTGTCTCGCATAACTATCCTTCTTCCTCTTGAGGAAAGAAACAACTTCTTGAGCGAGCCTTTGTCCCATTTCCCTGAAATCTCCATGTGTTTTCTCCTCATTCGCCTCGGACATGAGAAACTCTATCTTCGGATCTATCATAAGCCACTGATTCCGGACAAGCCTTAAGTCCAAGTGATGCCCCTACGGAAGCAAATATTAACAAAATTTCTATCAAGTGTGTGAAAAAACAGATCGAAAAACGAAAGGACCTAGCTAAGAAGATTGCTGCTATAGCTTGCCTGAAAACCATGAACAAAAACAACGATCTTTAGTTCACGGGCACTTTGCTTGGAGTTGGTAGCTTTGGTTTCTTCTGTTTCATCATTAAGCAAGCTAGACTCGAGCATATCAACGTGTCTCAAGTACGAATTATCACTTAAAGTGCGTCTTGGTGCATTCAAGACACGTTCAACTATAATTATAGGAACCCGCATAGGATCTCCAAGTATATGCATGTCTTGTATTGAACGGTTGTTAATCTGCACCAACAGTTCCATTGTGACACATTAAAACCAACAGCTTATGAAGCCAATAGGGAACTAAAAATCTAACAGAGAACAGAACAAACCCGCATCTGCGCTATACTTCGACGGTGAAGTTCAGCACGGTTAGCTGCAAGTTGAGCAGGCTGCATCAGAGCAAAAACCGGATTGAGCCAGGCTTCACAAAATTTGGTAAAAAAGAAACAGAACACTAAACTCACATCAGTCAACTTCAACACGCTCGAGGCCCTTTTATGCGCACTGTGGTTTATGATATCACTCATTCCACTATTTATAAAATGATGGGGCATTTCAACCTTTGAGTACACCATCCATATTGACCATTCAGCTCTCCGATCTTTAGTCCAGGTATCACGAAGATATTCCAGTATTTTCGTGTTATTATCCCTATAAAGGACACATGAGATAAACGCCTAGATATGTTGATTTTTTCGGATAGTCTTTTAGGAGATAGCTTAGAAAACGATCTTAGATTAATGAAGTCTAAAAGCAATTACCGGTGAAATCCAAGAAACGTGTTCCATAGATAATGCAGTTGGGTCCCTAGTAAGTGGAATAGACGAGATAGATGATCCTTTGATAGTTCATGAAGCCAGTCATCACTTGATAAATCAAATGTGATATTTAACTTCTGTTCCAAAAAAAGGAGAAAATAAGCAGAAGAAGATGAAACAAAATAATCAATAAGAACCAGTCAGCATCAAAATAAAGCTAAGGACCTCAAGACTGTTTTGTTCCTTGCCTTGTCCTGAACCGGCAACTGCTGAGTGAGATAACGGAACATTGTTCATATTTGATACAAAGTCAGACAAATCAATTGATTGACCAACTGCCTTGCTAAGTCTCTGCATTTCCTCGAGCAAAATATCGCGAGCTCCGAGTAATGCTTTAACAAATGAGACCATTTTCTTGTCAGCAGAAGCAAGCAGACCAAGTGCCTAGTGAATTGACAACCAAATCAATACGAAGGTTTCGAAATCTATACAAAATCAAAAGATTGAAAACTACTGAATCATAAGCACATACTTTCTTGAAAGATTGAACATTCCCGCCACCAACATTTTTATTGTTACTTACGCCACTGCATTAAAACACCTTGAGATATCAACTAAGCATAGAGATATGGACTTAAGAAGACAACATAGTAGATTATGTCGAATCCAAACGTTTTTTTGACAAACCTTGATAAACTTGCAGGTCGTCTGTAAGCAGCAGATTTCAATACACTTATGTGGACACTCACATCGACAAGAACCGCATGAAGCGTATCAAAATGCACTGGACAGTATGAATGCAAGCCTGTGAGAGCTTTTGGCGGAATACGAAACTCGTGAACTGCAGAAGGTAAAGCATCTAAATGCTTCGTTGATGAATTATCCATAGAGGGAGCATACATGAGCTCAAATTTCAATATAGCAGCAGATGTAGCTGACCCCTGCATACACAGAATCATTTCACAACTACATAAATGCAATATCCTTAAATGTTTTACCAATTCACTCTTGATGGTTATTAACCAGTTCATTTCGAGGATTAATTCATTCTAACTATCTCTTTTTACACAGGAAAGAAAACATAACTTTCGAATTTGTTAGAATGCATAATAAGTCGAGATTTTTTACCTCATATCGTTGCAGTGGCAAAGTAAATGAGATCATCATACACAGACGAAAATCTTGCCTAGCATATTTGATGCGGAAGGGCTGTGTTAAGAAACTATTATCTTTATCATCTATCCTCCACACTCCATTAGAGCCGGATTCAGGAGCTGTAAACAAAAACCAATTCTCTTTGTCTAATTATACTCAAAATTGATTCTCACAGCACACAGAACAAGAATAGTAACTATATCTGATTTTCAGGAAACAAACTAGAACTTCAGGATACGGACCTAGGCATGCAATCATTCACACGGACACAACAAGGAAATGAACTTATTCATAAGAAAGCTATATACATAGTACCTTCATACTGAACAACTCGAGAAGGTATACCACGAGTTACGTTATCACCATCCTCCCATCTCATGGTGATTTTTATCTGATACCATCTGAGGGAATTCGAGAAATGATCAAAAACTCGTTGAAGTAGAAGCTTAAAATGTAACCAGAGAGAAAAACAACAAGCTTCAACCATACCCTTGCTGAAAAAGATCAAGGTTATGAAACCTGTGGATATAAATGGCAATCTCTTGAACCGTGTCAACCATCAGTACTGGCTTAACCCTTGCTATGTAAGGTTTCGCATCAAGCGCCTTTGCTTGCCTACTTCTTTTTCTCAATCCAAATAACCATCCAAGACGGCGTAACATATGTGAAAGAAGAAACTCACATCACTTTCTAAAATCTTTGCATGTGTGCTTTGAACCAGAATGATTAATCAACTCTTTTCAAATCTCATTTCTAACTCAATGAGGTATTACACAGCAACAAGCACCTGCACAAAAAAGGGTTATTTGAATTAGATGTAATCTTCTCATATAAAACGTAAACAGATTATGCAAACAATGTAACCACTCGATCATCATCTTCATACAATTTCAGCTTTTAGCAAAAAAAATACTCAAAATAACGAAATTGGGAAACTTTTCGTGTCATTTCTAATACCAAAGATTAGGTCTTGATGGTTTTCAATATTCATCTAAGCTAATGAATTGCAAAGAACAACAAAATCATACCAAAATACCAAATCGGTGCAAAAAACATTTCTCTAAAATATGTAAAAATAGCAGAGACAAACAAACCCATTTTCAGAGTAAAATGATTCGAACAAAAGCTTCGTTTTTTTAAGAATCATTACAGATTACAAACGTAATGAAATTACAACAATCGCAGAGCAGAACAGAACCTGTAAGTTTTCAGATCAAGATCTGACGAAAACCCAGATTGTTTCAGCTTCTGGGAAAAGAACAATGGGACAAGCACTTCAGATAACAATGTGAAAGAACAAAAAAAAAACAGAGGGCAAAAGGATCTGGGAAAACTACAAATGGTTAAAATTTTGTTTCGAGCAATTCGAGGATTTTAATTTTTTTTTCTTTTCTTAAAAGGAAAAACTTTAATTATTCAGATTTTTTGATTAAATGTGTCGGGTAAAGGATGAATGTTCATACGAGAGGAGAGAGACCATCTCGATCCACGCTGTTGTTTTTCCGAATATTCGTACAGTAAAGATCTTTGACCCGCCAAAATTCGGATAACTTGACCAGTTAGTTTTGGGCTTTCTTAATGGCCCACTAACTTATACCCAACCCATATGGTCAGCCCACTAACTTATACTCGAACGTCAAACCATATGGTCACGAATATAAAATATTAATATAAAAATTTAGATTTTAATTAGTAGTAACATGAAAATGTTTTGAAATTCTACCTGATTTTATTCAGAGTTTTCATCTTCTTCTTTTTCATTCGCTCATCAACTTAACAAATCATAAGACATCGTGTATTCACAGCTAATTCAAAAATTCTGCACGTTTTTTTTTTCAGTGGTGTTACAATAATCAACTAATCTAAAACATTAGGTTTTAGGGCTGCAACTGGTTGTGTTTTAGAGAAATAAGAAGAATAATAATGAGTGGAAAGAAATGGGTTGAATAATTTTATGTTCTTTTCAACTTTGTTCTTCTCCTATTTTGTAGAGTACAATTTTTGGAGAAATAAAGCTTATTTTCCTCTAATTTAGTGGGATCCAGTTTAATTTGGAAGAACACTTGTTCCCCCTTAAATGGTAGAATTATGGAGAAATTCAAAGAAATATGTAATTCCTCCCAATTTTATTCCTCTAAAGTGTCAACCAGTTGTAGTCCTCTTAAATGGTACTCCCTCCGTTTCAAAATAAGTGTCATTTTGACACATTTCACACAAATTAAGAAAACTATTAAAAGTTCTGTTTTACCCTTTGTTCACACTTTAAATAAAATAATCTCTCTAATTATTACATTAAATTAGTAGGGTTAAAACTGAATTTTTATTTAAAATTTTGCGTTGGAAATGTAAAACGACATTCTTTATGAAACAAAAATAAAATCTTAAAACGACACTATTTATGAAACGGAAGGAGTATGTTTTTTTTCTTCTAGAAATGAACAATAACTAACTTATCTCAGATTTCTTCATTCCATCACTCACTGCAACATAAACGGTTTGTAACGACGTTTAATATTAGAGTTAATGTTGGTTGCTAAATGACTTAAAAGTAATAACATCGGTTTGACGGAAAATCGGCTTTTTCATACATGAACTATTGAATTAAGTTCAGAATATACATGAACTCACTAACACGTCTTAAACATACATAAACTCGGTTTTTCCGTTAATTCATACATCAATTTGTAAAATTTGGATAATTTATACATTTACCCTAATGCTGTTACTGTGCCGTTTACTGTTTCTGACGTGGATGCTTAGGTGGATAATAACAATTTTTAACCAATAATTATGACTTTTATGCAAAAAAAAGATGATTAAAAACCATCTCAAAACGACGTCGCGTTACTCTTTTTCTTCCTTAGGTTCCGAGAAAAAACGAGGCGATTAAAAAATTACAGACTTTTGAGGGTGAAATTCGCAACAAGTAGCAACGAATCAAGGTCGAAGTAAGGATTAACATCATCTCTGGTGGGATTTTCGTCTGAGAAAATGAGATAATTAGCAGAATTTATGTTTTCATTCAATTGAGTTTTTCTCCGTCGATTCTGAGAATTCGATTCTGGGAATTCGATTCTGGGAATTTGATTCTGGGATTTTGTCAAATTTATGTCTAATTATTTGTTGTTTCAGCCCTCCCGAGATATTATTCAATATCTACTACAATGGGAAGTTTCACAAATCAAATACCGACACTACCTGTGTTGGAGGCGAGGTGAAGACCATTGGTGGCGAGCCAAATGCGTTGTTTACAGACGTGATCGGTAAATTAGGCCTAAACTTGTATGGCCAAAGAATCTGGTATAAACTGCCTTATGAGAGCTTTGTGGAGCTAAAATTTTTGTGTGATGGTGATCAAAATTTTCAGAAAATGTGTGAAGCTGTTTCTTGGACAAGAATGGTTGACATTTTTTTAGAGAAGGATGATGTTGATGATCAGGTGGGCAGTGGAGATGAGACTCGTGGTAATGATATCAATGGTGGGGATGAAACTCATGGTAATGATATCAATGGTGGGGATGAGGCTCATGGTAATGATATCGGTGGTGAGGATGAGATGTGTGAGATGGAGGCTTTTATTGAGAAGAATATAGCAGGCTTCGTTGATGAAGAAGAGCATTGCAATTCTGAGGATACTCCTCCAAACTCGGATTGTGAGGATGGTGATGGAGCAGAGTGTCATGTACGATATGAAACTTACAAAAGTTTCAGTGGAGTAATCAAGTTGGAGCAAATATTTGAGAGCATACATGCGTTCAAAGAAGCCGTGGTTGATTATGTCCTCAAATCAGGGTGGAATGTCAAGTACGCAAGGTGGGGATCTGAGATTTCAGAAGTTAAGTGTTCGATTGATAAAGATTGTCCATTTAGAATATACTGCTCTTTTGAAAAACCAATAGGGAAGTTCATGGTTAAGTTCATGGAGGATAATCATACGTGTAATAAGGATGGGTTTAGCAAGGTATTTAAGGACGAGATCATTGCTAAATTGTTCTTGAATTTTATAAGAAGGGATCCTAATATGAAGCCACAAACAATGCAAGATCAAGTTGAAGATAGATACGATTTGGCTGTCTCACATAACCAATGTAGGAAAGCAAAGGCTAAAGCATTGAAGATGCTTCAAGAAGAGCACGATGAACAGTTTGCAAGGCTAAGAGACTATGCGAACCAGCTGTTAGAGTAAGTAGTGAGATTTATGTGTGTTTTATGAGGTTTAAGTATTGAGATTTATGTGTTTTTTTACTCATAGAGATTTTTGTTGTTGTAGAACTAATCCCGAATCTAGTGTGGAGCTTGGGACAATCATTGGAGATGGAGGATTAGTCCATTTTGACCGAATATATGTCTGTTTTAAAGCACTCCGCGACATATGGCGTGCTCATTGTCGACCCATCATTGGTATTGATGGCTGTTTTTTGAAGAATAACGTCAAAGGGCAGTTGTTGGCAGTAATTGGAAGAGATGCAAACAACCAATTCTATCCAGTAGCTTGGGCAATTGTTCAAGTAGAAAACACAGATAGTTGGGTATGGTTCATTCGCAAACTTAAAACTGATTTGGGTCTTAATGATGGAGAGGGCTTCACAGTTATATCAGATAGACAAAAAGTAAGTTAGCTTCTTGTTGTTTGTTGTTTTCTTATTGATGTGTATCTATTACTAAGATTCTGATTGTTACATGACAGGGTTTGATTATTGCTGTTGATCAAGAATTGGCTAAAGTAGAACATTGTATGTGTGTACGACACATTTACGGGAATCTTGCAAGAGATTTTCCAGGCAAAGCTACGATGAAGAAACTGTTTTGGAAAGTCGCAAAGAGTTACACAGTCGCTGAGTATGAGGACGCCATAAAAGAAATGAAGAAGTACGACATTGGTGTCTATGAAGCAATGATGAAGAAGAATTCGCAAAATTGCAGTCGTGCTTTCTTCACAAGCAATGCATGTTGTGAAGATGTTCACAACAACTTCTCAGAGTCCTATAACAACACAATCAACAAAGCAAGAGAGATGCCATTAGTGGAGATGCTTGAGACAATTCGTAGACAAACTATGGTGCGCATTGATATACGGAAGAAGAAGGCTATGAACCACAAAGGGAAGTATAGTCTGAAAGTGGCTTAAATGATTGTGGAAGAGGAGAAGGAGAGAAAGAATTGTAGGGCGATTCCTGGATCTAATGGACGGTTTGAGGTGAACGAAAATGGTGTTGGCTTTTCGGTTCATATGACAAGAAGGACATGCACTTGTAGGAAGTTTGATATGACAGGGATTCCATGCCGTCATGCTCTACGTGTTTGTATGCTAATGAAGTGGAAAGCTGAGGATTATGTTTCACATTGGTATTTGACATCTAAATGGAGGAGCATATATAGTGACTCTATCATCCGGTTATTGGTATACGATTTTGGGGAAGATCTGAAGAAGCTAGGATTCAAGCACCAGATATTCCAGTCACTCAAGGTCCCAAAAAAAGCAAAAGAGGATTAAGGGGAAAAATGAGTCTCCAAAGAAGAAGAAGACAAAAGGCAAAGGCGTGGTAGAGTCTCCTAAGAAAAAGACAAAAAGAAGCAGGGAAGGAAGGGCAGTTCAGTGTGGACATTGTGGTTTTATGGGTCATAATGCAAATGGATGCTCTAATAGTGGTGCATCAGTTTATAGAAAGCCAAAGAAGACAAAGAATCAAGGAGATACCGAGTCGGTGACTCTTTCTCAAGGAGAAGGGCCAAGTCAACAAGCATAGATTTTCGATTGAAGGTTAGTGATAGTTTAAGATTTGTCTCGGTTATGATAAAGCACAATTATGATATTTCTCTTTTCCGATCATTATAGGTTCGCATGTGGTGTTAAGAGGCTGTTGGACAGTGATGAAGATGAATTCTCTGTTTTTGGTGTCTTCTAAGTCCTTTTTTAAAGCATGATATATGTTTTCTATGATTTGATTTTCCTCGGTTTTTAGGTGTTAAGTCGGTTTTTAGGTGTCCTTTAAGTCGCTTTTCTAGGATTTGATTTGGACAATGAAGATGGAGCCTCAGTTTTTAGATGTTTTGTCCGCTTTTGTTGTTTTGAGAACCTATAATGTAATGAATTCCTTCAAACTCTTTCAATTGGATATTCCAACGCTTACATTGCTTACATCGCTTACATCATAGACTAACATCAAACACTCTTACCAACTCTTACATACTAAAGAAAATACTAAAACAAACTCGTTTATGCAAAGACATAGTAGAGTACAACCATCACCAAACCACACACAATCATATTTTTCAAGCTTCGTAATTCTCTTGCACAGTCTTCTATCTTTTTCTCACAACAAGTTACCACAAATTTCATCTCTTCTATCTCCTTTTCACATCCTTGTACATTTGTTTTGATGGCATCCATGCCTCTCTCATAGCTGTTTACAACTGCCTCACAAGTGCGAGTCTCACCTTCTAATGTACGAATCTCTGATTCACAAGCTTTTAAATCTCTCTCTAAACCACCAACATTCCATTTTAGCTTCTTAACCACATCTTCAAACTCTTCTATCTCTTCTACTAATGATTCATCAGTCCATTTGAACAAATGAGACTTGTCCTTTAACACAAAAGAACAACCAAACATTCTTACAAACACATATACGAGATATGTAATAAATGAGACTTGAAATTTTGACTTACCATCTTGGACCGATACGGACAACAATGGAACAGCCTTCCTGGATTCTCATCAGTCCTTGAAGTTCTCATCACCGTCGATGCACCACAAATACATGATTCCGGTATACCACGACCTTCCATCGTCACGATTTTTTCTGCATGTGAGATTCAAAATCAAGGATTTCAAAGAGAAAAAAAAATCAAACAACCATAATCACAACCTGAACTTGAACCAGATGAAGACATTGGGTTGAAGGAGAAAAGAGGATGACTCGGTGATGATTTGAGGAATTGATTTTATATTTTCTGCAACTATGGCTTTAAAAATCTGCAATTTTTCTTCTGCAACTATGTCGCTCGAAACCTAAGAAGGAGAGTAAAGTGACACAAACGATACTATGTCGTTTTGAGATGGTTTTTAATCATCTCTTTTTTTTGCATAAAAGTCATAATTATTGGTTAAAAATTGTTATTATCCACCTAAGCATCCAAGTCAGAAACAGTAAACGGCACAGTAACAACGTTAGGGTAAATGTATAAATTATCCAAATTTTACAAATTGATGTATGAATTAACGGAAAATTTGAGTTTATGTATGTTTAAGACGCGTTAGTGAGTTCAAGTATATTCTGAACTTAATTCAATAGTTCATGTATGAAAAAACCGATTTTCCTCGGTTTGACCACCGATTTAACATCCTCTGACGTTAAATATATTGGCCTACCAAACGACGTTAAGTTTTACGTTTATTTTGATTCTTCACACTAATAATAGTGGATTATTCTTCACACCAATAACATTTGATTTTAGTAAAAATATCAGAATACATATACCAATAACAGTGGAATCTCAAAATTTTAACAATCATTACAAATTTATCTACCAATAACCTCCCGCTCACTACAAGAATAAGTTCACATAGCTACATTTTTTGTTACAAAAAAAAATTGTAGCTAAATTTTGTTACAATTAGAGAATTTTGTTACAATGAAAGATAAATAAAATTTTGTAGCAAATTTGTAGTTTTTTGTAGAAAGTTTGCTATTGTTTGCGAGAAAGTTTTAGTAGTAGCAAATCTGTTTCAAAACACCACAAAAAAATTCGTAGCAATATTAGTTACAAATTTGCTTGTAAGATAATTAACTACTGTTTGCGATAAAAAATTTCTTGTAACAAAACTGTTTCAAAAGACGACAAATTTTTTTGTAACAAAGTTAGTTACAAAATTTGGTTGTAACATTTTGTAGATAATTTAATATAGTCTGCGAGGATGTTTTTTTGTCGCAAAAGTGTTTCAGAAAACCATAAAATAAACGTAACAAAGTTAGCTACTATTTGCGATGAAGTTTGAATTATAGCAAATCTGATTCAAAAAACCACAAATAGAACGTAACAAAATTTGTTAGAAAATATTGTGTAACAAATGATGAGAAGAATTACAAATACTGATAAATTATTTGTAGATACGTTGCTGCGGTTTGCGATAAAATTTTATGTGTCGCAAATATGTTTCAAAAACCAAAAAAAAACTAACAAAGTTTTAGTAACAAATGGATTTGTAACAATTTATATCAAAAATATACACTTAGACGAAAAAAACACAACTAGTGTCATTGTGATTTTTTCTTTATACAGAAACAGAAAAAAAAATCACTTTGAAAAAAAAATAGAACAACTCTCTCTCTCGACCGTCTTCTCCTCCGATCTACTCCTCCACCATCTCCGATCTACTCCTTCAAGTCTCCGCTGATATGGCTGAACCGTCTCTACCCACCGTCCTCCTCCTCAGCTTCTTCCTCCACCTTCAGTTCCTCCCGACCGATCTTACCCAAACCCTAACTCACCTCCGATTGAAATCGGGATTTGGATAAGCCATCCAATCTTTCTTCTCTGTTTACTCTGATGTCGCCTGCGTCATCCTCTTCTCTCTATCAATGGCGGAGATATCGGTTCTGGGTTTAACAACTCTCGTCGTCTTCTCATGGGCTGCATCAATCTGTAACAGATTCGATTTGATTGCCTTGGAATTCAATGAATTATTGCTCTTTATTGATTGATTTTGGTTTTTTTTTTAATTTGTTTGGTAGACTGCAAAGAGCATATATTTCGAAAAGTCTTCTTCCTATCATTTGCTTCAGAGACGGTAGTCCTCCTCTGCCTGATGCGCCAACCAATGCCCTGAAAGGCTTAGGTACGATTTAGGTAATCTAGTTATGCTTCTTTATCTGCTTGAAGAGATCGCATACCTTACTATTTTGGGGAATTAAGAAAGAAAGTTTTTTTCGTTTAATGTTTTGTAGAGCTAGGACGGATATTAAATGGATCTTTTGAAGGAGCTCAAGATGTTGAGATTGCACAACAGTGTTACCCTATGCAGAAGAATATATTACTGAGGTTGACCAATGAACATGTAAGCTTTTTAAATTACCCCAAAACTTTGTGTAATAGTTAGGACATTTTAAGCAAAATTGAGTTTCTTGTTTGATGTTGTTGCTTACAGATATCTCCTGGAGCTTGGTATGTTGGTCTTTTTAACGGAATTGGGGTTACTAGGACTCAGGGGAAGATGGTATGGGGTGTTAGAATAATTTTGCTTTCAATGATTTTTCAATCTTTTCCTTTCTAATATTACATCTCTGATACATACTGCACAGATTGTTCGCTCCTCGGCGTTTTCGTTTAGTGCCAACATTAGTGTGGAAGGTTGTAAAACCGCTACCATGTGGGTCCTCCCTTATTAGCTTTGGCCTCCGAGTCCACAAGGTCAGAATTGAAATCTCTAGTGGCTTCATTCTCATTAATATAATCATTCTTTCAATAGGAAATTTATCCTCTTTCTATTTTTGATGGCTTGTTGCTTCTATTTTCTAGTGGTTTTCTAAGGACAGTGCAAGCTCTTTTGGATCAAACTCGACAAGATGAGGTACGGTCTTCTAAGATCTACTCTTTGGAGATGAAATGGTTCATTTCTAACTTACTAATTTTGCTCCATATTCTTCAAAATCTAAACTCTTTTAAGTTTTGGTAGTCATGGTATATACACTTTGTGATCTCAATCAAGGTTAGTTGCAATCCAAACATTCATCATGATATGTTATTGTTTCTTTCTATTCACAGACAAAAATCGTTAAACATCTCTCTCTCTCTCTCTTTTTGCAGGCAAACTGTATTGACTCGACGGTTCCAGTAGAAGCTGTGTTTCAGAGTGAAGTGTAAAGAAAGGAATTGTACTAGAAGATGAAGTTGGCTTTATTTTGGTTTGAGAAATTCATGAGTACAATCACCATTACTCTGATCTTAAAAGTTAAAACTATATGACTTTTAAATGTGTAATTTTTAGATTAATACACTTTATTGGCATTTTTTATTTATTGTAATTTAATTTGGTTTGATTTTTTTTTATTTTTTTTTAAAATAGCTACGTAGTATTCATAACCATTTGTGGGCTTTTTCCACATTTTGATTGTAGCAACATTGTAACAAATTGGCTACAAACCGTTGAAACAATTTGTCGCACTTTGTTATGATTTTGGTAGATTTTTGTCTCTTTTTGTAACAAAAACTAAGAAGCAATTTGTAGCTAATTTGTTACACACCATTTGAAACAATTTTGTAACAATTTAGCTACAACATATTTTCTGACAAATTCGATTCAAAATGCCACATTTCACTGCTGTTTCTAATTTGTAGCAATTTGCTACAAATAGTTACAACATCGACATTTGCTACAATTTTATAGTTACGCGTGATTGTTGTAACTAATTTGTAGCAACTCAATTATTTGCTACAAAAACAATTTTATACCCACAAATAAATATGTAGCTATGTTATCATGTTCTTGTAATGGCCAGCTAAAGTCAGTTTCTTAAACGACGCCAACTCGTTTCCAATTAGAAATTTTAAAATCGGTTTATCAAAACTTTAATTAACCGCGCCATATTTTTCGTAGTGGCTGCATGAAATGAGTATTCTTATATAGTTTCACTGTACTAAATAAGAAAATCAAAATGTATAACATTTCAACTTTTCTATATTTACACGATCTCTTGAAAAGATATCATAAGATCGCAATAACAGTCTTGGAAAAAATCTTTCAAAAAAAAAACATTTTTGGAAAAAAGATGAAGAAAACGAAGTTTCGAGTTTTAAAAGGTTTCACATTTGAATATCGATTTGTGAAGTCGATAACTCTTCGTTTGATACTGGCATATTTCCACGGCATCTTCAAAGCCCAAAAGATTAGACGTACCCGATGTGCAATAAAACAAAAAATTCCGTTTTTATCCTAAAAATATCTATTAATTAAAATATGTAGTAGTATATGAGTTGAATTTATATATGGACCATTGTAGATTCCTTCACAATTGTAGGCTAACGCATAAACCCATTGAAGAACAAAGTTGTTAGAAAGAGACACATCTTTTTGTAAAGCTAAATAGAGATGATCGTTAGCATCACGAGTGGCATCTTCATTTGTTTCTCAAGTTTTGTTTAGCAATATATATAATGTTCTTTTCAAACGCAGATTCTAATATTCCATTAGGATGATTTCCTTATTGTTTTCATTTTGTTAATATAGTAGATAAGAATGGATATTAGATAAGGATGTCTGGATGTGCATTTGGCCCATAAGATTATATTTTATTTCTCTTCTCTATGCTCCGGAGTTTAATCTATGGGAATATATATTGGCTTTTGCATTCATATATAAGTGGCATATAATGTAATTTTTAGTAATTTAAATTTAGTTTTATATTTTTCTGAAAGGCTATTTGGTGTTTGATAGTAGAGGAACATATTCCTTATAAATTTATTGTATTTTACATTTTTCTCGAGCATAATAAGTAGAATTATTATTCCTTTCCTTTTATTGCAAATGGTGAAATCTGATAGGAATATAAAGTAAAACATAGTTTTAACCAATTTTATTCTTCTAAAATAATGATCCAAGTTAGGATCGACAAAATTTATTATTTATCTTGTTTCTTAATTGATCAAGTTTTAATTTATCAAGATTTTACTCGGTTTAATCGATTATTTTAATCAGTTTATAACAAAAAATTATATTCATATCCTACAGTTTCTGATGTCTATATGGTTTATATGGTATAATCGAAAATGTACCATATTGCTCTATTTAATTTAATTTCATTCGGTTTTGCTAATTTGAACATCTCTAAACTTTGTTTTCTGTGTAAAACACTCATAGTTAATACCAATAGTATAATGAGATACTTTCTTAGCTAAAAAAAAACTAAAAGTAGAAAAATTAGTTGTTTTATGAAAAATTCAGTATTTAGTTGACACATTTTGAAAATTGAGTATTTATTGACATTTTCCTCTATTTTAAATTAACTAAGGGATACTTTTGACTTTATTATGAGAACTTAATAAAGATGGTAAATATATTAGTATAAAACCCACTATATGCATGAATATATGTTATCCAGAAATTTAAAAATAACTTTTCTTATTAATTTTTCCTCATATAATTTTCCTCATGAAATATCTTGGTTTGTATTTCGTACATTATATTGATGTCCAATAAATTCGATACACCTGCAAAAATCATGATTATTGTTTAACCATGAAGACATCGTATGTTACTATGTTTGGTTTAGAGAATGGATCAGTGTATGTTTTTTCTCCAACAAATACAAAGTTTTTAATCTTTACTCTAAAACAAGAAATTTGAGTGTTGTAGAGAACTAGAGATATGTTTTAAAGTTTTTTTTTTTTTTTTTGAGAGAATGTTTGGAGTATCTTGATGTACAAATACAATGCCTAATTCTCCAATCAAGCACATCTCTACTACATCTAAACTTCTTTGGACAACAAATTTCAGATGCAACTCCAGAAAACTGGAACTCTTTTTAATTCTAAGATACTCGATCTAGAATTATATTTATATGTATTTTGTTGTTGTTATCCACTTATCCGAGTCATACAAATAGAATTTTCGCCTAATTTATTGAGACAAAGATTCATGTTGGACAAATCGTTATTTCTTCCTCTAAGATACTTATTTTGAATGATTGTCCCTTCAAATTTTGTATTTTGTTCTGTTGAAATATCTTTTACTATCATCAAATAAATATACATTTTGATCTTGTATCCAGTAATCCACTTAAGAGTTTTTTTGTTTCTTCTTTTTTAAAAAGAATTTGCAATTTAAATAATAGAAATGTTATAACTATGACTCGAAAATCATACAGTTTTTAAAAAGTTATAAAGGAGAAAATTAAACATACATTTAGTTGAAATACAGTATATGAGAATGAAAGACAAGTTTCAAAAGAGAAACTATAATATTCTCTCTGTTTTTAAATAAGTGTCATTTTTAAATAAATGTCATTTTGACACTTTTCACACATATTAAGAAATCTAATATAAAATCTATTTTATCCCTTATTAATACACTAAACAAAATTCTCTTTCTAATTAATACACTAATATAATAAGGTTAAAACTGAATTTTTGTGTAAAGTTTTGCATTAAAAATACAAAACGATACTTTTTGTAAAACAGAAATTAAAACTTAAAATAACACTTTTTTGTGAAACTAAGAAGTAAGAAAAAGAGAAGAAGACTTTTCTTTGACCATTCATGGTCCATTCTATTTTTTGCAAATTTTGTGAAGGCTTGACAGATTATCTTCGCTGAATTCTCATAATAGATGCGTCTACGGAATCCTCATCTAGTCTAGCATTCATTAAGTCCGATATTTTAACAAATAAAAAACAAATTAGCCGACTAAGCTAGATTTTTAGGAGTTTTGAAAGTCCAAGTGGTCCAAAACCATCTCAAACACATAAATTCGGATCCAAATTTATTTAACTTCTCTCTATGTAGAAGTTACAAGATTGGTAGCTGATTAAAAATATATTTTAATCATATATCTAATGCAAATAGGGAAATTTATAGGCACTGTTTTTGTTTTTCACTAGGCAATGTTTCTTTTAATACAATTATAAATTATAAATAAGCCATTAAATTGGTTGTGTTGTTGTCGTATTATTGAGTGCAAATTCGGCGGTAGTGAAATGGGACAATGTGAGTCAGCCTTTCTTTCTGTCTACTTCTGGCAATTAAGTGGCACATATTTAATCACAAATCCAAAAATAAATGGACTAAACACTATATATTCCCAAGTTAGCTGAAAACAAGGTAAAAAGCGCCCACATACGTGAGCTGAAATAATTATTAAATACATTTAATATTCCTTCCGTTTTATTATACGATGTTTTAGAGATTTACATACAGATTAAAAAATCAATTAATTCTTTATTCTCTCAAAATAAAACATATTTTTTGTCAATTTCAAAACAGTTCAACCAATACAAAAATAGGATCCAAAATTCAAACAGTCAAAACAACAAAAATACAATTTATTTTACATAGAAATTTGAGAACATCAACTATTTTAAAACAAAAAATAGTCTCTAAAACATCTTTTAATAAAAAATGGAGGAGTATATTTTTAGTTATAAAATATATTGTATTTGTTGCTAAAATTATTATTTGATTTGGAGTCTATTTTTTATATACCAAATCATTTAATGATTATTTGTTTTTCAACGTATAATCAATATTTATAATATTTTTAAATTTTGATGAAGTCAAAATATTATAAATTTTTATATCAATTTAAATTAGTCGAATTTGTTTTTTTATCAAAATTAAACATTTCTGATATATTAACTTTTTTTTTAACAAGTTGATATTTTTATAATATTTATTTTTTATCAAGTTAACATATCTATAATATTATAATATATTTATCAAGTTAAAATGTTGTATTATTTTAATTTTAAGTCAAGTTAAAATACTTATACTTATTATTTATATTCTTTTTAAATATATGGTTCAATTAAAAAAAACAAATATAAATTTCAAAGTTTGATGTCTTATAACCGAAGTTCTTTATTCTTATGATTTTTGTTATTTTAATCTTTTTATAATATATTTTGTATCTTCATATCTGATGTACGGCTTTTAACATATTGAATAGTATATATTCATTTATATAAATCAAATCATATAATATTCGGAAAAAGCGCTATGTTTTTTTTATTATATGGATGATGTGATGATTCATTTCCTACAAACACATGATCAAATAAAATCGAAATGGAAGATATAATAATTTTAAATAATTAATATAAAACATCTAGAAGAGAAAATAAGAAGATAGAGAAAGTATGATATGATAAAGATTTTTTTAATACTTAATAGAAATATGATTTTCTCACAATTTAGTATAAGTGGCATATAATGTAATTTTTAGTAATTTAAATTTAGTTTTATATTTTTCTGAAAGGCTATTTGGTGTTTGATAGTAGAGGAACATATTCCTTATAAATTTATTGTATTTTACATTTTTCTCGAGCATAATAAGTAGAATTATTATTCCTTTCCTTTTATTGCAAATGGTGAAATCTGATAGGAATATAAAGTAAAACATAGTTTTAACCAATTTTATTCTTCTAAAATAATGATCCAAGTTAGGATCGACAAAATTTATTATTTATCTTGTTTCTTAATTGATCAAGTTTTAATTTATCAAGATTTTACTCGGTTTAATCGATTATTTTAATCAGTTTATAACAAAAAATTATATTCATATCCTACAGTTTCTGATGTCTATATGGTTTATATGGTATAATCGAAAATGTACCATATTGCTCTATTTAATTTAATTTCATTCGGTTTTGCTAATTTGAACATCTCTAAACTTTGTTTTCTGTGTAAAACACTCATAGTTAATACCAATAGTATAATGAGATACTTTCTTAGCTAAAAAAAAACTAAAAGTAGAAAAATTAGTTGTTTTATGAAAAATTCAGTATTTAGTTGACACATTTTGAAAATTGAGTATTTATTGACATTTTCCTCTATTTTAAATTAACTAAGGGATACTTTTGACTTTATTATGAGAACTTAATAAAGATGGTAAATATATTAGTATAAAACAACTTTTTGTCCTCATTAATATTATTTAATTAGGCAAACTAAGTCTCAAAAATTCTTAATTAATCTTTAGTCCTTTAGACTGATTTAAAGATGTTTGAAATTTTACAAAAGCTCGAACAACTTGATCGGTGACTTCATTTTCAACTTGGTAGTTTGACCATGCTACTCCGTTCAATGAGGAAACGCAAAGACAAACATACTTTTCAGTTATCATGGAATTGCTCGATCACTCTTATGACTCTAGAGGGTAAGAGATGATATTCTTAGGGTTTTAAGAGTTATCACATATTCAAGTGTACATCCTCTATATTTTGATTTTTGTTCTTTTTTATTTCACACGGGATATGAAAAGATAAATTTGAACCACCTAATTCACAACATTGAGAAAGTAGAAAAGATAAAGCATGTAGGTACATACTCTTCAAATAATTGATTTCATCTCGCGTATATGAAGATTCGTTTTTCAATCAGCTGATACAAATAACAAGAAAAGTATTTGAAAATACTCAAGTGTCTCATATTTATCCAATATGTTTAATCTTTTGCTCTACCTTATGTACTAGTTCGGAATAAGTATTTTCTATTAAAACGCTTTTTTTTTTATCAGAAATAAGATGTAATTTTCCTTCTTTCAATTATATTCTCTCCTTTTTTTTCTCTCTCTTGTTTTCAAAAAAAAAATCATTTTTTATCTCTAGTTTTTATACATTTTACATATGTACATTTGGAAGAGATAGAAAGCTTTTCATTTCTGTAACAAATAATCTCTACTCTTTAGCATATTGTCTTTTTCTTTCGAATTTAAATTTAATATAATCATAGGTTATTCAAACAAAAAACAGAAATGGAAAGTCTGAAACAACCCAGATTTGTAGAATTGGGTGACATTCAAATAGAAAATGATTTATAGATTTAAAATTTGAAATAAAAACTCATTTATAAATTCATATGATATATACACTATTAAACTACAAAATTTGTAAATTCAGATATGGGATTAACATTTTTAGATTTTTAGATTGAACTAGATATATTATACTTTTAGAAATCAATTTTTTATAATGTTAGAAAAAGTAATATAAACATGAATCAATCAGTATCAAAGACTAACATGAGCTAAAGTTTTTTTTCAGTCAACCAACTAAAGTATTATTTGAGTCGTGTTTGAACTACTGCGGTCGATAGGGTCTGACTGATAATTTAGAAATATGGTGATATGACTTGAAATGAGAATCCGAGAACCACCACTTTGGTGATATTTGTAAACCAATTCTGTTATTTAAATTAATTTTTATTTTATTGTTTTATGACGGTTGTTTTTACATTTTTGTAACTTTCCAAGAAGTCGGCACTAAAGTTTCATAACGAATACCGTTCATTTTATTCAGAATATGTAAATCAAAATCGATTTTTGCTGCATTTATTGTAGTGTTTTTTTTTTGTCTCCCTGAATATATTTATCCCCTATATATTAATTGAGAAACATTCTCACAAATCTTTTTATTTACAATGGTGTCATTTTGCTGATGTGTCAGCACCACAATTATTCTGACATTTTTTTATTAATTAATCTTAAAGCTTAAATTATTATTGGGTGATATGATAATGATAATGATAAAAAAATTATTATAAATAAAAAATACTAATTTCGTTTTTGGGGAATCGAACTTAAGACATCAAAGACAACATAGAAAGCACACAACTACTTTCACAAAGACATTTCATATGTTTCCCAATCAGTTTCTTTTAGATATCTATACATTAATTTAGATATTATAATTACTTTAATTAAATTAAATCCAAAAAACGAAATGTTTTTTTGGACATGACATTAAATACGGTTTAGTAACTAAATACCGTATAGTAACTAATAAAGGAAATAAAGTAATTATGTACTTATCCCATATATTTTCGCAATCTCTAAAATGTATTCTTACTATGTATGTAACAGAAAAATATATACGTAGTCGAAATCAATCTTTGTGATAATAGAGATATTATTTTAGGTTAGTAACTAAATACGGTTCTTTAGATACGGATTACTTGATTGGTAAGTGCTATTATTAAACTTGATTCAATAATATAAATCTTCTTATTCTATATATACATAACTCATTCGTAATACATAACTTACAAATCGACAGGCTTACCCTTTGATTAGCGTCAAGCATTGGAGCAAAATATGCATTAATATGCAGACCCGCCCTGTTCAATTTTTTTAGAATCAAAATACCAATTTAAAAATAAATGTCTCTAAAGACATATATTAGTGCTTTTATTTTTCGAATCATATTATTATTTATTTCAGATATTGATTTCATAATCTATTTATGATCTCTTCATTTATCTTTCTAATTGTTTTAATATTATACAAATTTTAAACTCTTTTCTACTGTTTTTTCAACATAACAATTTATTATATAAAAACTAAAATAAATTTTTTTACTATAGTTTAATTTTTCAATTAAAACAAACTAAATAATAAATAAATTCAACTTCACTTAAACAAAACTAAATATTATTTTATTAATCCCGTTTGTTAATAAGAATTTAATTAAAATTTAATATTAAAATAATTAGAAATCATTATATTTTAAATCCAAATTCACTTACCTGAAAAAAATAAATCTCTCACTCCGCGCAGGGCGCGGATTATCACCTAGTTTATAATTATTTTTAATCAGTTACGAATTCAAAATTAGGTTTTCGGAAAAAAATTAAGAAATTTTGAGAAATACCATATTTATGATATTATTTTTTTTAAGTATCATTGTTTGTTACTATTTTTAAAAATATTATTTTGATGAACGTTTATAAAAATAATATTATAAAACATGTTTATAAAATTTTAAATTTATAAGAGTATAAAACATGTTTATAAAGATTTATAAAGTATATTCATAATGCTTATAACATGTTTATGAATTCTTATAAACATGCTTTATAAACTCCTATAAATTGAAGTTTTTATACGTTTATAAAAATGTTATATTTGAAAAGGAACAATAAATAGTGCTATTTTTGAAATTTGGTATCATAAAATTGATACTTTTGAAATTCTCCCAAAAATTTTGACATTGAAAATTCACGAGTTCTTTTTTTCTTTACTCGAAATCACTGTAAAACCATTTTCTCAACAATCATTGTAAGTTGATATTGATTTTTCTTTTTGTGGGGTCGAATTTATAGGCCAAACTCTTTCACGTGTCTTTGAATTTGATAAATTATATTTTATCGTAAAGTTTGTAAAAAAAATCCGTTATTTAAAAAAACAAAGTTTGTAAATAATATGAACCTCCCACGTATATTATAAGAGCTAGTGAAATAGACATTGCACTAATTAAAGTAAGAACGAAATTCGTTTGGTCAATTACTTTACCATGTATTGCAACGCCGAAACTACTTTATATTGCTTTACCGATATCGCCAAATTCTTGTAAATAAATCGTGACGTGAAATTTATCTTCTCGAATTGTGTCTCCGATTCAGAAGATAAATTAATGGTTATCATCTTATGTCTCCACTCTCCACAATAAACACAACCACGTTTCGAGAAAAAAAAACATCGATCCGATTAGTAATCTAAAATGGTATGAGATTTTTAGCGGTAAGCTGGATCTTTTAGCGGTAAGCTAAAGTTGATAAGTGCTTATGAAATAGTTAAAAACGGTTAAAAAGCTGTAAACAAAAGCGGTACAAAAAAGCTGAGTGTAATACTGTTATTAATGCTTTTTGTACAACTTTTGTGATTAGTAACTATTAAAACGGTATAAGTCATATCGCAGCTTTTTGGTAACACAATCAAATCCATCACCAACTTGTATTTAAAGAATACAAAATATTAACCAAGTTGTTGTGTACTACTGGTTTCCACATGGAAAGAAATTATCTTATTAGTTTAGATTAATAAGATTGATTTACCTCAACCATGGAATTATCTAACCATTTCCACTTGACCAGTCAAAATAATATCATATTTTAAGCCCACTAGAAAATCCGATAAATGGAATACTCGACGGCTACATTCACTTTGTTAAAAAAAAATTAGCAAAAAAAATAATAATAATAAAGAATACAAAATATATAGAGAGAAGTGTTATTCTAGTTGACAAATACAATAAAAATATTATTAATATTTTTTGGTAACTAATGTTATAACACTAAAATTGAAATCTCGTTTAATAACCAAAAAAATAGTCTTGTGACTTTGATCTTTGTAGATGAAAAAAACTTCAAACCTAAAATGACAAAGATAGACTAGAAATCAATCAACTTCAAAGACTTGAGTTGTCTTATGAAGAATTTCACGACGCTCAGGTCATTAGCATAGCATAATGACTCGTTGGAAAAGACATCACAAACTGATATAATCGGGTATGAAAACTTCTGTCACCACTTGTTGGAAAAGACATCACAAACTGATATACTGTGCTTTTTTCTTTAGTTGTTCATTGATTTGTTTCATATGTCCACGCGAAAGTTGTCCATAGGTGGAAGCAAAAATGTTCCATGCTTCAAGTATAATTGTTGCACAAACATCAAGATGCTGAAAAGGAGCAGAGATCGAACCGCAAAATGCCACACAAATCAGCTTATCCCCACGATTCTGTGTAGTGTATGCAAGATTTGGTTGTTGGCTCTCCATTGTTCTGAAGAATGGGTGATGGAGAAGATGTGTGTCCATTAGTGTATTAACGAAGATCGTGTTTTTGTTAAAAAGGAGCGATACTTGATATAGTTGGAAGAAGTCAATTTGGTGATGTTTTTTGCATTTTTACTGATAGAAATGCATTAACAACTGTTGCATATCCAAATGGGTCAGGTGTTGAAAAATCACCGAAAATAGAGAGAACGAAAACATAATTTTGGTACTTAAGTTTAAAGAGATCGCTGTTCTGTTCTAACTTAAGTTTAAAGACTATACTATGTGACAATTTCCTTTACATAACATCTCACATTACATGAGTTTATAGGAAAACATTAAACTTTTATTATCCAAATAACTTTTGTTAATAATGCATTTAGCAGAGCATTATGCAAATGCTCTTTCCTCTATGCTTTCAGATCAAGCTTTTTTTTTTTTGTTCAAATGCTCATTTCAATTTAAGTTAAACCAGTCTTGAACCGAAAGAGTTCAGAGCAGATTTGGCTAGAGAATCTGCCAACAGATTGGATTCTCTAAAAACAAAGATAGCAGAAAATTCACCGAAAATTAAAGATAGTTGTAGGATATCGTGGAGAATCCCATGGAGCTCCTTCGACTGAGACTCCTTGTTGATTGCTTTGATTAGCTGTTGCGAATCTGAAACGACTAAAAGTTTCAGATCAAGCTTTTTGCAAAACATTAACATCTAAAATATTTAAAAAGGTTAAACAATTATATATAATCACATTTATTTTGTTAAATATTATCAAATTTTGTTACTATTAATTGTAAAATTTATATTTTAAAAATTATCATTTATTACCATTAGTTTATTCGAATTTTAGATTTCAAAGCAATTTTTATCTGAGATGGGCCAAATAATAAGCTAACCGGCACTGCGAAAAGCAACTAGCGGCAGTAAATTTAATTTAAATATAAAAATTATATCATAAAAAATATAATGCGAATGATAAATATATTAAATATTTTCTTGTAATTGTTTTTTTATAATCAATCACAATTCTGTCACTCACGTAAAATGTGTACATTAATCAGAGTATACTGCTTCTGATGCTTATTGCTATTGCTATACAATCATTTGTACTAATGAAGCCCATAGGATTAAAGAAATAGTATATCATAAGATATATATATATTTATTTATAAGAGTGATATAATATTTTAACAACTTTAGTATTATTCACTCATATATGGGATGTATTCAAGTATACATATTTTGAAGGATTTGAATTTTCATAAGTTTTCAATGATTTTGGATAAATTTAGAGAATTTATTATGATTTATTAGTAAATTCATATGCAATATCCTTTAAAATCATGGAATTTTGATCTTTATATTTTTAAGTAAACAGTTCTTCTAAAACACATTGAAATCATTACAAAAACAAATGCCTAAATATTTCTATAAACAATAGATTTGAGTGTATTATTCCAAATTAATAGTATGATAGCTTTGGATTTTAAAAGGTATTTATAAGTATCATTTCTAAAACTATAATGTTAAAAAACTTATATTGATTTGAAAAATGGTTCTATTATCACTCTACATTGCTTTTTTTTTTTTTGTTTAAAGGAAATCAGTCTACATCGCTAGTTGAAAACAAATCCTAAATGCGCAACACACCGATTCATCAAATCCCCTCTCATAGCAGAGGCTTTAGCTGTCCGAGCAGCCTTTAGCTGTCCTAGCAGCTATGCAACACATCTTTCACCTCGGAAAGAAGAAAATCTGTATAAAATCAGATTTTTTTTAAGTGCTTGTTTGAACAATCAACACCGGTATCAGATCGACGGACCTCTACGGCATCCTTTCTGACATCAACAATCTATTTTCATTTTTTCTGTTTATCGCTTTCGTGCATGTAACCAGAGATCAGAATCGTCCAACTGATGCCTTGGCAAAAGCTTCACCTATCTCTCCCTCTTTTGTTTTGGGCAGACCTTTGTTGGGCATTTTGACGTTTGATTTTAATTAAAAAATTTAAGTTGACTAAAAACAAATGCAACAAATACGAGGCATTTTAGTGACATCACGTAAATCATTCTTCTGGACCGTTAGTTTTGCACATAGATTTATTATAAAAAAAATATGTGAACCTAACTATCATAATTAATTAATTAATTATTTTGGCTTAATTATCTTGCATGAACCGTATGGCACTTGATGTTCAATAATGGGTTAAGTGAAGATTCACCACCACAAGTTTTGATTTTTTAGGCAAATAACCCCAGATTCTGAGACGTTACTGAAAGGGCCTGCCTCCCCATGCCATTTGTTGAAAGATTCAATAAATGCCATTATTGTGTATTTAAGTTTTTATTAGTTCTTGAATCTTTCTAGAAATTATGGATTACAGTAGAAGAAAACGCATGTGATTATGTGAGTACACCTAATACGTAACAGGAGACAAAGAAGTCAAACTTTCACAAATTAAGTCTTTTGTTGATCATTATAAAAATAAGACTAGCCATTTGTTATACGATTTCAAAGACATATTGTTCATCCGTTGAAAGAGTTTCATTGAACAAATTGAAACAACTTGTCTCTTCAAAGGTGTTAGAGCTATTTGAAAAATGAGAAGTCTCTTGGGAAAACTTTAATGTTTTTAACTTTTGGAATTCAATTCACTTAGTCATAGCTGTCTTTTTATCATAATTTTAGTATAATGTTTTTCTATAAATAAAAGTTTCTAAAATAAAAAAAATCACCTTTCTTAGTTTATTTCGGTAGTTACTCTCGATAAATAATTTATTTTAAAATGTTATGAAATAACTAGGTGTATTGTATGGAACTAATATAGAACTCCTATATTAACTACAATACTGATCGCTAATAGAGATAGTAACTCAATTCTCTTTTTCTTCTTTTCTTATTTTGCAGTAAACGAGTCACCAAATTTTTCTAAAGGAACACCTGAAATAAAAATAAAAAAATAAGAGGAAAGACGATGGATCTATGTAACCGTCTAAGGTGATGAATGTTTGTAGTTTTTGAAAGAGTTTTTGGCTTTTGTTTTTCAAAAACCATTTTATTTGCCAATCAAGTTTTTTGATAAATAGATTCCCTAAAATTTAGGAAAACTAGTTTTTAAAAATAACTTCCAATTTGTAAGCAAAAACCAAAATCTATATTTTTGGAGTTTTTCTCCCAAGTATTATCAAAAAACCAAAATCTAAAAACTAAAATCTAAAAACAAAAACCAAAATCCAAAAACCAAAAACCAAAATCTAAAAACTAAAATCTAACAGTGCTTTTGTCAAAGTGCATTTGTATTATTTGACCTGATTGTGCAAGAAACCTTTTCCAATTACCAACTTACTAACAGCGATTAGTAGTGATTAACATTTTATAAGGCAACCTTGTAGTAAAATAACCATTGTTTTAACTTCTAACTTTTACCAGCTTTCATCAAATTCAAACTTTTTGTTTTATCTTTTATTTTATTTCGGTCGAACAGTCAAAACTAATTTCATTTGGAGACCAACAGAAATTACAATTATATATGGTATACAATCAACTACTCTCATGGCTTCATGATAAGAGTTGTTTTAACATAATTTCTTCATCAATAAGTAATAAATTTTCAAAACAATGAATAAATCACTTTCTCATTTCCTAAACAAAGTAGCCAATATTGAATATCTTTAGAATTAAATACAAAAATACCAATTTTGGTTAAAATGATATTATATATTCTTTTTATTAGGATATATTTTAAAATTAAACATCTCTAAAATTTGTAGAATGTGTTTTATGAATTTTAGGGTGTAATAAAATTGTATTTAAAAAATTATAAATTAGTTTACAAGTTCTTGAAAGTATTTTTTTGTTAAAATGTTTTTGAAAGTATATCTTTGCGGTTTTGAAAAAAAAAAATACAGTTAGTAAGATTTTGTGTACATTATATACTAAAACTTTCTTTCATTTATATTGAATTGTATTTCAGTATTATAAATAGGAAAAAAAAATCATTGTTTTCTATAATTTATTAGTATATTACTATTAAGAAAAACAATTCAATAATCATTAAAAAAGAATCTCTGAACATTAAAATCCTCCCCCCCATAGGTGGGCTCAGAGTCTGTCTAGTCGAGAAAAATCACACATCCCAAGCGATATTAAAAATAAAACATTTAAAACATTTATAAGAAAATAAAAGTTGAAATTCAACACGTATTTTACGTATACGTCTCGTTGGCATATATGCTAAAAATCTATATATACATATAGAAGTATGTCTCTATATATATGGTATTATGCAAACACAAATCTGTTGACTATAATTGGACTTCATCGTTTACTCTCTGACTTACACATTTACTTATCTTCTTTCTCTCTTTCCTCTCTCTCTCTCTCTCTCTCTCTCTCTCTCTCTCTCTCTCTCTCTCTCTCTCTCTCTCTCTCTCACTATGAAGAGTTTAAACACCGAACACAATCACTCCGCGGCGGAATCCGGCGACGTCTACGCCGGGTCTGATCCCGGCAAGAACGTGGACGACGACGGACGAGAGAAGAGGACGGGGACGTGGCTTACGGCGAGTGCGCATATTATCACGGCGGTGATAGGCTCCGGAGTTTTGTCGTTGGCATGGGCAATAGCTCAGCTTGGTTGGATCGCAGGGACTTTGATTTTGATCATTTTCTCTTTCATCACTTATTTCACTTCTGCGATGCTCGCTGATTGCTACCGTGCGCCGGATCCCGTCACCGGAAAACGAAATTACACTTACATGGACGTCGTTCGTTCTTACCTCGGTATGTGTCTTTTTGTTTGGTTCTCTTTTCTTTTGTTTTACCTTTTTCTTGTAAAGGAGATTGAAAAAATCGACACTTTTTAGACCAACTTAATTTTTTTTTTATTATAAAAAAAAGATTCTTTACGAAATTTCCAATCGAGTGAAAGAAAAAGGTTTTTTTTTTTTGAAGGCATGGTCATGTTTTTTTTAAAAAAAAGGTTCTGTTTCATTAAGTTAGATACTGAATTTGTGTGGTATTTAGTTAGGATGATGCTTGTCGGAAGAATTATACTGTGGTTAGAACAGAAAAAAGTACATAATTATAAGCAATTGTAATGGTTTTCATAAATTTGAGATAAAACAAAACTGGAATTGTTATGAATTTATCTTGGTTCATAGAATAGATGATAAGATAAAATTCGATAGGTTGTGGTTAGGAATGCAGATGTAGTAATTGGATTTTTGGATTTTCTAGAATTTCCTTTAAATCCCTGCCAATTTGATTTTATAGAAAGAAAATCTGTATATTATATTCCTACAGATTGCTCTATATCTTTTTATTAAAATTTGACGGAATGTAAAAACTGTGGTAACCGTCCTTTTAATTTTCTAATTATACACTATGGTTGTTGAAATAATTAATTAGGCTTGGTTATTTTTTTCACAAGGATTATATCTAAAACAATCTAAAAGTATGTTGTCTTGCTCAATATAAATTCGAGAGTTGTGCAACCGATTAGTTGTGTGGTTAGGATTGTAGATATACGTAGTAAATGAACTTTTTTATATCTAGTGTTTTTTCTAAAAATTTCTGCGATCTTGGTTTTACCGAAAAAAGAATAGTCCTACAAATTTATTTTAAGTAAAACATTGACTTGAATGTTAAACACTTAAACTGTCGTAACCGTCCTTTAATTTCCAATTATACACTGGTGGTTGAAATAGTTAATTACGCTGAAACTTTTTTCTTCAGCTATCAATAATATCTCCAACAGATTGTTAATATATTTATTAATTAATTTTTGTACGGTTTATAATGACTAAGCCGAGGAAAACATAAACTAAAGAACATCTTGCTTGACATATGAGGCAAACGGTTTTGGTAGTATTAGCATTATTGTTGGTTTTGGATGTTGATGGAGTATTATATATAGTTCCGTGGAGTGTTTTGTGTTTGCTTTATGAAACAGAAGATTAATTAATAGCATAAAAACACAAGTAATAAATAAAAATAGACTCCAAATAATACTTTGCAATTATTGAAAACTGACAGGTGGTAGGAAAGTGCAGCTTTGTGGAGTGGCACAGTATGGGAATCTGATAGGCATCACTGTTGGGTACACCATCACTGCTTCTATTAGTTTGGTGTAAGTCAACTATGTGTGAATATGTTATTATTACTTTATAACCGTTGCCAAATGTACAGTTCATTTTCTTGTCACAATGGTGACATAGATTTGTTTCAACTTGTTCAAAAAATATTGATGTGGCTTATATGGTGTTTGTGCAGAGCGGTCGGGAAATCGAACTGTTTCCACGATAAAGGGCACGGTGCAGATTGTGCTATATCGAATTATCCATACATGGCGGTTTTCGGGATCATTCAAATTATTCTTAGCCAGATCCCGAACTTTCACAAGCTCTCTTTTCTCTCCCTTATGGCTGCGGTCATGTCCTTCACTTACGCAACTATTGGGATCGGCCTAGCCATCGCGGTGGTCGTAGGTACATACAGTTTCCTTAAAGATTGGATTAGTAGCAATAATTGCCATTGTTAACCATTGGTTATTAAATTATGTTTTCAAAACACCTATAAGTAGCAATCGGCACATAATTTAGTATAACACACTAATTTGTCCACTATTAGTATTAAAAAATGATTTATATCACTATTTAGTATAATATAATAATTTGATTACTAGCAATATTGTCATTGTTATTACATTTTTTTCCCCCAAAATATTGTAGCAATCGGTAAATGACTTGGTCCACTATTATATTTAAAAAAATGATTTCTATCACTATTAAATTCCATTTCGTCCAAAAAAAAATCACTATTAAATTCAAAAAAAAAAAAATTCGATTAGGAGTCATATATAAGGCCTAACAAGATTACAAAACTAACGGTGGATATGTCACAATATGATGAAGGTGGGAAAGTTGGTAAGACGAATCTGACCGGTACGGTGGTAGGAGTTGATGTAACCGCAGCTCAGAAGATTTGGAGATCGTTTCAAGCGGTTGGGGACATAGCGTTTGCGTATGCTTACGCCACGGTTCTCATCGAGATTCAGGCAAGTTATCAATCAAATTTCTTTAAGAGTTTTATTATGTTTGAATATGAACCTCTTGATAGAATTGTGGTAAGAGATTATTGACAATGACAATCAATTCCCCGTGGACCACTTTTGTTTGCTTTACACAAAAGAGTCAAAAAGAAGAGAATCTGTCTTTTAGCTAAAAGGTATTACATGTGCTTATGAGTTATGAAAGACAAGAAGTCACATTCAAAGATATTGTCAATCTCTTCTCCACAGCAAACAATTGATATAACTCTTATCAACAGTGTTAAGCTTATTGAGTTGACATCACAACTCACAAATTTTGTCTCTTAACGATCGTAGTTTTCACCATTTAATTAAAGTACGGTATTTGGTACCATAGGGGTATATGTGTCGACTAGAGATAATGACGGTTAAATAAGATTAATTATTACCCATGAGACAAAAATTAGATTAACGTGTATAAATTGTGGATTTTCATACACTAACCGGTGAAAGCCTTATACTTCTTGCAGGACACATTGAGATCTAGCCCATCAGAGAACAAGGCTATGAAAAGAGCAAGCCTTGTGGGAGTATCAACCACAACTTTTTTCTACATCTTATGTGGCTGTATCGGCTATGCTGCATTTGGAAACAAAGCCCCTGGAGATTTCCTCACAGATTTCGGGTTTTACGAGCCCTTTTGGCTCATTGACTTTGCAAATGCTTGCATCGCTGTCCATCTTATCGGAGCCTATCAGGTAAAAACCAAAACAAAAACAAGAAACATCGGTTTTTCGCACCTTTTCTCGTTTAGCTAATGGTGAAAAAAACATACGTACGTTTTCAGGTATTCGCGCAGCCGATATTCCAGTTTGTTGAGAAGAAATGCAACAGAAACTGGCCTGACAACAAGTTCATAACTTCCGAATACTCGGTAAACATACCTTTCCTTGGAAAATTCAACATCAGCTTCTTCAGATTAGTGTGGAGGACAGCTTATGTGGTTGTAACCACTCTGGTAGCTATGATATTCCCTTTCTTCAACGCGATCTTGGGTCTGATCGGAGCAGCTTCATTCTGGCCTTTAACGGTTTATTTCCCGGTGGAGATGCACATTGCACAGACTAAGGTTAAGAAGTATTCTCCTAGATGGATTGCGCTGAAAATGTTATGCTGGGTTTGCTTGGTCGTCTCGCTCTTAGCTGCAGCTGGATCCATCGCAGGACTGATAAGTAGTGTCAAGACGTACAAGCCGTTCCGGACTATCCATGAGTGAGTTTGTGATCCATGAGAGAGTCCTCAGGAGAGTAAAAAAAAAATGTAGTAGTCTGGTCTTTCTTCGTAACTATTTGGTGTCTAAATCCAATGAAAATACTTTATTGCTGAAAAGTCCTCATGAATGCCTCTGTATCCACAGCTTTCAATCTAATACATATGAGCCTTTCACAACTCTTGCAAAATTGATTTATCATATACACCATAAGAGCATAACACAATTCAAATCCATTTTAAGGGGATTATTGGTTTAATTCATCTAAAAGTCTACGTAGGAATTGGAACCTTCATTGATTTTAAAATTAAATATGTTTTAATTGACTTTGTAATTTAAGCAATTCATTTTAGGGGACTACTTAGGAGGACTTTTATTCGTTTTTACGACCAATTTTTTTGTAGGCCCGAATACTAATGCGCTTGTGGACTTTCTAGCCTTAAGGCCCTTACACTATAGAGTCCCTACATTACATGATATCTAAAAGTCCTTTTCTGAGTTTTAACAATTAGTCAGTCAATGCTGATAAAGTTTAAAAAGAAAATTTGACAACATTTCATTTTTAATAACTTATGGATTTTTGGATGTATTATCTGGCGTAAATAAATCAATTCCAACCAAACTGAACTTAAATGAATAAATTGATCTAAAAACCGAACAAATTTTAATCTGGCTATAATATTATCTTTCTGATATGAATGAATATCACATACAAATCGCGTTGGCAAAAGGGTATTTTCCATTTCGGTTTGAAAAGACCCATGCAAGTTTTTTTATGCTGTTAATGTGTATGTGATATTCATATAGTTGTGATCGGATATAATAGTTTATTTTTTAATCCAACGTAGCTCAAATGTTTGTGTCGACTCTTGATGTCGAAATCCTGCTAGGTATAGAAAAGGGGTATAGAATGGATCCGAGAACTTTCTTATTAATGAGCGATATCAACGATTACAAAAGAGGGGGACGAGCTCGTCAAAATGATTGAGTCGTTAATGATTTCTGGAAAATGACTATCTCTCGAAAATGACTACCTCTCAAAAATGACTACCTCACAAAAAAGGACATCCTCTTTAAACGGGTTTGGTGATTAGCACAAATCCCGAGAGAAATTCCGTAATCTGTGCGGAAGCGAATCTCCTGTCACATCGAAGATACAGTACTATTTATAATGATTTGAGGCGGTGGCTTTTAGCAGATCTAGCGGGCTTTTCGTCGAATTGGGCCTTCTTTTGGGCTTGGCCGGCCTTTTACCATTGAGTTGACCGCGGTTGACTTTTGTTGACTTTTTCTTAATGGACTTTTCATGTCTTTTTGGGCCAGATCCCATGTTGGGCCGGGTCAATTGTTATGGGCCCTGGGCCCAGTGCCCACAATGAGTCCCCCCAGTTCGTTGAAGGAGAACGTTGTTTGGATTTCGACGGATTCTTCGAAATTGCTGATCTAGCGTAAACTGGGGTTGGCTTCAGATGACTCACTTGAATTTTTCTGATGTTCCAGAAGTTTCTCATATGCTTTTGACGTGGGTCCCACGAATTCTTTAGGTCAAAATGTTGGATACTCTTCTCCTTTTACTTCTCCTTATAAATACTCCCTTTCCATTTTTACTCCCTTTGGCTCTCTCTCTCCAAGTTGTTGCCAAAGGTAACTTCTCTCTCTAACTTGTCTTTCTTTCTTTTTCCCATTTTTTTTTGGTCGGCTTGTTTTTGGATTCGCGAGCGTGGGATCGTCGTTTTTCCTGGTGCGATATCTCGGGTTTTAACTTCTTGGTCGGCGCTTCCACCTCGTCGAGACTGCTGGTTCCGGGCCCCGATTTTGAGTTCAATATGTTGTCGATTTGAGCTCGGCGGTTTGAGGTTGACCGGCGAAGCTTGCTTAGGTTGGCGAACGTTGAAGTCGTGAGATGTTAGATCGGCGTTTTTGATAAGCCGTAATTTTGACTTGGATTTGTCAAGTGGGCTTCGCGAGTCGGGATTCGCTCGGTGGCATATATTTCTTGACCGGCGAATCTGGTTAACACCTCGGTTAATTAGATCGTCGATTTGGTTGAGGCCGGCGATTTTGACGAGTTCGGCGGTTTGACAAGTCGGCGGTCCGGCTCGGATTTGATTGGTGGAATTTTGTTTGGACCGGCGAGTTTGTGATCCGTTAGTTTGGGGTCGGCGATTTTGAGAGGTGCGGCTCCGGCTTGGTTTCTACCGGCGGTTTTGCAAGCTGGATTGTCGTCAAGATTTTATCGGTGTTTCTAATTCTTTTGGCCGTCATCTTTGTCTTGGGTCGATTTCGTTTGGCTCGGGTTCCTCGACGATTTGAGTTGATCGGCGGATTTGGACCGGCGAGTTTGGACCGGCGAGTTTGGCATCTCGATCACTAGTTTGACGTTTGTTGAATCCTTGGACGGCGAATTGGCTTGGATTGACCGACAGGTATGCGTTCGTCGTTTTGGGGTTGATTTCTTGGACAGCGTTCGCTCGGATGGCGCTTTCGGTACTGGTCATCGATTTTCGGTCGGCGCTTCTACCTCGTTTTAAATTGCCGAGTTGTCGGGTTTTGAGTCGTCGATATTTATTTGGCCGTCGAAGCTTGCTCTGACTACGGGTTTGGGTCGGCTGGTTCGACGGGTTGAATCTTGCTAGAGGTTTTGGTCGTCGATTCTTTTTCGCCGACCTCGACGGGCTGATTCCAGTTTTGCGGGCCTTGGCCGTGAGATCGTCAGATTTTTGACCGGTTATTCATCCGTTGTTTTGAGTTATTGGGCTAATAGCTTTTCTTATTGGGCAAGCAATTTTGAAAACGGGCCGGTATGTGGCACTTGATGGGCCGTCATTTTTGAAAGCTGTTTGGCCGGCATTTGAGGTTTGATGGGCTGATATTTGAGGTTTGGATTGACCGTCGGGTTCTGCAAGCAACGATTTGGAGCGAATTAGGCCGATGTTTTCGCTGTTTTTTATCGGCGTTTTCCTGAGTAAGGTTTTTTCTGGTCGGCTTTTCGCTGTCATTTTTCCTTTTTACCGTCTTGTTTCTTGAAGTGGCTCTCCCTCTCGGCCGTTTCAGGTTCTTCTTTTGAGATCGTATTATCGATTTCGAATCAGTTTTAACTTGGTTCGTTTATTTCGCAGATTGGTGTTCGGCAATGAGGTCCCCTTCTTTTGATTAAACGTCCTCTTCTTCGGGATCGGATGCAACCTTGAATGGTGTACAACCAGTGTCCTATCTTGTTGGTACATATACATTGAGGACCTTTTCTCCTGGCGGAAGCGTAAAGATTTTATCGGGGCCTACTTCATTAGTCTTGGGAGGTCCATCGGAACCGTCTAGATCGACGTTTTCGGTATCGGTTCCTTCGGGGTCGTCGTCGTCTTCTCCTAGTTCTTCCGATCTCGCCAAAGGGGGCATGGCTGATGATGATGATTCGGAGGACGCCGTGGCGGATGAGGAGGATGTCGTCGTGGGCGAGGATGAGGAAGATTATGGTCTAAGTTTGATTGTCGAGGATCTCGCGGCGGGTCTCGACGCGGGTAGTATTGATGGCAACCCTGATATCGGCGTAGAGCTAGTGCCTGGTCCGCGACTTGGGGATGAGGATTTCGCCATCATCGAGACCTCGTTGCTTCGTCTTCTTCGCGGCTTCCCGAAATCTTTATCGGCCTCGGAAATGTTGAAGAAGCTTCAGTCGAGGTGTGGAGTTTCAGGCCTAGAACTCCGATCCCCTGAATCAGACGAGCGTCCTTGGACTCCTCCCCCGGGGTGGATATGCCTCTATGAGTTCTGGTTCACTCATTGCCAGTTGTGGTTTCCTCTTCCCATGCTTTTGGTGGATTATTGCGAGGTTAGAGGGATAGCCTTTACCCAGGTTTGTCCGGGAGCTATTCGGAACATAGTTGGGTCGACACTTTTGGCAGCCGAGTGCGATGTTGAGATGAATCTGCGTTTCTTTAAAGAGATATCGAAGATAGGTTGGAATAAGATGGGAACGCCGGGGACCCTTTCTGTGACTATGAAGCCCGGTCGTAAGGTCGTTACTGGCATCCCAAAGAAAGCGCATAATTGGTCGGGGCGCTATTTTATGCTAAAGTAACTGAGGCGGTGGTTCCGGACGTCCATAAGAGATTCATGCGCCGTTGGAGCGCGTGTTGTGGTAGAACCAGAGTTTTATTCTGAACTTTGCTATGACTTGGACTGTCTGATTTATATATATATATATTTTTTTTTGGTTTTGCAGGTGGTTATCCAATTGATAAGCCGCGGCCTGTGAACTTTGTAGAAGACCTTAGGAAGATCAGGCAGTTGGGAGTTCAACAGTGGCCATCGATAATTGAGGCTCGGAGGAAAAGAGATTTGGCTCGCGGGATTAGAGGTTGGTGTTCGCCTCTTTTTTTTTTTATATATGTGTATACTCCTTCTCCCTCCCTTTTTTAAAAAAAAACAAAAATTGCTGAGTCTTTTTTGCAGTGAACTTCAAAGTGCCAAAGACGAAGAGAAAAATGGACAAGCTGTTGTTGGACGCCCCGACGTACTCTGTTCCAGCGATTGGACCCTCTGGCACGACTCCGAGTGGCCGTCGAGTTGGTGAGAAGAGTAAGAGGGCTTCAGGTTCGAGGACGTCGACTCGTGGAGATGGCACGGTTTCGGGTCTGCCGGGGCAGGAAGAAGCCGGAGACGCGCCGTCGAGAAAGGAGAGAGCCGGTAGCGCGCCGTCTGGTCGTCGCGTGGATCCTTCCGCTGGTTCGTCGAGATCCCAGGCAGAGGTTCCTCGGGATGTGGTGATTGGGTTGGAACAGGTAGGAGGGGAAGCTTCGACGAGGGGGGTTCAAGGAGGGGGCGGCTCCAACGAGACTCCTGAGCGCGTTCGTGACTACTCCTTTTCGTACCAGTATTCGGGGAGTGATTTATTCGTCAAAGACAAGGAGGCTTGCTTGGAGTTGTTCCAGAAGATCAAGCATACTGACAGAGAGCTTCCCCCGGTTGACGATAATTGTCTCGGAGGGAGGATCCTTAAGGACATCGCGACGTGGTTCTCTCGTGTAAGCCTTGCTTTGTTATGTATTATTAAGGATTCCGTGTCTTCTTGGTGCTAACTTTTTTTGTAAAATTCATCACTCTTATCTTTCCAGGCGGCGGCTTCTACGAACCAGCTAGACTTTGTGCTGCGAAGGGCGTTCGGAAAGGCAGACGAGCGGGCTAAGGCAGCTGTTGAGCAGTGCGAGGTCCTTGAAAAGAGGGCGGTTGATGCCGAGGAGGAGCTTGGGGCTTCCCGGGAAGAGGTGGAGACCCTCAAGGCTCAACTTGCGTCTTATGAGAAGTGTTACGCCAAGGAGAGGTCGGCGCGAAAGAAACTCGAGGAGGATAGGTTCTGTGAGAGAAAACGCATCCGTGATTCGGTTCTTCCCAAGTACCAGAGGCGTTTGGAGAAGTTTTCGAGGTTCTGCGCGAGGCAGAAGGCTGTTCATAATTTTGTTTGCCGTTATGGTGAGGCTAAGGGAATCTACGACGCTTTCAAGGGTCTTGAAGACGGGGAACTCCTCTTCCGGAAGGTGTGCTCGATCGGGTGAAGAATGACAAAGGGAAGATGAGGAATGACGCCTTGAAATTGAAGGTCGAGAAGCTTGGGGAGGATGATTTGAAGATGACGTCGGTCGATGATTGGATGGAGCGTTTAGGAGACGTGGGGGTTGAGGCTACTGTGGCCGAGTATGGGACGAACGCGACGTTTATCACGTCGGAGGTTGTGGATACCCTCCGAGGACGCGATATCCAAGAAACTTAGTTGTTTTAATTGTTGTTTCCTTTGTAGTGTATTCCGAACGATTTATTCTCCCTCCCCCCCTTTTTTTTGGATATTTTGTGTACGGGTGTGGACCCTTATTTTCAGAGTTTATGAGTACTCTTTTTTTTTTTTGAATATTTTGCATATGGGTGTGGACCCTTTTTCGGAGTTATGAATATTTTGGAGTTTAGACTATATTTCATTTTGTTGCGAGCGTAGCTCGGCTTATTTTGTGAGATTCCCCTCTTCCGTGATCGAAATCGTAACGTGCGACGTGCTCGACTTATTTTGTTTGTTTCGATCACTTCGTGCGGACCGGGGTCCGGCTTCATCGATTCTAGGTGCGAGGCGTAGGCTCGGCTTATCCTGTTTAATTTGTGCGAGACTAGGCTCGGCTTTTAGAACCGACGAGCAAAGTTTTTAGGCTTAGACATCGAAGGCGTGGATTATTTCACCACCGCATTTGTGCGGAACGCGTTTTAAAAATTGATCACTTGGCCAGGGTGTCAATGTGTTTCACCAGTTGGTCAGCGTTTCTAAGATAGATGAAATGAAGTAATTTTGATTTTTTTTTTTTTTGATATAGATGGACCTCCGAAAAGGCTGCCTACGTAACCTTATATAGCGGATCAAGCCTGATCGTAGTTCACATTATAGAAGTACACCTTTCAATAGAAAAGAAAGGTTGGTTTGTCGAAGCCGCTTCATCAGTAGTAGTAGCGCTTGACGTGCATGATGTTCTATGATCGTGGGATCGCCTCTCCTGTCATGGCTGTTAACTCGAATACTCCAGGTTTGACGACCTTTGAAATGATATAGGGTCCCTCCCAACTTGCGCAGAGTGTGCTTGCGTTTAGTTCGCGTGTATTTTCAAAGACCTTCCGGAAAGATCACCTTCCTGAAAATGCCGACCTCGGATTTTCTTGTTGTAGTATCGGACGGCGAGTTGTTGATAATTTTGAATCCTCAGCAGGGCTTGATCGCGTTCGCCTTCCAACAGGTCGAGTTGATCCTTCATCATTTCGTCGTTGAGTTCGACCGCTCGGGCGACCAAGGTGTGTCGGAGGCCGGCAATACCTACTTCCGCTGGTGACATGGCTTATACTCCATGTGATAGAGAAAAAGGAGTCATGTTCGTCGATCGGCGTGGTGATGTCCGGTGCGACCACAAAACGCCGTGCAATTCATCTGCCCAGTTTCCCTTTTTCGAATCGAGGCGCTTCTGAAGGCCGGCAATGATTGTTTTGTTCGTCGCTTCGGCTTGCCCGTTGCCTTGAGGATATTAGGGTGTAGATTTGCTTAGCCGAATCTTCCAACGTGCACATAAATTTTCGAATATGCCTGATGTAAACTGGGACCCGTTGTCTGTGACGATCTCGTAGGGGAGTCCATGTTTGCAAATAATGAACTTCCAGACGAACTTCTGAACGTCTTTAGCGTGGATCTTTGCGTATGACTCAGCCTGTACCCACTTGGTAAAGTAGTCCGTCATGACTAGAACAAAATGCTTTTGTCGAGACTGTGGAAGGGGTCCGATAATATTCATTGCCCACCTCATGAAAGGGTAGGGTGCCGTGGAGGCTGTTAGCAGTTCGGAGGGTACCCGGATTGTTGGAGAATGCCTTTGATATTTTTCGCATCGAGCTGTGAATTTCTCACAATCGGTGATCATGGTCGGCCAAAACATCCCATGCTTTTTGATTTTTAGCGCAAGGGCCCGTCCCCAGGAATGGTTACCGTCTGCTCCTTCGTGAGTTTCTTTCATGACGTCCTGTACTTCGCTACCATGTATGTAGTTTAGAAGCACCCGAGATGCGCTCCATCAGAAGAGATTTCCATCAAGAAGGGTGTAGTGGGCGCTTCGTGGTCTCTCCAATCAATGTCGACGTGTTCGCCGACCCTGTCAGTCGGTTCGCAATCCGTTTCGCCGGCATCCTCTAGGCCTTCGTCGAGCTCGGTTATAGCGCATACTCCCTTCTGTAGTTCGATACTTGGCTTAGCGATACCCTCAACGGGTATCAAGCGGCGCAATGTTGGGTGAGAAGTTGATGCCAGGGCTGCAAGGGCATCGGCCGACGAATTGTCGCTTCGTGGAATCTTCGTGAGAACGAAATTGGTGAAATCTTCGGCGAGTTTTTTAACGACCTGAAGATAGGCGTCCATGCGTTCGTTTTTTGCTTCGCATTTGCCGTTGAATTGATTGGCGCCGAGCTGAGAATCACAGAAGGCTTGAATTTGTTTAGCCCCGATTGCCTTTGCTAGACGCAAGCCAGCGATAAGTGCTTCATACTCCGCCTCATTGTTCGACGCCGTGAATTCGATGCGAAATGACTGCTCAAGGATTTCACCAGTTGGCGATATCAGCCTGACCCCGACTCCTGAGCCGTTCCGTGATGATGAACCATCGACGTAAAGGGACCATTTTTCGGTAGGAGAATGGTCGTCGCTCGTGGAATCTGGTGGTAGCTCAACGAGAAAGTCGGCGAGGACTTGAGATTTAGCACATGTCCTATTCTTGTAGTCGATATCGTATTCACTCAACTTGATCGCCCACTTTGTAAGTCGTCCGGATTTATTTGGGCAGTGCAGAATTATTCAGAGCGGTTGGTTTGTGAGGTTGGTAATTAAATGTGACTGAAAGTAAGGTCGTAATTTCCGCGCCGAGGTGACCACAGCTAGTGCTAGCTTCTCCGTCATTGGGTATCTGCTTTCTGAACCGTCGAGTGTTTGCTTATGTAAAAAATTGGTTTCTGCTCGCCGCGGTCTTCTCGGAGATGAACGGCAAGTGGCGAGTATGCGTTGATTTTACTGACCTAAATGAGGTCGACTGTGCTTCCTGTGTTAATCAAAACACGCGTGACTTCGCAATCTCCGATTATTAGTTCGACGATGACAAGGTCATTGTGTGGGGTATCCACTCCTTCGAGGTCATCCTCTTCGAATGATATATCATTGCGAATCTTTAGCTCGTCGTCGGCGTTACGTTTCCATTTTTGTGCGGCGATAGTCCTTCGTTCGTAATTTTTGATAGACCGCACCGAGTCATTGCACGTTGGGAGTCCTCCCATTATCATATTGATTCTCCGTCTCGCTGGAGCCTGGGGGTTTCCTTGTCTCTGGTCGTCGAGTTCGCGCTTTGGGGGTGTCATGTCGGCGTTGACTGGTCCAATCGGCAGATTTGGTAGAATAAATGCGGGTTGTCGCCTGGCTTCTTCATGCGCTAGTCTGAATCGTTCTGCTTCGTTTCTCAGTTGTGGGGCTTCTCGTCTTTCGTTTAGTCGTGGTGTTGGGTTGTCACTTGACTCTCTGAGCTCTCTCTTATAACACGCCAGCAAGTCATTTTCGAGATGGCGGCACTCTTCATCGGAATGTCCGTAGTGTTTGTGGAAGGAACAATACGGTTTTGACCCGCCGGATGCATCGTGTTGATTAGGTCGGATATACTTGTTTGATCGTCCACCATGATGTTGGTTAAGTTGCGCGTCCTCTACGACGAAAGTAGATGATCTGCTGCCTCTGCCATTTCTATGGTAGTTACTGTCGAGGTGTTGACGCGGTTCATAGTAGTCTTCCTTCAGCTTCTCCTTCGGACTCTGCGCTTTTGGAATGGCATACTTCTTAGCCCTTTCGATTTTTTCTTCCTCCATCTCAATAAAGATGGTTGCTCTGTGGAGCGCGTCTTCGAGGGTATGCGGCTTATTTTTCTTCATCTCCTCGTAGAAGCTGGATTCATACCAGAGCCCGTTGCGCAGCGCTGGAATCGACGCGCTGTCTGATATCGACACCTTCGAAACAATGTCCTTGAATTTGCTAATGTATGATCGCAGAGACTCCTTTGGGCCTTGCTTCAACGTATATAGGTCGGCCTCGCATGCTCCCTGTTCTATGTACATGGAGTAGTGTTTGACGAAGGCCAATGTGAGGTCTTCATAGCTATTGATCGAATTCACTTCGAGTTTAGTAAACCAGCTTAGAGCCGCGCTAGTTAGGTTCTCCACGAACAGTTGACAGTACCCTGCGTCGCGCTCTTCGGGAGGGAACTGGGTTCGGCATGTGGCGACGCTGAATGTGCTTATAAACAGCATAGGGTATGTCGTCCCGTCATAGGCCGTGATCTTGATCTTGCCCGGATGCCGGGCTGTCGAGTTGGTTATCTTGCTCGTGAATGGGGTATTCTGCGCTTCCTTGAGTACCCGATCTATTTCTGGCGCCGAGCTCGTTGCCTGGTGGACTCGCAAAGTCATCTGTTTGAGTTGTTTTTTGATGCCCTCAAGTTCGCTGCTCTGGTTTTGTTGACGTAGGCCGTTGATGTTGGCTTGTCATTGCGCATCTTGCTCGATCTGTCTTTGATCCGTCCGCTCTTGGTCAATCGTCGGGTGGGGCACTCTAGTCTGTTCGGTGGTGTTGGCTACCCGGTCCCCGAACAGGACTCGTTGTAAGCGCGGGGTAAATGTAGTTCGCCTCTGTGTCTGGCTCCTGCCGTTGGAGTTGTGGAGGTCGTCAATGCGATCGTGACAAACGTGCTGAGCTGAGGCCAACTCCTCGAGTCGATCATTCGTCTCGCGAGTGTTGTTGTTTATCTGGACGATGAGCGTTTGGAGTAAGGTCGAAATATCAGACTCTGGCGATGTGTTGTTCAAGGGTGGTTCCAACCTTCCAGCGCCTGTCAGACTTGCTGTCGCCCTGGCCGCCCTTGTCGGATCGGAGAAGGACGTTCTTGTTGCTGTCAAGAAAGTCGGTCCTGTCGGTGGTGTGTAAGTTCGGTACGCCGAGGCAATTAAGGTTGGCTTTGCTGTCGCCGCGGCAGGGGTCAGCGTTTCTGACGCTGCGTTGGTCGGCATTGCTGAGTTCGCGTAGGTCGGCGTCTCCGGTGCAGCTGAGGTCGGCATTGCGGATGCCCCGAAAATCGACACCCATGTGACTGCGGAGGTCGGCCTTGCCGAAGTTGAGGAAGTCGGCCTTGTCGGCGCTGGAGTCGTCCCCTTTGTCATCGTTGAATCTGCTCTTTTAAGGTGTAAAAAAAATTCCTTTCCCCACAGACGGCGCCAATTGTTGATGCCGAAATCCGGCTAAGTATAGAAAAGGGGGAATAGAATGGATCCGAGAACTTTCTTATTAATGAGCGATATCAACGATTACAAAAGACGGGGAAGAGCTCGTCGAAATGATTGAGTCGTTAATGATTTCTGGAAATGACTATCTCTCGAAAATGACTACCTCTCAAAAATGACTACCTCACAAAAAAGGACGTCCTCTTTAAGCGGGTTTGGTGATTAGCACAAATCCCGAGAGAAATTCCATAATCTGTGCAGAAGCGAATGTCCTGTCACATCGAAGGTACAATACTATTTATAATGATTTGAGGCGGTGGCTTTTAGCAGATCTAGCAGGCTTTTCGTCGAATTGGGCCTTCTTTTGGGCTTGGCCGGCCTTTTACCATTGAGTTGACCACGGTTGACTTTTGTTGACTTTTTCTTAATGGACTTTTCATGTCTTTTTGGGCCAGATCCCATGTTGTGCCAGGTCAATTGTTATGGGCTCTGGGCCTAGTACCCACATCGACTTTTTTGATAAATGAGCGCAAACACGAGAATACCTTTTCTTCCACGTATATTATACAAAATCGATATGGTTTGTCTCCCGGGAAAATCGTCTTACCAGCCAAATTGGATTTAATATATAGAGTTTGTTGACAAGGAAAAAGAAAGAAAGAGTAAGAGAAACAACTTAGAGAAACAAGTTTGTTAATAAGATTAGAAGTAAGTGAAATTAATCAAATAATAGTTTGACACAAGATAAGAACCAAATATAATAAACCAGCTACTATTAGATAGGTAAACAGAACATCTACGATCCTAATTCTGTGGCATCTGCATGTCGTCCTCATTTGAAAATCCGAATTTACCCGATCATGATTTTAAAGGAAGTGGGACAAAAATTTCCACGTAAGGAGATATAACACAAATGTCTGAGGAGAGACAACGAATCTCATCTTTCCCTGGATAATATTTAAACAGTCTCAGCTTAGAAACGACCACCGGCATGAACCACCTATTCCACTTACCGGGGAAACAAATCTGTGGGTTAAACGTATGGAGTAAATCTTGCTCCATCTTTCTTTTACTGCATCTGTAACACCCCGACCGTCCCCTACCGGCAAGTCACCCATCCCTCCGTCGGGCTCGTGGGCCCCGCCCCTGTCCGACGGTCGGTGCGTTATTTTTCCCGGACCTCAACCGACTGATTTACTTATCCCTGCAATCACCACGTGACATTTTCCCGTGTTTTAGCCTCACTCACACAGTTCCGCAGAGGACTTCCCGGAAGTCACCCATCCTAGTGCTACTCCAGCATAAGCACGCTTAACTCTGGAGTTCTCTTAGGGTAAGCGACCGGAAAAGGTAAGTGCACTTTGATGACATAGGTAGCCAAATCAATCCATTTAAACTTATTAAAATAAGACGGGCCCGGGTCGTTACAATTCTCCCCCACTTAACGGGAATTCGTCCCCGAATTCTTATCCCGCCAGTGTGAACCTTAACCCTCAAACCCCCAAGACAGTCTCGTGGGACGGAACCAGTTTGACTTCCCTTGGCTCTGATACCACTTGTACCCCGACCGCCCCTACCGGCGAGTCACCCATCCCTCCGTCGGGCTCGTGGGCCCCACCCCTGTCCGACGGTCGGTGCGTTATTTTTCTCGTGGCCCGACTGACTGATTTACTTGTCCCTGCAATCACCACGTGAGCTTTTCCCGTGTTTTAGCCTCACTCACACGGTTCCGCAGAGGACTTCCCGGAAGGTCATCCATCCTAGTGCTACTCCAGCATAAGCACGCTTAACTCTGATGTTCTCTTAGGGTAAATGACCGGAAAAGGTAAATGCATTTTGATGACATAGGTAGCCAAATCAATTCATTTAAACTTATTTAAATGGGCCGGGCCCGGATCGTTACAACATCCATGATCAGTATCTCTAGCACCCATTCAGGCCCAACTTCTTTCGTTTTCGCTATGGCTAGACGGTTCTCAAGGTTCACTATCTGGGTCTCGTACGTGATCCACCGAAACCGAACTAAAACGTCATGGAACTTTTTCTTTGTGAGGATCCAAAGCTAGTAATTTGTAACCCTTCTCCATGTGTAACCCATAGATAGATGATAGATCCATTCACACAGACCGGTTTGCTTCCTACTTTGACCATGAGGAAGTGGTGGTTCGAGTTCTCTCCATTCACCAGTTTCAACATCAAGAACACTAAATTCACGTTTTAGGAAAGAAAAACACATCCTCACTACTTTATACCTCCCTGTAACTTTGTCTCACGTTCATGCAAACCTTCTATAATTAAGGTTCCTTTCTTTTTGTCAAATGTTTTTTTCGATTTTTTTAAAGAATAATACACTAGAATAGTTTTGAAAAGTGCTTTATTTATTATAATAGTCTTTTTAAAAAAAAAACTTTGGAGAACATGTAATTGTTTTTGAAAAACTTGTTATTCAATTACGAAATTATCATTATGTATAATTAACTTAATTGTAATTATATATAATTTAATAATTTATTACAAAATAAAAATTTAGTAATAAATTTTTTTTTTTTTATAAATTTTAAAACAAGCAATCGTGACCGGCGTTTGCAACTGGTGTTTGTGATCGGTGTTTGTGACTAGCATTTACAATCGGTTTTTGCGATCGGTGTTTGCGTTTGGAATTAAAGTAGACTTTTTTGGTTTTTTAATGTTATGGTAGAATTATTTGCAGTATAAAAATTATACATCATTAGTGGTAGATTTATTTTGAAATAATCTTGTAAAACAAAATGGTCGTAGACGCTTTTTTAAGTGATAGTAGGTTTTTTTGTAAGATCTTGAAGTTGCATTAATTTTTAAGACCTTAAAACCTAAGTTATAGTTCTATGTTTTGTTTGACAACGGATGAAAATTCTTAATTTTTATGAGTTTTGTAAGGATCTTCAAGTAGTGTATAACATTTGGGTTAATACATTGTATTTGAGTGTCTTAATATATGCTTGTTTTGCGCCAAAAAAGTAATTTTAACCAAAAACAGATTAATTAAAAACAAATGATATTGTTGTCTTACATAACCAAAATAAAAGTACATATTACTAAATCGTAAAAGTATTGAAAATCATTAGAAGACTAGTTTCATAGGCACACAAAAAAAATGACATTATCACTTCTTCCCACGAGTGTGATCACGTGGAATCAATTTAGAAACAATAGTGTTTTTCTAAGGGGCAAAATCATCTTTTACCCATATCAAATAAAATGTCTACCATCTTGTAAACTCTACTGCAATATGTAACAATAAATATATCAATTGAAAACTATTTGAGTAATTACAAAGATTGTATAAATCTACCATAATTATTAGTAAATTTACCGATGTTTAACAAATCTACTAAACACTAATACGAATAAATCTACAATCATTTCTCTCAGGAACCTACACCAAAATCTCCAATAATAACTCTACTGTCATTAATAATAAATCTACCACACCAAAATAAAGCTACAAGTCAAACACCATAAATCTGCAATCACACCAAACACCATTTTCATGTCTGATAAATCTACCATTATAAATAACAAGTCTATGAATTAATAATCAATTACCATCAAAGACAAAAAAAATTTACAAATCTAATAATAAATCTACTAGGAAAGTCAATTTTTCGAGTTTTAACTTCATCAGCCATATACAATTTGCCATCATTAACATTAAATCTACCAATCTAATAAAATAATTTCCATTGCATAACATCTCTACAACTTCACAAAAACAAAAATACCAATTAAGTGACTTTTACTAAATCTACCGTTCATTACTCTACAAATAGAAAATTTTTTACGAAATATTCTTAAGTTTACCGTAACTAGGTCGGTAGACTTTCGTAATTTGGTAAATTTTTTGTTGTTTATGTGGCAGATAATAGTAATGCCAGTTTTGTAATTATGTTTTTGCCAACAAAGAAAATAAGAATATAATCGGATTTAAAAACTTTAAAAAACTATTGTAGATATTAAATAATTCTAAGTTTATTCTAAATTCAAATCCAATATTGCAAATCTATTTTAAGAAAAAACCTTTTTTATCGTTTCAAAATTTTTTCACTCAGTTCATTTCACCTTTAAAGAAAAAAAAATTGCTTTAAAAAATTAAAAGTATCTTGTTCCATAGATGCTTCCTTGTTATTTTTCGAAAAAAGCTTCCTTTTTATTTCAGAACAAATAAAATACATATGATCATTTATTGTTAAGGAAAAATATATTAATTTGATCTTTGATTAATTAGCCGTGATGGTTTCGTCTTATCAAACCTGAATGATACAATAAACAATTTTATCAAATAAAAAATGTATAAATTTTTACAGTAAACAAAAATAAATGGATGTGGCTTGAAGGTATGTTTGACTGAAACACCAAAACCCCAATTAATTTCATACTAGGAAGAGACATAACTAATTGGCTGTTGAGCAATAAGCAAGAAACTAGTGTGACAATTAACACCATTATCTTGTTTTTCCTCTGAACCATTGTTTTTAATTAGTGAATAAATCACTTAATTAGGAAATTTTTTTTTGATCAGATGAATCTGTATTTTTGATGGTGATGGATAAGTGTAGAAGCAAAGATGTAATAGTGCTATTTAGCAAAGATGTAATAATGCTATTTATAGCGTTATAGTAATGAAAACTTTCGGTACATATATCACTTCTAAAAAAAGTTTCATTTCTATGTTATCACCTTTTGAAATTCATTTATGTATGGGGAACTTTTTATTACAAAAAAACATATTTATTACAAAAAGGTCATCTACGCAATATTTATAAATAAATCTGCAACCTTTTAAATCTGGTTGCATTTATTAGTTATATATTTTCTTTTATATAAAATACTCCCTCTGCTCCTAAATAAAAGATGTTTGGAAAACTTTTTTTTTTTTAAATGTTAGATGTTTTTAATTTTCTATTATTAACATTAACATTTATTTTTTAAAGAAAAACTTAAGTAATAACTAATTAAACAAAATTATAAAAGTCTTTGTTTAAGTTTTTTTAATATGTGTAAAAATTTCAAAACATCCTTGTTTAAGTAACAGGGAGTAACTCATTTTGTAGATAAAACTTTAATAAAATGAGTCAATGTACTAATTCCTTAGCTATTTGAAAAAGAGCATTTTCAATTAACTTTCCTCCTAGGATTAGAGTACAAAGGAATAGTTTGCTTCCACTCCAAGCTATCCAAGTATAAACAATTAGAAGAAATTAGCGAGTTGGAATCTCTTGGCCAATCTTTAAGGTTTTGTTCTTCCTCGCGATGATAACCTCTTACCTTATTTTTCCCTTTTTGTTTCTCGCAAATTGTATGACAGATTTTACTTTAAGTCATCAACTAAACTAACAACTAAGGGCCTAATATTTTAGAGTTGATAGGCCAAAAAAAATAATATTTAGACTCCTAGTTTATTTATTTTAGAAAATACTGGTAGATAGTGTCAATTATGATTTTTTCTTTCTTTTTTGTATGTTAAACGAGTGTCAATAATATGTTCAGGTTAATGTTGGATCATACTCGTTATATAGGATTGGAATATCCCTAATATCTGGATGCAATCACCTTTGGGCTAACCGGTTTAGTCGTTCCTCTCTTTTGTATTTTGTTAATATTTTTTCTAGATTAGCACAAAGTTTCGGAAAGTGACTCATAACCCTTTGATCCGAGGATTAGACTATGTTAATTAGTTTTTATTCTGAACTTAAGGTTTTCTATTTTTAAAGAATTCCCTAGTAAAGTTAAAAAAAAAAAAATCCATATAGACATCAATTCAACTGCACGTGGGTTTGTTTGTTTTTTTGGTAAAGGAACTGCACGTGGGTTTGTTTGTTAATAATTAACAAACAAAGTTTTAGCTTTTGTAGTTAGTTAAAACTTAAAACTGAGCAAACAACATTTACCTTTTGTAATTAGTTATTTATCATGGCTTATTCGTTTTCTAAAAACAAAAGCAAAAAACGATTACTGCACATAGATATGACTGAAAGTGATCAGCAATCCATTTTCTTCTTCTTTTTCCAATGCATATCCGGCTATGTAAAATGTGACATATCGCACTTAAGTATATTTGAGACAGTTTTTATGGTTTTTTTGTTGTGCAACTTTTAATCGTTAATATTTGTGTTTTAAAAGGAAAAAAGTTATTTAATGGGTTGTTGCTAAAGAATAAACATTTTATAAAATAGCAGATCTTTTTGTTTTTTTTTTGTTTTTGTTTTCCTTTAAGGAATATTATTTGGAAGACTTCCTAATTTGGAAAAGATTTCTCATATTTTCTAAACCTTTCTAATTGTACATCAAAAGAAAAATGTGATTATTTCTTAGAACACAGTTTGTTTTTAGGATATATTGAGATATTCCTTTAAAAAAATTGTAGGCTGTAACGGATAATAAGAAATTGGAATATAAGGAATAAATAGAATAATTTTATATGAAATAAAAGAAATAGAATGAAACAAAAATTAAATTCCATTCATTCATTACTATTTTTAAGTGGAATATTTTTTCAAAAAGATTTGTTTTTTTCTCTATGGAATGAATGTAATAAGTGGAATGATTTTTCATTTTCTTTCTTTATAACTGGTAACAATTTTGTATAATTTCATGGAGTACTCAATTCCACATGATTTTATTTATGAAAATTACAATCCAATTACAGCCGTAGACTATCCCATACTATTAAAATCCAGAAAATCATTGAGGTTCATGAAATAATCGGATATTCTGACATAAAAGATTGGCTAATCGGCCTCACATTTTTTCTTATGACGATTGTAATTTTTTTTTTGACTGCAAATACTCCATGTATTGAATTTAAAATCCGAAGAAGGTAGGCTCTAAGGCCAGCCATTTCGGAATACAATGGTCTACATGGGAAAAACAATACCACGGGCTTGCGCATTCTTAGCGAGTCTATCAGCCCAGACATTTAGTAAACGAGGGATAAAAGCAATAGAGAAATAATTCATATTCGAGCGCAGGTAAAAGAATTCTTCCAATTCTGTTGCTAAAGCCGGCCATTCTTCTTCTTCCTCTATTAGTCTAACCAACTGAAGACAGTCAGACTCGAAAACCAGAGATGGGATACGCATCGCCATTGTTGATTTCATAGCCCAGAGGAGAGCTTCAAATTCCGCATGCAAGGATGAAAGAGCTTGAGCTTTTGCAAAAAGGCCAATCATACGGCCCCCATCTTCCAATTCTAGCATCATTCCCTCCCCTGTCGTACCTCCGTCCCTAACCCATGACGCATCCACTTGACACTTCGAGTACCTTGGTCGAGCTTCTTCCAGCTCCGACGACCCATTAAGTAAAGGGCTTCTCGGGTTTTCTCCTTCCTCTATTACTATTTGCGCAACTTTCCACGATTCCCCTTCTCGTACAGCTAGGTCTAAAATATCAAGAGGTAGGATGTCTTTATTATTGAAGACCTTTTCATTTCGAGCTTCCCAAGTGTACCACATGATACAGGGAGAAATTTCCAAAGATCTCTCAGTCACTCCCTGTTCTTTGGCGCGTCCTAAGAGATAAGCAAAGTTTTGAGAGATAACCGCACAAGGGAAAACTCCAAGAGGGGAAGGGATCGCACTCAATGCCCACGATTGTAGCGCTGGAGGGCATTCAAAGAGTATGTGATTGATCGACTCTTTTTCAGCTCCACATCGTTGGCATCGACGGTCTGTCCCGCAATGTCGGTTAACCAGTTGATCATTTGCCGCCACACACCCCGAAAGAGCCTGCCACATAAAGCGTTTAATCTTTCGTGAGGTTTTCAGAGACTAAATTTTACTCTTTAGAGGAGTAAAACTAGGCTCTAATACCGGTGGCATACCTTCTTCGTCTCTCATTTGAATCGCTAATTCATATCCGGTCTTGACTGAGTACATTCCGGATTTTGTATAAGCCCAGCAGAAGCTGTCTGGCTTATAGGCTCTACTCGGTCTAATACTCCTTATTCGTGAAATGTCTTCCGGATCAAACAATTGGTGCAGGAGGTCAATCCGCCATGTGGACGTATTCGGGTCAATCAAATGATGTACATACAAGTACCGATTCCTCCATTCTTGAGCATCAAAAGCTGGTCTAGGCGGATAGACCAGGATCTAATTACCATACCACACTCTCGTACTTATCCCCGAGTTAATCGACCTCCGCAGGCCTTTTTGGAGAAGTTCTCGACCCGCCATAATACTCTTCCATCCATAGAACGGGTTGTTCGCCTTTTCCACTTCCAATGGTGTTGATTACTGATGCAGCAACATCCTTACCACCATGATTCCAACGGCTAACACCTTTTAGCATATTTCTTTATTTCTGGTTTTATTTACTTATTGGCAATTTCCTTATTTCTAGATAAAAATCGTTGGTTTTTGTTTTCCTTTTTAAGAACAGGAAAGATCTTCCAAAGGCGGTTGTGACTTGGATTGAATCTCTATTTATAGTGCTTTAGCTTTGCCTTGTAAAAGCAGAATTATTGAATAAGAAAAAAACAGAGAGTTATCTCTTTTCCTTGAAATCGATTTGATTAACGTCATCCCTTTCAAAAAGCAGGTCTTTAGAGGTTTGAAAACCCTTAGATTGAGCTGAACCCTGCTCGTACCCTCCATCAGGTTGGTATCAGAGCAAAACCTATCCCGTCACCATGGCAAGACCTCGCCGTGATCCACCACCACCGACGGAAGCCAAACTTACCCGCCAAGCCCTCGCTCGACTCCAGGATCAGGTTCAACAAATCTCTGCAGCGATGCAAACGCTGACGGCTCCGCAGGCTGCAACACACCAAGATGACCACCACAACAATTCTGATGACGGAGTTGAGAACCCCTTTGCAGCAAACAACTACAACCCTATTGTGCAACACAACGTTGATTGGCGTTGGGAACAAGGGTTTAAATCTGAAATCCCTGAGTTTCACGGTGGCCCCACTGCCGAAGAACTACTCGATTGGATTGTGACTGTTGAAGAAATCCTTGAGTTTAAACATGTTCCTTATGATCGTTGTGTTCCGGTCATTGCAATGCGTTTTCGAAATCAAGTTGCTGCTTGGTGGACCCAAATCAAAGCTTCTCGTGCTCGTTTAGGTAAACCGAAGATCATGTCGTGGGACAAATTAAAGAAACACCTCCGCAAGATGTTTCTACCTTATAACTACGATCACATGATGTTTCAAAGTTTACACAATCTGCGACAGGGAAACCGCTCAGTTGAAGAATATGCCACTGAATTTTTTCTTCTTCTCACGCGTGTTGATCTTCACGATTCCGAAAGTCAGATCATAGCTCGTTTTGTTGGAGGCTTACGTCAACAAATCCAACACACGTTGAATCTTTTTCACCCTCTCTCCATTGCCGAAGCTCATCAACAAGCCTTAACTGTCGAATCTCAAACCAAAACAAACTATTCTCCATGGAGCTCCTCACGACAGCCTCGTACCTCCCCCATCTCCGGCTCACCTACAACCATTACTCCACCTATCAACGCTCCTCCCGACACAACAATTGCTACACAAGACCGCACTAATCGCACTGGTACTCTTCGTTGTTTCTCCTGTGGCGAATCCGGTCACCGAATGTCCGCTTGTCCAACACGTAATCGCCGAGGATTACTGCTTGATGCTTCTGGTCGTGATGTGGAAATTGAATATGATGATCTCATCGATGACTCTCCAGAAGAATTGGAAGCCGATACAAGAGTGTCGTTGATGTTACGTAGATCTTGCCTTGCGCCACGCATTCAAGAGGATTTTCTGTAACGTAAAATCTATTTCACTCTCGTTGTACGATTGGCGGCAAAGTTTGTAAGCTCATCATTGACTCCGACAGTTGTGAGAATGTTATTGCCTCTGATGTAGTTCTCAAACTAGGACTTAAGGATGAAGAACACCCACATCCTTATAAACTCGCCTGGTTGGAACAAAAAAACGACATTCGTGTCTCCCGTCGAGCATTGGTTGCATTTTTAATCGGCAGCACATATCGAGATCAAGTTTATTGCGATGTTGTTCCAATGGACGCATGCCACTTACTACTTGGTCGTCCTTGGGAATTCGACCACAAAGTTGTTCACGATGGATTTCTTAACACTTACACCTTCAAATTCAATGATCGTAGCTTTACGTTGAAGCCATCTTTATTGCAGCTACCCACTCCGCCCTCTGCCCCTCTTTTATTCCTCCAAAAAGCACCGTTTGAATCTGCTATGCGTGAAGAAGGCCTTGTGTTTATTCTGCTCACATCACCGTCTTCTCCACCGCTTGAGCGACAAGTGGAAGCTGAATTTTTGGATATTTTGCGTGAATTCGCTGACGTTTTTCCCGAAGATCTGCCACCCGGATTGCCTCCTTTGCGTGATATCCAGCATCAAATTGATTTGGTCCCTGATGCTTCTCTTCCTAATCGTCCACACTATCGCATGAGCCCCTCAGAACATGAGGAGCTTCGTAAGCAAGTCAAAGAATTGGTTTCTAAAGGATTTCTACGCGAAAGCATGAGCCCTCTTGCCGTTCCAGCATTGTTAGTCCCTAAGAAAGATGGTTCTTAGCGTATGTGTGTTGATAGTCATGCCATTAACAAGATCACCGTTCGTTATCGCTTTCCTATTCCGCGCTTGGACGATCTACTAGACCAGATTAGGACTGCTCGTGTTTTTTCCAAGCTCGATTTAAAAAGCGGATACCATCAAATCCGTATTCGCTAGGGTGATGAATGGAAGACTGCCTTTAAAACTCGCGAAGGTCTTTTTGAGTGGTTAGTTATGCCTTTCGGCTTGTCTAATGCACCTAGCACATTCATGCGTGTTATGAACCAAGCTTTGCGACCTTTTATTGGCAAGTTCGTGGTCGTGTACTTCGACGACATCCTCATCTTTAGCCTCTCTCTTAACGTTCACTTGATGCATTTGCGAGAGGTTCTTTTGGTCTTGCGTCGCGACAAGCTTTTTGCCATGATGAAAAAATGTTCTTTCGGTTCTCCTGAAGTTCATTTCTTGGGTTATATTGTCTCAGACAATGGACTAGCTGTGGATCCTAGCAAAGTCTCGGCTATTGACTCTTGGCCACAACCTACTACTATCTCCAAGGCTCGAAGCTTTCACAGGTTAGCTTCTTTCTACCGCCGATTAGTTCCTCATTTTAGCTCTATTATGGCACCACTCACAGATTGCATTCGTGATGGAACTTTTTCTTGGACGCCTGCCGCAACGATCGCTTTCAACATCATTAAAGACAAGCTCAATTCCGCTCCTATTCTAGCTCTTTCCGATTTCACTTTGGTATTTGAGCTACATTGTGATGCGTCTAAGACAGGAATTGGTGCGGTTCTTAGTCAACACAATCAGCCTATTGTGTTCTTTAGTGAGATGATATATGGTGCTCGGTTTCGTTATAGCACTTACAACATTGAATTTTATGCTATTGTCCAAGCCATAAAGCATTGGCGCCATTACTTATTCCACAAAAAATTATTTTCTACACGGACCACGATGCCTTAAAACACCTCGGTAATCAAGATAAAGTGTTTGCCCGCCATGCGTCTTGGATCTCTTATCTTCAACAATTTACCTTCGTGATTAAACACACATCTAGTGTTAGTAATCGTGTTGCTGATACCTTGAGTAGACATCATTCATTGCTTGCAGTTCTTGATGTCTCGGTTCCAGGATTTAGTTCTTTTGCCGATCTCTATGTGACTGATTCTTTTTTTGGTTCTATTTGGGAGGGTGTTATGATATGGGTCAAATTTACCCTAAAGCAACTCTCTGAAATTAAGAGATAAGTTGTAGTACTTAGGGACCGAATCCACAGAGAAGGGATAGTCACACAGCAGTTTTCTAAATTTGAATTAAGCTAAGTAAATAGAATTAAAAGTAAAGACAGAAAGCAACTAAAAACGATGTAAGTTCAGGAGACGAAACGCTAGGTTCAGAGAAATTCTCAAGTGATCTAAATTGCAGGTCTAAACAGGATGTTAGGAATTATTAAGCACTGTTCTAGAACTCGAAACACTAATGTAAAATCAACCAACTCTCGCTGCGAAGATTATCTATGTCTAAACCCTAGAATTCCAAATCTCTTTGCAAATTCTAATAATTCAAACAAGCATTAATATCAGGTTTGATTGTTCACAAAATCCTAAACCAAATCTCTTTGCGAATAGGTATTTTGCTCATCTAACATTAGTTCAGGCAATCAATAATACTCTCGCATCTATTAATCAACCTAAGATCAGATTCTAGGTCATGAAGCTAGAATAAGCATTAAACATAAATCCAGATGAAGAACTCTAATGATTTTATCCTAACAATTTAATTTGACCTAACAATTAATTAATCACCTTTGAAAAACCCTAAACCTAACTAGCAAACTACTCAGACATGATCAATGAAACAGAAATCATTATTTGAATAGAAAACATAAAAGAAATTAATAGAAGAAAATAAAGGAGTTCCAAATCAGCTCTAAAGGAGTCTGATTTTTCTCTCCAAAAACCCTAAACTTCTATGATTCTTAAAGTATGAGATAATGCCTAAACAATGGCTGAAAAACTCTATTTATAGGCCTAGGTTCGCATCTTCAATTCCTTGGAAGATTAGGAAAAGTCTTGGAGATTTCCTTTTCTTCAAAATATGGAAACTTCTCGATTCTGGAAATTGGAAAACCTGGTGTCGATCGACACTCATCGTGTTGCAATTCGTGACTTCATTCCATTAAGCTCCAAAATGTATCCAAATCTCCAATTTATCTCCAATTGTACCTGAACCTGTAAAGACTCTATATAGACTCGAAAATAGCCAAAAGACTCTATAAAAACACTTATATCATGGTCCAAAAACGGGTAAAAACCATGATATATCAACTCCCCCAGACTTAGCTTTTGCTTGCCCTCAAGCAAAACAGAAACTAAATATAGAGTCGAGGTTTGAAAACCGAAAGATCCAGCTATCCTTCAGAATGCCACAATCATTAACACTCTTGAATCCACATGCTATAGAGCCAATCTTAGGTAATGTTCAGTGTACTTACCACAAGCTTAGCAATCTCCCAGTTTGAATCCAGATCCTTTCCTTGGTAAACTTTCGAACTCTAACAGTGGTATTGCCACATAACTTTTCTGATTCTTTCCCTTCCTTAGTGCCTGAACAAGAGTCTCTTTGTACAACTCTCCTATTTTCTCTTCCCTTAGTCAACTTCTGCCCATTTTCAGGGTGTTCTAAGATCTTTTCATTGACTTTTCTTATTCTTTTGAAGTCTCGGGAAATAGTGCTACTCTCTACTTGTGTTCCTTGTGAGGAGACGTGTTCAAGAGCACTCACTAATATCGTTCCTTGTGAGGAGACAGGCTCATGAGGTTCTTTGCACTATTCCCAGACTTAGACTCTTTTTCTTTTCTCAAGGGAAGATCAAGGAGAGACTGCAACTAGCTTCTCTTGTTCATAGCTGAAAGAGGAATCAAATTCAATGCATACCTAATTCTTTTAAGGGAATTTGAACTCTCTCTGTTAGATTGATCCACTTGCAGCTTTCTACTTAGTAAGACCTGTAATCAACTACTAAAGTAATGGTCCTTCAAGTGTCAATATTCTTCGGTTAGTTCCAAGAAAAGTTGAAAATTTCAACTGATTTTAACTCAATAAAACAAAAGTTTTTGACTCTCAAAATAAAGCACAAAGTCAGTAATCACCTCCCCTAGACTTAAAGAACACTGTCCCGAGTGTTATCAAGCCCGAAGTTGGCTAAAAGAAAGATTAGAAACAACATAAAAGACCAGATAGAAGACTTACCTTCGTCTGCGCGTGGTGTCGATCGACACATAGTGGTGTCGATCGACACATAGTGGTGTCGATCGACACTGGTCAATGCCGAGTCCAATGTCGCCTTTTTCAACTGACTAAAACTAGGACTTAGTAAAACTAAAACAAAATAAAAAGAAAAACGTACCTAACAGTGGGTTGCCTCCCACTCAGCGCTCTTTTTTCAGTCATTAGCTTGACTGTGTTGGGGTTAGACGTCTGGTGGATCAGAGGGTGGCATCGAATGCTTCCCAGACGAATGTCTTCTCATCCATGGCGGTGTATAAGCAGTAGGTGCATGAAAGCGCCCAAGGAAATGAGGAACAACAGCAGGGAGGGACTTGAGTTCGGGTGGGACACTTCTTTTACCTGCAGCATCATCAAAAGAAACACCAAGCCTTCTACGAGAATCTCGTGGCTTGCATAAGTGTGCAACAGCTTTTGAACTTTTTAAATTCTTATTGAGGTGATCAGGAGGTTTGGAATTGAGTCCAGGGTGTGCGTACCTTTGCTTACTTCGAGGTTTCTGGACAGAAGGATGTGAAGGCTTCTGTTTGACCACATTGGAAGCAGCTTCTCGAGTGATCCGCGGAGGGTGTCGATCGACACCATTGGTGTCGATCGACACTACGTCAGTAGCTCGAATCTCTGCACCTTTTCTGCAGTTCATCTCTGCAATCCTTACTTCTATGATGAAAACGTCGTCCTCTATCAACTTAGCATTGATTAGTCCGTCATCTGCGCTCAAAGTCCTGAAGATATGATTATTTCCACTCCAATCCTTTAGCTTCACAACTTCCTCAGAATTTTCAATTAATGCTTCTTGAACAACCAGCATGTTGTTTTGTTCTTTAGAATCCAGCTCTTTGACATTTCTAGTAGTAATGGTATCTGAATGTTCGATGATTTGATCTTGATCCATAGAAATCTCTACTGAAAAAGATTGACCATTGATGGTGGAAGGTCCCCTTAATTTGTCCATGTCAAAATTCATGACAACATCGCCCAAGTCAAGCTCTATTTTCCCTTTCCTTACATCAATGATGGCACCAGCTGAAGGCAAGAATGATCTTTCCAAAATAAGAGGATCTGCAGGTTCTTCATCATACTTCAAAACCACAAAGTCTGTGGGAATCATGCAGCCTTCAATCTTCAAGGGAACATCTTCTAGAACACCTTCTGGGATTCTCTTTGATCGATCAGCTAGGACAAGGGAGATTCTGGTTGGCTCGAAATCAGTAATTCCAAGTCTAACAGCAACTGAGTATGGCATCAAGTTGATACTTGAACCTAGATCGCAGAGAGAACGAGGAAACCTTCCTGTTGATATTGAGCAATCTAGCACAAAGTTTCCTAGATCAGGTAACTTCTCTGGAATCCTCCTCTGAATCACAGCACTGACTTGTTCAGAAACCCAAACCTTCTTCTTCTTCCTTGGAACTATGTTCAAGAGAATTGCATTCATGTCTCTGGTAAGCAATGCGCCTTCCTCAGGACTTACACCATTGACTACCATCCTCTTGACATATCTTCTTAATGCAGGTGAAAGTTGGACTGCATCAACTAAGGGTAGCTCAACCATCAGCTTACTCATCATCTCCTTGCATCGAGCTTCTTCTCTCTCCTGTTTAGATCTTCTGGGAGGCAGGGGATAGGGTATTTTCGGCTTGTACACTCTTTCCTCTACATTTGTTGAAGCTTCAGGCATGTTTGGCGATGTCTGGACAGGGTGTCGATCGACACCCAGCTGGTGTCGATCGACACTCGACTTTGGTGTCGAGCTAGTCGTGTCGAGTTTGCTCGATTTGTCGTGGATCTCCTCGGGTGTCGATCGACACAGACTAGTGTCGATCGACACTGGCTCAGCAGTGATTTCTACATCTTCAAGCTCCTTGAATTCTTCAGTACTTGACCCACTTTTCTGCGCAGGCTGAAGGTTCCCTCCATTTTGGATCGTGATGGCATTCACATGGTGTCTCGGATTCGTGTCCGTCTTTCCAGGAAGAATTCCTTCTTGCCTACGAACAGCTTCTGCGGTTTGAGCAACTTGAACATCCAGCTTCTTCATGTGAGTGTTTATGCCCTCAATCTTTCCATTCAGGTCTTGATACAGTGAATCAATCTTCCCATTGAAGTCCACTGTCATCTTCTACTGTCCTTCCAAGATTTGCTCAAACATAGCTTCCATTTTGTTGTCTTGCGCAGGTGGCTTCTGGTAGGAAGAAGAACCAAAAGTTTTGTTGAAGCTGTTGCTCTGAAAAGGCCTCTGGTAAGAGGACCCATAGCTTTGCTGATTGTTGAACCTCTGTCCTTGAAAACCAGCTCCATTTATGTAGTTAACCTCTTCTTCCTCACGCTCAAAAGTATCCACTTCTGCAAAGTGAACTTGCTTCTTTCCCACCAAGAGATTGTGTACGTTGTCCAGCTTCCTGTTGACTTCAGCAATTTGGCTTCCTCCATTCACTCCAGCGTGTTGTCTTCTCTCAAAATCAGCATTCTTGGTGCTGTTGCTAGAGGCCAAGTTCTCTATAAGCTCTATTGCATCGCCTGGAAATCTTGTGTTGAAGTTTCCATTGCTCGCAGCGTCTAAGACCATCTGGTACCTCCAGTCGATCCCGCGGTAGAATAATCCGATAAGTTGCGGCTCGCTGAATCCATGATGTGGGCAGTCCCTTTGGTAAGATCTGAACCTCACCCAAGAAGCTTTGAATGCCTCAGTAGGTCCTTGAGAGAATGTAGTGATCTTCATTCTCAGCTCTTCAGATCTCGCGTCATCAAAGAAATTGCATAAGAATGCATTCTTTGTATCTTCCCATGTGGTCAAGGATCCTGGTGGCAACTGCTTCAGCCAGTATGATGCATCTCCAGCAAGCGAATAGGGGAAAAGCTTGCAGAAAAGATAATCATATGGAACTCCATTAGCTTTGATGCTGGATGCCAAGTCTTCGAATCTCTCGATATGATCCATAAGATGCTCAGTGGGAAGACCATGAAAGGGATGCTGAGCCACCAATGAGAAGTAGGCATGCTTCAGCTCGAAGTCATTCCTCTGGAATGCAGGAGGACGGATCGCAGCTCTATTAGCATAGAACTGGTCTGGGCGGTTGTACTCGCCTAATGTTCTTTCACGTCCAGCTTCTGCAGGTGCAAGTTGTCTTGCTGGTTCGACTATGACGGTGCCAGCCTCATCAAGTCTCTGTCCTTCAGCATTCCTTCTATTGCCCTGAAGGTCGAACAGGTTGCCTTCCGCGTCGCGTACCACAACCATAAGATCAGCCATCTCTGTCCGCGTAGGGTGTCGATCGATGCTCGTGATGTCGATCGACACTGAGGTTTGGTGTCGATCGATGCTAGAGGTGTCGATTGACGCTCGGGCAGATGCTCGGTTCTTGCGTTCCAAACGACCGAGCTCCTGGTTCAGTGCGACTAGTTCCTCTTCCTTGTTGCTTCTGGTACTGGGCATGCACCTGAAACCAAAGATAAGAAACTAAATTAGTAACAAAAACAAAAAATAAAAACCTAGACAAAATTCTAATACTAGAAATCTGTAGGCAACTAATCTCCTTCCCCGGCAACGGCGCCAAAATTTGATATGGGTCAAATTTACCCTAAAGCAACTCTCTCAAATTAAGAGATCAGTTGTAGTACTTAGGGATCGAATCCACAGAGAAGGGATAGTCACACAGCAGTTTTCTAAATTTGAATTAAGCTAAGTAAATAGAATTAAAAGTAAAGACAGAAAGCAATTAAAAACGATGTAAGTTCAGGAGACGAAACGCTAGGTTCAGGGAAATTCTCAAGTGATCTAAATTGCAGGTCTAGACAGGATGTTAGGAATTATTAAGCACTGTTCTAGAACTCGAAACACTAATGTAAAATCAACCAACTCTCGCTGCGAAGATTATCTATGTCTAAACCCTAGAATTCCAAATCTCTTTGCAAATTCTAACAATTCAAACAAGCATTAAAGTTCAGGTTCAATTGTTCACAAAACCCTAAACCAAATCTCTTTGCGAATAGGTATTTTGCTCATCTAACATTAGTTCAGGCAATCAATAATACTCTCGCATCTATTAATTAACCTAAGATCAGATTCTAGGTCATGAAGCTAGAATAAGCATTAAACACAAATCCAGATGAAGAACTCTAATGATTTTATCCTAACAATTTAATTTGACCTAACAATTCATTAATCACCTTTGAAAAACCCTAAACCTAACAAGCAAACTACTCAGACATGATTAATGAAACACAAATCATAATTTGAATAGAAAGCATAAAAGAAATCAATAGAATCAAAGGAGTTCCAAATTTGCTCTGAAGGAGACAAATTCTTCTCTCCAAAATCTCTCTAAAAATCTCTCTCTAAATAATGTGTGTTTTATGCCTAAACAATGGCTGAAAAACTATATTTATAGGCCTAGGTTCGCATCTTCAATTCCTTGGAGGATTAGGAAAAGTCTTGGAGATTTCCTTTTCTTCAAAATATGGAAACTTCTCGATTCTGGAAATTGGAAAACCTGGTGTCGATCGACACTCATCGTGTTGCAATTCGTGACTTCATTCCATTAAGCTCCAAAATGTATCCAAATCTCCAATTTATCTCCAATTGTACCTGAACCTGCATAGACTCTATATAGACTCGAAAATAGCCAAAAGACTCTATAAAAACACTTATATCATGGTCCAAAAACGGGTAAAAACCATGATATATCATGTTACCATTGGTTCTTCTGTCCCTTATTCACTCCATGATGGTTTCTTGTTTCGTGATAACCGTTTATGCATTCCTGACTGCAGCCTACGCTTACAGCTCATTTCTGAAATTCACAGTGAAGGACATGGCCGCGATCGCACATTACATTTAGTTTCCACGGCATATTTTTGGCCATCACTTCGTCGCGACGTGGAGCGTTTTGTCGAGCGTTGCGTCATTTGTCAAACGTCTAAAGGACAAGCTACCAACGCTGGCTTATATCTTCCCTTACCCATTCCGACTCAACCTTGGACTGACATTAGTATGGACTTTGTCATGGGTCTTCCGCGAACACAGAAAGGATTTGATTCTATATTCGTTGTGGTTGACCGATTCTCCAAAATGGTTCACTTTATTCCCTGCAAGCGTACTACATATGATGTGTAGTGGCGACGTTGTTTTTCCGTGAAATTTATCGTCTGCATGGTCTTCCCTTATCTATCGTTTCCGATCGTGATTCTCGTTTCTTTGGCCATTTTTGGCGATCTTTGTGGAAACTTTTGGATACTAGTCTTGATATGAGTTCCGCGTACCATCCTTAGACCGATGGACAAACGGAGGTCACTAATCGATCTTTAGAAAATCATCCGCATGCCTTTTTGGAGAAGTTCTCGACCCGCCATAATACTCTTTCATCCATAAGACATGTTGTTCGCCTTTTCCATTTCCAATAGTGTTGAGTACCTGTAATATCTTGCTTTTAAAACTCGTATCAAGAGAGATGACAAATAGTGTATTAGACGACATAATTGTTTTGCCAAAAGAACTATATTGAAGCTCTTGAGATTTCTGAACCTCAAACCTCCTTTTTTTGACTAACACAGATCTTATCCTACGCTATCCAATGCAACCCGATTGTTTTTTAATCCATTTTTCTATACACTATCCGAATTGAACTCCAACGACGATGGTAATACAACTACAAATTCTGATCACTGACGATAATATTAAATTTAGTCAAATCTATTATTTTTTTATCGATATTATATTGACATTCTCATCGTAATTAACAATGTCCCAAGAGGGCCAAGAATGGATATAAACACAAAGTAAATAAAAATGTGAATATATAAACCGAGTCCCCAACACAAGCCTAATTTAAAATTAAATTTAAATATAAAGTTAATGTCTGCCGTATTTAAATAATTTAATTGTCTTTTCGTTGCACAACCTCCAAGGGACTACATAAAAGCCAAGAAAAACTGAACGCTTATCTGTTCTTCAGGTTTAAGAGTTTCAGAAAAAGAATTAAATTTTCAAACAGAGTTTGGTTGGTTAGCTGGTCCCGCGGTTTTATTTTTCTTGGAGTTCACTTGAATCCTGCGATCCATTTGCAAGATCCACCAAGAAGCACAGACCAGTTTGATCTCTGTGTCTATATAATGAAGAGATTCACGGTTTGCTGTCTCTCAAACCGAATCCACAAGAGCAGAAATCGAAACCCAGACAAGGTTTGTCTTGTCCTTTACACAACAAAAAAGGTTGAGTCTTTGTGTGTTTTCATCAAGTTTCTATGTGACCCATTTGCTAATTTGTCTTGATTTGATCTGGGTCTGATTCTGTTTCCGTAAGAAACTAAGAGAAAGCATGGAGATTTCAAGAAACGACAACGAAGAGGTATGGTTTGATTGTTTTTTCCGATATGTTCCTTTCTTCATAGCCAAGTCTTCTTGTTCACCTTTTTCACACACTTTCTTCATTTCTACGCTAAACTTTTTCGAATCCTTAATCTGATTTCTCTGTTTCTAATCAATTTCTCTACCAGCCTACAAAACAGAACAACAACAATGTGGCATCAATCATCGGTTCTGATCTCACCAATGTGATTGTGAATCATGACTTCTCTTCGGGGATGCATTCGTGGCATCCGAATTGCTGCGAGGCCTTTGTCGTCACCGCAGATTCTGGCATCTCTCACGGTGTATTAGACCCTTCAAAGTGCGGTAGCTACGTAGTTGTCAATAACCGGAAAGAAACTTGGCAAGGCTTAGAGCAAGACATCACAAGCAGAGTGAAACCTTGTTCTCTTTACAAAGTTTCTTCAACTGTTTCTGTATCTGGACCTGTTCAAGGACTTGTAGAGGTTATAGCCACTTTGAAGCTCGAAAACCGACAATCGCCAACAAACTATCAGTTCATTGCAAAGTAAGGAATTTTCTACACTTATAGCTTTGTGTAATGTTCACAAAAGAACAACGGTTTTTTTTATATATTTTGAATTTGTAGAACTTGTGTCTTCAAGGAGAAATGGGTGAGACTAGAAGGCATGTTTTCTTTACCTAGCGTACCAGAAAAAGTTATTTTCTATTTGGAAGGCCCATCACCAGGGATCGATCTCCTCATACAATCTGTTACCATTCACCGCGAAAGCGAGCCTGAGGTATGTTATTAATCATATCAACTTCATTGTATTGGACATAACTTTGAAGTGAAGCCCCAAGGAAGAATATATCTTGCTCCTCAAGTTATCTCCAAGAGATTGTTTGTTTTTGTTTGCTTTTGCGTTTGCGTTTGAGCTTAATATATATATATATATATATATATATTTTCTTTCATTCTCTTTAAAGCTGGAACGACGACAAGAGCGTGTTACCGCGGAAGATGGGGATATCGTTGTGAACCCGAACTTTGAAGATGGACTAAATAACTGGTCTGGGAGAAGCTGCAAGATCGTGTTGCGTGAATCCATGGACGATGGAAAGATAGTACCAGAATCGGGGAAAGCTTTCGCTTCGGCCACAGAACGGACGCAGAGCTGGAACGGTATCCAGCAAGAGATTACAGGGAAAGTTGAGAGAAAACGTGTATATGAGGCAACCGCGGTTGTTCGTATATACGGAAACAATGTGACAAATGCTACTGTACAAACTACTCTATGGGTCCAGAATCCAAATCAACGTGATCAATACATCGGCATTGCCAAGTTTAGTTTTTTTTTTTTTTTTTAATATCACATTCTAATAGTTCAGATCAAGAATCATTGTAAAAATGCTAAACTGGATCTTTGTTTTTTGTTCTCTGAAAGTGTGCAAGCAACAGACAAGGAGTGGATAGAGGTTAAAGGGAAGTTCCTCCTCAATGGTTCTGCTTCACGAGTAGTCATTTACATCGAAGGTCCGCCTCCAGGAACAGATATTCTCCTCAATAGCTTAACTGTAAAACACGCCGAGAAATTACCTCCTTCACCGCCCCCACCTATTCAGGTTAGTCCAAAGATCCAATTCACATTTTCACCTCAGTAAACAATCTACTTTAAGCTGTGATTATTTCAAATTTGAATTTATGCGTTTGCGTTTATATGTGAACACTAAAGAAGAAACAGAATTTAGCAAAAGAGTTTTGTTAGAGGCAAAATCTACTTAAGCTATTTGTAGGTCTGTGTTTAAATTTTGTATTAAGGGCAGCTTTAATATGATAAAAGGAAATTTGAATTTTAAAAAAAAAAATATATTTTTAATTCGGGATGCTGTCCGATTGTTCTTTTTGCACGTGTTAAAAGAGGACCCTGAGTTTTATATTGAAGAATGTAGTTTTTTTATTTGTTGTTTTTCTTGTAGAATCCTGCATTTGGGGTAAACATACTCACAAATAGCCAGTTAAGTGATGGCACGACCAATGGTTGGTTCCCATTAGGAAACTGCACGTTAAGCGTTGCGGAAGGCTCACCTCGGATACTTCCTCCGATGGCTAGGGACTCGCTTGGACCACTCGAGCCTCTAAGTGGCCACTATATGCTAGTGACTAACCGAACTCAAACATGGATGGGTCCAGCTCAAATGATCACAGATAAACTTAAACTGTTCTTGACATACCAAATATCAGTTTGGGTCAAAGTCGATTCTGGCATTACTAGTCCGCAAAATGTTAATGTCGCACTTGGTATCGATAGCCAATGGGTAAACGGAGGACAAGCCGAGATCAACGATGATAAATGGCACGAAATCGCCGGTTCTTTCCGAGTCGAGAAGCAGCCATCTAAGGCTTTGGTTTATGTTCAAGGCCCTTCTTCCGGCGTTGATCTCATGGTCGCTGGCTTGCAGATTTTCCCGGTCGACCGACTCGCGAGGATCAAACATTTGAGAAGAAAATGTGACAAGGTATATATATACACACAAAAGACTGCTTTTTTTAACTTCTTGTATCAAAATGTTAAGAGCAATGAGTCTTAATAGTAATTTTCTTGATTTTACAGATCCGTAGAAGCGACGTGATACTCAAATTCTCCGGTGTTGATTCAAGCAAATTGTCTGGAGCTACGGTTAAAGTTCGACAGACAAGGAACAGCTTCCCGGTGGGAACTTGCATAAGCAGATCAAATATAGACAACGAAGATTTCGTCGATTTCTTCTTGAAGAACTTTAATTGGGCGGTTTTTGGCAACGAGCTGAAATGGTACTGGACGGAACCAGAACAAGGGAAGCTTAACTACCAAGACGCAGACGATATGCTCAACTTGTGCAGTAGCAACAACATACAAACCAGAGGACATTGTATCTTCTGGGAAGTGCAAGCAACGGTTCAGCAATGGATCCAAAACATGAACCAAACGGACTTAAACACCGCGGTCCAAAACCGCCTAACCGGTCTTCTAAACCGGTACAAGGGGAAATTCAAACATTACGATGTGAACAACGAGATGTTACACGGATCATTCTACCAAGACAAGCTAGGCAAAGACATAAGAGTCAACATGTTCAAGACCGCGCACCAACTAGACCCGTCCGCGACATTGTTCGTGAACGATTACCACATAGAAGAAGGGTGCGACCCGAGATCGTGCCCCGAGAAGTACATCGAACAGATTCTTGACCTGCAAGAAAAGGGTTCGCCGGTAGGAGGAATCGGGATTCAGGGCCATATCGATAGTCCGGTAGGTCCAATCGTATGTTCAGCTCTAGAAAGACTAGGAATCCTCGGTTTACCGATATGGTTCACGGAGTTAGATGTCTCGTCGATAAATGAACACATAAGGGGAGATGATTTGGAAGTAATGATGTGGGAAGCTTTTGGTCATCCTGCGGTTGAAGGTATAATGTTATGGGGATTTTGGGAGCTGTTCATGAGCAGAGAGAACTCTCATTTGGTGAATGCAGAAGGAGATGTTAATGAAGCTGGTAAAAGGCTTTTGGCTGTGAAGAAAGATTGGCTCTCTCATGCTAATGGACATGTTGATCAAAACGGTGCGTTTCCGTTTAGAGGGTACCATGGAAATTATGCTGTTGAAGTGATTACTAGTTCGTCTCAGAAAGTTCTTAAAACGTTTGTTGTTGAAAAGGGAGATTCGGCTCAGGTTATTACTGTGGATCTTCAAGGTTTGTGATGCTTTTGCGTGTGATATGTATGTGTTTTATTTGTGTGTATGTGTAAATCTAGTTTCGAATATGCTGAAGCTTTTGGCGTTTGTTTTATTGTGAATAAAAACATTACCTTTAAAGAAATGTGATTATCCTGTAAATGTTTTTAGTATGGTGGTTTGTTTGATTATTTTTTTTTTCTTTTTGAATCACCTAATTAAAATAGAATTCCGCGATTGGTTGTCAAATTCAGAGAAAATGAGATTTCAATTTGTGATTTCAATTTATACTGTTTAAAAAGAATTTATTTTGAATATTCAAACATATTTTGAATATTCAAACATATTTTTTGTTTCTTCATTCCCCCCAAATCATTCTTCTAAAACAATTATAAAATAAATTTATTCTTCATCAAAATTGAAGAAAAACAATTAGGACAAAAATTGAACATGTTCATTTCTTTATAATAATTGTTCGTATTCATTTATTAAAATTTATTTATTTATTTACCTTTTGTTCGTTTATTTCTTTTTCAATATTCTTTTATTGGTCGAGAATACAAAACAATATTCAAAACATCTATTTCTACTTAAACCAAAAATATGTTTGGACTTTGAAAATAAATTCTCAAAATATATTTCTAGATAAAATCCGATTTCTCAACATCGATATATAACCGATCCGAATTCGATATAAATAGAACCGAATCCGACCCGAAAATAAAAATATTCGAACACGACATACAATCTAAAATCGAAGTAAATAAAACTCGAATAAACCCGATGGCTACATAGTTAAACGGACATTCAAAGATTACTACTAGAAATTAATTGGATGTCATTTTAACTTTTGGAATATGAGAAAAGAAATGCTAAACGGCCCATGTTTATCCTTACATCAGCTAAGCCCTTAAAGCCCACAGATATTTCTATCGCTTCATTTCAAAGAACCCTAATAACATCACCCTTTCTTGCACTAGCGCCGTTTCTCCGAGCTAACACATCGAAGAAGCATTTTCAACTCTAAACTAAAAAACTCACATCAACAATGGCGGAAAGAGGTGGAGAGCGCGGCGCTGAGCGTGGTGGTTTTGGGCGTGGATTCGGCGGCGGCCGTGACCGAGGAAGAGGCGGTCCCAGAGGCCGTGGACGTCGTGGAGGCCGTGCCACCGAAGAGGAGAAATGGGTCCCCGTCACCAAGCTCGGTCGTCTCGTGAGAGATGGTAAAATCAAGCAGCTGGAGCAGATCTATCTCCATTCTCTCCCCGTGAAGGAGTACCAAATCATAGATATCCTCGTCGGACCTACGTTGAAAGACGAGGTAATGAAGATCATGCCTGTTCAGAAACAAACCAGGGCTGGTCAGAGGACGAGGTTCAAGGCCTTCGTCGTCGTCGGAGATGGTAACGGACATGTTGGATTGGGAGTGAAGTGCTCGAAGGAGGTTGCGACGGCCATTAGAGGCGGAATCATTCTCGCGAAGCTCTCTGTGGTTCCGGTGAGGAGAGGTTATTGGGGAAACAAGATCGGGAAGCCGCACACCGTGCCTTGTAAGGTTACCGGAAAGTGTGGATCCGTCACTGTGAGGATGGTTCCAGCGCCGAGAGGTGCCGGTATTGTGGCGGCTAGGGTTCCTAAGAAGGTTCTTCAGTTCGCTGGTATCGATGATGTCTTCACTTCCTCCAGAGGATCCACCAAAACCCTCGGAAACTTTGTCAAGGTCGGTTTCTCTTCTTCCTTTTAGCAGAGATTGCCCTAATGTAGTTGAAGAATTCTCTAATTTAGCTGGAAATAGGAGCGTGGTGCACATTTGATTGCTTGTTTTATGTGAGAACTGAAGATGATGTGATAAAGACTTGACATTTGTGTCTTTATAATTCTTAATTGACCTCAAGCTGTAGCTGGTAATGTCATATTGCAATTGCAATTTGTACAAGATTTTAGCACAGATCACCTTGATTATGTGCAACTGAATTTGGTAATTATGATTGGATTGGTTGATCTTGGGTTTGGTGTTAATTAACCTTTGTAGTTGAAGAAATCTCTAATTTAGCTGGAAATAGGAATGTAGTGCACATTTGATTGCTTGTTCTCTGTGAGGACTGAGTATGATGTGATAAAGACTTGACATTTGTGTCTTTATGATTCTTAATTAACCTGAAGCTGTAGTTGTAGATGCTAATTTCAATCTGTTCAAGATTTTAAGCACAGATCTTCTTGAATATGTTTAACTCAATTGCTTAATTACGATTTGATTGATTGATTGATCTTGTATTTGATGTTTTAATGGTGTCACGATACAGGCTACGTTTGATTGCCTTCAGAAGACATATGGGTTCCTCACACCAGAGTTCTGGAAAGAGACGAGGTTCCAGAAATCGCCATACCAAGAGTTCACCGATCATCTCTTGACTAATAAGGATGCTACTGCACCCAAGGCTACCACCGAGGCTGAAGACCAAGCTTGAGATGATATTCATGGGATAAGTTTGGTTTTGGTTATGTTGCAAATATTTTATATTCTTTCTCGTTTGTTTCTCGGTTATCTGTCAGATTTTTATATTTGAGGTTTTATTTATAAGGATAATTGTTTTTAGTTATGTGTTTTTGGATTTTTTGGTTAGGTGGTTTGTTTTTATGCAAATTTCAATGAAATGGCAGTTTTCAATAGTTCATTCCTAATTCTAGATTCTGGTATTCATTCAATATAATTAACGGACCTAATTCAACATAATATGGTAGTTGCATCTACGAGACATACTTCGAAATTGTAAAATCTTAAGTAAGCTACTAACTAGTTTCGATTCATTAAGAGCTCAGAAGTAGATCAATCCAAAGCATAAACATCATATACCACACTTCCGATTGGCTCTGGATGATGAAATCGAGCTCAAACGCAAAATCAAGTATTTGTTTGTGATCACCAAAACAAACAAAAAGTTTCCGCAAGGAGAAACGAAGATGCTTAAATAGGACGAAAAAGCAACAAACCAATGATTTGAGTATCACCACATAAACGAGCAAACATATAAAAACCCAGTTTTGATACTGGAAGTGAGAAAGTCATAAGTCTGATTAATTATACAGCAAAACACAAGAATAAGAGAGTTTATCAGCAAAACACAAGAATGAGAGAGTTATTATTCTGATGCCACGTTGATAACGAGATTCACTTCAGAAACAGATTCGTCTACAAAACAGAAGAATGAATCGAATTCATCAGAATTTTACTTCTCTCGCTAGTAAATTCTTTTTTAAGAATCCATTTTGAAAACAACAGAGAATTTATTTACCAAGTTGACGGGATGATTTAGATTAGAGAAAAGAAAACTTTACCTGGTACAGTCTCTAATTGCTGAAAGCCTCAATTACCATTCTTTGAATGTAACAGAAGGGATGTGTTGGACTTTGTAATAATCTTCTCCTCCTTCGCACAATCTCTTCTTCCATTCCTCTCCCATATAACCACAAGTCAGATCCTTTAAAGAAGTGAGGAATCGCAGCCCATCAGGAAGCTCCTTTAACTTCTCACAATTATTAATCTCGAGAGTATGAAGAAGAGGCATGGAGCCTTCTTCTACTATCCACTCTTCCAACTCATCTAGTTTCCATATTACTAGCTCCTTTAAAGAAGTGAGGAATCGCAGCCCATCACGAAGCTCCTTTAACTTCTTACAATTATTAATCACGAGAGTATGAAGAAGGGGCATGGAGCCTTCTTCTACTATCCACTCTTCCAACTCATCTAGACTACTTAATTCTAGCTTCTGCAACTGAGGAAACCCATCATTGGAGCAAACCATTTTTGTCCCACAGAAAGATCCTTCCCATAAAGAAACCTCTTTCAATTGAAGCAGCTTCTCTAGAGTAGGCATGGGATCCTCCTCCAAACTACTATTACGTAGAGATATGGTTGTAAGGAAAGAAGGGAAGTGTCGTTCATCAGGAAACTTTGGCATATATATACCCAACAACTGCAGCTGTCTAAGATTAACGGCATCCAAAACAAATCCCTTTTCTATCTTCTTCATGTCAAACTCGTCACCATATATATCAAGATTTTCCAGGTGTCTCATCCCACCTATTGATGCTGATAGCTTTTCTAAGCAGGTCTCACCAATTACTCTGATTCCAAGAGTCCTGAATCTGGCCATACCACGGAGATCCTCTAAGCTGCTATTCTTTGTTGAGAAATTCTTCAAGGTCTCCAATTTTTCTAGATTGCTCAGCTTCAACTTTGTCTTCTTGTGCATATACTTTGGTAATGCAAGGTATCTCAATTCTTTCATCTCCATCAAGACATTGGGCACGAATATACCTCCCGAACATAGTAAATTTAAATTTAGGTAGATCAGCAACTTCAGATTTCGTAGAGAAGATGGTAGATGACGTACCCATGCGCCTTCTAAGTTCAGATATCTTAAGTGGATGAGCTTTCCAATGCTATAAGGTAGCTTCCGTCTTTTAAAATGGGCTCCATAGAGATGTAATACTCTCAGCAGTTGTAACTTTGAAAAGCTTGAACCTGAAATCTTCCAACGACCTCTCAATAAAACCTTCTGGACAACCACTAGAGATCGAACCTTTGAATTATTTATCTCTCTCTCAACATGTAATGTAGTCGGTTTTTGTGAGACAAATCTCCGAGATGTACTAAGAGACTGAGAGTGTGCGGTCTGGGAGTGGATACCGACAAGTTGCACAAAGTTCTCTTCTTTGGCTTTAGACAAACAAATTTCTCTCATCAAGTCGTGCAACTGACAGGTTTCAAATCTCTCAGTCTTAACGTCTCTTTTGGATATAACCATATTTCTCCTCACCAACTCCTCAATGTAGGTATCTCCGGCATCTCGAATGGTCTCTCCATCGTTATACCTGAGTTTTTCTTCTGCAGCCCAGTAATAGGACAAAATTTCTACATCTATTTCATGATCTTCTGGGAAATGGGCCAGGTAGAGGAAGCAATACTTCAAAAGATTAGGCAGCTCTTCAAAGCTCAGAGACAATACATAGTACAATGAATTGTTGTTGTTGTCATTGAAATCGTTTCTTCCCACGAGATGAGATCCAATATTCTCAGATACTCGTTTCCAATCGCGCAGTGTGTATTTTGCAGCCAACAAGCCTCCTAACACTCTGATAGCCAAAGGCAATCCCTTACAATGTTCGATCATTTGCTTACCCATCTTTTCCATCTCTATCCTCTCTTCGGTCTTTTCCATCTCAACCTTCAATTCTGCACACCATCATAAAACAAATAAATAATACTTCATTTGCACCATATAAAACAAATATACAGTTCAATAGGATGTGATTATAATATCCTACAAGCAAATAGAGTTACAAAGATTTTCTTGCAATAATCCCAAAACATATCTCATGTGATCAAAATGGAAAAAAAAAATCCCTTCATGTTTACCGGATGCAGCTTTCCTTGGCATTGCTATTCTCTGGAAAAGTGTCCAACTCTCTTCATTAGTTAGACAATCTGGTTTAAAGTTGATAAATGCTGTATCTCCACGTCTTGCGACATTCTCATTTCGAGAAGTAAGTAGCACCTTCCAACCTGCAAATTATTTACTCATTTCATCACAACCAAACACAAAGAGCATAAATAATATAATGAGTAAAAAAGAGAATGACTTGTTTTCATCTTTCTTTTTATGAAGTACAATAAAAAAAAAGTCACCTTTTTCGGATGGAAATATTCGCTTGATTACGTCCCAGTCTTCTTCTTTCCATATGTCATCAAAGATAATTAATGATTTAGATGTTTTTAACAAATTATAGAGTTCCTCACGGAGTTCAGTTTCTGTCATCGCCATGATTTGCTGTTGCTCTTCTTTGGGTTTGAAATTCTGCAAGATTGCTTGCCACACATTCATCCGGTCACAAACTTGTGTAACACAGACCCACGCGAGTCTGTCAAACTTTTTTTCAACCATCTCGTGATTAAAAGCTTGTCTAGCAAGGGTGGTTTTCCCAAGACCACCCATCCCCGTCATGGAAACCACTTGAACACTATCTTCCTCCACCAAATATTTAACCAATCTCTCAACATTTGCTTCCAGGCCAACAAGATCACTTTCGTTCTCCCTCGCAAATTCTTGCCGCATCTGCCTTTGTCTATCATGTAGAGGTTGCCTATACCCGCTATCAGCAATAATTGGTTTTATTTCAAAACATTGCATAACACTAATCATCTTGGAGATCCTCTTACTTAAGCCTCCAATATCTAGTGCGATCTCCCTACGATCTGGAATAACACAAGCAAGTCTTCTGATATGATTCTTAACGCCACTTGTTTATCCAAATTTTTCTTTAAGAAAAAAGGTTTCGATTATATCCTCTGCATCACAAATAATTTCTTTGATCTCTAACACACAGTTTCTCACCATGGCAATTGTATGTTTCTTTGCATCTGCATCTTTCAAAAAAGAATTTAACAAGTTTAGATCACTTTTTAGTTCAGCTACTTGATCATCAACTCCGTGGAAGAGCGCACATTCTTGGCTCAGTCGATCCCAAAGCTTTTGTATTCCAAACGACAAAAGTTCCCCCGCCATAATGGCTCCTGCTTAATTTGTATGAAAATAAAAATCAAGCTACGTATTGACGAACAAAGAAGTATATACAACTTTCATATTTTAATAAAATCTTCAAATTGGTGATGAGGAATTTTATACAGTGTTACACACATTGATCTTGGGTATGTTGTTTTTCTCACTGAGACACGCACTGCATATGTAAATACGTTTTAAATGATGAAATTCAAATTAAAAGAAACATAGATTGTTGACAAAGAAAAATTAATTGAATCTATATTATCATTCGCACTATTACTGTAGATTTACACTTGTGATTTTTTTTTAATATTGTTTATATTATTGTGAAACATATTTAATTTGTATATAACAAAGAATCAATCTACGTACTTACTATTGACGAACATGTATAATCACAAGGGGTCAAATTCAAATATCACAAGTTCCTAAGTGGTAAAACAAAGCTACATAAGATTTTAAATCTTGAAATTGGTGACGAGGAATTTTATATTACACACATCGATCATGGTATATGTATATAGGTTTCATGATGAAATTCACATTTAAACAAAAAAACAAATAATAAAGCACCATAATTAGATAATGTTGTGAGTAACCAGTAAGATCCAATCAAAACTGATAGAAATTACAAAGGAGGTTTTACTGTCAAGATGATATGGTCGGAAGAGGAACGTTGAGCAAAATATAGTCTACAGAGAAAGTTGACTAAGGGGAAGAGCAAAGACTTGAGTTGGACCAGAGGCTTTGCTGTTACCGTCAATAGCTCGTTTAAATAGACTTTTATTTCAGTAAAGAGTTTCTTATGCATTTTCTTGTAGAGAATCTGGGATTGTGGGTGTTGGATAATGATTCAACATTGATGGAGCTAGAAGAAGAAGCTTGAAGACTTAAGAGTGCTCTTACGCTAAGTGTGGCAAACATTGTGGCTGAGCAAGAGGGTCTTACAAAAGACTGGTTATGAGAAGCACGTGAGATACATGTGCAAAGACTAATTGTTGACTTCTTTATAAGGCACAAAAGTCTGAGTATATTGGTCAAGAAAGAGAGAGACGAGAACGTCTTCTTCCTTACGTCTTCTTCTTCGGTGAGCTCTCGAGAGAGGAGCGTTAGAGAGAGAGAGAGAGAGAGAGAGAGAGTGAGTGACTTAGGGAGATTAACAAGAGATTTGTAATCTTGGGTTTAAGGGATCTCTGTTCTTCTCTTCTCTTATTCTTCTTCTTCTTCCTTGTGTAAAACCGATTGGTTTTGTTATCGGTGGTGAGTGAGATCTCTGATTGTACAACCATGCCGGAGGTTCTTTCCGGTGATCAATCCAACTTGGGGACCGAAAGGTCCTAACCGGATGTAGCGGTTTTAACACCGTGAACCGGGTGAAAATGGCGCTGTGTTCTTTGAGTCTTGAATCGTGAATTGGGATGAATCGATGCGGTCGATTCCGTAACAGTGGGATTGTTGAACTTGGAGTTCTTCAATGGCGATCTGGAGATCGTAATAGCTCGGATTGCGTTATCAATCCGTAGCGAGTTGCAATTCGATAATTGCTGTTATCTTGTTACGATTCAATAAAGGAGGATCGATATAGAGATCGATACTTTGTTCATAACACAAGACTTGAGAGATAACAAACAAATTTGCTATGAAAGAAAAGAAAACTGATCGGAAACGTTTAAAGGAAAATGACTAACCTCTTGATGGCGTCTAGGAAGAAGAGAGATTTTTGCTCTTTAGTAATCAAGAAGAAGAGAGATTCGAGCTCTTTAGCTCCTCCTGAGAAAGAATTGCCTTTATGTTTTCAAGATTAAATTCCCCTTTCTTCTGATATGTTTAACATTTGTTGCAACGTGTGGTTTGTGTTCTTGTCCATCAACTTTACTCTCTGGTTCAGACTTTTCAACTATACACAGACAACGGTGTGGACCTTCTTAACGCGGAAACTACGTACTTTCTGTCTACCCTTTATTTTTTTTATCTTTATTGCAGAAATATTTTGGGAAATTTTGGACCTTCTTAACGCATTGTATCCCTCATAGAAACAATTTTGGGCTTACGCTAGGATACCGGGCTTTTGTTTGTTTGCAATAGATATCGCAAAATTAATATTGAAGCCCCTTTCGATTTGAAGTTATAGTTTTTGAAAGATTCCTGTGAAAAAAGGTTTTATACATATTGACATCGACAAATTGAGTGTGGTACAGCATTATTAAATGACAAACTAAGAATTGAAAATGGGTAGCGTCTGGTGGATCGTCATTGTGGAATGGATCGTACATGTACCCGGTGTGGTGCTGAAAACGAAACGATCAATCATCTTATCTTTGAATGTCCACCAGCGGTACAAACGTGGGCCTTATCTAGGATCCCATCCACTCCGGGTGTATTCCCGTGCGAGTCTCTGTATTCAAATTTTGATTTCCTGCTCCATAGAGCTAAAAGTAATGGAGTTCCGGAGACTATTCTTGAAGTATTTCCATGGCTCATATGGCATATATATGGAAAGCCAGAAACGATAATCTCCGCTCTTGACACGATGCAATTAGCTACTCAAGAAGCAGGGGTCTGGAAAGTTGCTCAAATCGTCGAGGAAGTGGTCGAGGCTGAGATTGAGGCGAACCCTCCAATACAACCTGTGACAATGGTTGTATTACTCCCAGGGTGTCAGGTCGACGCATCTTGGACCCAAGACAAAAAAATTTTTGGTGGAGACATGGTCGCTGAATTTGCGGATGGTTGCAAGTCTTATGGTTTATTTGCAAAAGCTAGAGTGCTGTCCCCTCTTCACGCTGAATTCATCTCTCTCATCTGGGCAATGCAGGGTATTCTCCAGATGGGTATCCTATCCATGTGTTTTGAATTAGATTGCCTTCAATTGGTCAATTTGCTAGGAAATGATGAAGAGTGGCTGTTCTTATCCTCGGAATTAGAAGAGTTTCATATCACTCGATCTTCTTTCATATGCTTTTCTATTTCTTATATTCCGCGTGAGCTCAATGTCCGTGCCGACCTTCTTGCAAAAGAAGCTCGGAGACGTGAATGTGTATTTTCCCACTGGAACTCCTCGTTTCCAAGGTGGCTAACCCTAGGGTTAAGCGCTTTTGAAACATGATTTCTTAATATAAGCTTGTTTGCTGTCAAAAAAAGATTACGAGAGAATGAAATGACATTGATTATTCATGTAAATTTTATGCATGACGGCATATAAGTATGACTTATTGACTTGTAATTGTTTTACTGCAAGATTTTTCCAATTTATAATATATAAAAATATAATTATTCAAAAAGTATAAAAAGTTTCAATTAGTCGATTGCATCTGAAGAAAGTGTCAAATTAGAAGATCACTATTCAATAGAGCAGGGAAGAGATTATAAACCAAAGGTCTACAAGTAAGCACTGAAGAAAAGAGATTAAAACAAGAAAAAAAAAAAAACGGAGGAGAGGAACAGAAAACAGAAAAAAACTATAAGTAAGCACTGAAGAAAATTGGTCTACCGTGAGAAAGAACAATCTCATTTTCGAACCAGAGATAATATATTCACTGTTAACAAAGAAATTTGCTACTAAAAAAGAAAATGACTAAAAGAAAATTAACGAACCTCTTGATAGTGCCAAGAAACTCTACCCTCGTCTCACTTTAGGAAGAATGAAGAGAGATTTTCAGGAAAATAAAAAATCTCTTAATCCTTTAACAAATAAATAAATAAAAAAGAACAAGATCATCCTTGAAGAAGGAAATTTCATAAATTTTCCGTTTCTGATGATATTTTTTATATTCTCCGTCTCTTGAAGAAGGAAATCTAGTTTTCTCTCTTAGACGGATTCCTTTCACTTCTTGTCCGCTACTGCAATTCCTTGCTTTTCTCAACGGGGCAGTTTTTTTTTTATACTTTAGCAAATTTTTTTTTTAATATCCTTTTAATTTTACTAATTATAAGATGAAACAATATTATATTGTAAAAGTTAATACATAGATCATATATATTAAACTAGGTTCCGCTCAAAGTTTATAATTTAATATTTTATAATCTGTTAAAAATAATTAAAAATAAAAATTACAAATCAGAATCTAATTATCCGTGAAAACATAAAAAAATATGTTGTAAATCTTTTGAAAATTTCAAAAAGATTTAGGGTTTTTAGGAACTCCGTCAAAAATAGTCCTGTTTTTTTAGTGTTCTTTCATCTGCAAGATTTCTCTTTCCTTCCTTCGAGAATAATATTTTGCAAGATCACATTCTTCCGTTAACAAACTTGTGAAACACACACCCATGCGTATCTATCAAACTTGTTTTCAACCATCTTATCATTAAAAGCTTGTCTAGCAAGGGCATTTTTCTATAGGCCACCCATCCCGGTTATGGAAACCACATTATCTCTTTATTCCTCAAAATATTCTTCCAGCCCCAGATATCTCTTTAGCTCCTCCATTCCGGCCTTGTCCCTCTTTCTTTTACTCTTCCCCGAAGACTTTTGGGTGTGTATCCCGGGTTTTCTTTTTCTCCTCCTCTCCTTATGTAGCCATCCCGGGTTTTCGATTTCTCCTCCTCTCCTTATGTAGCCATGATTGGGATTAAGATTTGGGTTAGTTATGAGGTTAGGTTATGAGGCTGCTACAATATATATGAATGTGCTATCAAAGCTTTTAGACAAGGCGACAAGCGACAGCAAACTCGGCTATCACTCGAGATGCAAGAACTTAGGTCTTACCTATTTGAGTTTTGCGGATGATATCATGGTCTTTGCAGATGGCAAGATCATGTCGATAGAAGGTATTGTCAGGCCGGCCCTGGGCCAAGCCAAATGAGGCAATGGGCTTGGCCCCCAAATTTCAGTGGCCCATTTTAGGAATTTTTTTTTATATATATGTATATAATCACTAATATTTTATGGGTTTTTTAATATGGACATAGCAAAAAATATATAAATGAGCGCAAATTATAAAATCCACTAAACTAAAGAAAAAAAAAATCTTTTATTAAATATAATTTTTTATAATAATTTTTTATGACATATAATATTGGCCCCCATTATATAATTGGTTTCGAGCCCCCAAAATCTCAGGGCCGGCCCTGGATATTGTGGAGGTGTTCGATTGTTTTGCAAAAATGCCAGGGTTAAAAATTAGCATGGAGAAGTCAAACAATATACTATGCTTGCATTGGAGACAATACTTGGCAGCAGAATAGCAGATGGAGAGACAATTTCCATTTCACTCTGGTGAAATACCGGTACGTGACCTAGATTTACTATTTCTCACGAAACGCATGGAAGCCAATGATTATCTTCCTTTTGAAATTTTATTAGATTATACATTTTGACAAATTGTGTGGTACCGCATTATTAAATGACAACTAATAATTGAAAATGGGTAGATAAGTAATTGATTACGAGATAATGAAATGATATTGACTAATATATATGCTATGCTCTAGCCTGTAGATTATGCATGACGGCATGTATTTTACTTTTTTTTTGTGTGCTAAAGAGTGAGCGTGGATCGAACACGCGACTTTCAGATTTTCAATTTGATATTCTTTCAACAGAGTTATTTCGGTTGGTGATTTTTTTTGAACCTTATATATTTTACTTAGAGAAAATTAAAATTTAGTAAAAAAAAAAAACCCATTTATTTATTATTGTAAATAGAGAGATAAATTGGTTATATTGTAAATACTAAAAAAAATATAATTTACAAAATTTATCTCTCTATTTCTTCCTATCTTTCTCTAAAAAATTGGTTAGTTTCTAAAATATATATATATTTTTTCCTCCAAAACAACCCTTTTATTTTTTGTTGTGGTTGTAAGCGAATACATGTCATCAAATTAGAAGAGGAATCAGTTAGATTCTAGTATTTAAGATAACTATTCATTAAGAGATTATAGACCAAACGTCCATGTTAGGAATCCCTTAGCTCAAAGACGTCGACTTCTCCGAAAAAGAACCAAGACACGAGGCTTATTTGAAGCCGAGACAGAAATGATGTGAAGAAACAGAGTAAAAACAGAGCAAGCAAGAGGAAGAAAGAAGATAAGGAGCACACAGAAAACTTTAACGAGTTCACGCCCAAACCGGGTCGCTACGTCTCGCCGAACCTTGCTCGGAATCCACTAGATATCAAGGGAATTTACAATGTAATGAGATACACAAACGTTCCACTCTATTGCCCTTCACGAGCATCTATAGAGCACGTTCTGTGCTATCTCTTGTAACCGAGACAATACACTCTAAAGCTTAAGCTATAATGTATTTCTCTAACTCTCTATCTCTTCTCTAACTATCTCTCAATACCATGAAGCCTCCTTATATAGTGTTAGCACTTTAGGGCTTCTTGTTAGTGCAGAGAACTCGCAAGACACACAAAATACACCAAGGTTAGACAATGTGTCTACACCTCAAATCTTTTATTAAGAATGCTTTGAATACAATTACATTTACTATCCAATTTAAAATTACTCGACTCTAAGAATCTCTTAGATCGACCCCAATCTATTCTTAACTCACTATGAAATCCCTAAGATTAGTCACACTAATCTACACCCATGACTCTCACTTTGTGATGAACTCTCACTCTTTTATCTCAAAGATTCCAAACGGCTACAACACCTTACCAACTCACTCTCACGTCTACATGGATGCTTTTCACGACCCAAGAGACAATATACTTAAAGGATTTCGTGCCCTACTCTCTAAGTTTCCATCCTAACAAGTTTCCTAAAGCCAAGAGGAAATATTCCCTTTTTGATTGATCTTAATCAAACTAATATTTCCATATCTCAACAAGTCTTCCAAATAGCTTCAATCTTCCTTTTTCATTGAGCTTTATCTCCAAGTAATATATTCAAAAGCGTGCTCCTTTGAATATATAAACTTTCCATAAACTTCTGCATCTTGATGACCCGTCCGATCAGACATCTGATGCGTCTTCGTCTGGTGCATCATATGTCTGATGACTCACATAATCTGCATCTTCAACACTCCCCATTTTTTAACTTAGTTTGATACTCAAGCACCAAGCTCTTTAATCATCTGCAAACCCACGCAGAGACACACACAAGAACAAGGCAAATCAGCCTCCAAACCTAAGCAAAGAAAACTCCCCCATGAATTGTGCTTTATCTACATCAGCACGCTCAACAGAATCAACATCAGCTCCGCTCTCTGCAAAAACCAATATACACCTCATCTCCCCCTGCTTGAGTGCATAACTGAGTTATAAACACTAGAAGATGATCTCCCCAAAGTACACCAGTCAACACCTATATTTCCATGATGTTGCATACTCTGTTATATGCCCTATTACACCCTCTCACACAGGACATCAATATGTCGTCAACACAGACAAGTTTTTTTTCTTTTCAATACAACATACTTGTCTGTGGACGACTCAGCAGGCTCAGCATCTCCTTATCCAACGATTCCTCCACATACTTGAATCGTAACATCTCACATTCATGTCTCTGTCAAGGTTCTTCTGTTGATAGGCCCCTTTATTATTTCTCACAGGCCATGAACATCCACCATAATAGCTTAATACACCTNTACTTGAATCGTAACATCTCACATTCATGTCTCTGTCAAGGTTCTTCTGTTGATAGGCCCCTTTATTATTTCTCACAGGCCATGAACATCCACCATAATAGCTTAATACACCTTTTGAACCGTTGATTGAAGAAGTACTTGCATGACCTTCAGACATCTTCATCCATCCTCGTTTGGATTGCACAAAGTGTGGAACATATCGATTTCTCCTCCAAATTTGATATGCACGTTGTAAAAACTTGTAACAATGTGCCTTGATATGACCAAGTCTACCACAATAACAACATTCAACAGATCGATGCCAAGCTGGTCTGGTGGTTAATCTGTTTGTCTCAGCTTTAGCTATATCAACACCCGTATCAGGATGGATGAAGACGTGTGAAGGTCATGCAAGTACTTCTTCAATCAACGGTTCAAGAGGTGTATTAAGCTATTATGGTGGATGTTCATGGCCTGTGAGAAATAATAAAGGAGCCTATCAACAGAAGAACCTTGACAGAGACATGAATGTGTGATGTTACGATTCAAGTAGGTGGAGGAATCGTTGAATAAGGAGATGCTGAGCCTGCTGAGTCGTCCACAGACAACTAAGTTGTATTAAAAAAAAAAAAACTTGTCTATGTTGCCGACAGATTGATGTCATGTGCGAGAGGGTGTAACAGGGCATATAACAGAGTATGCAACATCATGGAAATATGGGTGTTGACTGGTGTACTTTGGGGAGATAATCTTCTAGTGTTTTTAATTCAGTTATGCACTCAAGCAGGGGGAGATGAGGTGTATATTGGTTTTTGCGGAGAGCGGAGCTGATGTTGATTCTATTGAGCGTGGTGATGTAGATGAAGCACAATTCATGAGTGAGTTTTCTTTGCTTAGGTTTGAAGGCTGATTTGCCTTGTTCTTGTGTGTTTCTCTTCGTGGGTTTGCAGATGATTAAAGAGATTGGTGCTTGAGTATCAAACTAAGTTAAAAAGAGGGAGTGTTGAAGATGCAGATTCTGTGAGTCATCAGACATATGATGCACCAGACGAAGACGCATCAGATGTCTGATCGGACGGGTCATCAACATGCAGAAGTTTTTGGAAAGTTTATATATTCAAAGGAGCACGCCTTGAATATATTACTTGGAGATAAAGCTCAAGGAAAAAGGAAGATTGAAGCTATTTGGAAGACTTGATGAGATATGGAAATATTAGTTTGATTAAGATCAATCAAAAAGGGAATATTTCCTCTTGGCTTTAGGAAACTTGTTAGGATGGAAACTTTGAGAGTAGGGCACAAAATCCTTTAAGTATATTGTCTCTTGGGTCGTGAAAAGCATCCATGTAGACGTGAGAGTGAGTTGGTAAGGTGTTGTAGCCGTTTGGAATCTTTGAGAGAAAAGAGTGAGAGTTCATCACAAAGTGAGAGTCCTGGGTGTAGATTAGTGTGGCTAATCTTAGGGATCTCTTTGTGAGTTAAGAATAGATTGGGGTCGAGCTAAGAGGTTCTTAGAGTCGTGTAATTCCAAATTGGATACTAATTGTACTTGTATTCAAGAAGATTCTTAATAAAGGTTTGAGGTTTAGGCACGTTGTCTAACCTTGGTGTATTTTATTGTGTATTGGGGTTTCTCTGCACTTTCAATTGGTATCAGAGCCTAACCTAGGCAGAAGAAGAAATTTTATTTTAGGGAACGGTCCTGCAGAGAACACAATGACACAAACGATAATTTTTGGTGCAGCAAAAGCGTTAGTGTTGGGGTCAGAAAACTATGGCCATTGGAAAGTGAAGATGATACATGAGCTGAAGGGAATTCATGAGGATATATGGACAGTGGTTGAATCTGGATGGGAGCCACCAAGACAAGCTGTTTCAAGCGCTGATAGAGGTCCTGATCCAGTCGCTGCTCCAAAGCCAAAATCAGAGTGGTCAACACAGGAGAAACAGATGTCTAGATTCAATGCTCTGGCACTTTCAACAATATATCGTGCTGTTTCAGAAGATCATTTCGAGATGATTCAAGGTTGCACTTCAGCGAAAGAGGCGTGGGATACTCTGCAAAATATTTTTGAAGGAACATCAGGTGTTAAACGCACAAGGTTAGATATTCTCTCTTCTAAATTTGAACTTCTGAAGATGGATGATAGTGAGAATATTGCTGGATTTAGTGGTAGAATATGTTTTATGGCACATGAAGCACGTGTTCTTGGGAAGACATACAAGAATAAGAAGTTGGTCAAAAAGCTGTTGAGAGGTTTACCTCAGAGGTTTCATGTGGTGAAGACTGTGATGGAATTCGCTCTTGATACAGATTATATGTCTTTTGATGAGGTAGTTGGAATGCTACAGGTTTATGAGCTGAGTTTACCTTCTGATGGATGAGACAACTCACCAGGGATGATGTTTGCTCAGATAGTAGTAGTGAAGATGGCCTAACGTCTTACAAGATAGAAGACCTCATGGATCTCGTGGAAAGAAAAGTTGAACAAGTTCTGAAGAGAATCGACAAACAGAAGAGGGATAAAATACAGTGTCATGAATGTGAGGCTTTTGGTCACTATAAGTCAGATTGTCCTACAGCCAGGAAAATAAAAATCAAAACTGGTTTTTCCAAGGATTATAGACCTCACAACAAATTAGATGCATGTGGTGAAGATTTATCTAATATTGTGGCATTATTTGGATCACCCAAAGAAGCTGATATTGGTTCTGATAGTTCATTTGATGCGGATACAGATGCAAACATCAGATCAGACATCTGTTCAGGAAGTAAGAACGGTGACCCTCATTCTGTGATGCGAGATTTATATGAGGATCTTGTGGAAACCTGCAAAGTAAAGTGGCTCTAGTACATGAGAAGAAGAGGTTGCACATCAAGGTTGAAGAGCTTGAAAAAGAACTTGATGTTGAGAAGAAACGTGTTAAGGAGCTAGAGGATGCATTGAATGGAAGGAGTAAGAGTAGTGACAGAAAGAAGAACACATATGGGTGTCCAGTTACAGGCGAAACAACTCAAGAAAGGAGACAATTTGTGTTTCCAAAACGTCTCAGAAATCTGTTGCAAAGGAGGCTACATGTATTGTAACGTCTCAGAAATCTGTTGCAAAGGAGGCTACAAGTATTGTATCAGACACAAGTCCTGTAACAAAATCGAGAGCAGGAGCTGTAACAAGCACTTCTACAGAGGTCAGAACACGAGCTGAAGAAATACAGAGTGCCAAGATGAAGTTTGACACACGTTCAAATACAACATATAGAAGACATGATGCTGATACGGGTGTTGATATAGCAATAGCTGAGATAAACAGATTAACCACCAGACCAGCTTGGCATCGATCTGTTGAATGTTATTGTTGTGGTAGACTTGGTCATATCGAGGCACATTGTTACAAGTTTTTATAACGTGCAAATCAAATTTGGAGGAGAAATCGATATGTTCCACACTTTGTGCAGTCCAAACGAGGATGGATGAAGACGTCTGAAGGTTATGCAAGTACTTCTTCAATCAACAGTTCAAGAGGTGTATTAAGCTATTATGGTGGATGTTCATGGCCTGTGAGAAATAATAAAGGAGCCTATCAACAGAAGAACCTTGACAGAGACATGAATGTGAGATGTTACGATTCAAGTAGGTGGATGAATCGTTGGATAAGGAGATGTTGAGCATGCTGAGCCGTCCACAGACAAGTAAGTTGAAGTCCTGACTTCCAGCTTATAGTATTTCCTCCAAGAGTGAATACCAAACATGAGATAGATCTTCTTCTATCAGGATCTGCAGCAAAATCAACATCACAGTAACCCACTATCTTGAAATCAGAACACCTTTGGTAGCATAAGCGAGTCTTCAGAGTTCCCTTGATGTACCATAGCACCCATTTAACTCCAAGCCAATGATCTTGTATCGGTTGACTCATAAATCGACTAATGACACCAACTGAGTAGGCAAGATCCGGACGAGTACCAATTATCGCATACATAATGCTCCCTACGACATTGGAGTAGGGAACAAACTTCATGTAGTCTTCATCCTCTGCCACCTTGTCCTCTGTAGCTTCTCACAGCTTGAGATGAGCTCCAAGGGGTGTCACTGTTGATTTTTCTTCAGTCATGTTGTAAGTTTCCCAGATCTTGTTTAAGTATCCTTCCTGAGACAGCCACAAAGCAACACTAGATCGATATCTGATGATCTTTTTCGCAGCACCAAGATCCTTCATTTCAAACTTCGCACTAAGCTCCTTCTTTAACTGAGAGATGGCTTCCTTGTTGCGAGAAGTCACAAGCCTGTCATCAACGTATAATAGTAAATACATCAAGGAACCATCCTCATTTTCTTTGAACATGGACTCCTAACCCTCTGGTGGAGTCATGTAGATCTTCTCCTTTAACTCTCCATGTAAAAATGCTGTTTTTACATCTAGTTGTTCTAGCTCGAAGTCTTCTTGAGCTATCATTGAAAGTAGTATCCGTATGGATACATGTTTCACCACCGGAGCAAAGATTTCGTGGTAGTCTATCCCTTCCCTCTGAGCATAACCTTTGGCAACAAGTCTTGCCTTGAACCGAGGCTCCTCAACTTCAGGGATTCCCAGCTTGTACTTGTAGATCCATCTACTGCCAATGACCCTTTGATTTGTAGGTCTCTTGACAATAGTCCATGTGTCATTCTTGATCTGAGAATCCATTTCCTCCTTCATAGCAATCTTCCACTTGTCCCAATTCGTATCCCTTCTTGCCTCATTGAAATCTGCAGGTTCCATAGTGTCACCATCTTCAGTTGTGTAAAGAGCTTCAGCAAAGTAGTCCTCATCATCAAATCTCTTTGGTAGTCTGATTTCTCTTCTTTCTCTGTCTCTAACAAGATGATGACTCAGAGGAGACTGACGTACTTCAGTTTCTTGTTCATCTTCTCCACGACTACTAGATGGAGTAGTTTGTCTTGATCTGGAGCTTTGAGGAGAGTCAATGATCTCGACTTGGTCTCCACTTGAGATTTTGTCCTTCTCTGCTTCAAGATCCAAGTCCAAGTATGATCCAGCTTGATCATTACTTCCTCTTGCAGTATCATCATTTCTCTGCAGTAGGTCCTTGTAGACTGTATTCTCTTGAAAAATGACATTTCGGCTTACCGCACACTTCCTTTCCTCCATAAGCCAGACCTTGTAACCTTTAACTCCATCAGGGTATCCAAGAAGAACCCCTTTCTTAGCTCGCAGACTTAACTTTCCATCATCAGTGTGCACAAACACTACGCATCCAAATCTCCTCAGATACCATTTCTTGTCGGGTATGTTGAAGTCCAGTGCTGATGATGGTGTCTTGTTGATAAGAATAGTTGCAGTGTGAGTTGCTTCTGCCCAAAATCTCTTTGGCAATCCAGAATCACTCAGCATTGTTCTCACTTTCTCCATCACAGTTCGGTTCATACGCTCTGCAACACTGTTCTATTGTGGCGTGTATGCACAAGTCATGTGCCTTTGAATCCCTTTTGATTCACATAAGCCATCAAACAGTTTGTTGCAGAACTCCAACCCATTGTCTGTCCTGAGAGTCTTGATCTTCTTATCACTTTGATTCTCAACCAGTTTAGCCCATTCAACAAACTTCCCAAAAGCTTCATCCTTAGTTTTCAGAAAGTAAACCCACACTTTTCTAGAGTAATCATCAATAAACGATATGAAGTATTGACAGTTACCTAGAGACAGTGGCACTGTAGGAGCTCCCCAGAGGTCAGAATGAACATACTCAAGTTTCTCCTTTGTGTCGTGTTGAGCTAAGTTGAAACCCACTCTTTTAGCTCGGCCAAAGATGCAATCTTCACACGTATCCAATGCAGAAACTTTCTTCTTGTCAAGTAGACCCTTTCTCAGCATCATACTCATGTTCTTCTGACTCATATGCCCAAACCTTATGTGCCATAGCATAGTGTCATCTTGTCTTTTCTTTTCTCTGTTGCATGTGATTCATCAACAAGAGGTCTCCACTGAAAGAGATACAGCGTGTCATATCTTCTTCCCGTAAGCAAGATTTGTTCACCAGCTCTAATGCTTAGTTTTCCACTTTCTGATTCAAACTTATATCCAGTTTTCTCAAAAGTTCCAAGAGACAATAGGTTCATGTCCATCTCAGGAACAAACCTAACATTTGTAAGCAAGACCTGCAGACCATCTTCGTTCTTGATCCTGATAGAATCAACCCCTTTTACTATGGCTACTGTCTTGTTACCCATTCTGACTGAACCCCCAGCCTCCTCATTCAAATTTTCAAACCAATCTTTCCTGTAGGTCATGTGGTAGCTACATCCGGTGTCCATAATCCACTCATCATCCAGATGTATGTCCGTAGAAGAAAGAGCTTCAGATCCATATAACCCAGTAGCTTTTACTAGGTTACCCTTTCCTGATGACTCACCCTTGTAGTTTCCATGCTCTCTCTGCTTGTAGTGAGACTTGTTCTTGTTAGGACAAGCATTCTTGTAATGACCCTCCTCACCACATGTCCAACATCCTTGGCCTTTAGCCTTGGACTTGGACCGAGACTTATTAGTCTTGCTTCCTTTCTCACGTTGCTCACTTCTTCCTCTAGTCTCATTCTGTGCATAGAGACCCTCAGCTTGACCTTTGATACTCTTCTTACTTGAGCCAAGCTCCAACTCCTTTGAGTATATAGCTGTAGTCACTTCATCTAACGTTAAAGTGGTTCTCCCTGAGCCATATCTAAGGGTATCCTTGAACTGGTCAAACGGTCTAGGCAGAGACATCAATAGCAGTATGGCTTGGTCTTCATCAGACACAAGTACATCCATGATCTCTAGATCTTCTACTATATGAAGAAAATCGTCAATGTTACGTTCAACGGAGAGACTTTCTGACATCTTGAAGCTGTATAGCTTCTGGTTCAGATAGATTAGACATGTAGAGCTTGTAAAGAGCATCCAACATCTCTACTACCGTCTTGGCTTTCTTCACCTTTCGCAACACTCTGTAGGTAATACTCAGAACAATGGTGCTCCTTGCTCTCTTCATCTTTTCTTCAAAAGCTTCTCTCTTTTGGTCAGCCTCTAGTTTCTCAAGATCTGAACCTTTCCCTGTAGTGATAACAAGTTCCTTGAAAACAACACTCAAGCCCAAGATATCCAGGTGGGCTTCCAGCGTTTCCTTCCACATCATGTAGTCTCCACGGCCATCAAACTTCTCCACCTTTACTCTTGCAGAAGACATGGTTCAAAGTTCCACAAAGTAAAGAACTGAACCACATACAAGGTAACCTGGCTCTGATACCAGTCTGTTAGGAATCCCTTAGCTCAAAGACGTCGACTTCTCCAAGAAAGAACCAAGACACGAGGCTTATTTGAAGCCGAGACAGAAATGATGTGAAGAAACAAAGTAAAAACAGAGCAAGCAAGAGGAAGAAAGAAGATAAGGAGCACACATAAAACTTTAACGAGTTCACGCCCAAACCGGGTCGCTACGTCTCGCCGAATCTTGCTCGGAATCCACTAGATATCAAGAGAGTTTACAATGTAATGAGATACACAAACGTTCCACTCTATTGCCCTTCACTAGCACCTATAGAGCACGTTCTGTGCTATCTCTTGTAACCGAGACAATACACTCTAAAGCTTAAGCTATAATGTATTTCGCTAACTCTCTATCTCTTGTCTAACTATCTCTCAATACCATGAAGCCTCCTTATATAGTGTTAGCACTTTAGGGCTTCTTGTAAAGCAACCGCAAGACGCATTCTTTGAAACGCCAAGATGCATCCTTGATTAGCGATTGCCAGCTTGCATAAACGCACCTTTCCTCTTTGAGTCAAGCAGAACAGATTGTCCTTGTAAGGAAATGGAGGCTGTTGCTTGTCTTGACACTACAGTAGCCGTTTCCCAAAAGCAGAAGTGGTCCCAACTAACCAAACTATGATCAAACGCTTAACTATGGTGTGTAGTTCCTTGTGGTCCCAATAAAGCAACTGAAAATTCAAATCAGTTTGTTCTTCGAGTCATCACAACTTCACAGTCCACAATTCCAAAATTTATGGAAAAAAAACAAAAACATAAAATAGAAGTAAGCACTGAAGAGAATAATTGGCCAAGGCCCACTGTGAGAACATCAATGAAGAACAATCGCAAGATCAGAGCACACCAATATTCCCGATTTTGGTTATCCAATCAATCTTAATTCTTGGTAAGTCTCAATTCTTCATCTTCCCTGAGTTTCGGATTCTGGGTTTGAACATACTGTTCGAAATTTCCAATATTTGGTCTGATTTGACTCTCTGTTCTCATTTCATCTACTTTAAGATTTCGTACTGACTCATTGTTTCTTACAGTTTCAAATTTTTTTGTCTGAACGAATATGTTGTCTGCGCTTTAAGTTTAAAATTGAGAACTGACATGAGATTTGATTGATCTGCAGATATCATTTATTACTGCAAAACTCATAATTACCTGGTTTGAATTATAGAATGTCAACCGATTCAGCTCATAAGCCATTGTTATCAACGAATCAGTTAGATCCCATGGCTCAAGACTTCAACCAAAACTCAAAAACTTCTTCAAGGAAAAGAAGATTGCGCCGCTGTAGAAGCGCTCCTCGTGGTGACTGTATGTACAATGATGATGATGATGATGATGATGTCAATATCGATGAACCACATCCTCATCTTAGTAAAATCCCAATGTTCAGGGATCTAAACTCAAATCTCAAGCGAGTCATCATGTTCTTGGTTTTGTATCTAACCATTGGTACTCTCTGTTTCTACCTCGTGAGAAACCAAATCTCCGGTCATAAGACTAACGGAGTGTTAGATGCCGTCTATTTATGTGTTGTAACGGTGACAACCGTTGGATATGGTGATCTTGTCCCTAGTAGTTCCACATCTAGGCTACTTGCTTGCGCGTTTGTCTTCTTCGGAATGGCCCTCCTGGGTCGCCTTCTAAGCGGAGCAGCGAATTACTTGGTGGAGAAGCAAGAGACTCTGCTTGTTAGGGCTTTCGATTTGCGCAAAACATTTGGTCCAGCAGACGTTCTCAAAGAGTTGCATACTAAGTTGACACACAAATGCTATGTGACATTCCTTGTCCTTGTAGTCCTCTTCCTCGTCGGTACGATTTTCCTTGTAACCTTTGAGAAAATGCCGCTTATTGAAGCTTTCTACTGTGTTTGTTCAACTGTTACAACATTGGGTTATGGAGATAGGAGCTTTAGCTCGGGAACCGGACGCCTTTTCGCTGTGTTTTGGATCTTGACGAGCACTATATGTTTGGCTCAGTTTTTCCTCTATGTAGCTGAGCTAATAAATGCAGAAACCAAACAGATGGAGTTATTGAAATGGGTTTTAACAAGGAGAATCAGAAACAATGATCTCGAAGCAGCTGATCTCGATGGAGATGGGGTCGTCGTGTGAGACATCAGACAAATTCTCTCTTCTTGTTTTGTTTTGTTTTTTCTTCTTCTTATCGTTGTATTTTGTGTGTTTCAGAGCTGCAGAGTTTATATTATATAAACTGAAAGAAATTGGGAAGATTGATGAGAAATATATTGCTGGGATAAAGCAGCTGAACTCGATTACGATGATTCGGGAACTCTGATGAATTCTGACATAGTTCTAGCTCAAACGACGCCATAGATCCAAAGGTAAGCAACATTATTATCATCACCACCATCATCTTTCGAAGACGAATCAGAATCTTTGTTAAGTTATTATACCTAAAAAGCAAAGAAAATGAGCAGTTTTGGAACTTTTGTTTGTTTCTCTGTGTGCGTTTTGTAAGATAAGGCCACACACTCAGTCTTTGATTGTTTCTTGATGCGTAACTGTGTAATTTACATTCATATTGTATTGTATATTTACTGTACTTTTATAAAGCAAATTGAATCTTGCTTATTGAACAATTTCACAACAATAAAAGCATAAATGATAAAAGCGTAGAACAATTGTATTTATACTTTAGCCTCGTATAACTGCAAAGCCTTTGATTCCCCGTCGAGGCTCAACCACTCTCCTTGTTGATTTCCCCTGTTTTTTGCTTCTTCAATAATAGGCTCTGTGTGGCATATCAATATCAGCATTCTGCCCCAATGAGACGAAGCTTGTCCTCAAGCTTAAATTATGGATATTGTCTACAGAACTACATTTGATTGCCTTCAGAAGAACCCACGCAGCATCATATCGTGTATCTAGCAACCTCTCATCCAACATGTTAAGAAGTATCAATTAAAAAAATATTCGTTTCTGTTTCTGTTTCAAACAACATAATATGTGAGTTGTATCTACAAGACATACTTCGAAACTGTAAAATCTTTAAGTAAGCTATGAACTTGTTTTTGTTTAGCCATATGGTAGATTTTACAGAGTGATAAGGAGTCAGAAAATTAGATAAACCTTGGCATAAGCCATACTGTAATGAACTTATAAACTAGAAATTTGGTTAAGCTATTCCTGACTGAGAACTTCTTTCAAACAAATACTAATCTAATCTTTAAAATTTGGTAAAACTAATCTTAAAAAGCTAAATCCTTTCTCCATTGATGTTTTCTCATCCTTTCTCCATTGATGTTTTCTCATCCTTACTCCATTGATGTTTTCTCAAACTGAATCATTACGATCAGGTCCAAAGCTAAATCTTCGTCGGACCTTCGTCTCCATTCTCTCCCCGTGAAGGAATACCAAATCATAGATCTCCTCGTCGGACCTACGTTGAAAGACGAGGTGATGAAGATCATGCCTGTTCAGAAATGGTCGAAGGAGGTTGCGACGGCCATTAAAGGTGGAATCATCCTCGCGAAGCTCTCTGTGATTCCGGCGAGGAGAGGTTATTGGGGAAACAAGATCGGGAAGCCGCACACCGTGCCTTGTAAGGTTACCGGAAAGTGTGGATCCGTCACTGTGAGGATGGTTCCGGCTCCGAGAGGTGCTGGTATTGTGGCGGCTAGGGTTCCTAAGAAGGTTCTTCAGTTCGTTGGTATTGATGATGTCTTCACTTCCTCCAGAGGATCCACCAAAACCCTCGGAAACTTTGTCAAAGTCTGTAAAATTTCTTCCTCTTAGAATAGATTGATGATGCATTTGTGAATGTGTTAAATGATTCTCTAATTTAGCTGGAAGTAGGGATGTATTGAACATTTGATTGCTTATTTTCTGTGAGGATGATGTGAGAAAGACTTGACATTTGTGTCTTTATGATTCTTAATTAACCTCAAGCTGTAGTTGTAAATGCCAATTGCAATTTGTGCAAGATATTAGCACATATCTTCTTAATTATGTGCTTAACTACGATTGATTGATTGATTGATATTGGGTTTGACGTTGTGTTGCTGTTACGATACAGGCTACGTTTGATTGCCTTCAGAAGACATATGGGTTCCTAACACCAGAGTTCTGGAAAGAGACGAGGTTCCAGAAATCGCCATACCAAGAGTTCACCGATCATCTCTTGACTAATAAGGATGCCACTGCACCCAAGGCTACCACCGAGGCTGAAGACCAAGCTTGAGATGATACTAATCTTCATGGGATAAGTTTGGTTTTGGTTATGTTGCAAATATTTTATATTGTTTCTCGGTTGTTTCTCGGTTGTCTGTCAGATTTTGTTATTGGAGTCTTTATTTATAAGACCACCTCCATTACACTCTTAACTTTTAAAAATATTAAAAAAGAAAAAACAGTAGAGAGTGCGTGTCTTTGGAGAGACACTTAGGACACTTAAGATCTCTACATGTCAATTTTTGATTGAAAGAAATATATATATATATATATTTTTAATTGCCAAAACAATTCTCTTTTTCATTTTTTTAAGAAACTACTATTCATAGTATTACCAATGTGGATGCTCTAAACATCTCCATTGGTGTCTCTTAAGGGGTTTTTAGGTAAGGTTCTTATATTAAAAAAATTAAAACAAATCATTAAAATGCAAATAGTGTTAAAAACGGTTCTTGGTTAAGAGTTTTCAGAAATATTAAAAACACTAATTGTGTCCAATTGTGATTGGTCGATCACTGTTCGGTTAAAAAAAAATAGCATCTTTGCCGAATTGAAAACTCAACCGTAGCGAGGGATACCGATTTGATTGCAGCGACGGCGTTGTTGGAGGAGGAGAAGCAGGAGACAGTGACGGGGAAGAAGAAATCGAAGGTTTTGGTGGCCGGAGGTGGAATCGGAGGTTTGGTGTTTGCTCTTGCGGCGAAGAAGAAAGGGTTCGTGATGTAGGATCATGGACGTCATCAACCATGGAGCAGAGTATGATCGAGGCCAGCACTGAAGTTCATCAAACATAAGCAATGCTAGAACATGTTGTCGAAGTTGCACAAGTTGAAGAGCTTGCATATGGACTTGGAGCTAAGGCTTACAAATTGGTTGTGACCATTTGTACTCTTTTTCCTTATCCTTGGTTTTATCCCAATGAGTTTTCCAGAAAAGGTTTTAACGAGGCAAATTGGTTCACATGTCTTAATCCCATTCAGAGCTCCAATGGACCCGATGGAGACCTGCGATCATTCATCGAGTCATTCCGGCCAAACAAAGATGAACCAAGCAACAAATCCAATTGTTTTGGAAACTCAACTCATCAGAGAATCATGCCGAAGTGGAATCAGCTCAAGCCGAGCTCATATGACGAAGTTATTATTTTTACAAGTTGGGTGAACGGACTTTCGGTTTTTTCATACATCAAGAGTACGAAAAAGGCCAGATCATACATCAATAACAGGGTTGGGCTATCACATACCACAATGAATAATCTCGTTCAATTCATATATAAAATTATTAAAATCAGTCAATTCATACATAATCTTGTTCAATTCATACCCCAATAAATAATCCTATAACAATGTTAGTTTTGCCATCAGTTTTAATAGGTTTAGTCAAAATTGTAGTTAAAAAATTTGTTTAAAACAATATCGTATTGAGATAAAATAAAAATAAATAAAAAATCTAATAAAGAGTTGACTCATATTCAATTTTTATTGTAATGGCAAACAAACATAATCACATAATTTTTATTAGATTTTTTTTGTTTTTTAATTTTATCTTAAAAAGCGTCATTTTAAAAAAAAAATTTAACTACAATTTTGACTAAAACGATTAAAACTGACGACAAAACTAACATTGTTACGAGATTATTTATTGGGGTATGAATTGAACAAGATTATGTATGAATTGACTGATTTTAATAATTTTAGGTATGAATTGAACGAGATTATTCATTGGGGTATGCGATAGTCCAACCCTATTATTGATGTATGATTTGCCTTTTTTCGTACTCTTGATGTATGAAAAAACCGAAAGTCCTTGGGTGAACCGGAGCTTTCCCGATTTGGACATAGGCGCACTAATTGAAGGATTTCGACAGAACCAGAAGGAATTAAGCTACAAACCGACTTGGAGTGGAATCTTGACTAAACCAGGGATCTTGTCGAATTGGAATCAAACCAAACCCGGTTCTAACGTGAAAGTTATGCAAGTTATAAGACAGAAGACCCGCAGCTTGCCTTATATGGAACCTTCCGGGTTTAGGAGGCCTCAAACGTATCTTTGGCATCCAGGAGTTAATGACAACCATCTAGGGGCTGTAAGAGACGTCCTTAGCTGCACCATCACCCATAGGATCAGGCGGATCCTTCCCCACTTCAAGTTTCCTTACTTGGACTCAAGAGCATTCAAAACCTTTGGAGCATTAACTCTTCAACGACCCTCTTGCCCAAGCTACTGCGACTTAGGAAACTTCTATGACGACCAGAATATCCCAGAGAAGCTCACCTATCCCCTCAAACCGTCCAGATACAAGGACACCTCACTGTCCACATTAATTGGCCGATTTGCTCATTATGGCCAAAAGATTGTTTTAATTCATTGCTTTGATTTCTTTCTGGTTTTAATGTTTTTGTGAGCACTATACAAGCTCAGCCACGAACCTCATTGTAAAGCACCCTCAATCATCTAAGAAATATAAAGTTTATTCTTCTTTTTATTCAAAGCGTTTCTTTGTTTAAAAATCTTTGTTTTTAAGTTTCATTTGAGTGATTCATTTGATACTTGAGATTATAGGATTGGGATTGTTTGTGTGATTGAAACAAGCCTAGTTCTCCACAGATTAAGCGAGTCAATCAAAGTCCACGGATTGAGAGAGTCAATCAAACTTCACCACCACTTCTACCTTCATCCCTTCCGCGCAAAGCTTCTTTGATCAGTTTCTGATCACCCTTTGGTTCTAAGATTGTGGAGCGATTCCCAATCCTGTGTCATCTGGTATAAGAGCTTCAAAAGCTCATATCCCTCAGGTTGTATCCATCCAACCTTTATCTTTGTTTTCTGTTTCGTATTTTTTTTGTTTTCATTTCATAAAAAAAAAAAAAAATTGTTCGCTGTTTGATTCTGTTTGTGTTCTTTCTGTTCTTAGTTTTACTTTTCATAAAATCATAAAACCCATAAAAATCTGTTGTTTGCATTTCGTTCTGTCATTTAGCATTCATCTCCATTCAAAAACAAAAAAAAAAGAATTAAGAAGCATATGTTTGATTGCATATTTGTTTCCAGCGTATCATTCCTTGTTGCATATGTTGTCATTCTGCGTTTTAGTATTGCATTAGATTCATCCGTAAACCAAAAAAGCTATAAAAAGAGTTAGTTTACATATTTGTTTTGCGCATCTTGTCTCTTTCCAAAAGGAGAATTGTTAGCATAAGTTGTTTCCATTTTTTGCTTATTGTCGCATCTTGTTCACCTTGATCAGCACGGCCTTGACTTATTTGAGTAGGACGGATCATCTTGCATTTAAATCAAACCGTGTTTACATTATTGCTTGTGCGACCAGTATTGATTTTTGTTCCTTTGTGCTTTAATTTGAATCAAAAACCGGAAATTGTTTAGTTAAGGATTAGTAGAGCTCTCGAGTTTTTCTATATCTTTAAAACTACATTTTCGAACTTTGATATTGCCTAGATAATTATTTTGTCAGGAACCAAATGGAATCATCTGAAGAAGAAGAACAATGGACAGAAGAAGATTATTCAAGCTCAGAGTTTGAAGAAGAAGCATATAGAGAAGAAATGGATCCAAAACCACCAGATTGCTATAGAAGCTGTTCTAATACACGGTGGTATGAAGAAGATTCAGAGGAGGACTCATATGAAGAATACAATCCTCCCAAGAGAGCAGAGAAGCCAATCAGCTATGGAGTTATATCATATCAAGTACCAGCTCAGTCAAGACCCACCGGCCCAAAGAAGCCAAGCTACAAGAGAAGAGTTCCCAATACCAAATCATTAACCTTCTCAGGTTACAGCCAGAACCCTGAAGATTATCTCCAATGGGAAACAAACATGAAGCAGTGGCTGCGATCCAACAATATCCCCAAGGAAGATAAACTAGCATATGCCGTTGAAGCAGTTACTGGAGATGCTTACAAATGGTGGTTAAGAGAATGTACTCATGGCTTCTACAAAGAGCCAGTAGTAGATTGGGGAGAACTTAAAGCAAGGATGTATAGAGAGTTTGCAAAGAAGTGTCAGACACGCAGAGGCACCACTACGACAACAAGAAGCGCTAAGTTCACACCAGAACTGAAGCCTACTCATAAGCATAAGAATGCTTATTACTCTGAGCCCAAGAACGTGTCTACAAAGGTTTCACCAAGTCAAACAAAGGCAAAGAAGATTGTTCCAGCAAAAGGAGTTCATCAGAAACCCCTCATCACACTCGAATGGTGGGAGCAATTTAAGACAAACTACAACATATGGGATAAGAAAACTGAGCAGAAACAGAACTCCAAAGACGAACCTATGAGAAGAGAAGCAGCAACCACGCCCAAGTCTATAACCAAGTCACCAGAGACGCCAACTCAAGGTAAGTCTTCTGATTTTGTGAATTCAAAAGAGCCAACATGTTATAGATGTCATAAGAGAGGACACTTTGCTGCAAATTGTCCCATTAAGAAACTGTTGAAAGGAAATTCACTAGAAGAGAAAATAGAAAATCTAGAAATAGTGATAGTTTATCTCATTCTGAGTTTTTAATTCATGATTTTGCTACTACTAGTCCATCTAGCAAATTGTTAAAGGTTGCATCACCAGAAGCGAAATTGGAATTAAATAACACAAGTGATAGCCTAGTTTATTTTGATGTTTTAATTCCCAATTCTAGACTCATGCACTTGTCTTTGCCAAAGAGTTTTGATCTAGGAATAAGACAAGAAGAAAGGGAAGCAATCAGAGATGTGAAAGCACAAGGAGGACATATTCTACAATTGATTTGTCCAAAGAAGAATGAGGAAAGATCAGAGGCACGACCAGAGGCTTTGTCCTCACCAGCAAGGCTAGTTATAACCACCTCTAGAGAAGATAACAGCCACAACCGTGGAGTTCAAACCATCAAAGAGCAACTCATGCTACAACTAGCTAACACCATCACTGTGAGTTTAAATATTTCAAAGCCTATTTCTATAATTTTAAAGTCAGATATGATGCACTTGTTCTTGAGAGTTGTTTCAGGTATAGAACATACCAAGAAGAATCGAACAAGAAATTTTTTGGTGAAGAGATAACAAAGCTTCAAAGAGAAGCCCCCAGAGCATACATTGTATTACTTTACAGATTTGGCTAGCAAAAACACCAAGAGTGTTCCTCAGGTAAGTCATTCTTTCACTAATCTTATTTCAAAGGATTTTGAAGAATTAGTGAACTTACTGGAATTAAAAGAAAGAGAGAACTTTACAGCTACATCTTTTTACTTGAAACTGAAATTAGTTGAAAGATTTGATTACACTAGGACAGAAGGTTTAACAAGTTTAAGTTTTTATAAAGAACCCATAATACACTTGTTTCTTGTCCAAATTGCTGAGATTATTTCAGGTACTAAGGAGATAAACCCGAAAGAAGTTCCACCAGAGAAGAGAATGGTGTTAAAGCAAGCTCAGAACAAAGAGACATCACCACCCAAAACCGAGGTTGTGAAATGGGTAAAAGCTACAAGGCAGCAGAGCCACGCCCCAGACCATAGCAGAGGAGTGATTATATCCTACTTTCTCAAAGGAAAACCCCCAGATGCTCAACAACAACCCAAACTGAAAGGTAAGTCTCTAAACTCTCATATAATTCATGAAACTAACTTGAGTTATCTATGTGCAGATAAGCAAGTTTTGAGGACGAAACTTTTTGAAGAGGGAGGGTATGATGCAGGATCATGGACGTCATCAACCATAGAGCAGAGTATGATCGAGGCCAGCACTGAAGTTCATCAAACAGAAGCAATGCTAGAACATGTTGCCGAAGTTGCACAAGTTGAAGAGCTTGCATATGGACGTGGAGCTAAGGCTTACAAATGGTACTCTTTTTCCTTATCCTTGGTTTTATCCCAATGGGTTTTCCAGGAAAGGTTTTAACGAGGCAAATTGGTTCACATGTCTTAATCCAATTCAGAGCTCCAATGGACCCGATGGAGACATGCGATCATTCATCGAGTCATTCCGGCCAAACCAAGATGATCCAAGAAACAAATCCAATTGTTTTGGAAACTAAACTCACCAGAGAATCATGCCAAAGTGGAATCAGCTCAAGCCGAGCTCATATGACGATGTTATTATTTTTACAAGTTGGGTGAACCGGAGCTTTCCCGTTTTGGACATAGGCGCACTAATTGAAGGATTCCGACCGAACCAGAAGGAATTAAGCTACAAACCAACTTGTCGTGGAATCTTGACTAAACCAGGGAGCTTGTAGAATTGTAATCATACCAAATCCGGTTCTGACGTGAAAGTTATGCAAGTTGTAAGACAGAAGACCCTCAGCTTGCCTAATTGGAACCTTCCGGGTTTAGGAGGCCTCAAACGTATCTTTGGCGTCCAGGAGTTAATGACAACCATCTAGGGGCTGTAAGAGACGTACTTAGCTGCACCATCACCCATAGGATCAGGCGGATCCTTCCCCTCTTCAAGTTTTCTTACTTGGACTCAAGAGCATTCAACACCTTTGGAGCATTAACTCTTCAACGACCCTCTTGCCCAAGCTACTGCGACTTAGAAAACTTCTATGAAGACCAGAATATCCCAGAGAAGCTCACCTATCCCCTCAAACCGTCCAGATACAAGGACACCTCACTGTCGACATTAATTGGCCAATTTGCTCATTATGGCCAAAAGATTGTTTTAATTCATTGCTTTGATTTCTTTCTTGTTTTAATGTTTGTGTGAGCACTATATAAGCTCAGCCACGACCCTCATTGTAAAGCACCCTCAATTATGTATCTTAGAAATATAAAGTTTATTCTTCTTTTTATTCAAAGCGTTTCTTTGTTTAAAAATATTTGTCTTTAAGTTTCATTTGAGTGATTCATTTGATACTTGAGATTATAGGATTGGGATTGTTTGTGTGATTCAAACAAGCCTAGTTCTCCACAGATTGAGCGAGTCAATCAAAGCCCACGGATTGAGAGGGTCAATCAAACTTCACCACCACTTCTACCTTCATCCCTTCCGTGCAAAGCTTCTTTGATCAGTTTCTGATCACCCTTTGGTTCTAAGATTGTGGAGCGATTCCCAATCATGTGTCAGTTCGATGTGTTGGTGTTCGAGAAGGATTTGAGCGCCATAAGAGGAGGACAGTGATACTGCTGTTGCAGAAGAAGTTATGGAAGCTGGTTCCCCTCTCTCTCTCTCTCCCCCCTAATTTATAGCTTCTCATTTTCCTGTAAATTTCTCGCGTTTAGTTTATTGCGTTCTATCTTCATCGAGCTTTCAATTTCAAGTAATCGCCAATTCGAGCTCTGATACAGCTTTGCTCCGTTTGAATTCGATTTGTATCTGAGAATAGGATTCTTTACATTTATCTCAGGCTGGTCAGGGAAGCACACGCAAAAGGAGCGAACAACATTGGTTTTGATTAAGAATATTATCACTTTGATTCGACTCTGAAACAATCAAATATCAAGGAGCTGCACATATGGTATCGTTTTGGAGTATGATTAAGTCTGATTTATCAATACAAGAACTTTTTGAGGGATATTACTTCTGTCAAGCACAAAGAGAGGACTTCTTTCCAGAGAGCCAAGCCTTACAAGGACCATCCCACGATTGCGAGGTTACATTGCTTCTTTGATTTCTCTCAAGAATCTTGATGCCACTTTGATAATTTAGCTGTGAAGTAAAGTGTCATTTCGAGATGTATATACTGTCTAGTGATTTATATGGGATGCTGCAACACAGGATGCAGAAGCTGGCAAAGGAATTGGGTGTAGTGATACCGGTTAGCTTCTTCGAGGAGGCGAACAATGCACATTACATCTTTGTTCCCTTTCTTGTCCTTTGTTTAGCCACTAAAAATCAGGTTGNGGCGAACAATGCACATTACATCTTTGTTCCCTTTCTTGTCCTTTGTTTAGCCACTAAAAATCAGGTTGGTATCTTGCTTGAGTGTGACTATTACATATCATCTATATTACTAGAAGTTATTAAGCAAAGACCAGCCTTCGATATATATTATTACCTTTCATGATTAACTTTGCTTTTGACGTTTACAAAGTTGTAGATTAGGTAGTATGGTTGTGGTGTTATAAAGGTTGTTTGTACTTGTAGTGTCTGTTTCAGTTTAAGAAATGGTATTTTTAGTTTAAGAAATGCTTACTTAAAATAATTATAAAATAACAGTTCGTGCAACAAGTCTTGATATTATTCGAGCTCAAAGCCTCAATGGGTGAAGCAGATACGGAGTTTGATTCTACATAAATAAGTGCAGTTGATTCGGCTCAAGCTCAAACTGTAACCCTCTCCTTTAGATGTTGAGAAACAAATCAAGAATTATCTTTCGCTTAAGTGGTTTCTATTAACTTCGCTTGCCTCAGGATAAACTGATATCTATGTGTGTGTCAGCGAGTTTCATTTCAGAAAATTGATATCTATGTGTGTGTCAATGAGTCATGTGAATGTTTTTCCTATAGCTCTCTCATGTTATCAAATGCTAACGAAAGATTTGTTTATGTTTGTTGTACTCTTTTTATATAGGAGACACACCCGTGAAGCTGAACCCCCAAAACAAAACAAAATGAAGCTGAACCCCCAAAAAAAGTAATCAAGGATCACACACCCGTGAGAAAATCATTTGTTTTGTATCTTTGTATTATTTTTTCTCTTTGTTTTTTTATACCGACACAACTTGTTCTTTTCCTTGATCACATATAGTATTTTGCTATATATATGTCACTCTTATTTTTTGTACAACCCATTTCTTACAAAAACATATAATCTCTTTCTCTTTCTTACCATATTGTTCTATATACTTCTTCTTTTACAAACACAAAAAATTTATTGCAAAAGAAAGTAGCAACACAAAAGGCATCTTCTTCTCATATTTTGTTGAAGGAATGGCTCCGGTGTTTTCAAGAGCTGCTTGGTTTTGGGAGATGATTTTGTTGCTTCTACCTTGACGGAGACGCAGTGCAACCACATGCTGGCTAAGGAAGGCTGGACATTCCCTCGAACTGTTGATGATCATAGGCGTTGGCTTGAGGAGTTGGAACGTGAACATGGCCTCAGGTTCAAAGATGATGCAAAGCATTCCCACAATCCCAAGGAGGAGGACCTGTCTGCCTGACTTGAGAGCTTCATTTGCTTATATCTATTCTCGCTTTTATATTGAACCTGTTCATTGTTAATCAAGTGTTAACGATACTGCACTTTGTCTCTCTCTATATATATAGCTATTTTGGTAAATGCTTATGCATTGAAGAACGAAGAGTGAAGACGCATGCTTTTTAGTTTCCCACCGGTTCCATTTTCTAACAATAATTTTTTTTTTAAATGATTTTAAATCAATTAACCACAATATTTTATAATTTTTAAGAACCTCTATGCAATCTCTCCATTGTAGGTCTAAAATTCAGAAAAATTTAATTGAGCTCTTAACTTAAACTAATAATATCTTTAATATTAATATATACTTAAGAACCTCAACATTAAGCTCTCCATTGTGGATGCCTAAGGATTTTTATAACGGAGTTTTTAGTTATGTTTTTTTGGATTTTTTGGTTAGGTGTTTTTTTTTAATGCAAATTTCAGTGAAATGGCAGTTTCAATGGTTCATTCCTAATTCTCGGTTGTGGTATGCATTCAATTTAATTAAGGGACCTAATTCAACATAATATGTGAATTGTGTGTCTACGAGACATACTTCAAAATTGTAAAATCTTAAAGTAAGCTATAAACTAGTTTTTGTTTAGCCATCGTTCTATATTCGTTAAGAGGAAGTAGATCAATCTAAGCATAAACATCACATACCAACTATGAACTGGGAGACTCAACCATACTGTAACGAACAGACTTAATCTAAGCATAAATTTGGTCAGGCTTTCCAATAATGAGTTCATGACAGAGAACTCTTTAAAGCAAAGTTGATTCTGAATCTTACAATTATGAATCCTCCATAGATGATGATTCTCAAACTGACTCAAGATTGGAGGGCCAAAGTTGGATTGGCTCCTGATGATTTTAAGCTCAAACGCAAAATCAAGTATTTGTTTGTGATCACCAAAACAAACAAAAAGTTTCCACAAGGAGAAACGAAGATTGCTTAAATAGAACGAAAATTCAACAAACCAATGATTTGAGTATCATCATCACTCAAACCAGCAAGAAAATAAATAAAAAACCAGTTTTGATACTGGAGGAGAAAGTCGTAAGTCTGATTAATTATATACTGCAAAAGACAAGAATGCAGAGATTTTATTATTCGGTTGATACGCTGGTACCCAAGTTTATAAAGAGATTCGCTTCAGATCATATTCGTCTACAAAACAGAAGAATAAATCGAATTCAGCAGAATTTTACTTATCGCTAGTAAATTCTTTTTAAAGAATCCATTTTCAAAACAATAGAGAAATTATTTCCCAGGTTCACTGGATGATTTAGAATAGAGGAAAAAAGACTTTACCTCGTTTTCTGAGAATGTAAGAGAAGGGATGTGTTGGACTTTGTAATAATCTTCTCCTCCTTCCGACAATCTCCCCTTCCATTCCTCTCCCATATTATGACAAATCAGATCTTTTAAAGAAGGGATGAACCGCAGACCATCAGGAAGCTCCTTTAACTGTGGACAATCCGAAATAATGAGTTTATGAAGAAGAGGCATGGAGCCTTCTTCTACTATCCACTCTTCCCACTCATCTAGGTGATAGAATACTAGCTTCTGCAACTGAGGAAACCTACCGTTCGAGCAAACCATTCTCCTCCCACAGAAAGATCTCGGCATTAACTCAACCACTTTCAATTGAATCAGCTTCTCTAGAATCGGCATGGGATCCTCCTCCAAATGACACCCCTCTAGATATATGGTTGTAAGCTGAGAAGGGAAGTGTCGTTCATCAGGAAACTTTGGCATATATATATCTAGCAAAACCAGCTGTCTAAGATTAACGGCATCCAAAACAAATCCCGTTTCTATCTTCTTGTCAAACTCGTGGCCATTTATATGAAGTTTTTCTAGGTGTCTCAGCCCACCTGTTGATGCAGATAGAGTTTCTAAACAGGTCTCACCAGTTAATCTGATTCCAAGAGTCCTCAATCTGGCCATACCACTGAGATCCTCTAAGCTGCTATTATGTGGTGAGAAATTCTCCAAGGTCTCCAATTTTACTAGATTACCCAGCTCCAACTTTGTCTTCTTGGGCATAAACCGTGGTAATGCAAGGTATCTCAATTCTTTCGTTCCCATCAAGACATTGGGCACGAATATAGCTCCCACCATTATATTTAGATTTAGGTAGATCAGCAACTTTAGGTTTCCTAGAGAAGAAGGTAGATAAGATACGTAAGCATTTTCTAAGCTCAGGTATCTTAAGTGGATGAGCTTTCCAATCCCACAAAGTAACTTTCTTCCTTCAAACCTGGTGCCACAGAGATCTAAAACCCTCATCAACTGTAGCCTTGTAAAGAACAAATCCCATTTCATACAGTATGATTCACCGAAAGCTAGGAGGTTGATAAACAAGAGAGATCTAAGGCCTGGATTCTTCATCTCCTCCATCACATTAAAGTTTCCATCATGCAAATATACAGCGAGTCTGCGAGATTTACAAGGAGATTTAGTGTTTGTAGTTGATGTGCAGTCAACAATTTGTAGGAAATTCTCTTCTTTGGCTTTAAGAAGACAAACTTCTCTCATCATATCATGCAAATTACAAGTTTCAAATCTCAAAGTCTCCATGTCTCTTTCAGATATAACCATATTTCTCAAAGTCTCCATATTTTCCTTGGCATTGCTATTTTTTGGAAAAGTGTCCAACTCTCATCGGTAGTTAGGCATTTTGGTTTAAAGTTGATATATGTTTCATCTCTACCCATTGCGACACTATTATTTCGAGAAGTAATTAGCACCTTCCAACCTTCAAAATATTTACTCGCTTTATTATAACCAAACACAAAGAAAATAATGAAGTAAGACTTTTTTTTCTTCATCTTTCTTTTTATTAAGTACAATAAGAGGTTACCTTTTTCGTGTGGAAATATATGCTTGATTTGGTCCCAGTGTTTTTCTTTCCATAAGTCATCAAGAACAATTAATGATTTTGATGTTTCCAACAATTGATAAGAGTTCATCCTGCAATCTATCTTCTGTCATCTGCTGGATTAAATTTTCCTTTTCTTTGGCTCTTAAACTCTGCAAGATTGTTTGCCACACATTCTCCTTCTTGAAAACTTGTGAAACAGACACCCATGCAAATCGATCAAACTTATTTTTAACCATATCGTGATTAAAAACTTGTCTAGCAAGAGTGGTTTTTCCAAGACCACCCATCCCGGTTATGGAAACCACTTGAACATTATCTTCTTCCACCAAATATCCAACCAAATTCTTAACATTTGCTTCCAACCCCACAAGATCGCTTTGATCGTCCCTAGCAAATTCTTGTCGCTTTTCCTTTAGCCTTTCTTGAAGAGGTTGTGAATCCTTGCCATCCGCAATAACCTGTTGTACTCCAAAAGATGTCATATCGCATATCACCTTAGAGATCCTTTTACTCATGCCTTGCATATCTGAAGCAATTTCCCTGCGATCTGGAACGATGCAAGCAAGTCTTCTTATATGCTTCTTGATGTTCCTACTTGTTTTTCCGAGTTCTTCCTTCAGGAGATATGTTTCAATTATATCTTCCGCGTCATAGACAATTTCTCTGATCTCTTCAACACAGTTTTTCAACACTGCACTTGTATGTTTCTTTGCATCTGCATCTTTCAAAAAAGAGCTTAACAAGTTTAGATCACGTTTGAGTTGAGTAACTTGATCTTCAGCTCCTTGAAATTTCTCGCATTCTTGGCTCAGTAAGACCCAAAGCTTTTGTATTCCAAACGACACAAGTTCCCCAGCCATAATGGCTCCTGCTTAAGTAGTATGTAAATAAGAATCAATCAACTTACTAATGACGTATGTTTAATGATGAAATTGCTAGTATAAGTTTGGAACATAAATTAAGAATATAGCATCATAATTTGGATAATGGAGTGAGTAAACCAATGAGATCTAACCAAACTCCTAGTATTATTTTTTTGTAACCAAAACTAAAGAAGTAAAAAAAAATCCTATATATTAAAGCGTACTTAGATTCTGTCTCTCTTTGACATACCCAGATGCAAGAAAGTCTAACAGTTTAACCGATCCAGGATTTGGACCAAAGTTTTAGTGTCAATACTCAGGAGATAGAGAAACAAATGGAGATATCCTTCAACGTAAACAATACCCAGGAGATGTCGTTTTACAAATAACTAACCTCTTGATGGTACACGGAACTCTCCCCTTTAGCAAATGACTCCTCCTGAGGAATAACTCTCCCCTTTACCACGTTAAGAAGATCCACCAATTTCAGATGGAAAATTCTTATCTTTAGCAACTTGTGTACATGTTTTTGTCCATCTCTTGTTCAGACTTTTCAACTCCATATGGTGTGGTCCGTGTGGATCTTCTTAACCTGGAAATTACGTACTTCTGTTTATCCACACAAATCCTATTGGTGGACCTTCTTAACGAGGTAACTCGTCTCCTCTTAGAAACTTGACCTCCTTGTAAAAAAAGCCTCGTCATGATTATTAATATTTTACCATTTAACAATTTTTTTCATTTACATTATGTCCACAACTTAAATACTGTAAACTCACAGATATATTTTTACCCACGCGCAAAGGTGAACCCAATAAATATCTTGATCCATGTAATGTTGATAAAGTTTTTTATGCCCCTTCATATCCCAAGTTCTCTCTAAACAAGATAGATTAAACTCTAGTTCAGATATCCAAACGTATATTTTCACCCATTTTTATAAAATCCATTCCTTTTAAACTACTTATTAGGCTCTAACTTGCGTTTGCATGCGAAGTCAACATGGTTTTTTAATTGAATTTAATTAGCGATAATCAATTTTATCTTGTTCGTTTTCTTTAAAGCGTTCAATTTGTTTATTGTTCAAAATAATAATAAAACCCCCTCTTGATTCGTCTTCATTTTTTTTATCCATCAAATTCTCCAAAATCTTCAATAGCTGTGACTTTAGAGGATTTGAGTTTCCACGAAGCTGCTGTGCTAACCTTGAATGGAAGCAACATAGGACTCTTCCTTGGTACGCAACTCACCTAGAGGCAACGAAGAAGTCAGAAGATAAACCCTTCGCATTAAAACTACTTCTCTATTCTCCCAACTCTCTTCTATTGTCGTCTTTGAATCTCTAAGCTCTCATCAAGCCTCAAAAACGAGACACGTGTCCTTCCTCTATGAGCGATCTGAATCCCATTAACGCTCTTAATTATAATCTTGGATCATTGCCTCAGAAGATTTTCCCATAAGACCATATCTTCTTCTGGAGTACCTGTCCTAAAATTTCGGGAATCGGGACGGGAATTTACGGGTACGGTACGAGAACGGGAAATTTGGGAATTGAAAAACAAATTCCAAAAGGGACAGGAACGGAACGGGAACGGGACGGATTCGGAAAATTCTCTTACGTAAAATATTTTCCCAAACGGGTAATTATTCGGGAAAATTCGGGAAAATTCGGGAAAAATCGGGAAAAATCGGGAAATCTCGAGAAAATTCGAAAAATTTTGGAAAATTCGGGAAGTTCGGGTACCCGATCTCATTCCCGTTCCCTTCCCGTACCCGTTTGAAAAAAATAAATAGTCCCGAACGGGAATTTTTTTGAACGGGAACAGAAACGGGACAGAAAAATTGAAACGCGTATGGGTGGGAACCGGGAACCCGTCCCGAAATTTGCAGGGCTACCTGTCTTGATCCGAACGACATAAGTGTCCTCTGATTCGACCAAAAGTCATGTTCTTTGACTAAAACAACTCCACACGGTATGCTTTACCGTCTCTGCTGCTCTTGCTTCTCGATTTAAGTCCTGAAGGCTGCATTTTGAGTTTAAGAACGAAACATTCTTTGTCGTTAACCGCTTTCTCGCCAACGCAAACAAATGTGCTCTGGTTTTACTGTTTGATAGAGAGCGGAAGCTATAACCTAACTTGAAATCACGAATTCCAGGAACTCTTGATTTTAAGCTGGGTACTTGATCGTAAATACGATATCTAGGGTTCGTGATCTAGAGGTCGCTAATACGATGTCTAGAGTTCTTGAACCAGATGTCGTGAATACGATGCCTAGGATTCTTGTCTAGAGGTTGCTAATACGATGTTTAGAGTTATTGAACCAAAGGTCGTGAATACGATGCCTAGGTTTCTTGATCTAGAGGTCATGAATGCGATGTCTAGGGTTCTTGAAACAAGGTCGTAAATACGATGTTTAGGGTTCTTGATCTAGAGGTTGCGAATACGATATCTAGAACAATAAGAGGTCGTGAACACTTCACAATGCTTGGAAATCTCTTTATAAATCAATATCAATATCAAAGGTGTCTTTTACAAAGCTCTAGACATTTATATAGTAAACGATGTAGATACGAAAGTATCTTGAAAACCTAATCGCTAAAGAAGTAATAATTATTCAATAATTAAAAGAAAAATCAAACAAATCCGTGAATAAAAAGAAAACTTCTAGAATACGTAAAAGCCTTGAAACGAGCTCAATGGAAAGCCCATTGAAATCATAGATGCACTGCATCACTTTTAGGATCAATCTCTTGAATGAACCTTCTAAGAGGTTTGCGAATGAGAATGTGCGAGCAAAGGGGTTTGCTTCCACGCTACGTTACCATCACGACCAGCACTAGCTTTACAATCACCACAAGAGTCCACGAAACTAAGTTTCGGGTTGATTTGCAGCCAAAGCAACTCCATATATATGTAGCTAAACCCTTGTTACTTGCGTCATAAGCAAACCCTTGTGCTTGCTTGTCGCTGAAGAAACATCAGCCGAGACTAAGGTTTTATGGCGTACGGCGAGCCACTCCATTTCATGCCCCAGCTTTGTCACTGTGACACTACTGGTGACTTTCCTGCCTCTATCGAGGCTTTAGTAAAAAATTATTTGCATAGCCACGTATTAAAACGAAAAAACCACCACAAAAGCTACCCAAAAAAATCCAATATAACCACGAAAAAATTAATCACGAAGACATAGCGACAGAAAAAGTCATAAATTTTTTTTTGTGACTATGATATCGTGACTAATTTTCCGTAGCTATATAGGTTTTTTGTGACTTTTTGTGACTTTTTATAGATTTTCCGTGGGTTTTCCGAGCTAGCCACAAAAAAATTGTTGATATTTCGTGGCTATACGAATAATTTTTAGTTCTTCGTTGACATACTTCACTTCTTTTTCTCCTTCTCGGTTCTTGTTTCCTTCGTGATCTCTTTTTCTCCTCGGCCTTGCCCCAATCTAATTTTCTCCCTCTCCAAGGCCGGCTTAACATTTTTTGGACCCCTTGGGCAAGGAAAAGTTTTTAAACCCTTTAATCAAAAGAATTTTTTTATGGGACTTTTTTTTAGTTTAAAAAAAATGTTTACATATTTATAAAAATCAGACTTATGAAATTTTGGTTATGGAATAAAAGTATATATCTATAAAATATTGTTTATCCTTCCTAAGCCTCTTATAAAAAAATATTTTATTTTGCATTTTTTGGCAAAAAAATATATTTGAAAATCTTAATTTTTTTTACAAAAATAGGTTCTTTGATTATAGGATACTGGCCATGGGACGTCACACTCCTTACCTCTCCCCCGGAGAGTTAAGGTTGTGTCTAGGGTTTTCGGTTTCTCGAGCGAACCTTTTCTCCACTGGTTAGGAATGGGCTAAGAGAGGAAGCCAAGCAAACCAACCTTTACTAAGCTAATATGCGCCGGGGAAAGCCAGGTGCCGGAGTAAGCTTTATTCACTTCGGAGCATTGATTCCCCATAACGAATATACTAGCTCTATGATACACAGAGTTTTAACCCTAAAATAGCTACTGCAAGTGCACAGCAATGTCGTAGTATTTAGGAATCGAATCCACAAGTTCCAAAGGCCACACTACGATTCTTTAGACCAAAATTAAGCTAAGACAAAAATATGGTTTGTAGTTTGCAAGGTAAAACGAAAATAGCAATTAAAAACGGTTAAAGATCAATAAAACAAGTGTTAGTTCAAGGGCAATTCGCAGGAATTCAGAGATCACGAATCAGACAATTATTCAGGGAATGGATTATGAACCGTTCTAGAACTCAAAACACAATTGTATAATCAATCCACCGTCGTGGTATCAATTACTTTGTCTAACAACCTAAGTATCTAAACTTTCGTTTGAACTTAGAATTCTAGACAAGCATTAATTTCGAGTTTGATATGTTCACAAAACGCCTTAACATCAGCTTTCGTTGGCTAAGGACGTTTTGCTCATCTATGTTCTTTCAGGCTTTTAAACAAACACTTTTGATGCGTTAAACAACCTAAGATCAGAAACTAGGTAGCTAATCAAGTTTCAGCAATGAGATCAACAATAGATGAAGAAACCACAAGATAATTCCCTATCTATGTCTAATTCAATGATTCATAAATTCCCTTGAAAACCCTAAACCTAACTATGGATCTACTCAGACATGGAAGCAGAGAACAAGCAAAGAGATGAAGAGAAATTCATTATCAATAAATAAGAAATC
>JAHZTW010000001.1:131332714-131415816 GCA_020283515.1 Alliaria petiolata
AAAAAAAAGAAAAACGAATTATGTACACTTACCAGTGGGTTGTCTCCCACTAAGCGCTTGTTTTAAGTCAGTAGCTTGACTTTAAATGCTGGAATCAGTCAGGTGGAGCATGAGAGCTTGTTTCAAAATAAGCTCCACATTTAGACAAAGATAGCTTCAAAACTCTGCTCAACAATCCTTTCACAGAATCTTGCCCTTTCTCCTTCATCTCAGGTGTAAGAATAGCTCGAAACTTGTAGAAAGGCTTTGGAAATCTTTTGCACTTCACTTTATACTCGATTGTGTTTCCATCACAACTCTGAGGTATCAAAGTCATTTGAGGATCTCCCTTGATCTGTTTGCTCTTCACTATCCCTTCACTTTTGCTTTATTAGTGGCTTCCGTTGGGATCATGTGAGAATTTCCACCTATAACTTCATCAGCTGCACTTTTATCACAAGGTATCTCATGAGAAACAACTGCTAGCTTATCTCCTGTGACCGCAGTAATGCAAGAGACGTGGTTGGGAGATCCACTAGTAGGGATTGCCTTGTAGAAAACCCTTTTGGCAATGTTAAAGAATGAGATCCTCTTATTAGGCAAATCGACAATCGCACCCACCGTGGCCATGAATGGTCTCCCAAGAATCAAAGGCATATCAGAGTACTCATTCATCTCCACAACCTGAAAATCAGTAGGTACTAGACAATTTCCCACTTGAATAGGTAAATCAAAAATGGTACCATAAGGAGTTGTAGTAGAAGAGTTGGCGAATTTGAGTGTCATCTGAGGAGGGTTCATGTCAGCTATTCCCAACCTCTCTGCGATATCCTTTGACATCAGATTCACACTAGACCCAGAATCACAGAGAGATTGTTCAAAATCAACTCCTGCAATAGAGCATGGCACAGCAAACTGCCCAGGGTCTTCTACCTTAAGTAATCGTCGCATTGAGGGTGGTGTACTCCTTGCTTTGCTAAAGAGTTTCTCAATCTCTTCAAGACTCTCTCTGCAGCAACTAAAGAAATCACACAAGGGATAACTCTCCCAAGCTTCAACAAATGAGACTTCACGCGAGATCTTTCGCACCATCTTGTTAAAACCAGCCAGCTTCTCTTCACTAATAGGCTTCCTAAGGTATTTGGATGGGACTGGGTATGGTACCTTAGGAATGTATGGCGGTGGAGCTGTGTAAATGAACCTCGCATCTGAATCAACAACAGTCTCAGCAGTTTCTTGTGCATCCAACTTCTCCATTGGTTCTGTTGCAATCTCTATCACATCTGGAATCATCACTGCATTACAATGATCTTTGGGTTGCTCAACTCTTCCTGGAAGATTACCTTGCTGTCGCTTACTAGCTTCTACGATCTGAGCAACCTGAGTATCTAGCTTTTGCACATGAGCGCTCACAGCTTCGTACTTGCTGTTGAGATCATTGTACATGTTGTCCACCTTGACATTGATCTCATTAGCAGACTTCTGTTGGTTGAGTAGGAGCTGCTGCATAAGGACTTTGAGTTCGTCATTTGTAGAACCCGTAGGAGCTTGGAATGGAGCTGGTGTTGTTGTCTGGAAGGTGTTAAAAGGTTGTTTCTGCTGAAATCCACTCTGAAATCTGTTCGGACCCTGAGTGAACCCCCTGTTTTGCACATACCCTTGTCCATTCACAAAGTTCACTTCATGTTGGTCATCAATCTCATTTGTAGCAAAGTGCACTGCATTTGCTCCATCTTCACAGAATTGCATACCTCTCTGGTTTGTCTTCAGCAACAGATTCACCTTCGCATTCAGCTTATCAAACTTCTGCGATTCAACACTGCTGACACGTCTAGACCGATCATACTCTGAACATCGATTGTTAGAACTTGCAGCCAAGTTCTCTATCAGTTGGTATGCTCTTGCGATGCTCTTGGTCATAAAGTCTCCATTGCTTGCAGCATTGAGATTATGCTTGTAGTCCCAATCAACTCCATCATAGAAGATGGTAAGAAGCTGCTCATCTGAGTACCCATGATGAGGACACTCCCTGCAGTACTCTTTGAATCTATCCCAAGCCTCACAGAAAGACTCTCCTGAAAGTTGCAGGAAAGAAGTGATCTTGTTCCTCAACGAAGCTGTCTTGGACTTGGTGTAAAAGTGATCCAAGAAGGCAGCTCTTGATTCAACCCAACTTGTCAATGATCTAGGAGGTAAAGATTTGAGCCATCTTTGTGCCTTATCCGCCAAAGAGAAAGTGAAGAGCTTGCACTTGAGGTAATCAGCTGGTACCCCATTCGACTGAGTAGTACTGCAAATTTCTTCGAAATTCTCTATGTGATCCATCGGATTCTCAGCTGGCAAACCATGAAACAAGTGTTGCTGCACCAATGCAATCAGCTGAGGTTTGATTTCATAGTCTGGCCTTGCAATAGCTGGTGGACAGATTGCAGCTCTGTTATGGTAGAAAGAGTGAGGGGTATCTACATCCCCAATAGCACGCTGCTGTTGTTGTTGTTGTTGTTGTTGTTGTTGTTGTTGTTGTTGCAGGAGGTGCTGCAACTGCTGTTGTACATTCATGAGTTCCGCAGCTGTGGCAGCCTGAGCATCAGCGAGCGCCTGGTTGTCGAGATTATCACCCATTGTGACTGGATTCGACTTCTTTTTTCTTGCCTTGTTGTTAGTTCTTTCTGCCCTTGCGAGTTCTTGGTTGTCGAGATGAAGGAGGTTGTCAGAGCCTGCACTTCTTCTCTGCATACACCTGAAACACACAAGAGAGAAAGATATAAATTAGTAAATCTTAGACTAAACTTCAATCTTAGATTCGAAGGTAGCACACTTGAAACTTGGCAACGGCGCCAAAAACTTGATGTGCAGAGTTTTAACCCCAAAATATCTACTGCAAGTGCACAGCAATGTCGTAGTATTTAGGAATCGAATCCACAAGTTCCAAAGGTCACACTACGATTCTTTAGACCAAAATTAAGCTAAGACAAAGATATAGTTGTAGTTTGCAAGGTAAAACGAAAATAGCAAATAAAAACGGTTAAAGATCAATAAAACAAGCGTTAGGTCAAGGGCAATTCGCAGGAATTCAGAGATCACGAATCAGACAATTATTCAGGGAATGGATTATGAACCGTTCTAGAACTCAAAACACAATTGTATAATCAATCCACCGTCGTGGTATCAATTACTTTGTCTAACAACCTAAGTATCTAAACTGTCGTTTGAACTTAGAATTCTAGACAAGCATTAATTTCGAGTTTGATATGTTCACAAAACGCCTTAACATCAGCTTTCGTTGGCTAAGGACGTTTTGCTCATCTATGTTCTTTCAGGCTTTTAAACAAACACTTTTGATGCGTTAAACAACCTAAGATCAGAAACTAGGTAGCTAATCAAGTTTCAGCAATGAGATCAACAATAGATGAAGAAACCACAAGATAATTCCCTATCTATGTCTAATTCAATGATTCATAAATTCCCTTGAAAACCCTAAACCTAACTATGGATCTACTCAGACATGGAAGCAGAGAACAAGCAAAGAGATGAAGAGAAATTCATTATCAATAAATAAGAAATCCAAAGGGGTTCAGAAATCTTCTCCAAAGATGCAGCAACTCGTCTCCCCAAGCTTACAAATCACAAAACCCAAAAGTATGAATAGAATAGAAAGCGTTGGCCTAAACAATGGCCAAAGATAAGTATTTATAGGTCTAATCACGTTCTGGGTCGAAATCCACTCCAAAACCAATCGAAAATAGGAAAAACCGAAATTTCCTTTTCTTCTGCGTAAGTGAACCGGTCGGTTTGGGGTCGGATCGATCGATCCAATATTAGATCGATCGATCTAAAAAGCTCCTGGAAATCTTCGGCAATTGGATCGATCGATCCAATTTGGAACGATCGATCTAAAAGCTCTCGGTCAGCTTGCGGACTTTAGATCGATCGATCCGAGGGTGGAACGATCGATCTAATTTCTCTCGGTCGGGACGTCGGCTTTAGATCGATCGATCCAAATGTGGAACGATCGATCTAATATCCTCCTGTTGGCTCGTCAACTTTGGATCGATCGATCCAAATGTGGAACGATCGATCCGCCCTCCGGAAATGCCATCTTCTTGCTCTTTTGCTCCCGATCCTTCTTTCCGTGCCTTAGACTCAATCCAAACGTGTTTCAACCTGAAATGACTCTAAAAATATAGAAAAGACTCGAAAAACCTTTTAAAATAATAGTTAGAATGTGTTAAAAACGCAATACATCACTCTATTTTTCAATTGCTTATCCCCTGCTCTCCTTAAATAGCCATGGTTGAGATTAAGGTTTAGGTTAGGTTATTATGAGGTTGTTACAATATATATATATATATATACTAGGTGATAACCTGCGCCCTGCGCAGGATGAGAAATCAATAAAGAATTTTATCAAATATGATTTTGAAATTGTTTAAAATAAAAATAACTTAATGAGTTATATATATTTATGTGAATAATATGTATGAATGTCTATTAAATTAAGCTTCTTACTTTTACAGTTTTTTTAATCATTTATGTATTTTTTATAATGATTTTTGAACTATCTACACATTCTCATTTTCAATGTGGGACTTTTTAAAACATACTCATATTTATTAATCATTTGAGTAATTTATATTCATTAAAAAAATTTGAATTATAACACTTGCATAAAAAAATCTATATATTTTTTACTATATGGATGTTATGATGATTTTTTTTTTCTTACAAAATTAAGTTTAAACAAATATATGAGAAGAGAAAAATAGTGTTTTAAAAAATAATTAGCACATATATTTTTGGTAAGAAATAGAAAGAAAGACAATATCTTCATAAATTAAATGATGTTTTCTTCATAAAGAAAGAAAATATTTATAATATTATTTGTTTTTAACATATTAAACTATTTTAATATTTCGACTTTTTGATATAATATTTTTAACTTGGTATCAAGTTTAAATATTTATATTATTTGGTTAATTTACATGGTTCAATTAACAAACCATATTAAACCAAAAAAATATTTATAGATATGGATGACTATTAAATCAAGTTTCTTGCTTTTACAGTTTTTTTTATCATTTATGTTCTTTTTATAATGAATTTTGAACCACCTACACATCCTCATTTCCAATGTGAGACTTTTTAAAATATACTCATATTTATTAATCATTTGAGTAATTTATTTTCATTTTAATAAATTCGAATTATAACACATGTATAAAAAAATCTATATATTTTTTACTATATGGATGTTGTGATGATTTTTTTTTTTTACAAACATAAATTTAAACAAAAATAAGAGAAGAAATATAGTGTTTAAAAAAATAATTAATATGATATATTTTGGGTAAGAAATAGAAAGAAAGAGAATATCTTTATAAATTAAATGTTGAATTATGTATAAATAAATGATATTAAAATTAGTCATAAATTATATCTTCATAAATTAAATGTTAAAAGTAATAAATGGTTAAAGGCATATAATGTAACTAGATATGGACCCGTGCGTTGCACGGATTTTTTGTTTGATTTTGTAGTTGAAATCGATGATTTAAATTTTAAGTTTTATTTATAAAAAATAACCATTTTGTTTGTTTTTGTTTTTTGTTTTTCAAATGTTTTTTTACTTATANGATTTTTTGTTTGATTTTGTAGTTGAAATCGATGATTTAAATTTTAAGTTTTATTTATAAAAAATAACCATTTTGTTTGTTTTTGTTTTTTGTTTTTCAAATGTTTTTTTACTTATATCTAATACATGATTGTGTTTCAGTGTAGTACTTTTGCGAATGAAAACAATTCATCTAATACTTTACAATAAGTATTTATTGGCTCTTGATAAATTAGTGGCCGTTTTTTAATATACACCGATAATTAGTTGCCCTAAACACTCTTCTAATAATAGCTCAATCTGATTAGTAAATGGAGTTTAATTATCTATTAATTTATTGAGTTGAATTACTGGTTCTAATCGTGACCCATTTAATTTTTTTAGAGTCTCTTCCACCCTTCACTTCTGTTGCAGTGGTAAAATGGAGAACGTCGAGCACGTCGACATCTCTTTTAAGATTAATTGTTTAGCTTATTTTCTAAAATTAAAGCTCATCTTATTTACTTTTTCTTTCTTTTTCTTTTATGATTAGTTGTTTTTCAAATTGACGTTAATATTAATACTTTTGTTTTTTTTTCCTAATTTGAAATTTATCCTTTTATTTTTTATTTATTTTTTGTAGTTCTTTTTTTCTTTATAAATATTATTTAATTTATTATTTTATAAATTAAGATTTTATTTTTTAATATATTTCACCCTCAGATTTTATTAATTAACATTATTTTATTGTGACACGTGTTGAAAACTCTTTTCAAAAATTGAAGTTAATCTTATTTACTTTTAGTTTTATTTACCTTTTTAATTGAAATATATTTTTTCTTTTCATCAAATCTTGTATAGTTTTTTTTTCGAAATTGAAATTTGTCCCTTTTTGACTTCTATTGAAATTTATCCTTAAATTAATTTTTTTTCTTGTAATTGTTTTTTTCTTTAATTTATTTTATTTATCATTTCATTTTTGAAATTCCTTTTTTCTTTTGAAATATTATTTGACACTTGTCAAAATCTAGATTTTATTTTCTTCTAATCTTATTTACTTATTATTTTTTTCCTAATTTGAAAATTTTTCATTTTATTTGATTTTTCATTTTTAATTCCTTTTTATTTTCATTTTTAATTAAAATATTTTCTTTTCTTTTCATGTATTCTTATTTAATTTTGTTTGAAATTTATCCTTTTATTTCATATTTTATTTGTAATTCTTTGTTTCTTTACAAATATTATTTGAATAATTATTTATTTATATTTTCCAAGTTTTTACAATTTTTTTTCTTTATAAATATTATTTGACACATGTCAAAATCTTAATCAAGATTTTATTTTCTTCTAATCTATTTACTTTTTATTATTTTTTCTAAATTGAAATTTATCCTTTTACTTGATTTTTTTTTGTAATTCCTTTTTTATATACAAATATTATTTGATATATCATTTTTCTATTATTTTCCTTTTTTGCAATTTTTTTATTTGATCACTCTTTTTTGATAATTCATTTTTCTTATACAAATATTATTTGATTTATCATGTCGAGCAGGTCGACATCTCTTTTTCTTTGAAAATTAGTTGTTTAGCTTATATTTTATAAAATTGAAGTTAATCTTATTTATTTTTTTTGTTTTTGTTTTTTTATGATTAGTTGTTTATCTTATATTTTCCAAAATCGAAATTAATCTTGTACTTTTGGTTTTCTTTTCCTAATTTGAAATTTATCCTTTTATTGATAGTCTAAAAATAAACTTTTAATACTTAAGACATAATCCAATGTTGAGATGTTTATCTATTCAAGCAAACAAAGTATATCTTTCTCTTCACATTAATCTCCATATATAATCTCTATGCTCTTGTCGAAAAAAAAATATATATATAATCTCTATGCTCTTCAGAGAAATTATGCTTCTCTAAATCAATAAATTTGACATTTTTATTTTTCAATTTTTATTTTTTGGAAATTCTTTTTTTATTAAAATAATATTTTACAAAACACATAGTCTGTTGCGGATCTTAAGCAATATTAACCCTACTTATCATATAGTTCACACATTTTATCAACTATTTTTTTCTGTTTCGCTGCGTTAAAATCTTGAAATTCGAGTCTTTTGAGTATGTTAACGATCTCAACATTAACTCTCTTCAAGCAAATTAAGTCTTTCTTTCTCTTCACATTCATCTCCCGTATATGATATTTATGCTCTCTAGAGAAGTTATGTTTCTCTAAATCAATAAATTTGACAGTTTTATTTATTAATTTTTAATTTTTTGGAAATTCATTATTCATTAAAATAATATTTTATCGAGACACGTGTCAAAATCTAAATTGATAAACTTGATACGTGTCGAAATCTTATTGATTAACTTGTCATGTGTCACAATCATATTAATTACTATTTTTGATGTTTATTTTTTATTTTTAGTAAAATTAAAATATCTTATATTACTTTTTTTTTTAGTAAAATTAAAATATCTTAATTTACACGTGTTGATAAACATGATTCATTGAAATATATCTATTTATTTTTCGTTTTATTTTATTTTTTCTCTTTTTAAAAATATAAAATTTTCCTTTTTCTTTTAGGATTAGTATAGATTTTTATTTATATTTTTTTAATCAAAACACGTGTCAAAATCTTATCGATTAACTTGACATGTGTCACGATCATGTGAATTAGCAACTTTGACGCATCCAACTTTATATAATAAGATTAGTCTAATCAAAAAAGGAAATTTGTATTAAAATAATGAGATAATAAGTGTGGTGTTAACACATCAGCAAAATAGTACCACTGTAAATAGTTCAAAAAGTAAGTCTACTCTTTAAAAATATTTCTCAATTAATATATAAGAGATATATATATATATATAAGAAAAAATGAAGTAAATTTGAAATTATATCAGATTATACATTTTGAGATAACAGAATTGCGAATTGAGTTGGACAAATTGTGGTACCGCATTATTAAATGACAAACTAATAATTGAAAATGGGAGTGATATTGACTAATATGCTATGCTCTAGCCGGTAGATTATGCTGACTTGTAAGTTGTGGTTGTAAGCGAATACATGTCATCAAATTAGAAGAGGAATCAGTTAGATTCTATAGTTTTTTTCCAGTATTTAAGATAACTATTCATTAAGAGATTATAGACCAAACGTCCACAATTCCAAAATTTATGGAAAAAACCAAAAACATAAAATTGAAGTAAGCACTGAAGAGAATAATTGGCCAAGGCCCACTGTGAGAACATCAATGAAGAACAATCGCGAGATCAGATCACACCAATATTCCCGATTTTGGTTATCCAATCATTCTTAATTCTGTGTAAGTCTCAATTCTTCATCTTCCCTGAGTTTCGGATTCTGGGTCTGAACATACTGTTCGAAATTTCCTATATTTGGTCTGATTTGACTCTCTGTTCTCATTTCATCTACTTTAAGATTTCGTACTGACTCATTGTTTCTTACAGTTTCATTTTTTTGGTCTGAAATATGAGACTTGATTGATCTGCAGATATCATTTATTACTGCAAATCTCATAATTACCTGGTTTGATTATAGAATGTCGAACGATTCAGCTCATGAGCCATTGTTATCAACGGAGGAGTTAGATCCCATGGCTCAAGACTTCAACCAAAACTCAAAAACTTCTTCAAGAAAAAGAAGATTGCGTCGCTGTAGAAGCGCTCCTCGTGGTGACTGTCTGTACAATGATGATGATGATGATGTCAATATCGATGAACCACATCCTCATCTTAGTAAAATCCCAATGTTCAGGGATCTAAACCCGAATCTCAAGCGAGTGATCATGTTCTTGGTTTTGTATCTAACCATTGGTACACTCTGTTTTTACCTCGTGAGAAACCAAATCTCCGGTCATAAGACCAACGGTGTGTTAGATGCGGTCTATTTCTGTGTTGTAACGATGACAACCGTTGGATATGGTGATCTTGTCCCTAGTAGTTCCACCTCGAGGCTACTCGCTTGCGCGTTTGTCTTCTTGGGAATGGCCCTCGTGGGTCGCCTTCTAAGCCGAGCAGCGGATTACTTGGTGGAGAAGCAAGAGACTCTGCTTGTTAGGGCTTTCGATTTGAGCAAAACCTTTGGTCCAACAGACGTTCTCAAGGAGTTGCATACTAAGTTGAGACACAAATGCTATGTCACATTCCTTGTCCTTGTAGTCCTCTTCCTCGTCGGTACGATTTTCCTTGTAACATTTGAGAAAATGCCGGTTATTGAAGCTTTCTACTGTGTTTGTTCAACCGTTACAACATTGGGTTATGGAGATAGGAGCTTTAGCTCGGGAACCGGGCGCCTTTTCGCTGTGTTCTGGATCTTGACGAGCACTATATGTTTGGCTCAGTTTTTCCTCTACGTAGCTGAGCTAAATGCAGAGACCAAACAGATGGAGTTAGTGAAATGGGTTTTAACAAGGAGAATCACAAACAATGATCTCGAAGCAGCTGATCTCGATGGAGATGGAGTCGTCGTGTGAGACATCAGACAAAATTCTCTCTTCTTGTTTCGTTTTTTTCTTCTTCTTCTTATCGTTGTCATTTTTGTGGGTGTTGCAGAGCTGCAGAGTTTATATTATATAAACTGAAAGAAATGGGGAAGATTGATGAGAAAGATATTGCTGGGATAATGGAAGAGTTTGAGGAACTCGATTACGATGATTCGGGAACTTTGACGACTTCCGACATCACTCTGGCTCAAACGACGCCATGGATCCAAATGGTGTAAGCATCATTAATATCATCGTCATCTTTCGAAGACGGATCAGAATCTTTGTTAAGTTATTATACCATTCGACCAAAAAAAAGAGAGAACAGTTTGTTTCTGCGTGTGTTTTGTGATATAAGGCCACTCTCTCAGTCTTTGATTCTTTCTTGATGTGTAAGTGTATAATTTACATTCGTACTGTATATATATGATTTTACACGACAACTCTGTTTAAGCAAACTGAATCTTGCTATTGATTTAATATGGAGCTCTGATTTTTCAACAATGTTAGACCAAACTGCAATATAATGCAGACCAAACTAAAAGTCATATAGGTTTGCTTGTATTCCTCTAATTAAGTATTGATCAATCACTGACCTTAGGAGAAAAAAATATATATATAAATATATATGTATTTTTCCGCGTTAAGAAGGCAATTTTTCACGCATCTCTCTCTGCAATAAAGAGATGCGTGAAACATCTAAAGAGAAACAATGCAATTCCTCAAGCATCTCTCTCTGCAACAAAGATTAAAAAAATGAAGGGTAGACAAAATGTATGTAGTTTCAGTGTTAAGAAGGCAATTCTTCCTGAAGCATCTCTCTTTTCTTTAATCAAGCATCTCTTTTTAGGAGGACTTCTCTCTAGGCACCGAACCAGGTTCAAAGGCATACCGATTGCGTGATCCAAAAACTAAGAAAATAGTGGTGAGTCGAGATGTCGACGTTGATGATGCAGAAGATAAGAATGATTCAGAAGAATTGTACGAGTTTGAAGCAGAGGAGATAGAGGTTGGTGATCAAGAGGCTTATCAACAGTCGTCGGAAGGAACAAGATATCCACAAAGAGAGAGACAGCAACCAAAATATCTCAGAGAAAACTATGTACTGTACTTTGCGGAAGAGGAAGGAGAGAGACTATTGTTATGCATAAACAACGAACCAAGAGATTTCCATGAGGCTAGGGAATCAAAAGAATGGATGCTTGCGTGTGAAGACGAGATTCACTCCATTGTGAAAAACAGAACTTGGAACTTGGTGGATCTTCCGCAAGGAGCAAAACCAATTGGTTTAAAATGGGTATTCAAGCTGAAGCGTAACTCGGATGGGAGCATCATCAACAAGCACAAGGCTCGACTCGTAGCAAAAGGATATGTTCAGAGATTTGGAATTGATTTCAATGAAGTATTTGCTCCAGTCGCTAGACATGAAACAATAAGGCTTCTCATCAATCTGGCAGCGTCACATGGATGGGAGATACATCATCTCGATGTTAAAACCGCTTTCCTTCATGGAGAATTGAAGGAAACAGTTTATGTCAAACAACTCGAGGGGTTTGAAGAGAAAGGACATGAGGACAAAGTATACAAGCTCAATAAAGCTTTGTATGGTTTGAGACAAGCACCAAGAGCTTGGAACAATAAGCTCAATCAAATCCTTATTGAGCTTGGGTTTAAGAAGTGTTCTAAAGAGCCATCGGTGAATCCAAAGGTGGTAAGTCACAACTTCCTTCTTGTGGCAGTCTACGTAGATGACTTGTTTGTCACAGGAACAAACTTAGAGATTATTGAGGGATTCAAGAAGGAGATGGCTACCAAGTTCGACATGAGTGATCTTGGAAAGTTAACATACTACCTTGGGATCGAAGTATGTCAACATGAAGGAGAGATCGTGTTGAATCAAAAGCGTTATGCTTTGAAGATCTTAGAAGAAGCTGGGATGGAAAACTGCAACTTGGTTCATACACCGATTGAATCCGGGCTGAAGTTGTCGAAGTCTGAAGCCGAGCGGAGCATTGATGCTACGACATTTAGGAAAAACGTTGGATGTCTTCGGTACCTTCTTCACACAAGGCCCGACTTAGCATATTGTGTTGGAGTACTCAGTCGCTATATGCAGGTTCCGAAAGAATCACATGGAACCGCACTAAAACAATGCTTAAGGTATTTACAAGGAACTGCAGCTCTCGGTCTAAGGTTCAAGCGGTCAAGCACGAAGATACCAAGGCTGGTAGGCTACATTGATAGTAGTCATAATGTCGATCCGGATGATGGTAAGAGCACAACAGGACACATCTTTTACCTTGGTGACAGTCCAATCTCGTGGTGCTCTCAAAAGCATGACACGGTGGCGTTTTCTTCATGTGAAGCTGAGTTCATGGCCGGTACTGAAGCAGCAAGGCAAGCGATTTGGCTTCAGGATTTGCTTAGTGAAGTCACTGGATTACCGAGTGAAAAAGTTATCATTCGGATTGATAACCAATCGACGATTTCTCTAACCAAGAACCCGGTGTTTCATGGTCGAAGTAAACACATACACACAAGAAATCACTTGATAAGAGAATGCGTTGAGAATGGACAAGTAGAGGTGGTGATACATGTCCCCAGGAATGAGCAAAAGGCGGACATTTTAACAAAAGCTCTTGGAAGAGTCAAGTTCAAGGAAATGAGAGAGCTCATTGGTATTCAAGATCTTGCAAAAGTCGACTTCAAGCTTAAGGGGGAGAATGTTGAGATAAGCTTGAAGAAAGCCTAAGCCTCCCGACATCCTAATCCAACATTGACAAGGAATCCTAAGTGGTTTAGGATTGGAGTTATGTTTAGGAGTTATCTAAATATACATTAGGATTAGGAAGAGCATTAGGCAAGTAACTATATGGATATGTCGAGCTGTGACATAACTTATGAGATTAAGGATTTGAGAGCTTTAGTTTTTGAGAGAGTTTTCTAAAGCAATAAAAGAGAGTTATTCTTTTGATCTTGAATTCTTATACAAACACCCTTCTCTAAATTCTATAATAACTAACTTAAATCTTAATCCCAATCATGGCTACATAAGGAGAGGAGGAGAAACTGAAAACTCGGGATACACACCTAAAAGTCTTCGGGGGAGAGTAAAAGAAAGAGGGACAAGGCCGTCATGGAGGAGCTAAAGAGTATATGGGGCTGGAAGAATATTTTGAGGAATAGGTTGGATACTTGGTGGAAGATGATAACGTGGTTTCCATAACCGGGATGAGTGGTCTATAGAAAAATGCCCTTGCTAGACAAGCTTTTAATGATAAGATGGTTGAAAACAAGTTTGATAGATACGCATGGGTGTGTGTTTCGCAAGTTTGTAAACGGAAGAATGTGATCTTGCAAAATATTATTCTCAAAGGAAGGAAAGAGAAATCTTGCAGATGAAAGAACACTAAAAAAACAGGACTATTTTCTGACGGAGTTCCTAAAAACCCTCAATCTTTTTGAAATTTTCAAAAGATTTACAATATTTTTTTTTTTATGTTTTCACGGATAATTAGATTCTGATTTTTAATTATTTTTAACATATTATAAAATATTAAATTATAAACTTTGTGCGGAACCTAGTTTAATATATATGATCTATGTATTAACTTTGACAATATAAAATTGTTTCATCTTACTATTAAGAAAATTAAAAGGATATTAAAAAACTATTGCTAAAGTACGTATTAAAAAAAATTTGCCGCGTTGAGAAAAGCAAGGAATTGCAGTAGCGGACAAGAAGTGAAAGGAATCCGTCTAAGAGAGGAAACTTGATTCCCGAAGAAAGGAATCCAGTAGCGTAGATTTCCTTCTTCAAGAGACGTCCCTAAAATATAAAAAATATCATCAGAAACGGAAAATTTATGAAGTTTCCTTCTTCAAGAGATTTTTTTATTTTCCTGAAAATCTCTCTTCATTCTTCCTAAAGTGAGACGAGGGTAGAGTTTCTTGGCACTATCAAGACTCAAGAGGTTCGTTAATTTTCTTTTAGTCATTTTCTTTTTTAGTAGCAAATTTCTTTGTTAACAGTGAATATATATCTCTGATTCGAAAATGAGATTGTTCTTTCTCACGGTAGACCAATTTTCGTCAGTGCTTACTTATAGCGATTTAATAATGCTGTACCACACTCAATTTGTCGATGTCAATATGTATAAAACCTTTTTTCACAGGAATATTTCAAAAACTATAACTTCAAATCGAAAGGGGCTTCAATATTAATTTTTTGATATCGATTGCAAACAAACAAAAGCCCGATAGCCTAGCGTAAACCCAAAATTGTTTCTAAGAGGGATACAATGCTTTAAGAATGTCCAAAATTTCTCAAAATATTTCTGCAATAAAGGTAAAAAAAAAATTAAAGGGTAGACAGAAAGTACGTAGTTTCCGCGTTAAGAAGGTCCACACCATATGGAGTTGTCTGTGGAGAGTTGAAAAGTCTTAACCAGATAGTGAGATTGGGTGGACTCTGCACAAACCACAAGTTGCCTTTTGTAATCTTCCTGTTTACTATTCTCTTTCGTATATAAGCTGATGTAATTACTCTGAATGAAACACAGAAAACCCTTTTACAACATCGCCTCCTTCTCTTGCTTGTCACATAAAGGCAATTCTTCCTCAGAAGGAGCTAAAGAGCTCGAATTCTCTTCTTCTTGATAACAAAAGAGCAAAAATCTCTCTTCTTCCTAGGCGCCATCAAGAGGTTAGTCATTTTCCTTTAAACGTTACCGATCAGTTTTCTTTTCTTTCATAGCAAATTTGTTTGTTATCTCTCAAGTCTTGACCGTAAAACCTTGTCCAATTCCTTTGAAATTTCTAGCAGTTTTGATTGGATCTTACTGGTTACTCACAACATTATCTAATTATGGTGCTTTTTTATTTGTTTTTTTTTAAATGTGAATTTCATCATGAAACATATATACATATACCAAGATCGATGTGTGTAATATAAAATTCCTCTTCACCAATTTTAAGATTTAATCAAAAAATGAAAATCTTATGTAGCTTTGTTTTACCACTTAGGAACTTGTGAAATTTGAATTTGCTTGCATTTTGTGATTATACATGTTCGTAAGTACCTAGATTGATTCTTAAATTCATACTACTTACGCAGGACGCAATATGGCTGGGGAACTTGTGTCATTTGGAATACAAAAGCTTTGGGACCTTCTGAGCCGTGAACATGAGCAGTTTCAGGGAGTTAAAGACCAAGTTACAAAGTCATTTTTGAAAGATGCTGCCGCCAAAAAGCATACAAATGCGAGTATAAAAAACTGTATGGAAGTGATGCATAAGATATCATTGAAACCTTTATTCTAAAAGACGAACTCGGAAAAAATGGTGGCATCAAGAAGCGTATCCAAAGACTTCCTCGCATTATTCCGGAAGGCAGGGAATCGCATTACAAATCGAAAGCTTTATTAAGAGAATCTCCAAGGTGATCGTGATATGGAAATTTTTGGAGTACAACAGATTTATGCCGATGTAAGGGATCCACAACCTTTTTCCATCGGCAAAAATCTGCTGTACACCAAAAGTCTCCATATCACGGATCACCTTGGAGATCCCCTTAATTAAGCTTTCTATTTGTTATGCGATTCCCCTGCGTTTCGGAATAATTCCATTCGTATTGTGTATATATATATATATATGTATATATGGATTTACACGACAACTTTGTTTAAGCAAACTGAATCTTGCTATTGATTTAATATGGAGCTCATGATTTTTTTAATAATGTTAGACCAAACTGCAATAAAATGCAGACCAAAATAAAAGTCATATAGGTTTGCTTGCATCCCTCTAAGAGTATTGATTTTATAAACAGAAGAAATCAATCACTGACCTTAGGAGAAAAAAAGCTTTGACGTTTGAACGTGTAAGAAGTCAAATCATCCAATAACAAATCATTTCCTATCCAATAACTGGCTATTCTAACCCTCACGAATTCCAGGAAAATTATATAATTCCGCTGCTGTTTATTCTCTAAGGTCAATCTTCCTTCATCGGTCTTCACTTCCAAATTACATAAAGTGGAAATTTGGTATACACTTCCAAATGACTAGTTTTTTTTTAGCCATATGGCAGATTTTACAGTACAGCATCAGCTTTAGTTAGATATTCATTAAGAGATAAGAGTCAGAAAGTAGATCAATCTAAGCATAGTATGGCAGGGGAGGTTGTACGAACAACTATAATTAGCTAGAAGAGCTGAAGTTGGCATAAAAAAGAAGTTTAAAAGTTTGGTTCCAGTTATGAATTCCTGAGTGAAATCTTCTTTAAAGCAAAGACTAGGAAGTAAACTTAAAAACTTAAACTTAATTATAAATGAAGAGAACTGATAGACACTTCAAAATCAAAGTGGAAGTGACATAAAAAATAATTGATATTAAAGAAATGAAACTTGAATTGTTGCTTGCCCCTGGATGCTCAAATTGTGCTGAAGTGGAAGTGACATAAAAAAAAAATACTGAATCAAAATTGATATCAAAGAAATGAGTTGAAAGCCGAACCATGAATAAAGTATCTATGATCACCAAAATACGATATGGACAAAACAAAATGTTTCAAGAAAGATGCTCAAATAGAATAAAAAAAGAAGAAGAAGCAACAAACCAAATGAACTATCCACCGCTCTGATAAAATATTCATTAGGAATGATCGAATAAGATAAGTATCATACAGTATTATGCAGAACTTCTTCGAGGCCAAAATAAACCTTGAAAAACCCTTTCTTTTTCTTAAAGCAAAAGCACGATGTTTTAATATTTAAAAAAGTGGCAAATTTTGCTTTTGATGAGTTCCTTTAATATTTTAAAAATATTTGAAGCATGTAGCTTCAACTTTCCAAGAAGTAAATTTGTTCAGACCCATGGCGGTTTCAATAACTTTTTTTCTGCCCCACGGTGTCTAAATTAAACTGAGAGATATGGTTTATGTAAATTGCACAATAATAAATTTACTCTAATCTGATCAAATTTTTTTATATATTTATAATATGATTATATTTATATTTATTTATAGCATTAATTTTGATATGGCTTGCATAACAATGAATATTTTTATGTACCAAAGCATTTATCGTCACATTTAACTAAACGAAACAGAGGATTCACCTTCAATTTCTGCTTCACCCTCCTCAATGTCCCCATCAATTTCTCTTGTTCGTTCTCAGCATCAAGATTTGCAAGTAATCGAAATGACTGTGAATCCATACTACATAAAACAAAAACAAAAACAAATTCATTCTGTCAAAAGAAGATTTGTGATTGATGATGAACTACACAAACTTGCTGCTCTAATCGTTTCTCTACTTTGTACAGGTGAATAGTTACAGAAGTCTTAATGTGAATTGCTTTGTCTGATTTGAAAACTAAAGACGATATCTTATTTGTCATTTTCAGACCCAACCGAGCAAGAAGAGCTTGAAGATTATATAAATAGTTTTTGATGAATGATAGACTATTGGTTTTCACCTGATAGCTTACTGAATTGTTTGGTTGAATCTAGACTTTTCAGCTTATATTAGGTGTTGCTTTAGTGTAGGCATCTTCTATAACTTTGTACGGAAAGAACTTTGCAATTGATTTGTAATCTAAATTGATTTCCTGCTCACGGTTTCATGAAATTGTTTCTACAAAGTGAAGTAATCAACTGAGACAGGGATGCTTTCTAAATTGAGTTTGTTTTGCAGGTTATGCAAGTGTGAGATGCCATACAACCCCGATGACTTGATGGTGCAATGTGAGGATTGTTATGAGTGGTATAACACCACTAGAATTATGCGTATAGCCACCGATTAGCTACCGACCAACCGTGGCTATTTTTAATAAGCCACAAAAAAGTCACAAATTAGAAACGGATTCAAAAATCTGATTTTCTTGGCATAATCGTGGCTAAATTTGTGGCCAATTAGTCACGAAAAATCCATGAATCAAATTGATGGCTAAGTCGTGGATAATTAGCCACAGAAAAAAAAAACACAAAGTTTTAGTGGCTATTTAAAATTTAAAGAGATAGCCACGGATTTACCACCGTATACGTGGTTCTACGGAAATTTCAACTCTATACCCCAAACACTGTTGGGCTTTTCAAGCCCATGTCCAACTCCCCATTAGTATGATATTGTCCGCTTTGAGCCCAGAAGGCAAAACCCTCACGGATTTATCTTTGGGCTCCTTCCCAAAAGGCCTCATACTAATCAGAGTTGGACATTACTTATATATTAGACCATTCTTGTCTAATCTTCCGATGTGGGACTTGGATTGATATTCCAATAATCCCCCCCCTTCAAGCCAAAGACCATATCACTCTTGGCCTCCAACCTCCTGCGAAACTTGGCACCATATCACTCTTGGCCTCCAACCTCCTGCGAAACTTGCCACCATCTTGTACCGTCTTAATCGCAAGTTCACCTCGAGGGTTATCGTCCCACTTCTCCAGGTCCATTTTTTAGAACCTTGGCTCTGATACCAATTCAAGTCGTATAGACTTTAGAAACAAGAAAGTATAAAGAACAACTCTTCTTTATTGATTTAGAAACTCTCTCAAAACTAAATCTCTCTCTTGAGTCTTATGAAACATCTCTCCATAGGCTCTATATTTATAGAACTAAGCTACCCCTTAATCCTAATAGAAATAGGAAACTACTCTTTCCTTTTTCTAAAGACAATAGAGAATGGAAACTACTATTTCCTTTTCCTTGATTACAAAATAGAAAACTTCCTTTTCCTATTAAGTTCTAATTCCTATCTTCTTAAGCTACTCTTTAAGAGATAATTTCCTTTTTCAAGTTAGGAATTATCCAACATTTTCCCCCTTAATTCCAACTTGAACTTTGAGAAGCTCGATTGCTTGCACTCCAATAAGACTCCTCATTTCTTTGAACTTAATCCTTGCTAACGGTCTAGTGAGGATGTACGCCTTCTGTTCTGTGCCTACATGCTCCCAATTATTGTTTCTTATGATAGAGTCTAGCTCACTTTCCATCGCGTCAATCCATTCTTTTGAGCTTGTACCTTCATAGTAAATCTCTGGTTCTCCGTCGGTTTCTCTCGTTGTAGACGTCCAGTCCCATGCTTTAATCTCATCAAAGACTACGTCTCTACTAACGATTACCCTTCTTGTAACCTCCATCAGGGTTCTGTTTCTTCATTCTTCCATGTTATTCATCACACCGAAGCTTACATGTCCTAGCCAAGCGTGCCAAGTCCATGTAGGATCTTCACGTTGTATCTGAAAACACTTAGGAAAGCTGATTTCCATTGGTGTCTTGTAGAGTCGGTTTGATGATCTTATGACTTGTACAAGCAGCCTTCCGCGAGGGTCTCTTAGTGTTAAAGTATCTCCCTTCATGTGTACTTCACACACAATATCGGTTGCTTGTCCAAGACTTATTATGTTGTGCTTCAGGTCTGGTATGTAGTAGATGTCTTTGAGTGCTCTTCTTTCTCCAGTCTTGCCTACAAAAACAATCGTACCCTTCCCAACAATATCAACATATGATCCATCACCAAACTTGACTTTCCCTTTGATGTTAGCATCTAAGCTTGAGAAGTAATCCTTGTTCCCTGTCATGTGATTACTTGCTCCATTGTCTAGATACCAAACGCTTGTATCGTTGTTGTTGATATCATAGTTTCTTGGAAACACTTTGTCTTCATTCAAGAACACAACCTCATGGACATAAAGAGCGTCTTCTTCTTCAGCATAGTTTAGGTTCGCCTCTTGATGCTCTTTTGGTCTTTCGGGACAGGAAGATACATAGTGACCCGACTTGTCACATCTCCAGCATACTATATTGGACCGGTCTTTCTCTTTGTTCTGCCTTTGATCACGTCCTCCTGCTTCTCCTCCTGTGGTTTGACTAGTATATCCTCCTCGACCCCTGCCTCTACCACCGCGGCCTCTTCCTCTTTCTCTTCCTCGAGATTCTCCATAGTTCTCATGACCACTCTGCTCATTGTTTGCCCACATGAGTTTGCTTTGCTCATCTCCTAGGGTTTCTTCATTCACACGCTCCTCGTATGCCTTTATCCTCCCAACTATGTCCGCAAACCCTGTTGTAGTTAGATCTAGCACTTTCTCAAGGGATGCTACGATGTGAATGAATGTTTTTCTAGGAAGACCTTTAAGAAACTTCTTCACCATCTTTGATTCTTCTATGATTTCTCCCAGGGATGCTGCTTTTGATGCAAGTTCTGATATCTTTCCCACAAAGCTATCAACCGGATCTGCATCATTCATCTTTAGTCGATCGAATTCCGACATCAAGGTTTGTAATCTCGCCTCTCTTACACGATCCGCTCCAAGATGTTGTGACTTAATGGCCTCCTAAATCTCCTTTGATGTATTCAGATCTCCTACTTGTAGAATCAACGTCTCGGGTATTGCTTGAAACAAGATCGCGATCGCCGAGTAGTTCTTCTTTGCATCGGCTAATCCCGGATCGATTGTCTCCCATACTTCATGAACTCGAAGTATGATCTTCATCCTCATCGACCAAACTGTATAGTTTGTCGATGTCAACATCGGACATTGGATCAATGAGGATCCAAAGTCTTTTCTTCTCGGCGGCGGAGCTATCGCGTCTCCCATACTTTACGTGAATCTTCTCTTGCCGTGTTGATCGAGTCTTCTTCCCAAGGCTCGGATGAGTCTTCCAACCTGAAGCTCGGATCGAGTCTTCCAACCTGAAGCTCTGATACCAATTGTTGGGCTTTTCAAGCCCATGTCCAACTCCCCATTAGGATGATATTGTCCGCTTTGAGCCCAGAAGGCAAAGCCCTCACAGATTTATCTTTGGGCTCCTTCCCAAAAGGCCTCATACTAATCAAAGTTGGACATTACTTATATATTAGACCATTCTTGTCTAATCTTCCGATGTGGGACTTGGATTGATATTTCAATAATCACAAACCCTAAACCATAAACTTTAACCCTTATAATCAAACTCTAAATGTTACATCCAAACTCTAAATGTTACATCCAAACTCTTAAACATAAACATCAAATAATATACAAAACAGATTCATCACTTAGAACAAATTTTAAAATTTTCAAATATAATCATATTCTATCTCAAACTAACCCTAAACATTATATCATCATATATAACCAAAATGCAACACTTATAAAAAAAAAACTAATATTTTCTAAATCATAAAGTCTAAATCTCAAATACTTGCATCTTTTACATCATTCGCTCTCTACAAAACATGACACAACCCCCACTCATCTCGAATTTCGTTTAGAGCAGTTAGACGTCTAGGAAATCTTGAATACAACAATTTCTCTGAATTCGATCATTTAATATACTATTGTGATTGATGTGCATTTGCAGCTGTCTTTTTAGGAGTAGAACTTGAAGTACAATTAACCCCACATCACGACTCAAGAGGGAAAGCTTAGTAGAACTTGAAGTACAATTAACCCCACGTCACGACTCAAGAGGGAAAGCTTACCATGGATACCATTAATGATAGCCTTCGAAATGAGGAAACAATAAGGAAAGAAAGAAGTTCGAGCACACAGTCGGAGACTAACATCATAGATAGACGTGGTAGAGATGAAACGCATGGAGAAAAAAGGCCGAGGTCGAGATCAATCTAAAGGAAGATCTATGCCACATCCTAGAGTTACCTGCTACAGTCGGGGAAAGGTGGGTCACATGAAGCTAGAGTGTCGGTTTTTGAAGAAAGATCAACAGTCGGGTAACGACAAGCCAAATCGGTTTAAACCCATAAAGAAGCATGATGACAAGACCACCACCATTGTGTCAGACGTTGATAAAGATGTCATTGGAGAATACATTGTTCTAAACATCGCCTCTAGTGACACTTCATGGATCATCGATTTTGGTGCTTCTTTTTCACGGCATTCCTATCTTAATTAATAAATAAGATTTAGAGAATGTTTTAGAATAGTGGATAAAGACTAATTAAGATAAGAAATATATAGAGAGAATTCTAGAAGAAACTAGCAGTTAGCCACCACTAGTATAAATATGAGTGGGTGGCGTTTATAAAAAAAGATCTAAGAAGAAACCATATAAGAGCGTTCACAAATAAATTAGATTGTACGAATCCCTTTTCTAATATAAAAGAGTTTGTCTGAAAATCCTACTTGTCTAATTCCCATATTAATCCAAAGAATTCTGTGTTTTTCTTACTCAATCGTAGCACTAAAAATTCATGCTGATCTTTAAATCAAATTAGGTGGTATGTTTCCTTATTTCGATTCATACTTTTTTAGGCGTATTTAGCATGCGAGATCTCTATAGGAGAGAGTGACGTTGGACGCTGGACACCAAAACATTTCAATAAAATGTAGTTACGATTTCACAATCAGTGAGATCTAATCAAACTGCTAAATCATCTCTATTATTTTCAAGATCGAATTAGACATAAGGCTTCTTTTTTTGTGTGGATAAAATAAGGCTTGTTTTTGCTACCAAACTTAAAGAAGTCATACAAAACCTATCTATTTGATAAATATGCTTATTTATTTTCAAGCTTACATAGATTTTATCTCTCTTGCCATACCCGATTGAAAGAGAGACAAATAGTAGAAATTTGTCTATCCAGGATTTGGACAGACGAAATTTCATATTTGTATCAAAACATACCAATAAAATGTAGTTCAGATTAACAATACCAGTGAGATCTACTCAAAGTGAATTATGGGCATAAGGCTGGTTTTTTTTTACCAAACTTAAAGAAGTCAAACAAAACCTATATACTGATAACTAACTTCATATATATTTCCAAAGCTTACATATATAGTTTCAAGAGGGACACATAGTAGGCTAGTAGCAGGCGCCAAGAAACTCTCCCCTAGCTCGTCGCCCTTTAGGTAGAAGAGTGAAGCTTTGCTCTTTACGTATCAGTTTATTAGGAAGAAGAGAGAAGAGCTTTACTCCTCACTCTCTGATTCAGACTTTTCAACCCTTCAATTGATGGACTTTCTTAAAGCGCCGACTACTTTTCATCTACCTTTTCTCTATCTTAATTGTAGCGTTAACTCGTTTTTCGTAGAAACAATTTTTGACCTCCTTTTAAAAGCCTCATTATGATTATTTTAGCAGAGTACGATGCTAAATCCAAGGTTTTTTCATAATCTTTTTAAGAAAATAATAGGGATTATTAGTGACATGTTCATTAAACTCAAAGCTACATAAAGGAAAAAAACAAAAAAAACAAAAAAAAACTCCATAAAGCTATATAACTCTTTGGCTATGAATTTATGAGTTTTCAACACAAAACTAATTAGCAATGAGTTTATAGTTGTAATTTAGTGATGTGTGATCGCTTATATATTACGATTATCCACTAGTTCTTATCTTAATTAGTCTTTAGAATAGTCTTTATCCACTATTCTAAAACACTTTTGTGAAATGTGAGCTCATTTATCTATATATTTGATAAAACCTATATATTTGATAAAACTAATTAGCAATGAGCTTATATATTACGTTAGGTCTCTTCTAATTTATGATGTGTATTTCTAACCCCAAAAAAAGTAGAAAAAGAGTAAATCCCATCGTTGTAATTTAGTGAAATGTGAGCTCATAGTCATACCAAGCTTCAATTTCTCATGTTTTGCGAAAGGAATACTGCTTTCTCTGGAAACAAGCTTTTGTCTCTGGAAGCAGCATAAGGCACGAGCTTTTGTCTGTGGAAATTTTAGAAACATGGAATCAATTCAATAGTAGTAGCGGCGAAACCAGGGACTTGAATATAATAATGAGACTCATATTAAAATATTTCCTTAATTTCAAAAGAATTAATCGATTTTTTAATTTAATTTTTTGTAAGTTTTTCTCTTTGTTGAATACTTGAATATAGTAGATAGACACAAAGAGAGAAAAATGTTGACTGTTTCTAATTTTAACAATCAATAGAGAATAGAGAAGAGTGTTAAGCGTTGAATGCTTTATATCCGCGTTTAGATACAAAATATACGCGTTGGCCAAGGCAACTAAATTTAACGTCTCCGAGTAACCTAGTCAACCCCTTCTCCATCATTCTTAAAATTATAACTATACTATAATCGTCAACATGAAATTTGGAATCCAGGTTGATGCTACTCTTTTAATTCGGGTATATATGGGTTTCTAGCAAAAGTCGGGTTAGTATCCAATTTATTTAAATTTAATAAATTTAATTTTAACTGTCCCAATCAAAATTCAATTTTTCTTTGTTTTAGTATTTTGTTTCCGGTGATCCCGATTAAGAAAACAAAAAGTTACGTATATAACATGGAACAAAATAATTGAAAAATTTAGTTCAAAAAAAAAAAACATGGAACAAAAATAACAATTAATGGTAACGTAACTAACGTAGCCTTTTTCGAATAAAAAAACTAACGTAGTAGACTTGTCCCAATTTTTACGACACAAGTCCGTACTACCAGGTCAACAAAACCATGTTCCACTCTTTCTCTTTATTTTCAACACGCTATTTTTTTTCCTTTCTCAAAATTGTCCTTAAAAAATCTCTCTACCTACTTAAAACCATTTCAAGCTCCAAAACCAAACCCATCATTATTACATCAAAACAAAACACAAAAACAGAGGATGAGCAAGAGATCAGGACAAAAGCAGAACAGGTTCTTGAGAATCATTACCATGCCTCTAAAAGTTCTAGGCAAGGCTCGTGATCTCTACATGCGTAGCATCACAGGCTGCGCAGCTCGCACTCACTATTCCTCCGCGGACGCCGTCTCCATTCCCTTTCCAAGAAGCCGGAGCACTTCATCGGCCTTCTCCTCCTCCGCCTCTTCGCGGAGGAGGTCTTCCGATTTCACCTTCGACGATGACTACAGCGAGCTGCTCAGAGCTGCTTCCGTTAGGAGTTTGGGGCATAAGAACGAGATTGACATGATCATGCACCAACAGCTTCAGCTACAGCAGCGGCAAGAAAATCGCGTCGCGGTGGGAGCAGTTGCGGCTGCAAAAGGCGGTTTGCCGAAGAGCTCGAGTGTAGGGATGACAATGGCGAGGATTGATGAAGAAGATGAAGAAGAAGGATCAGTGAAGAATAAAAAAAAAGGATCTGATTTCTTATACCCTCGAAGCAGATCACATGCTGTTACTATCAGAGGATCCAAGTTTTAATTTACTCTAATAAGTATGATTTCTCCAAATTATACGTTGGGTGATTAAGGAGATGAAAAGAAAATGATTGTGAGGCATAGTAGTTCCTAGTGCTATTTGATGGTTATGGATTTTTTTTTCCCCTGATGTAATCATGTAAAGTTACTGTTATAGATTTATACTAAAAAATTTACTGTTAAAGAATTGAAAACAAAAATCCGTATTTAATATAACGACAGAATCTAAGTTTACGTTTTTTTTTTCTTTTTGGGAAAGAATCTAAAAATTTAATAAACGTTAGTTTTGGTTTTAAGATGTTTTTTCTTGGAAAATGTGGACCAGGATCAAATTTCAGGTCGTAGAAATCACATTTTAAAGTAGGGAAGCGAATGCAATTTAAATATATAGTGTATATTGTAGTTTCGTTAGAAATTACATATTTTACTATGACTGATACGAGTTTATATTAGGAAATACATGGTGGTGATTGGGAATTAGACTTTTAGAACTGTAGAGTTACAGTTTTAAAAGTTAATAATTTTACCAATCACATTTTTGCTTTCCTAAAATCTCTCAAAGTCCCTAAAAACATTCACAGGTCACATCCCAACTTCTTGTTTTTTTTTCATGTTTAGATTTTTTTTAAAAAATCAAAGAATTTGAGACTTTTAATTTTTTTAAAGTCGCAGTCACAAATTAAAAAAATAAAGTTATAATCCAATTTTTTAAAATCATTATTTTAAAAATTTTAACAGTAAAAATCCTAACCAAGCACCACCGATGATTGGTAAAGTTATTAGGAAAGCGTTGTTGTAACGCCTAAATCACGGAAAGTCGATGAATTGTTGAATTCTTGTTTACAAATATATATGCACTTTGTTTCGTGTTTCTGGTTGCACTTTTAATATATTTCAATACTGAATTGTTGTTTACACATACATACACTCGTGTCTTCATGTGTTCTGTTTGCACACTTGAAGAAATAACTTATTTTCTTCTTCCACTTAATTAATACAGCAGACCAACATATTGTGGGTGTGTCACACTATTGATTGTTCTTCGGAAACATTAATTTCTCTTTGTCTTCACTATGGCTTAAGTCATATGTTCACCAGACTTTTTTGTCGCATTAATAAAATGAAACTACCAACTTATTTTCATAACTTCATTTACTCACTATCTACATATCGGTGATGGAGTTGCCGACTTGGTGAGACTTGTTATAGCTTATATATTTCTGGCCTCATCTGAATTTAAGCCTTCTGAATTCTAAATATGTTATAGCCTAATCGGTAAGTAACTACAATATCAAAAAAAAAAAAACTTCACTAAGTTTTGTAATACCCCGACCGCCCCTCTACCGGCGAGTCACCCATCCCTCCGTCGGGCTCGTGGGCCCCGCCCCTGTCCGACGGTCGGTGTGTTATTTTTTTCGGGGCCCGACCGATTGATTTACTTGTCTCTGCAATCACCACGTGACTTTTTCCCGTGTTTTGACCTCACTCACACGGTTCCGCAGAGGACTTCCTGGAAGGTCACCCGTCCTAGTGCTACTCCAGTTTAAATGGATTGATTTGGCTACATATGTCATCAAAGTGTACTTACCTTTTCCGCCAGTGTGAACCTTAACCCCCAAACCCCAAGACAGTCTCCTGGGACAGAACCAGTTTGACTTCCCTTGACTCTGATACCACTTGTAACACCCCGACCGTCCCTACCGGCGAGCCACCCATCTCTCCGTCGGACTCGTGGACCCCGCCCCTGTCCGACAGTCGGTGCATTATTTTTCTCGTGGCTCGACCGACTGATTTACTTGTCCCTGCAATCACCACGTGACCTTTTCCCGTGTTTTAACCTCACTCATACGGTTCCGCAGAGGATTTCTCGGAAGGTCACCCATCCTAGTGCTACTCCAGCATAAGCACGCTTAACTCTGGAGTTCTCTTAGGGCAAGTGAGCGGAAAAAGTAAGTGCACTTTGATGACATAGGTAGCCAAATCAATCCATTTAAAACTTATTCAAATGAGTCGGACCCGAATCGTTACAAATTTATTCAAATTGACATCACGGTTTTCAATTTTCTCTTTACGAAAAAACATAAACAAGAATTATAATAATATAACAGTTTAATGACGAAAAAAACATAATTATAAAAGTGATATTGCGCATGAATCTTTTTATTTTTCTTCGCAAATGTTCAAATAATTTTTATCGTTTTAAAATATTTTATTCAAACCTATTCTAGTATATATATATATATACATAAACCGTTATGAACAATATGCTCTAGGACAGTGTAGTCACACCATTTAATTGCAGAAACAAGCAGATCCAAAGGTATTTTTCCGGCCCCGAACACAACGAGGAAGCTCAAGATAGTAAAGAATGTATTCTGCATCCACCTGCAAATAAGCAACTTCAACATTGGAACAAGACTTTCATTTATGTACACACGTGAGAACAATGCTCAAAGGCCAAGACAACAATCAAACTATTCTTCTACATAGAGATGGCGAAAGAGTTTAAATGGACACTTGATAGTAATGTGTCACATAAGGGCCACAAAACCAGAAAAAGGCACATGATCACAATCTAACCTAACAATACTCAGTTACTACTCCCTATATTGCATAAGCACAATCGAAAACAGAGGCTTCTCCATGAGAATTGAAGTTACTCAACAAAGCACCAAAAAAAGAGAGAAACCTTTAACTCAAGGGAGCAAGATCTGTTTACTCAAATTCATTGTCCGTTCTAAGTAAGATGAACTAGATTAACACAAATTGCAAAATATAGAACAAGTAAAGGATATACTAAAAGGATAATTTGGAAACGACCGGACAAAAAACCCATGAGACTCGACACCCCATGAAAATAGTGGGAAGCCTCAGAGAACTTCAAAGGCAAAGACCTTTACCCTAGAGAGACTGGAGATAAACTAGCCGAGGAGAACCACAAACTAATCCCTAGCTCAAACCCCAAAATCCCCACAATCCTCGAACCCACAAGAGCTCCCGAGACCACAACACAAAACCAAGGTGAGAACCACAACCTAAAGAGAATCGATAGCCAAACAACCAAAGAGGCTCCAAAACCAAACTAAATCCGGCAAAAAGCAACAACCACGCAAGCAACAGCGAGAAGGCCTTTGTGAAACTAGCAAACAGAAAAGGCAGAAGCAAGGACTTGCCTGAGACCACCTATGGAAGGCAGAGAGAAGAAATTAGATATGACCTCCTCAAGCTTGGTTTTAGGCGTTGTCCTCTTCAGGTTTAATGATTTTTACCTCCCCTTTGTTTAATCTTTGGACAAATATAAGTAAAAAGATTGATTTTACAGAAGTAACTACAATAATAAATACCATGACATCAATAATAAAACGTAATTGGGTAAAAATATTATTCTATGCGTGTATGTGTTACTTTTTCGTCAATATGTTACTTTCTTTTGACTGGAAATAAATCAAAATTTTAAGTTTTTTCAATGTTTTTTTGCTAAGCTATTTTTAAAATTTGACCATCAAACATATACCTTTTACAAATAATTGTGTTACTGTATATATAGCCAGTCTAAATTAAAAAAACTCATCAAAAACATTAAAAAGATATCATAAAAATAGTTTTCAGCATGAAAACTTTAGTTACATTTGTTTTTACTATCATTTTCATTGTATCTTTTGTTCATTGCCGCACAACAACAGCTAACACTTTACTATTTTACTACTCTTATACTCTACTATTTACTATGAAAATAATTTTGTTTCTTTTTTAATTAATGTACATATTGGTTTAATGATTTTCGATATTATACATAGGTTATGGAATAAATAAGAAGGATGTTATGTGTTTCTACGGAGAAAAATCATGTTTTTATGGATGGAACAGAAGCTGCACTACATTTTGTGACGGACATGGTTATCGATATGGCTTGTACTCGAGATGATATATGTTGTTGTCATGATTTTGATCGAAGATAAAATATTCTAATCAAATATAATAACATCTGCTTGAAAAAGAACATCATTATGTTTTATGTTTTGAATATCTATATGAAAAATTTACAGTAATAAATAAATTTACCAAATCGAAGTTATTTTAATAAAATGTGAGAAGTATTTTTTTTTGCAATTTTCAAAAAAAACATTAAAAAAAACTTAAATTTATCTCTTATTTATTCTGAGATTTTGTTGTTTATCAGAATTTTGATGAAATAACCCATTAAATATGGATTGATATATTTTAAAACCTTTAAATAAATTATTAATATTTTCTTTTTAGATATTAAATTTTAGTGAAATATCTCTCTAAAATATAGGCCGATCTATTTTAACCCTCAACTGAATCTACTATAAGAAAGGAGAAGAGAACTCTCCGGACACCGTGGCATTTTATTTAATTTTCAAAATTTTATTTTATTTCTATTAAATTTGAATAAATTTTTTTTTTACCTATTGTTTACACTCATGGAGATTTGAACTCCTAATCTTTTCAATAAAATACAACTGTTTTTTCGATTATGCCATGAGTACTTTTTGACAACCCTCTCTCAAAACTTTTGATATTGTCTCTATGTTTTACATATTAAAATTGGAAGCAGTTTTGTTTTTATATCTATATCAATTACAGACTTCGCATGATGCCCCAAATGCATAAATAAAGAAATTCAAATTGATAAATTAAAAAAGTAATTATTTTTTAAAAACATCAAATAAAATAAATAAATATTAACATATGTACAATTAACTATACGCAAAAACTAATTAAATTTGAATTTAACTATTTAAAAATTATTATAAGTAGATAGAATTCAAATTTAATTTTTTTAAAATAAATAAATATATAAATCTAAAATAATACATAATTTTAAATATATCATTATATTTTATTTTTTTGAGTGATTTAATCCTTATTTTCAAATAAATTAGGATACTTAAATTTTGGTACAAGTGAAAAAAATTATGATATTGAATACATTAAGAATTTAACTCCAACCTATAAAATCTTAGGACACGAAAAAATATTCAATAAAAAATCAAGAAGATGACAAATTATATAAAAAATACAGTGAAGAAGAAATAAATAAAGAAAAAGAAGAATATATACAAAAATATACAAAATTTTAAAACAGGGAAAAAGACATGGATTCAATGCAAGATATGTTAAAGAAATCTTCAAAATGATAAATTGAAAAATTAAAAATTGTTATAATATTAAAATTTAGAGAAATGAAAAGATTATAAAAATTTAATAATAAATAAAGATTCGTAAAATAATGTATGAAATAAATTGCACAGATCATTAAGAAAAAAAAATTTTAAAATTAAAATTCTTAAAAACAAGGTAAAATCAATAGTTAAAATATAGATCTAAAACTATATTATTTAAAACTTAAATTAAAATATAATATGCGCATCGCGCGAGTTCTCTCCTAGTATACTATAAAGTATTACCCAAAATTATAATTTATAAACTTGAAGATATTAATTATATTTAGAACAAAATAACCGAAATATTCAAAATAACTAAAATATCTGAATGTTTTTATTTATGTGCCAAAATCAAAATATATTTTTTTTTTGTAAAATTGAACCAAATTTCATTAAAATTTAACCAAATTATTAGTCTTTTTGGGTATTTCAGATAAAGTTTTGAATATTTCAAAGAGAAATTGCCTCAAACAGCACCATTTTAAGTTTTCAGTTCAATAATAGACCTAAAATTTTTGTTAATCACTTTTAGCATTATTAGGAAAGTGTTAAACATATTTAGGAAGACTGTCATAACTTAATTTAGGAAGCTGTTAGATACATTTAGTAAGCATTTCCTAACTTTAATAAAAATATAGGAAGCCATAAGGAATACAATAGACACATTTAGGAAGACTTTCCTAACTTTAATGAAGGCTATGAACAAACGAGTTTTTAGAGTTATTTTTGAAAAATAAACTTCATTTTGTACTCTTTAAGAAAATTGCCCTTCGATGTTGATTACTTAATTATATTATTCAAACCGATCCGAACCGAGACAATACCCAAACTGATCCGAACATAAAATTTTATGGTTCCAAAGTATCTATCTATCTATACTAAATGAAAGAAGAAGTTTGGGGCTTCTAAAGCCATCCATATAAGCAAAAAAAAACTTCTCTATAATCATACCACATCAGCACACTTTTTATCAAAATGATTATTTAATATATTTATAACATGCTTAAAATCATATAGTATTGATTAAACTTTAAAAATACAAATTTCCTTACAATAATAATAATACTTGAATATTTATTAAATTGTATGCACTACAATAACAAAATGTATGACATAAAACTGGATTTTAATAAAAAGAAAAATATATGATATGCATAATATTTAAATTATTACAACCCAAATTGATGATAATCATTCGTTTAAATTAAAGATCAATAAAATATAAATAATATTATGGAGTAAGGGGTTCGTCCACACAATAATTAAAAACATAAAAATACGTACGATAATGTACGTACTATTACTTGGCGATCATATCTTTGATAAATTATTTTGTTCCTAATTTAAAATAAAAAATTGTTTTCTATTAAAAAAAAGAGAAAACATATTTGTAAAGTGTGGGGCTCCTAATGAAAGAAAAACAAATATTACACGAACCCGATCAGATTAAAAGGAACCAAAAATTAATTAGAACAACGAGATGCTTGAGTTGGCGATCATATGTTTGATAAGTTATTTCATTTTCAATTTAAAATGAAAAATTATTTTCGACTAAAGAAAAAAGAACTTATATGTGGAGTTTGGGGATGCTAATGGAAAAAAACATTACAGGAACACTACCCGAATAAAAGGAAAAACAAATAATTAGAATATGAGGTGCCTTAGTTGGCGATTATATGTTTGATAAGTTATTTCGTTTTCAATTAAAATAAAAAATTATTTTCGGTTAACGAACGAGAAAACTTATATGTAAAGTTTGGGCTTGCTAAAGAAAGAAAAATGATCACGATCGGAATAAAAGGAATCAAAAATTAATCTAGAACAATGAGATGCTTGAGTTGACGATCATATGTTTGATAAGTTATTTTGTTTTCAATTTAAAATGAAAATTATTTTCGATTAAAGAAAGAGAAAACATATTTGTTAAGTATGGGGTCGCTAATGAAAGAAAAAAAAATACTACACGAACTCGATCGGAATAAAAGGAACCAAAAATTTATTAGAACAATGAAGTGCTTGAGTTGGCGATCATATGTTTCATAAGTTATTTCGTTTTCAATTTAAAATAAAAAATTATTTTCGATTGAAGAAATAGAAAACTTATATGTGAGGTTTAGGACTGCTAATGAAAAAAAAAATACTACACGAACACGATCGGAATAAAAAGAAACAAAAATTAATTAGAACAATGAGGTACTTGAGTTGGCGATCATAAGTTTGATAAGTTATTTCGTTTTCAAATTAAAATGAAATTTTGTTCTTGACTAGAGAAAGAGAAAAATTATATGTGGAGTTTGAGGCTGCTAATGAAAAACAAGAACACTACATGAACACTATAACAATAAAAGGAAATAAAAATCTATTAGAACAATGATGTGCTTGAGTTGGCGATTATATTTTTTATAAGTAATTTTACTTTCAATTTAAAATAAAAAAATTGTTTTTGATTAAAGAAAAATAAAACTTAAAGTTTATGAGTTCAATCATATACCGAATTTAGTTAAAACAAAAATAACTTTAATAATATTTTGAAAGCTGGTGAACAACAATGAGTTTCAATACGTATTTCAAGTTTTAGTTTAAAATTTAATTTTGACATATCCAATGAGGTGTTTTGAGTTGGTGATCATATGTTTGATAAGTTATTTTGTCTTCAATTTAAAATGAAAAATTGTTTTCGATTAAAGAAATAGAAAACTTATAATTGTTGAGTTCAATCATATACCGAATTCAGTTAAAAAAAAATAATTTCAATAATATTTTGAAAGTTTGTGAACAACAATATATTTCAAAACACATTTCAAGTTTTATCTTAAAAATTAATTTTGACATATTTACTTTGTAAAACTTTTTAGTTAAATCACTTATATTTTTTGGACATATTAAAATATTCAAGATGTATAAATTCACATGAAAACTATATTGTAAATAAAATATTATATTTAAACTATCAAATTAACGGTAAAATTTTATATAACTTAAATAATAATATAATGTTAATAAAAACAATCCGCGCGTAGCGCGGAAAAATCCCTAGTAGTAAATGAAAGAAGAAGTTTGGGGCTCCTAAAGCCATCCACATCATCAAAATAAAACTCTCTATAATCATGCCACATCAGCACACTTTTAATTAAAAAAATTCTTTAATATATTTATAATATGCTTAAATTCATATAGTATTGATTAACCTTTAAACCATTCTCTAATTCTGCCACATCAGCATTTTTAAAGTTCTCCTTCTTTTATTTCTAGAAAATTTTCTTAGAGCTAAACTAACAAATTAAAATTAAAAATCAATCTAACTTAAAATAAATATTTATAATAATTAAAACTCCACCGACTCGCCATGTCAGCAAATCTAATATGGTTTTTAGTGTTAAAAACTCTTATGAAAATAATCTAATATATATTATTAATCTAATTATAAAAGGCTCATTAAAACATATGTGTAATGTAAGAAAAAATTTTAAATTAAATTATATGACAAACGCAAAGGAAGCTTCTACGTATTCTAAGTTCTAAGAAATTCCACATACTTCTTCTTTTTGTGAATCGATACTAACTGGCTAATGATAATAATAATCTATTAGTATATATATATATATATTTTATTAAGGGTTGCTAATAAAAGAAAAGAAAAACTACATGAACACCATCATAATAAAAAGGAACAAAAATTAATTAGAACAATGAGATGCTTGAGCAAGCAATCATATGCTTCATAATTTATTTCCTTTTTTAAAATGAAAAACTGTTTTGGATTTAAGAAAGAAAAAACTTATAAGTGAAGTTTGGGGGTGCTAATTAAAGAAGAAGAAAAATACTACACGAACAAGATCCGAATAAAAGAAAAAAAAACTATTGTGGGCTCCTAAAATCATCCACATAGGCAAAAAAAAACTTACAAACTCGCCACGTGAGCAAACCTAATATTTTTTTTTTAAAAATCTCTTTTGAGAATATTTTAATATATATTATTAATCTAATTATAAAAGGCTCATTAAAACATATGTGTAGTGTAAGAAAAATGTCCAAATTTAATTATATGCCAAAATTCAAAGGAAGCTTCTACGTCTTCTAAGTTCTAAAAAATTCTATATACTTCTTCTTTTTGTAAATCAGTATCACCTCGCTAATGATAATAATAATCTATTAGTATATATAATTTTTTTTATTTGGAGTTGCTAATGAAAAAAGGACGACACTACACGATTAGACTAAAAGGGAACAATTAGAACAATGATGTGCTTGAATTGGCGATCATATATTTTATATATTATTTTGTTTTTAATTTAAAATGAAAATTTTTTTATATTAAAAAAAAAAGAGAAAACATATTTGTGAAGTGTGGGGCTCCTAATGAAAGAAAACAAAAATACTACACGAACTCGATCAGATTAAAAGGAACAAAAAATAATTAGAACAATGAGGTGCTTGAGTTGGTGATCATATGTTTGATAAATTATTTCGTTTTCAATTTAAAAATGAAAAGTTGTTTTCGACTAAAGAAAAAAACTTATATGTGGAGTTTGGGGATGCTAATGGAAAAAAACATGACACGGACACTATCCGAATAAAAGGAAACAAAAATTAATTAGAACATGAGGTGCCTTAATTGGCGATCATATGTTTGATAAGTTATTTCGTTTTCAATTTAAAATAAAAATTATTTTCGATTAAAGAAAGAGAAAACATATTTGTGAAGTCTGAGGCCGCTAATGAAAAAAAAAAAAACACTACACTAACTTGACCAGAATAAAAGGAACCAAAAATTAATTAGAACAATGAAGTGCTTGAGTTGGCGATCATATGTTTGATAAATTATTTCGTTTTCAATTTAAAATAAAAAATTCTTTTCGATTGAAGAAATAGAAAACTTATATGTGAGGTTTGGGACTGCTAATGAAAAAAAAATTACTACACGAACACGATCGGAATAAAGGTAAAAAAACTTATTTAGAACAATGAGGTACTTGAGTTGGCGACCATAAGTTTGATAAGTTATTTCGTTTTCAATAAATAAAAATTTGTTCTTGATTAGAGAAAGACAAAAAGTATATGTGGAGATTGAGGCTGCTAATGAAAAACAAGAACACTACATGAACACTAAAAAAATAAAAAAAAATAAAAATTAATTAGAACAATGATGTAATTGAGTTGAAGATTATATGTTTGATAAGTTATTTTATTTTTAATTTAAAATGAAAAATTATTTTCGATTCAAGAAAAAGAAAACTTAAAGTTTATGAGTTCAACCATATACCGAATTCAGTTAAAACAAAAATAATTTTAATAATATTTTGAAAGTTGGTGAACAACCATGAGTTTCAATACGTATTTCAAGTTTTAGCTTAAAATTTAATTTTGACATATCCAATGAGGTGTTTGAGTTGGTGATCATATGTTTGATAAGTTCTTTTGTTTTCAATTTAAAATGAAAAATTGTTTTCGATTAAAAAAATAATAGTTATTGAGTTCAATCATATACCGAATTGAGTTAAAACAAAAATAATTTTGAAAGTTGGTGAACAACAATATATTTCGATACACATTTCAAGTTTTAGCTTAAAAATTAATTTTGACATATTCACTTTGTAAAATATTTTAGTTAAATCACAATTTATTTTTCGGACATATTTAAATGTTCAAGATATATAAACTCACATGAAAACTATATTGTAAATAAAATATTATATTTAAAATATCAAATTAAAGTTAAAAAATTATATAACTTAAATAATAATCTAATGTTAGCAAAACAATCTGCGCGTAGCGCGGAAAAACTCCTAGTATGGATTTTAAACCTCCTTATCCAAACTATCCATGATTCGAAAGAACTGATCCGAAACCTAATTGTAATTAGTAAATTACATAGATTCAGCAGAATCGTATTGACGGATAAGCAACCAAATAAAGCTTGCTTTAAGAAGTGTTTCAACTTTAGATTCCACTTTGGAAATTGTTATTCGCCCATACAGACCTACCTTCCAATTAAACAATGAAGAGACACCAATGAAGAGACCAAGCAACTTTGGGGGTCTTGCGTGTCTATGTAGAGACCAATTTCTACTATTTTTCATTTTTCAAAATTTTTTAATAAGGAAGACATCCACTTATATGTCCGTTGGGGGTGGTCTTATAAGCTATCCCAATATCATGATTGTTTACCCGATTTGGTCTCACGAGTCGCCCAATTTTCTTTAACAAGTTCTTATTGCATAATATAGTAATAAGTAATAACGCAGAAAACAAAACTTTAAAAGCAGAGATTTGGGGTTACGTAAGGTAAAAGAATGATATACCTACCACTAGTAAACTAAGATACAACCGTCACAACCTATTAAACAGAGACAACCATCGAAACTTTTGTTACTGTTATACGTTAGACACAGCAAAAATCACCAGATGCACGATTCCACAACGTTCATCTCTGTACTGTTTTTTTTTTCTTTTTCATTCTTCTTTTGGATGGCATTTCTTGTGACAAAAGAATCAATTGGAACTATGAACATTTGGTTTCTTCTCCTCTAACCGGAGGAGCTCTGTAGTATGCAGGCACAGTTGCTGGGAAAAACATCTGCCTTACTCCTTCCGCCTTTATAATCGGAAATATTATCCCCGATGCTCCCTGCGATTTTCGCTTTTAACCATTAAGATCGTAAACCGATACAAACTGAAATAAGGTCTAATAACTAAGTGATTCATACCGAGATCAATTTGGCTCCAAGCCAAATGCGTTTTGGTGAAGGGAATGGGATCAACAACCGTATGACTCCATAAACAGCAACCGCAAAGAAATGGCAGACGAGAGTTAAAGGTCTCGGGTTCAAACCCGAGAGCAGAGACACTGGTCCGCTTGTGCACATGCCTCCAAGACTCAGATAATCGAAGCACGCTTCCCTCATCTCGTTTCTTGCTTCGTCTTTCGACGAACAAAAGACTTTGTAAAGAGCGTTCGCGAGTGTGTTGATGGTTGATGCCACTGGCTGCAAAGGGAGATGATTTTCAAACACTAGCTATCTCAGATTCTTATGGACTACATATTAGTCTACAGTTGATGTTTACCTTCCGCAGAGTGTAAAAGGATTCGAGATATTTGCAGAGGCTGGAACCGTCACTAAGGTCACGGAGCGGTCTAAGAAGATTACGCAGGACAACGATATCAGATAATGCAACCGTCATACCTCCACCGGTTAGAGGATGACGCATGTTGAATGCATCTCCCATTAACAAAGCCCCTGGAGTAGGATAAGGAGAAGCCGGCATGCTTCTGTTTGGCATGGACTTGATGTTTCCTTTATCAATCGCAGCAATGAAAGAGTCATAGACCTCGGGAGGCATCTAGAACAGAGAGAAAAAAAAAAATTAAACAAAAAAAGAAAAAAAAAAACGCCATAAAGAGAAGGGCACAAAGTGACAAAGTACTCATACCTGAGGAGCCACAACAGTTTTTAAGTACTTTTCCATTTCACCATTGGCAATGGAAGGCACTTTCTGACCGGGAACATCGACCAGACACCGGACCTCTGTGCTACTAATTGGATACATAAAAATTGGTGATGGATCTGCTAAGACGACATGACCATGGTTAGCATATGGGAGATTGCAGTTCTCTAGGACCAAACCGACAAAACAAGAAGGTACCTCGACCTGCATTAACCAGACATATACTACTTGTGAAGCCAATGCAGTGGTTTTTTTGCTCTTGTAAATTCAGCTGAGAGTACATTCTGATATGAGAAAATAGAGATCAATACTTAAGAGCAAGTTACCTGAGGATTGCATAGAGAGCGCCGCAGGTTTGAGAAACAACCGTCACAAACTACAGTCAAAGCTGCAAACGCTGTTAGTTCCTCCCCTGCTTTATTCTTATATCTCACACCTTTGATTGTACCATTCTCTTCTAGAAGAGAAACAACTGTTCCTTGCTCTAGCTGAACACTATTGAATACACCAGTAAAAAAACAGCCATTAGCATTACACAAGGCTCCCATATAGACTTATTATCCAAATATATTGCATCATATCAAAAAACAGAATGTTTTATACATCATCACTTACTAATACTATTTCTGAAAAAAACGTACTTGGGAAGTGAAGCAGCTTTCTCTCGCATCCTTTGAATAAAGCGTCCATTGTGAAAGCTCCTTCCAGATACATCTTCGTGAAACTCCTCCAAGGGATACGCTAAGCGAATGCGTTTCCCATTCTTAAAAAGTGCATAACCATACACACGCTGCGCATCTATTTCCTCCACGCAATCTGTAGATAGCAGCCTTGATGTCATTTACTAGAACACAACTTACAGAACAATGTAGAGGTCACATGGTCCTCACATCAAATCTTTCCTTACCTTCAATTCCCAACTCCAGTAACTTCAGGTAGCCACCAGGTTGTAGCAGCTCCCCAACAATACGATCTGGCTCCGATAAATCTCTTTCAATCATGTGAACTCGGCGTTTATCCTACAACAGAAAATCCATACACAATGTGCAAATTAGCACTTGTTGCAATGTGCAAATTAACACTTGTTGCAATGTACAAATTTAACACTTGTTGCTTCAAAGAGAACTGTCACGCTCTGAAGCAGTAGATTTCATTTTACAATGACCATCAAAAAGTGCCTAGACAGCATTTAAAGGTATTTTTCAAAGTGGTTTGAGTCTAAATTCCACATTTAGATAACTTTATGTTAGCCCTTAAAGTAAAAGAAGGACAATAAAATCTTTTAACATTTCCGGAAAATAAAGCTCAAACAGTGTTTGTTGATCATTGCTAAACTCGAGAACTCGTGAATATTCCGGAACTAATATCAGAATCCTAAACTTGAACTATGAATATTGCAGCGTATTCAACAGAAGCAGAGAAATCGAAACTCGCTTTGACTAAGCAGCAATTGGTACTACAATAACATCCTCCATACTTAAACTTTTCTAAAATATCTTAGACTGAATCAAATCCTCGAAACCATCACCACCTAATTTGAATCCTTAAGCTCTCAAAATCAAACATAGGGGAAAAAGGGAAAATGACCTTTCCAAGAGTGTAAGCCAGAGCAGAACCAGCGACTCCGGCTCCGACAACAATGACGTCGGCGGCGGTATCTCCGCCGTTAGTACTCAGAGATCCGACGTTTGAGGTGACGGTAGAGACGGTGCGATCGTTATGGATCCTCGAGGTTGTAGAGTCTTCTAGTCTATTACTGTTCCGCCTCGGCTTCACGAACAAGCCATAGAAAGCGAAGACTGAGATCAAAAGAACGGCGGAGATCACGAGAGGCGAGAGCCAACCCAGTAATTGAAGCTCCATCATCGTCGCCTTTTACAGAGAAATTTCGATTTCTCTGCGGAAAGAACGAGAAGGGAGATTGTTTAATCTCTCTCTCTCTCTGTCTCACGAGACTTTTGCTTGTTTATTCTATTTTATTTGATTTTTTTTTTTAACTTTTACGCAAATTCCAAGTTAATTTGCGCTGTCAGCGACATCCTATTTGAAAAATTGTGCTGGCAAATCTCAATCTCAAGACCAAGCAAAAACAAAAATTAACATTTAACACATTTATTCTCATTTATTATTAATCCCGTTGGTTCATCTGATTATATGATCGAATTTTGGTTTCTTTAAAGGTTCTCATGGTTTGATCTTTTGTTGGTCTTAAGGTTCCTCTAAATTTTTTTTTTTGTTCTGAAGGTTTCTCCAAGACTTTTTTGGTGCCTGTTATTTAACATTTTTGTTGTTCTGAAAATTCAACTAAAAGCATTTGTTACTGGCTCCTTGATCTTTTAGTTGTTCCATCTTTAGTTTGTCGACATGTGGTTGCTTTTAGTAGACAACCATCGGAATATTTGGTAGAAAACCGAAAGGTCATGAGGATTGTCACTAAAATAGTCAAATCCTTGTATCTTTTCTACATGAGGAGTTCTAAGAACCTAAACACATAAATTCGAAAAAGTAATAATATACTCACATGTAACATACAAATAAGTATAATTTTGGCACATTTTTGCAGAGATTGAACCGACAAACTCACAAACTTGACGGATGCATCACAAAACTGTAAAGCAAACTGTAAAAAAATTAATTACTATTAATCAAAAAAATATTTAAACTTATTTTATGATAAAACGCATATATTTTTATTTTTATGAAATATAATAATTAATTATTTATTGATAAATAAAAAATAAAAATTAGTTTTAGTCACTATTATGTATTAATTAAAAAAATAAATTTTAGAATCATTAATGTTTACTTTTTTCTTTTTTGTCGACCATTATTGTTTACTCTAAAATATAAATCAATTAAATTCATTTTTATCAAACCAAAAATTAATTATTTATTGAGAATTTGTTGAGAATATCATTTTCAATAGGGAAATTTTCTTATATGTCACAAAATGAAGTTTTTGAATCAAATTTAGCCTATATGCTCATTTTTAATCTGAAACAGCATTCATTAACTAGTAAAAAACGATTCTATCCTTCACATTAAAAACAGAAACTAAGAATGAGAAAATAATTTTTTTCGTTCAATCGACCCTAATTTTGCAAGAGAAGTATGACGGATTTAACTTTCGCCGGAGTTCATCGATGGAATCGCCACTTCTCATCGTCGGAGTGCGTCGCTCTTGCCGCTGTTCTCGCTGATGGATTTCGTCATCACCGTTCTCTCGCCGCATCTTCTCGATGACAGAGTTCATCGATGAAATCGCCACTTCTCGTCCACGGTGTCGTCGCGGGAATGAGCTAATGGTCCCACCGTTCTCGTGTCTGAGTTTTTCCTTGTTTCCGACCACTAATTAGGAAAAAATTTCGTCATGAAATAGAAGAAATGCTTTTAATTTCATATGTCTACTGTTTCGGCCATTTTGATTGTTAAGAAGTTGATTGAAGTTATAGGTTTGATGGAGATCGTGTTATTGGTGAAGAGATTTTAAATTATGATTGAACAAGCAATTGTGTGCACATTGTTATCTCTTTAACAGCAATTAACAGCAATCCGTGAGTATACATCTCGGAAATTTTCCGATTGAATAAAATTTCCATTGATTTTCATTGTTAATTCGAGTTTAATATGAAATGATTCAGATGAAACGGAATTGTTGTTAGCCGGTTTACAAGCGAATGAGCTTCTTCTTATCGCATTTGTTTATGCAAAATATTTACCATCCTTTGGTTCTGTCTCAGTCTAGTGGTTCTACTAAAGTTTTCAATGGAAACACCTATGAAAGAAACCTCGATGGTTCTACGTATGTATACAACTGATGAATTACTTGCCCCGATGTTTGCTTTGTTAGGATTTGGGATTGTAAACAGAGAGTTGCATCTGCTTTGTTAAGAAGAGTAACTCAGAGTTGAGCAATCGCAAGACAGCTCCCATATTCACTAATGTAACAGAGCTGTTAATAGGGTCAAAGTTTTACCCAAATAAAACAATACTGCAAGTGCACATCAATGCAGTTGAAGTATATGAGGTTATCGAATCCCAAGAGAAGTAGATGCTACACTATGGTTTCTAGGTTCAAATTATGCTAGATCAAATTAATTAAAGTAAACAAAACTACTAAATAAATCAGAAACGAATTCAAAAGTGGATTGAAGTTCAGGAGACGAAAGCGCTAGGCAATGATGATTATCAGGTTGAATCAGAGAATGCAGATATTATATTGTCAGGAAATTATTAAGAACCGTCTAGAACTCGAAACACTAATTTAAAACCAATCAACTCTCGTTGCAGAAGTTATTTATGCCTAAATTCCAGAATCCCAAATCTCTTTGCGAATTCAAACAATTAAGACAAGCATTAAAAACAGGTTCGATTGTTCACAAAATACCTAAACCAAATCTCTTTGCGAATAGATATTTTGCTCATCTATGATTAGGTCAAGTTATCAATAATGCTCTCGCATCAATTAAACAACCTAGGGTTTGATTTCTAAGTGATCAACTAAGAAATCAATATAAGCACAAATCAAGATGAAGATCCAATTGATTTTCCTAACAAGATAATAATTTCTACAAACTCATCATCAACCCTAAATCACCCTAACCTAACTAGCAAACTACTCAGACATGGAGATGAAAACACAAATCATGACTGAAATAAATTGCATAAAATAAGAAAAGAGAATGATACAGGGGTTCAAAAACTTCTCGGAAGAGTACAGTTTTATCTCCCCAAAAGCTCAGGATCAATCTCTCTCTAAGTCTCAAAAACAGAAAATAATGATAAGGTCTTTGGCTAAACAATGCATGAAAACTATTTATAGAAGAGGATTTTCGTCAGAGGCAATCTTGTAATTCTTCAAAACTTGGACAATTTCCTTTTTTTGATGGAAGTCGCGAAACTTTGGTCGGTTTGATTGGTGTCGATCGACACCAAGGGTTAGTGTCGATCGACACCCTTCGTGTAAATCAGCTCCAACTTCATCACTTCGGCTGCTTCTCCAAAATGCTTCAAAAAGCTCAAAAATCTATCATTAAGCTCCAAATGCACTCATCCTGTAAAGACTCTAATAGGACTCTAAAAATACCAAAAGACTCTATAAAACAGACTTATATCATGATCAAAAACCGGTAAAAACTATGATATATCAACTCCCCCAGACTTAGCTTTTGCTTACCCTCAAGCAAAACAGAACCTTAGAATGAAGTAGAAATTTGAAAACAGAAATATTCAGCTATCTTTCAGAACGCCACAATGGTTAACACTCTTGAATCCACGTGCTATAGAGCCAACCTTAGGTAATGTTCAGTGTACTTACCACAAGCTTAGCAATCTCCCAGTTCGAATCCATATCCTTTCCTTAGTGAAATTTAGAACTCTAACAATGGTATGATGATAGGGGTCAAAGTTTTACCCAAATAAATCAACACTGCAAGTGCACAGCAATGCAGTTGAAGTATAAGGGGTTATCGAATCGCAAAGTAAATTAAACTATTAAGTAAATCAGCAAACGAAATTAAAAGTGATTAAAATTCAGGAGACGAAACGCTAGGTTCGGGGAAATTCTTAAGTGAATCCAAATTGCAGGTCTAGACAGAATGTTAGGAAATATGAAGAACTGTCTTGAACTCGAAACACAACAATAAAATCAACCAACTCTCGCTGCGAAGATTATCTATGTCTAAACCCTAGAATCCCAAATCTCTTTGCAAATTCTAACAATTCAGACAAGCATTAAAGTTCAGGTTCGATTGTTCACAAAATCCCTAAACCAAATCTCTTTGTGAATAAGTATTTTGCTCATTTAACATTAGTTCATGCAATCAATAATACTCTCGCATTAATCAACCTAAGATCAGATTTTAGGTCATGAAGCTAAAATCAGCATTAAACACAAATCAAGATGAAGAACTCTAATGATTTTTCCCTAACAAATTTATTCAACCAAGCAATTCATCAATCACCTTTGAAAAATCCTAAACCTAACAAGCAAACTACTCAGACATGATTAATGAAACACAAATCATAACTTGAATAGAAAACATAAAAGAAATCAATAAAAACAAAGAAGTTCCAAATCTGCTCTGAAGGAGTCAAATTCTTCTCTCCAAAAACGCTCTAAAAATCTCTCTCTAAAATAATGTGTGTGTTGCCTAAACAATGGCATAAAAACTCTATTTATAAGCCTAGGCACGAATCTTCAATTCCTTAGAAGATTAGGAAAAGTCTTGGAGATTTCCTTTTCTGCAAAATTCTGGAAACTTCACGTCTTTGGAATAGGAAAACCTGGTGTCGATCGACACCAACAATCAGTGTCGATCGACACCAACAGTCTGTGTCGATCGACACCCATCGTGCATCTTCAATCTGACTTCAACACTTCGTGACTTCATTCCATTATGCTCCAAAATATATACAAATCTCCAATTTAGCTCCAATTGTACATGAACCTGCAAAGACTCTAATAGGACTCTAAAAATACCAGAAGACTCTATAAAAACACTTATATCATGGTCCAAAAACCGGTAAAAACCATGATATATCATATGACCAAAGAACTTTCTAGATTCTTTCCCTTCCTTAGTGCTTTGAACAAGACATCTTTTGTACAGCTCTCCTATTTTCTCTTCCCTTAGTCAACTGCTGCCCATTTTCAGGGTGTTCTAAGATCTTTTCATTGACTATTCTTTATTCTTTTGAAGCCTTGGAATAGTGCTGCTCTTTACTTGTGTTCATTGTGAGGAGACAGGTTCATGAGCTCTCACTAATATTGTTCCTTTTGAGGAGACAGGCTCATGAGGATCTTTACACTATTCCTTGGTCAGACTTCATATTTCTTTTCTTTTCTCAAGGGAAGATCAAGGAGAGACTGCAATTTGCTTACCTTGTCAGAGCTGAAAGGGGAATCAAGTTCAGTGCATACCTAGTTCTATTTAAAGGAATCTGAACTCTCTCTGTTAGATTGATCCACTTGCAGCTTTCTACTTAGTAAGACCTGTAATCAACTACTATAGCAATGGTTCTTCAAGTGTCAACATTCTGCGGTTAGTTCCAAGAAAAACTGAAAGTTTCAACTGATTTTGACTCAGTAAAACAAATTTTGACAGACTCAACTGGCTCTCAAAACAAAACACAATGTTAGCAACTACCTCCCCCAGACTTGAACAACACTGTCCCCAGTGTTATTAAGTATGAGGTTAGATAGAAAGAATGATTGAAACTGTTACAGAACTAAAAGAAAAATGGATTACCTAAACCTGCGTGCGGCGTCGATCGACACATGGTGGTGTCAATCGTTGCTGTCTAGTGATGGTGTCGATCAACACTATGTCCGAAATCAGAGATTCAAGACCCGAACATGTATGTTGTTAAGTCAGAATGTTGTTAGAGTCATCCAAGCTGTTAGAAAACTCAAACAAAACGTTAAGAGCACAACATAATCCATAATCTCAAAGAGTGCAACAAGTTTTGAAACAAAGTACTGAAACAAATGAAAGCAAAAACTGACTCAAGATAAAATGAAAAAATGACTCAAGAAAGAAATACTAAACCAGGATGGTGCAAATACTACTCGTCATTAGAACGTGGTGGTGTGCGTGGATGGACGCAGCTGCAGTTAGACACAACTGCGATGGCACTCCAAATGGCCTGAAAGCTCTGAACCACGTATCTCTGAAAAGCAGCCTGCTCCATAGGAATCTCAGGAGCATCCGGAAGGTGATGAGGTCCAATAGGCTGTGGTGCTCTGCTGCGTCTCGAAGATGAAGCTCGTGGGTGATCCTCAGCTGGTGCATCCTTTGCGGATGAAGCTGCAGCGCGGGAAGAAGCACCTCTGCGTCTGGCGATGGGAGCGGTCCGCAGTAAGTTCAGACTAGGCTGAAAGGTGAGGCAGTCAGGATTGCTGGTGATGTGAGTAAGGTCCTTGTTAGGTAATTGGACCATAAGCTGCTCAGCTTGCGGGCTTGTGAAAACCCATAGCTTATCGGGCTTCACCCAAGTAGCTCTCCGTAAGTAATCCATATCAACCCAAGCTCGTGAGGTATCAATGGTGCAGCTGGAAGTGTCTATCCCGCAATGCTGGAAGATGGGAGTGAGAAGGCTACCAACAGTCTCGGGTTTGGTCTTGGTTCCAGCGAAAGGCTTCGTCTTCAGCGAGACCAAATGATGAGCAAATACAGCACCGAGGTTGACCCTCTCTGTCAGCCCTAACTCCTCGTAGATGATAGACCCAAGTGCATGATACAGTAGCACCAACTCAGCCACGCGCATCTTCCCTGGCTCATGCTTACACAAAAGTGTAGTAGCAAACAGACGAACAAGATAGCGAAGGGTAGGATGGCGAATATCTGTCTGCGAGGACTTCTAAGAGTCATACCTTCCATTCCCAAAGTGTGACAATAAGTCCTGGTTATCCGGAAGCTGCTGTGGAAGGGAGACACCGGTGGCATGCTCGTCCTCAAAACCGTAGATGCCACAAAGCTCTGGAAGTGGAATCCTGTAGGGAATCCCGCGGATAAGGAAGGTCAATGTCCCTTCCAAAGCGTTACGCACTATCTCATTCCTGTAGTAGACTCGAGCTGTGGAAATGAACTGGCGGACTAGATCGGGATAGAGATCGTACTGCCATGTCGCCATAGTTCCCATCCCAACTCTGCACATCAACTGCAGGATGTCATCTTTGATGCCCAGCTCTGGCATTGTCTTCTCATGGGCAAAGCGAGTCGGTGTGACATCCACCTTCAGCCACGCATTGTAGAACAGCGTGTCGTGCTCATCCCAAGTCTCACTGATGTCTCGGTAGACACACTCATCTTTTGCCACTTCTTTGGCTTGTGAGTCTTCCCAGTTCCGTCCCATCGGAATTCTCGCGCCTTCACGTTTTGGCCAAGGAGGAAGAGAGGGAATCGGTGCATCACTAGCAGTCCCAGAGGCGGACGCTTCAGTTTCCCGTGGTCTCTTAGTCCTTGGAGGCATCTGCAATTAAAATGAAATTCAAAATCAAAATCCAAAGTTTGCAAATTAATGTTCAAAGTCGATACTGCACTGGTGTCGATCGACACAAGGTGGTGTCGATCGACACCAAGCGTGTAAGTTCAAATCGGCTGTAAATCATCCTCTTAGCCCCAATTGTGCATCAATAAACAATTCACACAATCTCAAAACCATGAATCGACCAAGTCTAAGCCATAAAACTCAAGAAAAATCCGAAATTCGCAACATGCATCATCAACTTCCAAAATTTCGAAAATTTTAATTTTATGCAAATTAAAGGATGAAAACAATTGGGTAATGATCTAAATCATGGTAAACAACCTAAATATGCCTCAATCAATCAATAAATTAAACTAGATAGGTTGAATTCGAGAATTTTCACCTTCGAGTCGAAAATGAAAATGGGAGATTTGAAGAACATACCTTGGCAGATCGAATTAATGGACAATGGATTATGAAAGAGGGATGAAATCCGAACGGATTAGAGCTTTGAATCACTCAATTCCGTTGAGAAATGGAAAAGTTGTGATTTGGGGAAAATCTCTCTAAGGTTTGTGTGTTATGAAATGTGGGAAGAAGAAGAGAAGTGTCGGTGTTTAAAAGACTTACATTCGTTGTGTGTCGATCGACACTGATTCTTGTCGTGCCCAATTCCTCTTTTTTTTTTTATAATAAGAAAATTAAATAAAAATTAGTAAAACCAAAATACAATCCTATAAATACTTACCAGTGGGTTGCCTCCCACTAAGCGCTCGTTTTACGTTAATAGCTTGACTGTTCACGCGTTTAGGGAGTTGGTGCATTATCCAGAGACACAATGTGTCCTGCTGGAATCTCAGCTTGAGCCCAATAGTGTTTCACTCTTTGCCCATTCACAATGAACTCTTCTCCTTTGGAGTTTGTCAGCACAATTGCTCCATACGGTCTGATCTCTTTGATGGTGAAGGGACCTGACCAACATGAACGCAATTTACCAGGAAACAATTGCAAACGAGAGTTATACAGAAGTACCTGATCATTTGGTTTGAATTGTCTGGAGATGATCTTCTTATCATGATATGCCTTAGTCTTTTCTTTGTAGATCTTTGAATTATAAGCATGATAGCGAAGTTCATCTAACTCGTTGAGCTGTATAAGGCGCCTTTCTGCAGCAGGCTTCAAGTCGAAATTCATCTTCTTAATAGCCCAATGTGCCTTGTGTTCCAACTCCACTGGAAGATGGCAAGCTTTGCCATAGAATAGCTGGAATGGTGTACTCCCAAGTGGCGTCTTGTAGGCAGTCCTGTAAGCTCAAAGTGCATCGTCCAGCTTCGCGGCCCAATCCTTCCTTGTCTTGCCCACTGTCTTCTCCATGATTTGCTTGATTTGTCTGTTGGAAACTTCGACTTGTCCACTTGTCTGAGGATGATAAGGAGTGTTGAACACCATGCTTCTTCAGCAGCTTGTGAAAACCTTGTTGATAAAGTGAGAACCACCATCACTTATAACAATCCGAGGCACTCCGAATCTTGGGAAAATGATGGTTCAAAACAGCTTAGGAACCACCGCAGCATCATTGGTTTTAGAAGCAATTGCTTCCACCCACTTGGACAAATAGTCCACAGCAACTAATATGTACTTGTTCCCATAAGATGAGAGAAAAGGTCCCATGAAATCAATGCCCCAGCAATCAAAGATTTCAACTTATAGGATGAAGTTTTGTGGCATCTCATGTCTCTTGCTGATCTTTCCCCTTCTTTGACAAACGTCACATTGAGTTATGAACATCTAAGCATCCTTGAACATAGTAGGCCACCAAAAACCTGCTTGAAGAACCTTGGACACTGTCTTGAAAGTAGCAAAGTGTCCATCATACTCAGAACCATGACAATGGAAGAGCACATCACGAATTTCACTCTCTGCAATGCATCTTCGGTAAACATTGTCTGAATAATGCTTATACAAATGAGGTTCATCCCAATAGTACCTCCTGTGTTCTCTCATGAATTTCTTCTTCTCATAATTCTTGAGATGTTTAGGCTCAATGTCAGTAGCCAAGAAGTTCAGCATGTCAGCATACCACAGTCTATTGGAATCAGAGATAGCAAAAATTGGTTGCCGAAACAGCTCGTTCAAGATCCTGTGAAGTGATGTCGCGGTTGGCGTCGGGTGTCGATCGACATTACAAACGGTATCGATCGACACTCGTGAACTTGGCATTACTTCAATCTTGGCGCGGTCTACTGCGATTCCTTCTGCTGAATCTTTGTGCCCAAGTACAATTCCATCTCTGACCATATAATGGCACTTTTCCCAGGTTAGAACCAAATGCTTCTCTTCACATCGCTGCAACACCGCGCATAAGTTGTCTAGACAGCCTTTAAAAGATGATCCATAAACAGATAAGTCATCCATAAAGACCTCCATAAACATCTCAATCATGTCCGTGAAGATTGACATCATGCATCGCTGGAAAGTAGCAAGAGCATTACAAAGTCCAAATGGCATTCTGCGATATGCAAATGTACCATAAGGACATGTAAACGTGGTCTTCTCTTGATCATCTGGATGGATTGGAATCTGGAAGAATCTTGAATAGCCATCAAGAAAACAGTAGTATGGATGATTTGCCAATCTTTCCAGCATCTGATCGATGAAAGGCAAAGGAAATTGATCCTTTCTGGTCGCGGCATTCAGAAAGAATCTTGAATAGCCATCAAGAAAACAGTAGTATGGATGAATTATTATTGCATAAAAGTGAACTTCTAAAAGAAACTAAATTATCAAAGACATCAATTTTTTGATTTATAATATAGAATGTTATTATTAGTATTTGTCCAATATAGTATATTTTAGACATTAATCACAAAAGCAAAGGCAAGCAAGTTTTTTAAACATTAGTAAGACTCAAGAACAAAGCAGATCTGATTCGTTATCTGCTCAAGTTCTACAATTCTCAACTCAACACAAACTTTCAAAGCTTACTACACTACACTATTGAAGCATTAAGAGGTGGCTGAATAGCTGATTAAGAAAAATTTACAGACAAATTAGGAAGAATTTTTACATGATTATGAAGGGCTTCCAAAATATAATATTTAGGATAATCTTCCAAAATATTTATAACGACTTCCTAAATTTGAATTTTTGTATAAATAGACACAAAAATTTCATTTATACGCTTTAGGAAAAATTTCTAAAATGTTTATAACGACTTCTTAAATTTGAATGATAAATAGACACAAAATTTCACATTACACGTTCCACGATGAAATATTTGACCATTTAAAAACTTGCTAATAAACAATCAAGTAAACATAAAACGATTTTTTAGTCTTCCCATTTTGTTGACCTATATACTATTCCCTCTGTTCCATATTGTTTGTTGTTTTAACATAATTAACGCATATTAAGAAACTCACTTAATTACCAAAAAAAAGTAACTACAATAATATTTTAAATAAAAAAAGTAGTCACTTTTTGGAAAGAGAATCCTTGGAAAAAGTTTTTATCCAGATTCTAATACTACTTTATTAACTTTACATAAAAAGTGTCAAAAACAACAAATAAATTGAAACAAAAATGAATCTTTAAAACAACAAATATAAAGGAACGGAGGGAGTATTGGTTAACCAAGAAAAAGCAAGTTGTACCAAGTCTCAGATTTTGTTCACCACAATCTCAACTTTTCTCGTTATTCTAGAAATTCATTTGTTGGTTTACTTTCACAAAATAATGTAAACAACTACACCTTTCTTTTGTCTTTATTTTCACAAGTATGTGTGTCAACAAGAAAGTCGTCAGTGAGTTTATTCTCTTGATAAGACAAAAAAAGATAGTTGTAGAACGGAAATTAAAAGCTAATCAAGTTAAACAACAAGAGAAACCAAAATCACAAAGTAAGTGCATGATTTGCATTACAAAATGATGATGATTCAAACGACATTTCCTATGAATTTCAACTCCAATATCAGAATGTATGATCTCTCTTCTTCAAGCAAGTGCTTGAAATCTGATAATATTAGAACGTATGATCTTTCTTTCCGGTTATGCCTTTGTTGATGTATAATCTTTATCTTCGTCCAGAGATTGTGTTTATCTAATTATTTATGTGAAGGGTAAAATTGTCTTTAACTTCTACTACAAATGCTATTAATGATTTATAATATTTTTGTTGCTATAGTTGAACTGAAAACTTCTTTCCGTGCTATTCAAAACAATTTCTCTTTTCAATACTACCACCACTTTTCATTTAAGCAAATATACCACCATTTAATTATAAAAATTGTTTATAATACCCTTTAATTTACCCTTTAATTTTACGCTATTATTCAATGCCCCGAGAAAAAAAGAAAGGATCAAGAGCCAATATACCCTTATTTGTTAGAACTTAATCTCACTACCTCTCTCATTTTACTCTCTCATTTTTACCCTCACCCTTCCCTTCTTATTTTAATAATATATCTAACACAAAATAAAAAATAAAACAAAAACAATAATGGGTAATAATTTAATTCAATTCAATTCTCTTCAACCAATTTTCAACTACCCAAGGGTCCCACACATCATCTTCTCCATGGTTTGGTTTCGGGATTGGCTTCATGTCTCCCAAAACAGAACATTCTCCATCTTCAACCTCTTGTGCATGGAACTTCAAAAAGTGAATCAATTATTTGCTGCTGCTGCGAACGCATTGTCTTCCTTATATGAGCTTTGAATCTATGTAAAATCTTTTAATCTTACACATTGTTCCTCTTTCTCTTCCATCCCCCTTCCATGGCGTTATTTTTTTTTTTTTTTTTGGATCATTGGGTTATTGAAATTGTTTCCTAAGGGTCTTACATCGGTAAACAGGAGCAGTTATAATCGTTAAATGCGCATCAAATCATACTGAATCGTTGTAGATTCGTATATATTTATAAACTTTCAGGGTTCACGAACTGGGTAATACTGGACAACTTGATATTACTAAGGCAGTGGGTATTACTGAGAGAACCTTGTATTATTGAGCATTGCTAAGAAAACTTGTATTACTGATAGAACTAGTATTACGAGAACAACTGGTATAACTAGGTCGTACTACTGAGATAACTAATATGATTGAGACATATACTAATGGTATTTGTTATTCTTATTCAGGGGACAATGAATAGAGGCCATTGCACTGTTATATGTTTCGATTATGGGGGATGCTATTTAAAGGACGGTGATGACATAAGATGGGTCTCATAAGAAGAGGAAATTCACACTTTAGTGATGATGATGTCTGTTGAGGAGGTCACTTATTCTGGGTTAATCACGAGAATATGCAGGGAGATAAAGATAGATGAAGCTAATATGCAGCTGAAAGTCTGTTACTTTCCATTGGTAGTGGGTTCTAATAAACCATCATATATCTGGAATGATGAGAATGTTTTTGGCTACCTAATGCAAGTGAATAACGCTACATGTAGAAGTGTTTTGCATGTGGAGATCGTGGAAGATGACAATCAAAATCAGGGTTTTGTGCAACCTTCAAGAGAGGATCGTGAGATAGAAAACAATGCGAGTGATGATGAGGTGTTTCCAAGTGCTATGGATGTTAATGCTGGTATGATTACTCTTCACGCAGGTGAACCATCAGAAGCCTGTGAAGCAGAACAAAGAAATGTGTCAAGGGAAGAACTTGGTGATACTGAGGATGCACATGGTATAGAAGAAGCAGCAGTAAATAATGGCTGGGAAGATGGTATCGAAATTAGTCTAGGTCAAGAATTCAGAAGCAAGCAGGCAGTACAAGATTTAGTTTATAAAGCTTCACACCAGTATTGTTTTGAGGTTGATACAGTCAAGTCTGAAAAAACCGATATGTGGTAAAATGTCGTGAAGCAAAAGATGGTTGCAAGTGGTCTTTACGAGCTGCAAAGGTGATGGAATCGGATTGTTTCTCAGTAAGAACTTACAACAAGATGCATACATGCTCTCGAGCTTCTTCAGTTACAGTCAAAACAAAATGAAAGGGACACCGGGATTAGTTGCATCTGTTTTGCATGAAGATTATCCGAGTAAATTTGACACTCCAACTCCAAAACATCTGATTGGTATGGTTCAAGGAAGACTTGGGGTTAAAGTATCGTACTCGACTGCTTTGAGAGGGAAAAAAACAAGCTGCAAATGATGTGAGGGGAAGTCCAGCGGAGAGTTACCAGCTGGTGTATTCTTATATGTACATGCTAGAGGCGATGAATCCTGGTACACGAACTTATGTGGAATTGGATGAAAACAAAAAGTTCAAGTATATATTCTTTGCGTTAGGAGCTAGCATTGAGGGATTCCAAGGCATGAGAAAAGTCATTGTTGTGGATGGAACCCACCTTAAGACCGGATATGGTGGTGTTTTAATAGTTGCTACAGCCCAAGATCCTAATCATCACCATTATCCAATTACGTTTGGTGTAGTTGATGGTGAGAAAGATGCTAGTTGGATGTGGTTTCTGAATAGGTTGAAATCAGTGGTACCAGATGTTCCTGGATTGGTGTTTCTTTTTGATAGAAACCCAAGCCTCATCAAGTCGGTGCAGGCGGTGTTCCCGTTGTCTGAGCATGGGTACTGTATACAACATTTGTCTCAGAATGTGAAAGCAAATGTCTATTACGTCAACAAAGATACATGCGTGAAGAAGTTCAAAGAATGCGCTCATGCGTATACAGAGAGTGAGTTCCTGACACTTTATGTTGCTTTAAGAACCAAGTATCCTGCTGCGGCTGAGTATCTTGATGGTAGTGTTCGTGTGGAGAAATGGGCAAGATGCTATTTTCTAGGAGAAAAGTACAACATAGACACCTCCAATATTGTAGAATCTATTAATGATGTTCTTAGAAAAGCAAGGAAGTACGCTCTATTACCAATGATTGACATGATTGTTGAAAAAGTGGCTGAATGGTTTAATAAGCATAGGAACACTTCTGGAGAAGCACCATCCGCCCAGAAGCTTGTGCCTTATGTGGAGATATAAATTCATAAAATTTTACTGGAAGCAAATAAATTAACGGTGTATGAGTTGGACGCCTTCTTCCTTGAATACAATGTCATTGGAAAAGATGGTAAGTCCTATTTGGTGGATATGAAAAGGAAAACTTGTAGTTGCAAGTGCTTTGATATAGACAGATACCCTCGCGTCCATGCAATAGCTGCTGCCATCTTTTTAAGTGGAGGCAAGGACCTCCATCTACAAGAGTTTTGCTCGAAATATTATTGGAAGGAGGTATGGAATTTAGCATATTGCAGGACGAATTATCCAGTACCCCACAAGTCTGATTGGATTGTTCCTGACCATTTACAACAGCTGGTTGTCATACCACCAGATTATGTCGCAAAGGAAGGAAGACCTCAAGAAAACAAGTTCCCATCAGTTGGAGAACACCGAGGAAGAGGGAGAGGAAGAAGAGGAGGAAGAGGCAGATCGAGGATGTGGTCATATTTATTTAGTGATAATAGTGATGCTGCTGAAACTGTGTAACTCGTTTCTGTTTATTTTGTGTAACTCGTTTCTATTCATTTTGTGTCTTGGGAATACTAGGCAAAACTGGTGTAGCTGATTGTATTTCAAGAGTCGGTTTTTTTTTTTTTTTAAATTATTAGAAAATCGACCATTCAATGTGAAACAAACAAATATTCGTTAGATAAATAACTAATAAGTGAATAAAAATGTGTATTAACTGGTTAAACTAAATTGTTAACATAATAGTTTGTTATAAGGACATTTACACAACAAACACTATATACTTCTATGAACACTTTCTCAATACTAACCACCATATGAAGCCAAACACACATAAGATGTGTTTCAAAACATTTGAATGTACACAAACATCCGATTAAGCAATTAAATGACTACAATTAGCTGTAAAACTAGAAATATAAATTTTATTAAAGAGTAAAACTAAATAAAGTTGAAAACACCGAAAAGTACAACTATTTGCAAATCGGTAAAACTAATAAACTGCATATAACTAAGTGCAATTTTGACGGCGTCCACGTAAGCAAAAAACGGCGCACATGTCCATTTGGCGGCGCACATGTCCATTTGGCGGCGCACGTGTCTATTCGACGGGTTTATTATTTTTTTTGGGACGGTTTACCCCCGGTTTTTCCCCTCATTCGGGCAAATCTCTCACTTTTCCCTTTGACCCCAATTTTCCTTCTCTCTCTCTCTTCTTCTTCTTCTTCCTCTCAAGGTCCCTTTCTCCCTTTCTTCCTCCTTCTCCATTGCAGAGATTTCTGGGTTTGAAGCTCTAAGGTACCTCTCTCTTACTCGTGATTTTGTTTCGTCTACGGTTCGGGTAATTCGGGATTCGTCTAGGGTTCGGATAATTTCGGGATTCGTCTAGGGTTTGGGTAATTCAGGATTCATCTAGGGTTCGGGTAATTTGAGATTCATCTAGTGTTCGCGTAATTCGAGATTGATGTAGGGTTAAGATAATTCGGGATTCCTCTATGGTTCGGGTAATTCGGGATTCATCTAGGGTTCGGGTAATTCGGGATTCATCTAGGTTTGTCTAATGTTTTACATGTAGTAATATTGAACGTAGTAATACCGAACCTAGTAATACTGGATTTTGCTCTCTTGTTACAAGATCAATGTACCCTAATGATCCAAACCACGCTGCCGAGAAGAGGGCTAAAGCAAACATAGACAGACTTTATCACATAGCTGATGGGGACTATGGCATTCCGAGAATTTGTCCATTTGGTGGACGAATCATTGAGAAGGTTGAGAAGATTCAACCATCTGAATCCTACCCAGGAAGAAGATATTTTACCTGCAATGTGTATGCGGTGAGGGTGAGATCAATTTATTTTGTTTTCCGAGTTTAATGGCAGTATTGAACATGAGATTTTCGTGTCTTTATGTGCAGGATGATGGCTATCATATTCACAAATGCTGGGAACATGCTGTTGAAAAAGAAGTTGAGAGAGTAAGGAAGGAGCAATCAGAGGCCATTGAAATCCTTAAAAATCAAATGACCAGCATCCTAATGGGGCATATATTCACAGGTGATCAGATTGACAAGCTGAAGGAAGAAGTTGAAAAGCTGAAGGAGGAAGTTCCGAAGTTGAAAAGCTGAAGGAGAAAGTCTGCTTGACTGCTTTAATGTTTTATAATAGACATTTGTGAGTTTGTTTTGGAGTTTGTTTTGGAGTTTGTATAAATCTTAGTTTGTGTTTTTCGAAATTTAATGTTAAACTTATGCAGTTTTATGACTCTTAATTAGTTATATAAACACAAAATGAAATCCATAACATATGATAGCATAGTTTTAAATGTAAAATAAAATCCATAACCCAACATAACATAACATAGTTTTAAATCAAACTTAGTTCTTCCTAAGCCTCTTTCCCCTGCCTTTCTCCTCTGTGAATGGAGGCAGCAAATGTTTGGGAAGTTTTCTGGTCCTCTTACTCGGTTCACCTTCAACCGCAACTTCGGACCGTGTAACTCTCCGCCCATATGTCTTCAACCTTCTGCCTCCTTCCACTACCACTGTGCTACACCTTTTTATTGATATTTAAGCACTGTCCTCTTCCTCTTCTTCTCCATCCAAAGGAACTTCCTCTTCTCCTCCCTTATCTCCATCCAAAGCAACTTGCTCTTCCATTTCCTTGTCCTTATCTTCATGTTCCACAAGAACATTCTCGTCACCTTCAATCCCCTGCAAAACACAAACAATTTTATTTAGTATTACAAAGTTTTACCTAGTATCACTTTCTAAGACAACCAAATAATTGCCTCGTCTCCACCTTTCTTTCCAGGCCCATGAAGTTCCTCTTCTCCTCCTTTCTCTCCATCCAAAGCAACTTGCTCTTCCATTTCCTTGTCTCCTCCTTCCTCAACCAGCCCGTCGTCTTTGTCCTTGTCTCCTCCTTCCTCAACCAGCCCGTCGTCCTTTTCCTTGTCTCCTCCTTCCTCAATCAGCCCGTCGTCCTTATCCTTGTCTCCTCCTTCCTCAACCAACCCGTCGTCCTTGTCCTTGTCTCCTCCTTCCTCAACCAGCTCGTCATCCTTGTCCTTATCTCCTCCTTCCTCAACCAGCCCGTCGTCCTTGTCCTTGTCCTTTTCCTTCGAACCCTGCAATCCAATATAGTAGTGTTACCAAGTCTGACTATTTTAAAAAAACAAGATGCATCCATGAAATCGTATTAATTATCTGATTTTTCTCCAATCCATCATCGTTATTCCCAATATGAGGGCTGAAAGCACTATAACCCGCATCCTCATACTCCCTTCGAGCATCTAACTGCTCCTTGACATAACCTTCCACGGCTACCATTCTTGTCTCTAAGCCAGCTACCTTCTCGTTCACTTCCTTGAACCCTTTCTCCATTTCACTCTTAAGATTCTGTACTACCCCAACCAATTCGGTCAAAGAAGCATTCTCCTCTGATCCAGTGACAACATTGGTGGCGGCATTGGCTTCATTCACAGGTTGCTCCTCTAGCCGGGCAGCCACATCTTCTGCATACACCTGCTCAAAACAGACCGGCTTATCTTCCTCGAGTATACACTACAGCCAACTCCCAACAACAACATCATCAACATCATCATCATCTTCTTCTTCAGTAATTCGGGCCAACATAGCTTATTCCTAGTTATGAGAGACCAAGATGCTATCAATCTCCTGTAAATATAAACAAGGATTACAACTGCAATCATAAAAATAAAGTAATACTGACCTTAGTTGTACCGAGTGCTTCATTGATTTCCTCAAGAGAAAATCCGTTCATGGCACTTTTCTTAAACTTGGTTTTACACATTCTCGGACAAACCTTCTTGGCAAATGGTACAGCTTCTCGGAATTTATTCCTTAGAGATGGAATTGCCTCAAAGGCAAGAAGCTACAAACGCAACAGAGAATTTCATTTACCTTCAAATCAAATGAAATAAAAGTAATAAGGACAATTCATATTTACCTCCAAAGGAATGCAGAAACTTGGATAAGCCCAATTTGTTCCGCTAACAGCCCCTTTGAAATGATCCACAGTATGCTGGATCTCTTGCATATTGTTATCAAAAGACAATCTCCCCCAGGGAAATGTCTTACACAAATGTAGATCACTCACTGCTCTTTGAAAGAATCGATCCACGCAAGTAGCATCTTCTCCTACCTTAGATTGCCCGATAATAACGCTTGATAAAAAGAAGAGGACAGCCATATTCAATCGATCTGGAGAATATCGCATTTTCAAGAGTTTTTCTTTCACATCAGAATATCTTATTTTTGATCCCGCCCCAAAGTACTTCTCCACGAAAACCATGCTTCCCAATTCCTCATGGTTAGGAGGATAGCTCCGACAGCTTAAACCCGAGATGAGAGCATGTTCCCGTAGACCATACCGAATGGGTACGCCATTCACAATAAACCATGCTTCCTTTTTCTTCTCCGTAACCGCCGTTCGAAGTAGCAGCAACCACATCCCCATTACCTTGTGGTTTCTGTCTTTGTGCATGTGGAAAAAATGCTTGAATTGAGGGTGATGCAAAAACCAACTCCTTTCCTCTTCTTTAAGCGGATACTTTAACCCACTTAGAAGGAACTCAACTGCTCCTGTGATATAACACCTTGTCGAGAGCTTGATTTTTTTCACGTAATCCCTTGGCTGGAAGTACATCTCCATAGGAAGTATTGGTTGGGTTCCCTGCAAAAAATAGTTGTACCAAGTGTTACTTTTTTTTTCCAGAAATTTATCACATACAAAAGTAACCTAGTTTTAGCAGTTTTACCAAAAACCCATAACATTACAAATTTAGCAATTCAGCCTAAATTTGAAACAAACATCACAAATTCTTTCACGAAAACGATAATCTACCCAAAATGATGTACTTTAACCAAACCCGAAACCCAAATCCACTTCTACCATCACAAATTCATTCAAAATCAACCTCAAAACTAAGTTACAACGGTTCTACATACCTCAGATTCCTCGTCGGTGACGATTCAACTACTTCCGTCGTCTCCGTCATTGCCTTCTTCTGTGTCACTCTCGGAAGGGTCCGAATCTTCATATATAATCCGAGAGATTGTCTCAGATCTATGTACCTCTGTTGGAACGTCCTCACCCAAACCATAATTTGGCCTCTTCGTTTGTGCCATCTGTCTACATGAACAAGGATACAATGAATGTATACAATGGATCCCACAACTCCGCCGATTACAGTTGAATCTAAATCGACATGCATATCATAAAATCGACATGATTATGGAGACTTACCCGGCCTCGAAATCGATTTCTGTATTTTATGAGTTTGCCTTAGTTTTTCTAACTACTCGAAGTGGTCCCGTCGAAGTAGGATCAAAAGTGGTCTCGTCCGCTTTTTTTTTTCTTTCAAATTTTGCCCTAAAATTACCTTAGATCGATAGAAAAGGGAGGAGGTGGTTTTTGTCGGTTTTTTACTTAAAGATTCGACTAAAAATCCGTGTTATATGGGTTTGGGTGAGTTTTAGGTGGTTGGGTCGGTAGTTATGTTAAGTTAGTAAGGGCAAAATCGTTATCCACCACTTTTTCTTATTAAAAAAAATGTTTAATTAAATGGCAAACATAACGGGGTATATTGGATCATTCTGTAGCCGAGAGGGCTACCTCAGCCATTGATCCAAAGAGAAATTAGCGCCGCGGCCAGAGAATCCTCTGCGACGCTAGGGCCGCTTCCAGCGAAACCATTGATCCAAAGTGAAATTAGCGCCGCGGCCAGAGAATCCTCCGCGACACTAGGGTCGCTTCCAGAGAATCCTCCGCGACGCTAGGGTCGCTTCCAGCGAGACACGGCGGCGCGGCAGAAATGCCGGCTAAGGGCTGCGATGGATTCGACAAGCAAGAGGATCCAGAGCATGGAGAAAGAGCTCGACGTGATGAAGAGATTCATATCGAAAGAATCGGAGAAGCAGAAATCAGATCGGATCGTCGAGTCTAAGTCAAGGAGCGTTATGGATTCTGCTCGATCGGCGAGTTTCCACGGCGTTCACCAGCATAGGAACGTAAACAAGACGCAGAGAGGAGAGAGAGGATCGGTTTCATCACTGAGCACGACTTTCTGGCGAAGAAGATTGGCTGATTTCTGGTTCTTCTATCAATTGATTGGGATTTTTTGGTTATTGCTGTGAAAATCGTAAAATAAGTTTTTGAAGAGCTCTACCGTTTGGTGGGAAGGAGTTGAGAAGACACGAGTTCTTACTGCCTCAGGTTCTCTCTTCTACTTCACATTTTTCTTCTGACGGATTTACAGTTTTATGTGCTCCAATGGAACTACGACTGGGAGATTTTGCGTAAATGATTTAGATTATGTAATGGTGTAGGAATGTCTATGAAAAATGTTGGTCAATGATTTAAAAAAGTTAATCATGAATAACAAATGTTCATTAGATAGATATGTTCATCAGGATTGTAAAGATGTTGCTAGTTATTCCAAAGAAATTAGTCATTTACTCTCTCATTTGAATCCTTCGTTGGAAATCTTTGTTGCTTTCTGTAACGTGACCGTTCTTCGTTTCATATGTGAAGATTCAGGTTGTGGCGGAAACAAACCCGGAGAACTATTAACACTTCGCCATCCAAAATCAGGTAAAGGGATGTAAGATTATAGGCAGGCTTGTTATATAGTGTTGTATGGCAAACTTCAGCTAGTAACATCTTATGTGGTTTGGTATCTTTGCTTATAACGGAACATGCTACTTTTTTAGTAATGGGGTGCTTCAAGAAATTCAATGGTTGAAGCAATCATATGGTTCTTGGTTCCTGGGAGATTACGTTTCTCAAGGTAATTCCACTGTTGATNGGGTGCTTCAAGAAATTCAATGGTTGAAGCAATCATATGGTTCTTGGTTCCTGGGAGATTACGTTTCTCAAGGTAATTCCACTGTTGATCTCGATAATCTCAATGATTTTTTTTTATCGTTTTAATATATACATGTAATCTAAATGTTTCTCATCACTCTTGCAGAGCTTGGTCATCTCTAGCTGTTCAATTTCCTCATTTCTTTTTCTTCTCTTCTTGCAGAGGTTGGATCTATGAAGTTCTATCGGCTTGATAACTCAAAAGTTTTAGCTTGGTTACGTTGTAAGGTATGCTCTTGTTAGAAGATGATTTATTGCAGCCTTTTCTGCAATCCAGTTGTAGTTCTCGTGATACCTTCTCCATTTTAAAGTGATACATGTGTCTGAATCACTACAACAAGAGTGATTTACCCTGTTGAAAATTTTCACGCATATGTTTCAGAAATGAGACACCTTTAATGCTTATACAGTAAAACCTCTATAAATTAATAATGTTGGGACTTCAATATTTTATTAATTTATAGAATTATTAATTAATCCATAAATTAATAATTATTAATTTATCGATAAATTAATAAAATATTAATTTATAGAGATATTTTTCGATTCGAATTCTTAATGTTCATCAAAATACAAAAAAAATTATTTTCAACAATGTAAAATTCATTAGAAAATATCATATCAATAAATTTAAAAGATAAGTCTAACAACATTTATATACTTGAAACAATAATATAATGGGAGGATGACTAAAGTAATTTTGGAATTCATGTTTATTACATGAAGAACACAAAACTTATTTTTATTACAAAACTAATTATCGTACCGATTTTACCCCTTAGGTCTTTGAATCCAAAAACCGTATTTACGAGAGTGCCATTACTTTTGAATTGCCACATAAGCAAAGTTGGTCTAACAAGTCTACCGTTCTTTGATGGTAGACTTATGATATCAGGTCAACAGGGATATGGGAACCGTAGATTTGTTATATATTGATAGAGATGTTTGATTTTGGTAAACTTATGTGGAGTATATGTTGTGGTAGAGTTACTAAAAACCGGTAGATTTATTGGTAGAGATATTTTTATTAATGGTAGACTAGTGTAAGAGTCGAATGATTTGGCGAGGCATGTTTGACTTTTCAAGAAAGTTGACTTCAGGTGACGGTAGATTTAAATTGTTTTTGGTAGAGTTAAAGTTTTATGGTAGATATATTTGTTTGACACGACAGACTTATTAAGATAGAAAACCCGATGTTTGGTATCGCGAATATGGTAGAGTTATTTAGTCGACGGTAGAGTTAGTGTGATTGGTAGATTAATGAGACCTCACCGGTAGATTTACATCGAAGTTCTTGTGGTAGACATAAAGACTCTAGTATTTACTATAATAATGTGGTTGGTAGATTTATCGGTTATGTGTAATAGTAGACTTATTGATGGTGGTAGATATTTGACTTTTTACAATGACAACGATTAATCTATCACTACTATGACTTTGAAGTTTTAAACAAAAAAACAGTCAAGGCAACCAATATGTCAATGGATGGATCATGTATGATGTGAAAACTCCTTTGGCCATACATTATAGAGAAGTGAGGTGGCGCATAAGTCCTAGTGAAGTCTGTTGGAGCATAATTTGTGAAAATTCATTTGGCCATAGAAAGAGGTCGGAAAATCTGTATGTACTACGAACTTTAGTTTTGCCATTAAAAAACAGTCAAGGAAGGGATTCGAAACCTTTCATTACATTGGAAAAACCGCTTAATCCGCTTACATCGTACTACTATGAAATACATATAGTTGAAGATCTCAAACCATATTGCCCGGAATTACCATCCTTCATATTTCATCTTTAAGCAGTTGGTATTGAACAAATAGGTAGCACTCCTCACAGCCAATATCTCTGTGTTTGAAATTGCATTTAGGATATTCAGCTACACCCAAAACATTCGGCAACAAACCTCCACCATCATTCCGCATACCCTTGATGGTAACGACAACCTCTTCAGCAATCCCCAACATGTAATGCATGCGTGATCTCCATCCTACAACACGGTCTAGGAGTTCTACTGCTCTTGGATACTGGCCATATGCGATGGCGCAAATAGCAAACATAAATGTTGCGTGGTCTATTCCCCCTTTAGAAGCCTTGTTGAAAAAGGGGACCGCTTTCTCCACGTCACGCACAACAAGTAATGTACTCATCCCTTGCAGGTATAACGCCTGAGGATTGCCGGATGCTACTGTCAAATGGAAGAAGTGAGGAACCCGATCCATTAAGGTGGTGTCAGTAACGAAGTCTGTTAGGTTAAGCCCTTGCATTACACATGGTTCCTTCAATGTTTTGTTTAGTAGCTTAGACGCACAAGCTGCACGACAAGCGTCCTTTGCTGAAACTCGGCCCACCCTCAATGGTACCTCGACGAGGAAGTCGCTTAGTTGGTTGAACCCGTCAGTTGGAAATATATTCCTGTCAAAAAATGTGGCAGAGATAAGTCTACCACAAGTAACCTAAACTACAATAAATCTACTATGAGAGGAAAACATTTTAAACCCCTTATAAGTCGACCACGCTTGACCTTAGTGTAAACACCAAATTCCAAACTCTACTATCAATTCGATAAGTTCAAACCCTAGAAATTTGACTCTAGCACAATTGGTCAAAGACGTTTACCCTTGGTATTTTGTTGTAGCCAAACTGGTCGTCGAATCGGACATTCTGCAGTGGCTTAAAGACTCGATTGAAGTGCAACGTCGAGTTAGTTGTAACCGGAGGTAGCCGCGAAGTAGTTGTAACCGGAGGTAGCCGCGAAGTAGTTGTAACCGGATGTAGGCACGAACTAGTTGTAACCGGAGGTAGCCGTGAGTCGAAGTGGAGAAAAGAGTTGATCGTTGCCTGAATCAGGGAGAGGGACGAAGATGTAAGTGTCGGCGGAGACGTCGAGAAGGTGAGGAAAAAGTAAAGTTTTTTTTTTCCTTTTGGGGACATAAAAAAGGGAAGATCGTGACCACATCCAAAAAAAAAAAATATCTAATTAAAAGCCAACTTATCAAGCGAAATAGGGTTCTATTCGTAGGTGAAGCTAGTCATCGACCTCCATCTTTCTCTTCTCTCAATCTAGTTCGTGGATTCTCATCTCTGCAAAAAAATCTGAGGTTCCTACTCTTACAGGATCGAAAGATTTCGTGCGTATATGGATTTTTCATGAAGATCCTGGTAATGCTTGTTACGATTTAAATGGAGCAAATTATTTTGGTTAGTGGTAAATGGAGTTTTGAGAAGAATCGTCATGTGTTCCTCATAGACAAGGCGAAGGGATGCAGGATATTACGGTTAGATGATAAGATCTCTTATTGTGATTTTCTTGGCGTTGTGTATGAGGATTTTGGTTTGGATCGTCAATTTCACGATGTGGTTTTGAGTTATATGCTGTCGAAAAAGTTGTTGCAAAGATTACCACACGATACACCCCCTGTCTTTGTAGAAAACACTAGACAGTTAAGTGGATTTTTCGATCAATTGAAAGAAGATCCAATTCGTCTATGCGTTGAGATTAAAGATAAAATTACAGAAGATATCATGATATCAGATGAAATAGATGTTTCTGCTGGTGGGATAAACTCTACAGAAGGATCAAAAGAAGATGAAAAAGTTGAAGAAGTAGAAGCAGATGAAGAAGTAGAAGCGAATGAAGAAGTTGAAGTTGAAGTTGATCAAGAAGCAGAAGAAGATCAAGCAGTAGAAGAAGATGAAGAAGAAGATTTGAGTTCTAGATATGACGCGTGCGATGACCCGAATGGAGATAGCTCGGGTGACGAAGAATATGGTAGCAGAAGAAAAGTAAAGGATTGTGGAAGTTCGGATGAAGAAGAAATGGAAAATCTACCAGGAAAGAAACGGAGCGCAATTTTTCCAGAATTTGTGAACTTGGAAATTAGTTCACTTGACTTAGCTGTTAGGCAATGTTATCTGACAAAAGAGGAATTGGAGATGAGGTTGAAAATTCTTTCCATTACCCAAAAATTCGACTACGATGTCGGATATTCTACTCCGACTTTGTTGACCGTCAAGTGTTGGGTTGAGGGTTGTGAATGGAGGGTGTGTGCTTCTACTGTAGGTGATAGTACAATATTCCACGTAAAAAGTTACGTTCGAACGCACACATGTTCAGTGACGGTCCGATCACTCCGTACGCGGCATGCATCTTATGATATTCTAGGTCGTCTATATAAAGACTTCATAGGTGGTGTTGGACCAACTGTATTGCCTAATCATGTCTCCGAGAGTCTCACTAAACGTTTCGGACTGAAGGTATGTCATGGGTCTTTGCCTTTGTTTTATGGTAGATTTTATTTGACAAGTTCATATGGTTCCGGTATATTTATATATTTTTGACTTTTAAGTTCCGTCTACCTACCAACCAGGTCGATTACTGGAAGGCACATTGTGCTTTACGGTATGCACGAGAATTAGTTTGTGGAACTCCGGAAAGTGGGTATGAAGAACTCCCTGCATACTTATACATGATTAGGCAAGCAAATCCTGGAACACTAATTAAGCTAGAAGTTGACCAGCAAGATAAGTTCAAGTTTTTGTTCCTAGCTTTTGGTGCAAGCATACATGGGTTCCAATATATGAGGAAGGTTGTCGTTGTAGATGGGATGTTTTTACATGGAAAATACAAAGGTACACTTCTTCTTGCCACAACCCAGGATGGAAATTTTAATATATTTCTATTAGCTTTTGCTGTCGTTGATACCGAGAATAAAGAGTCATGGGAATGGTTCTTTAGACAATTGCACCGTGTCATCCCAGATGATGAAGGACTAGCCATTATTTCGGATAGGCATAAAGCAGTAAGAAAGGCTATTGGGAAGGTTTATCCTCTAGCGAATCGTGGTATTTGCACTTATCATTTGCATAAGAACATTTTGTTGAAATTTAAAGGGGAGAAACGTTGAGACTTGTGAAGAAGGCTGCCACCGCATATACACCTATAGAGTTCAATGCATACTATGCCGAGATTCAAGCTACACATCCTGACCTATATAATTATTTGCAACAAGCGGATGTATGTAAGTGGAGTCGTGCTCATTTCCAAGGTGATAGATATAACTTGACTACAAGCAACATAGCTGAATCGGTTAATAGGGTGTTGAGTGGTGCTAGAAGTAAGCCTATTGTTCGACTCTTGGAAGATATTAGGATGCTTTTAACGCGGTGGTTTGCCAAAAGACGGCGAAATGCTAGTGTAATGCAAAAAGCTCTCACTACTGGGGTCGAAACCTTACTGCAGGTAATGCATTATGTTTGGTTTCTTTCGTCGTATGGGAGATTTAAATTCTTATAAGTTGTTCCCTATTAGTAATTTTTGTGGCTTCTATTTTATATACAGGCGAAAGTTGAAGATGCTAAGCAGTTGGGTGTCCAAAAAATAGATGACCATCGAACATAAGTCACGTCAGGGACAACGTTGCATGTAGTCAACCTAACCGATAAATCTTGTACTTGCCATCGGTTTGATTTGGATAAAATCCCATGTGTACATGCCATTGCAGTGGCTGAAGCATTGAAAAGGATTCACAAATCAGGTCCTCATCCGTCTACCATCTCTCTTTCACATCCCTACTTTCATACAAATTACTTGTACAATGCCTACTCCAACACTATTATGCCAAGAGATATTGCATTACCTTTGCCTGATGATGTGGCTACCAAAATATGCCTACCTCCTATGGTTCGAAACCCTCCAGGAAGGCCAAAGAAAAAGAGAATTAAGGGGGCATTTGAGATCGCTATACAAAAGAAACGTGCAAGGAAAGAGCACAAATGTTCTCAGTGTCATCAACCGGGACATAATCGGGCTACATGCACTGGTTAAGTTTTATGTATTTCCCTTTCGATTTATTACTTCTATTTCGAGTATTGTACTTGTATGACCTGTTTTGTAATATACAGTCTGTAATAAACCTACCGTAACTAAACATATAAGTGGACTGATATTTACAAATAAAACTACCGCAATTATATTTCAAAGAGGAGGAATACGGTTTACAAATAAACATGCTGCATCTTAGTCATAAAACAACCGCAACTAAACATAAAAGTGGAATTGTCAAGGTTTGTTACATGTGATAATTGTCAATACAAAACATATCACGCGTCAAAAATACTTAACCGCACCCCTTCCTCAAATGGCTGAGCCTGTCTGTAGTGGATACCTATCATCCGAAGTACCGCGGGGGTTTGGATCAGATCGCTGCAAGTTGTACTCCGGGTCCACTTCGTCTAAAATCTCTGCGGCAAGTTTTAGCCGAATCGCAGGCATGTTACTATCTGTCAGAGCGTCCCAACAATGACCTAGTGCTAAACACTCCATAAACTTAAGCGTATACACCCCACAGTCGCCAGTTTGTATATTTGGTGGAGCCGATTTGACGATGTAGGTGTTATACGACTTCTCACTCATTTTTCCCATCTCCTCAACTGGTGCTAACTTCTTCAACAATAGGGGAATAAACTTCGCGTATGGCTTAACTGAATCTTGTATGTACTTCTCATTGTATAACCCGCGGATGCAATCAATGAATCTAAGTTTTCTCAAAGGAAAATCCACCTCAACGGCCACCCAATGTCTGTTGTCGATGTTGTGAGGGATGTACAACAAATCAGCATCTTTCACCCATTTCTTCGCTGGACAAGGATCACCACGAAATATCCCATTTGCAACGTCCTGATAACCCTCAGGGAACATCCAGTTATTCTCCTCCCCAAGATACTTCCTCTTGTAATCTCTACACCATATTTAAGACATCATCGGGTCCATGAAAGCAACCCGTCCGTCTCGAAAGAGAGATGGATCCCGGAAAGACCTACTTCGTAACAAATCAATTCCACACCCCATATGCTGGACCATTTGGAATAAATAAATATGTCAGTATAAAATCTACAAAAGATGTTATAATAAGTTTACCATTTCATAGATATTTAAGTCTACCTTTGCTAGAAATTTAAGTCTACCATCGCCTTGGAGTTTAAGTCTACCATCGCCTTGAAATTTAAGTCTACCTCCCCTTGAAATTTAAGTCTACCATCCCCTTCAAATTTAAATGTACCCCCTGGAAATTTAAGTCTACCGTTCCTTAAACATTAAATGTATCATACCTTGCTTGTTAACCACCCGTATTCTTCACTAGGCCACATTTCTTTAGGTGTCATCCATGTTAGATAGAATTCGACACCTGCATAAGACTCATCGAATGGGTTTTCCCTAAAACAAAAATAAAGGAAAGTGAGAACAATGTTTTGATTAGTATAAATTTTAAAAATAGAATGTTAAAAGGTTTTACAAATCTTCCTTGATGTAACGGAGCAAATCGTCTAATTTATTCCGCTCTACTTCCTCAAATGGATCGTACATAGAAGAGGATGGAGTTACACCCGCCATATTCGTCTCACCACGGAACTTCCCGCATAAGGAGAGATTTGAGTGGAAGCAAGGGAAGCAAGGATGCGCCCCCTTCCCCTTCGGATGGGATGTTGGTCAATTTTTGTGGACAATGCCTTCAGCTTATCCAAAGCATTCACAAAATCTCCTTCATCTTCATCAACCAATTCTGGTATCTTGAATTTTGCTTTACCTCCTACTTTAGGTGTCACTTTATTGGATTTTGTCAAAACTTTTTCCTTTTTTATTCCCTTTGAAATTGGTTTCACTATCGGCTCCACTTCTCTTTTCATTTTTTTAACTTTCTTCCCTTTCGAGGTTGGGGTTCTAACCACCCTTGATATCGGAAACTGAAGATCCGATGTAGTCTGCACCTCTAACATCCACGACTGCAGTCGAGGATAACCTAATTAGTACGTGAAATCATCAATTTTAAAAAAGTCTACCGATTCATGACAATTAGTACGCGAATATGATACAAATAGAAGGACCATTTTAAAAAATCTACCGATTCGACAATACCAAAACATACTATAATAACATGTGCAAAATCCAAAAACAAATTGTAACATGTCATCCCGCTTAAACAAGAAAAAAAACATAACACCACTTGTTCTAAGTAAACGTTGTCGTCGAAGTAACACCCCTTCTTCTCCTTCTTCGTCTTCTCCTCCTTCTTCCTCTTCTCCGTCTTCTCCTCCTTCTTCTCCTTCTTTGATTCGTTAACAACCGGCTCAGCAACTTCCCATGATGTCTCATCCAAGCATCCATCGAGAATGTCGGTTATCATATTATGAAGCTTCGGATCGACTATTGGATCACCCTGTTCGTCGGGCCCAAAAGGATAAATCTCCTCCCTGGGCACCTCCGCCAGTATATGTCTCACCCGAATCTACACACAAAGGGAACTAAAATTACAAAAATCTGCCAAAATGAATGACATGATTTATATGTCTACCACCATATCGGTCACTTATAACTCTACCACCGTATAATCATTACATTTGTTATAGCGAAACATACATTTTTGTCGGAATTTGCGCGTCTTTCCTCTTCCACAACTTTGTCGAGATTGTATCGAGCCCTAGTGGAACACCACCGAAGTAGAGGACACGCCAAAACATGTGGATGCTCTTCTACGCGACCAAAGTTTTCCCCCAACATTGGGAGAGACTCATAACCCCAAATTAGCAAGGCATGGACACATCCATGCAAAACATAACTATCTCCATCAAACGATGCAATATTCAAGGAGTACATAAATTCCTTAAACGAGTACCTACCCCACGGCTGACTCTCAAAAGCGTATTCATCCATAAATATTTTTGCACAATCCAATGGGAGTCGACTGTTTCTATTAAGCCCCCATATTCCTACGCGCAATATGAATAGCAAAGCAACCCATTTCTTCTTCTCATATGTCCAAGTCTTGCATATTTCAAATACATTAACTAACTCATACCAATTAGGACCTACCCCTACGTTGACATCCATCTCTGCCCAGAAATCACTGTGATCAATGTCCCAATTATCTACCACGATGGGGTGACATCGGAGACCTGTGATATGACCGAACTCGTGAAGCGAAAACCTCAATGGACGCCCCCCAATAACTGCCCACATCTCATTTACCCTATCAACCGCAAGCTGGTTTGTAACCAAATTATGGGCAGTCCTCGCAGTCCAGATATAACGCTTTTGTGCAAGCCTCAACAACACTCCAACCTGAGAGTTGTTCATAATGTCATTGTATACCTCCTCTCCTACTGCGTCCAACATCAATCCAAAATCACCCAACTTGCAATTATAATTCAAGCTCCTCTTTTGCAATGGAGATTTCCCCGGGGGATACATTCTCACTGGGTACTCCCGTGTTTCACCCGCATTATCGCTACAAGACGCCATTCCTAATTATGCACATATGTAACACATCATTTTATCTTCCATCATGTCCAAACAACTCTAGCAGCATGACAATTAAACTCTACCATCATGTCCAAACAACTCTACCAGCATGTCAAATCAACTCTACCATCATGTCCAAACAACTCTACCAGCATGACAAATCAACTCTACCATCTTCCATCATGTCCAAACAACTATACCATCAAGTACAAACAACTCTACCATCATGAATCTACCACGAAGAACAAAAATAAAACATGTATACTCTAAACAAAACAAACAAATCTACCAACATCATATCCAAATTACCTAAATAAACCTAACGAGAACAACAAAAAACAAATTTATATCGTTCTCAAATCTACCATTGCGACCAAGATATTTACCCCTACAATTTCACGAACCATTGCGACCGAGATATTCGCCTTCTAACCTCTTCGGCGGCGAGATACCGGGCTATCGCCGCCTAAACCCGAATCTCTCCCGACTAAGCCTACGAAACGTCATGTAAACATAACCGATTTACCCTTAATTAAAATCAGAACCCCATAGATGATATAACTAACCTTCTCCTCCTCGAAATCCAGTTAGTCGTCGCCGGAATCCAACCTCACTTTTTCGCTCCCAATATCGCACCTTCTATCGCCGTCGCGAGAGAGAACTAGGGTTTTTTATTCACCCAAAGTTTTTCATTGTTTTCTAACCTTTAATTTTTTTTTTACATTTACTTTGTCTTTTTATTTTTTCAGTGGCATTTGTGTTATATCATAAACATTTTCGGGTTATATGTCTTTAGCCAATTTTCTAAAGTTATTCTAGTTAGTATCCCTTCGCACAAATGTACTTTTGTAATATCATATAAGAGTAAAATTAGTCTGGGTAATTTTCCCTAATATAATCACATTTTACCATATTACATTATTTATATATACCTAAATGTATAATTATTAATTTATACAATTATTGGGACCATATTTTTACATAGGAGTTTCAAAAAAACTATTATCTTATTATCTTATCAAAATTTGCTAATTTTTACACTAGTCCGACTCGGGACCGGCAAAATTTATTAATTTATAGTGATTATTAATTTATCGAGTATTAATTTATAGAGGTTCTACTGTATGTCTCTTTTGGATATTGGCTGGTGAAATTTCTGAATTTGCAGCTTCTAAGAGAAAAGCTGATTTCAATGCTGCACTCTTAACTGGCTTTGTTCTATAATTGTTGTCTCTCTTTATGGATTTGAGGGAAAGATAATGCATTTTAGCTAGTATCTGTTTTATTTGTATACTCAAGGCACTTTAAAGAATGCGGGTGTGCTGTTTAAAGAAGACTCTACCGGAATTGGACAAGAACTATGCAGCTCAAGATGAGAAACAAACATGTAAGTTGTAGAACAGAAATCATTTTACTTGTGTGTTTGATTTTCAGAAATGGTGCATCTCTAATAGAGATTATCTATGAAGTTGTTGGTGTATATATGTCCTTTCTTGAAGTTGAGACTTTCAAGAGGTAATGAGATCATGGCTTTTCACTGATATCGCCTATAATATGTACAGTGGTGGATGCAGTTTCAAATTTCAATTGTGGGAGAGTACCTGAAGACAGATTCAATTAGGGATGCATCAGGAATAACACACACTAGAATCGAGAGACCACAGTTTAAGCCAGATATGCACACCGGTGCTTCTCAGGGACCAGGTAAGTCCACTTTGCTAACCTCGTTCTGTCCCCATTTTATTTTCAAGTTATATTACGAGTGATATGATATCATCAGCTCGAACAATTAGCTAAATTTTGGTTTTTGGGTGGTGGTTTTTTTGGTCATTTGCTTGATTTGCTATGGTTTTATTTTATACATTAGACTTGGAAAACTTAATGAAGGTCCCATTGTTTTGCTATGGGGGGTGATATGAAATCTTAGTGAGTTTTGATAAGATCAGTTGTCTTTAGAAAGTTTACTTGTGACTTCTGCGTTTACATATTCTTTCTCTGATTATATTTCTTGGTTCTTTTTAGCTCTCTAAGAATTTGAAAAGTCTGAGGTTTTCATTTTGAGTTCGAGTTTGAGTTTAATATCTTCTTCTCTTTTTTTTTTTTTCTGGTTGATTGTGGACAAGTATCTATGATCGCTAAATTATTACCCTCTTCTTTTGAACCAGCGGTTCCTGCTGGAAATTATTTTGGGAATGCTACATCTTGGTCTGCTCAACCTCCTTCCAGTTCAACCATATCATTTGGTACTCCATGAGAGAGCAAAGTTCATGCTCCAAGTTCTTCAAGAGTCACAGATCCGAGGTTTAGAACTATAGAACTAAAAAGGTCTCTAAATTTTATAAAAATTGTTGTATATACAAATTTATTTATATATATTTGGTTATACACCCTTCTTGAAAAATCAAGGGTTTACTGTTTGAGCTTCATGTGTATATAAAAGTCCATTTTAAAAATTATTTTAAAAGTTTTTAAAAGGATTTAAAAGTGTTTTAAAATCATTTTTAAATGACTAACTCGAATTGTCTATAAACAATTAAATTCATACGTACAACAACCGGTTAAACACCCCTCTTGAAAAATCAAGGATATACTGGTTTGAACATCTTGCTGATATAATAGTTCCCTTTTAAAAATCATGTTTAAAGTTTTTATAAGGATTTAAAAGTGTTTCAAAATCATTTTTAAATGACTAATTCGTATTCTCTATAAACAATTAAATTCATAAGTACACCAAATATGACAACACAGCCTGGGTGGTTAAACATCCCTCTTGAAAAATCACGGGTTCCTGGAGATATAAAAGCCCTTTTTAAAAATTATTTTTAAAGTTTTTTTATAAGAATTTAAAAGTGTTTTAAAATCATTTTCAAATGACTAATTCGTATTCTCAATAAAAGTTTAAATTCATACATACAACAACTATGACAACACAGCTTGGGTGGTTAAACACATCTCCTGAAAAATCATGGGTTCATTGGTTTGAACATCTTGAAGATATAAAAGTTCCCTTTTAAAAATCATTTTTAATGTTTTTATTGTTGTGAATAAGAGAAGAAACAAGAGAAGAGATAGAAGGAATTGATATTGATGTATTATTCCAATGAATATGAGGTCCTTTATATAGGAGTACAAGAGAGGGTTTTACTTGGTGACAAAGTAAAACCTAGCTTACAAGTAAATCTAGAATCTTCTAGAAGATGGGCCTTATAATGGGCATCCATCTATTATTCATAACACCCTCCCTTGGATGACCATTATACAAACTATTCTCTAAAGCGCGTAGGATGCTGCCTCGTTAAAAACCTTACTAGGAAAACACAATGGGAAAAACCATAGCTAAGGAAAAAAGAGTGCAGCGCGCATTAACTCCCCCTCATGAGTAACACTTGATATCTTTAAGATGATGCAATCCAATATGATGAAATAACTTCTTGAAAGTAACGTCTTGGTAAATCTGTCTGTCGAATCTTTACTTGAATGACTTTGTAGAATTCTTACATCGCCCGTCTTCTGCAGTGCATGAGTCTTGTAATGATTCGTCTTGATCATTTTCTTTGCTTCACTTGTTCTCATTAAAGTATGACAAATACTTTGGAAGGGTGATAAACTTTCATCTTTACATTTCCCTTTAGATGTCTATCATTTGCGTGTTCTTTGTTGTCTCGTTAAAACTTTTCATGGAAAAATCCAGTGGGATAAAAACCAAGATAAAGAAAAAGAGTACAACCACGCACATCATTATATTTCTCCCCCTGGAATCATCTTCTTCAAGAGATGCATTCCAATCATATAACATATTTTGAGAATTGTTATAAGCATAAGCTTAATGAATAAAATTGTATGATTATCTTGTAATCTCTTAGATTAGTGGACTTCTTGTCCATAAAACCATTTTCACATAAACGTTACTTTATTAACTCTATTTGGACTTCAAGCCAAATTTCTATTTACATACAGTTTTCTAAACTTGTATTGTACATACTTGTACATAACATTTTATTCATACTCTTCTTTACTGTTTTAGCTTTCTTTCTTATTATATGAAAACACATCTTTCAATCATGAAAGAAATCTATACATTGCTTAACTAGCATTTTAAATATGCTACTTCGAGACCAAATATATGTGAGCATTCATTACGTAATCCTGCAAGGATCTTTTGTGATAGTATCACTATCACTTAGATATTTCAATTTGGAACACTTGAAGACAATGTCGTCTTTCCAAATGAATTTTCTTTCAAATAATGATTTTATTAACTCTTCAAGAGTTTTAACTATGTTCAAATTAAGGATCTCATTGATCCATAATCTTTTGATAAATACACATGGGTATATCGGTTAACCTTATAATATTCACGTATACCTCATGAAACATATATGTCTTAACTCGATCGAATATCTTAACTTCCCGGGAATATAATTTTGACATCATCAATCTTTCGGAGATTGTATCATTTTGACATCTTTAATCCTTCAGATAATGTATCCTTTGTGGGTTATATCCTTCGGGGATTTTCACTTTAAGTATCATTTCCAGTGGGTCGAATGAGTCAAGTTCTTCTCTTATTGCCAGACTAATAAGGAACTTGAAAGTAGTTGTATCCACCACATAAGAGTATGTCTCTTCATAATCAATTTCATGTTCATCATTCTTTCATATAAATCTCATTTATGTCCCACTGGTTTTACACTCTTAGGTGTATGGACAACTGGTCCAAATACTCATCCCTTTCCAAGAGATTTTAATTCAATGTCTATTGCTTCTTTATAGATTGGCCAATCATAATTTCGTGTACACTCTACAATAGATTTCATGATCGTCTTTCTCATTCATCATATCAACTGCTACATTGCATGCAAAAATATTATCGACGTCGATTTGTTTTTCAGTTCCATTTTATTTCACACATGACATAACTATTCGAGATCTCTTCATTGTCTCAGGTACGTGAATTTCTTTCTTGTCATGTTTAATATCTCCTCTCGAGATCATTCAAAAATCTTTGTTTCCTCGATCTGACCATTGTCAAATTCTGCTCCTTTTTATTTTCGAGGATTCTTTTATTTGGAACAAGTCTATCACGTTTCATGCGTTCTTTAGACTCACTAGCAGCTTGATATTGTCCTTCTGAGACATTAATTCTTATTGGAGCATTTATAGCTGGTATGTGACTTTGTCACTTTATTCGGGTCTGTAAATACGTCTGGCAACTTGATTTACTAAGCTTTGTAAATGAATTATCTTTTAAGACTTTGAATTCACTTTCTTTAGTCCGAGGATCAATGATAATTCATTCCAACTTATTTTCTTTTCCAGCTGTTTATTTTCTCCCCCTAATGTTGGAAAATAAAGTTGAACATATTCATCATGGATAGCTCTATATACTTAATTATCAATGGAGATTCATATCCAACATATTTCCAGCCTCATTTGAGGATCCATCTTATACCGTTGTGGTGGAGCAATGCGGATGTATACTGCAAATCCAAATATTTTAGATGGAAAATATTTGGTTTCTGACCCTAAACCAATTTTGATGGGGAAAACTTTTAATTACTCGTTGGCTAAATACGAATTAATGCTACTTCTTAAGATGTTCAACTTTTATCCTTACGAACATGCTTTTATCATCAAAGTCTTAAGATGTTAATTCAGTAGCATTACCAAGTACTCTTGCAAACTTCAGGTTGTACATCTATAACAAGAATACACATAACCATCTTGTGAAATCCAAATCTAATTTGGCTAGAGATGATCATATTATCATATTTGCCTTGTGCATAAGCATTACATGAAACATCATTAGGAATAATCTTCAGGTCCTTCAATTAGTGTCTACATTAATTATTTTTTCGCATCATTCTTGAACCGTTATGATCTAACCGGCTCATGCCAAACAATGATATAAATTAAACTTCTGGTTTAACATTTATCTCCATTATACTAATCTTTTTGTAGTATAATCTAGTAGAGAATACATATAGTTTCTCCAAAATACTTTTACTGCCTTGGTTAATAATAATGATTTGAAAGTACTAAACTTTTTTTTATTTATTGTCTAAACTTGATTAACTTTGAAATCCATTAGAGTTAATTTATAAATGATTCATCAAGACCATTTTGAGTGTGAACATAAACTTCTAGATGTTCCACGTACTGATGATTGTGGGATTCATCGATTCTCCCCCTCAAGATGATGACACTTCAGGTTCATCCATCTCGAATTGAATCCTAATCTAGAATCAATAACATATCCAACTTCGATCATGTATTCTATCTTTGATTCTTTTTTACTTTTGAGACTTTAACACATCGATTATTTCAAAAAAAAAAAATTTCATAGGCAAATAAATTTAATCTTCTGGAGATTTTAATAATCTTTATATTACTAGATCTTGTACACACACAAGTTTCTTTCATCATTAGATAAGATAAATATCTCTTGTTTGTACCATCTTTATTTTCTCACTTCTGATGAAAATTTGAGTTCTTGAAAGAAACTCTTTGACCTTGATCTTGACCTTAACCATATCTATATTCACATTCTCGTTTATGACCACATCTATAACCTTTTACTTGACCAAAGTTATTGGCATGGTTCTTTTCTTTCTCAATATAGGAGGATATCACATTCACTTCAGGGAGTGGATCATAACCAATTGGATGTGATTCTTGACTTTTCATGAATAGCTCATTATTTTCTCAAAATAATTCTTAAACTTCCTGTCATATAGTATTGTGTCTTCATGATAACAATATTTGTCTAAAGAGTAGAGTATGCCTTCTAGCATCTCTGCATCATTTATATTCTCTTCACATAATCTCTAATATAACTAAGGATTATTTAAAGACTTCAAGTCTTGTAATCTTAGATGCAAAGACTCATAATGAGCTTTATGATTATTTACAGATTTCAAGTTTTGTAATCTTAGATAAAAAGACTCATAAGGAGCTTTATGATTACACACTTCAAATCTTGTAATCTTAGAAGTAAATAACTTGTGAATCTTTTATGGTTAAGTAGTCTATCTTAATAGAATCATAGAGGTGATGGCACAAAATGTGATTATAAAAATATGATCAAACTACATATATTATAAACAAAAATAATAATCACATAAAATTATTTAATAACCATGTTTATTTCTATCATGCCATTAAACTAAATTCTCAATCAATTCACCAAAAGATATCAAATGATAATAACTGAATAAAACGATAAAACGTTTCTATCAAATTCCCAAATTTTCAATCGAGTTCTCGAAATATCTCAAATTCTCAAAAGATCTTTAAGACTCCAATGATTTCTATCAAATTCTCAATTTTTCAATATACCTTATTTCATATTCACGTTATTAGACTGATTTTAGCACATATTGTGGGCACTAAAACCCACACTCAGATATTTGTAGAGTGATTGAATAGATTGGAGAAATGATGGGTAAGAATCTCTATGAACCGAATAATATAAGACTTCGATTGTATAAATGGATTTGATTGATAAGAACAAGTATTCAAGTACAAGATGAATGAGAGAGCGATAGCTCGTAATGAATACAAGTTGAGAATTAGGTAAAAGTTAAGCTTTCTCTGCGACTCATGCTCCTTTTATAGCCTTCCTTGAACTCCAACTGCTGCGCGAATTTCGGAGGTCGTTGCTCGTGCTCCGGATATCTCGGAGGTCGCAGCTCGAGCCGGATATCTCGGAAGTCGCTGCTCGTGCCGGATATCTCGGGATCTCGCGTAACGTGCTTGACTTTGTCTTGGAGAATATCTTTAATGCGGGAGTTCGACAAGGCGAGAGCTCGACACGGCGAGAGCTCGACACGGCGAGAGCTCGACACGGCGAGAGCTCGACAGGTTGTTGAAGGTTCAAAAGGGGCCATATGTCTGATCGGTCTTCGCAGATGGGCTTGAGGTGACTCCTTAATGGGCCTCACGATGGGCCAGATTTGGTGCTAAATCCAGCTCCAACAGTTGCCCCCCAGTTAAGTGAGGTACGAGGTTAATGGGCGGAAGACAAAGTTTAAAAGATTACGACTTTCAAAAAATGATTCTAGATCTTGAAAAGATGTACTTTGACCAAAATGAATTGTTAAGGTCGAGAGAGCGAGAGTTTGTCTAAATATTAGCAAGAGCTCGATTTTAGTTTGGACTTTTCTGTAAGTGCGAACTAGAGTTCGGCTTAAATGTAAGTAAAAATTCGCTTAAGTACGAGTGAGAGATCATACTTAACTGTTGAATTTTTATGTTGGCGAGAATCCGTTTGATTGCGAGCAGGAGCTCGAACCAAGTTGTTTTGAATTCGCACGAGTACGAACAAGGGTTCGGTTTTAGTGATTGATGAGAACTTGTTTAGTTTTGAGCGAGAGCTAGAACTAAGTTGTTTAAATCTCGTGGAAGTACGAACGAGGGTTCGATTTTGTTAACTTGCTTGCGAGCGAGAGCTCGACGTTTGCCTGACTCGAGTTTGTTTAGGCTGTTGTTGTTTTAAGCAAGATTTTGATTGATCAAGAGTTCGATCGCGACGCGAGTGGGTTGAGCTCCCAATGAGTTGTCTGGCCAGATGTTGTTTAGCGGATCATTTTTTTGATATCATGTGCTCAATTGCGTCTAAGTGTGACACAGATCGTTTTAAGAGATCGTGTGTGTCACAGATCATTTTAAGAGATCGTGAGTGAAACTCAAAAAGAGTTTGAGTCGTTGAGACTGTAAGAAGTTTATGAGTATGGTGGCTGGACTCGAGGGGTGAGTTGCCTACGTACCCCGCTTGGGGGATCAAGCCTTAACGTAGTTCGATTGTGTTACTATTTAGGTGATGAATGTTTGTAGTTTTTGAAAGAGTTTTTGGCTTTTGTTTTTCAAAAACCATTTTATTTGCCAATCAAGTTTTTTGATAAATAGATTCCCTAAAATTTAGGGAAACTAGTTTTTAAAAATAACTTCCAATTTGTAAGCAAAAACCAAAATCTATATTTTTGGAGTTTTTCTCTCAAGTATTATCAAAAAACCAAAATCTAAAAACTAAAATCTAAAAACAAAAACCAAAATCCAAAAACCAAAAACCAAAATCTAAAAACAACACAAACATTCATCACCTAAGTTTAATTCATAATTCTCTGTATCTAAAAGTAATATTTGATATATTTATAATGGATTCACCAAGTGTAAATCATTTATCATCATATTCCAATGTCATTAAAACAACATGTCTCTAGTAGTTGAGGTGATGTCGAATGTGTGTTTGAAATCAGAAGTTTTTGGAAGTGAAAAAACGTTAAGAAAACGAAATTAAAAAAAAAAAAAAAGAATAGAAATTTGCGCTTTCGTTTTACAAACACGAAAAAAAAAATCTACAATTCTATTTTAGAACCACCGTAGCTTAAGTAAATAGAAGTATAACTATTTTGAGTGTTTTTATGGCTACAGTAAACACTTTAAGCCTAACTCAAGATATAGAAATCTTTAATCTAATTACCACATTTTTTCGAGCAACCACTTTTTTTTGGTGCAAATACTTATTTTATTCAATTTAAACCAGATTATGACCAAAGATTAACAAAGCGTGTTTTGCCAACGAGTCAGTTTCAGAGTTTGCTTCTCTTTGTACAAAATTGAAACTGATAACATCAAAAGTTAAAGATAGATCAAAGATATCGTGTTGAATCCCGTGGAGTTCTTTCGAGAGAATTCATTGTTGATTGCTTTGATTAGCTGCTGCGAATCTGAAGCGACGGAGATGTTTTTAAACCCAAGGGATCGGGCTTGTTGGAGGGCGAGAATGAGTGCGATTCCTTCAGCCATGAGGGGCGATCTGATATTTGGAGATGTCGCCGTTCCTTAATTAAGTTTGCTTCCCTCTTGATTGCAGAAGATCTAGCCGAATCTTGCAGTTNACTTATGATTTCATCGAGCTCCCGCAATTTTCGAAGTTTTTGACAATTACGTCGATTTGATGTTTGTTTGCGGGAGGAGGGGAGTTTTACTCTTCCCAAGATCGCTCTCTTTTGAAACCTTTCGTTCGAGGGTTTGGCATTTGAGCTAGTAGCTCATGCTGTCTGGCGGCATAGGCTTTTTCTTCCTCGGATTGGGCGAATAGAAGGGCTTGGTGTAGCGTATCATTCAGCGTCGAGGTAGTGCGCCATACTTTGAGTTCTTGTAAGAACTCGGATTCGAACCATAGTCCTTGTCTTAGAGCTTCCATTGCGACCTCTTCATTGAGATTGGAGATTTTGGATTTGCATTCTTTGTACCGTGTTAGGTAGCTTCGCAATGATTCGTTTTCTTGTTGCTTGATCTTCCAAAGATCGGCTAACGTTACTCGGGACTGAATGAAGACCGAGTATTGTTTTAGGAAGATGGTTACGAGTTGATCGAAGTTGTCGATCGAGCCGCTTTCTAAGCCTCCGAACCATTCTAGAGCTGGGTCTACGAGATTTTCCGCGAAAAATCTGCAATAGCCTGCCTCGAGTTCGTCTTCGTGGAGATGAACTCGGGCTATCGTGGCTCGGAATGACCTGATGTGTGCTTTCGGATCCGTTGTTCCAGCGTATTCCGGGAATCTGATTTTCCCAGCGTCGTGGAGTCTAGCGTTTGCTATTCGGTTGGTGAAGGGCGTTCGACGTGTTTCTTCGATCACACGATCGATGTCTGGTGCCGAGCTCATTGCACCGTGCATGGCGTGTTTCATTTGCCTCATTTCGGCGTTGAATCTATCAACTTATCGTTCAAAAGATGCGGGGTCTATTCCGTTTTTAGGATCAGGTTGATATGGATCTTCAATGGGCTGTTGCCAGGTCGTTCGAGTTTCGGAGTTACCGTTTACTCGAGCGGTGGCATGTGGGGTGCGTTCAGATGGTGGTAATTCAGCCGAATAGGTTGCGTTTGCTGTCGGAGCTTGTCCTTGGGCATGCGAGTTAAAAGAAAAAGCAGAAGTTCTGGTCCCTCTCGGGGATCCGTGAGGTGGTGGAGGCGGTAGCTCGCGACCACGGATTTCTGCGGCTCCTCGCGGATCTGAATCGCTAGGATTCGTTGATAGATTCCGTGGCAGAGCACCAAGCCAAACATCTTCGGACGGTTCAGGGGATGACGAGCAGCATGTACCGGAGCAGCTCATGGACCGTATAAGTGAGGTTCAACAAGGAGAAACCAGCATTGGCCGCGAACATGTTCAGTCCGACACAGCCGTGTTCAGTCCGACACAGCCGTGTTCAGTTTTGATCCAACATTGTCCGGGAATAATCTCCGAAGGGAGCTCCATCCTGAAGAACGAGTCGCTCGACCAACTGGAAATCGGATTGTCCAAGTCAAGCATCCGATCATCGAGCCAAGTTCCTACGATAAGTATATGTTCGACCCATTCGACTTTTCTTTCGGTCAAAAGCTTTCTACTCGATCTAAAGGATTAAAGGAAGAGATTGAACATGAGATAACTCGGTTTTAACAAGCTGATTGCCTCATGGCTAAGAATGCTTATGTTTGTTCCATCCGGTACAAGGCAGACTTCTGAATTGTTGGGCAGACTTCTAAAATGTTCAGCAGACTTCTGAAACGTACAGCAGACTTCTGGTTGGGAAGCATCAGGCAGTCGAAGGGTTAACTTAAGCATTGGGCGTGAATTCAAGGGTTTTGACCAAAGAATTAATTCTAGTCTTTGTTTTCATTTTCTATGTTTAGAAAATCCACAAAACATAATTTCTCTTTTCTTTTTCTGTGTTGAGAATTCTATAAGTATTTTGTAAACTCATTCTAATAAAATCATCCAAGTTTTTAATCATCTTTTCTTTGAGAGAAATCTCTTTGTTCTTCTTGAACAATTCTTTGAGTTTGGCAAGGGTTACTTCCAAACGCAGCAAACCTCCTAAGATCCGTGGTTAAGGGTTACTTCCTCGGTTCCGTGGAGTGGAGAATACCAAAAGACTTCCGCATCTCTTGACGGTCTCATTCGATCCCCCATCTATCCGATCTGTCCGACCTGTCCAACGCGCCAACAAAGAGCATAATCCATCCAAGGGTTTCATTATTCGTGATGGGAGGTTGCGGTCTCCTGGAGCTCGAAGGAGCGTTGTGCTGCCTTACGGGCTCCGGGGTTGTGAACGCTTGAGAAAAGTCAAGGCGTGTTCTGGGTAACGGGCTTTGCTCGGGATCGATCTGCTGCTCGCGTTGAGGACCTTGAGTAGTTACTCGAACAAGGGATCGCGAAACTTCTGCCCGATATTCGTTCAGGGCGTTAGCCTGCTGATTCAATCGGGCTTCAAGATGTCGTTGGCTTTGGACCATGTTATGGGCCAACTTTCGCAGCATTATCATGACTTCTGTGTCATTTGATTCGATGCCGGGTGGGACAGGTCGAGTCGGATCTTCGAATCGGGGAGGATGTTTTCCGTTTCGGGCCGAGACGTAGGGATTTCCCCATCTAGATTGATTCGGGTGTTGATTTGGGATAGGTGTTCCTAAACCAACTGCGAGAGCTTGGATAATCGGGCTTGTGTTTACCGTTTCGATTCGAGATGCTGTAGCATTCGAGCTGCGAGCTGCATCATCCAGGTTATTACCGGGAGCACGCAGAGGAGGAGGTCGGATTGGATCTGTAGATCCGAGTATCCATCCCTCGTCCCTAACTGTTTTTGGCTGGTGTGCCCTTCCAGCTGCGTTGGTGTTTTGGTTCGGGGGAGTTATCCCTGACTGGCTGCGGCAGCTGGACGAACGGGATCAACGATCACTAGTTTGGCTCGCGATGTTGTAGTCGTTGAGCCAAGATTTGCGTTTTGGCTTGAGGGGTTGTTTCCCTCGTTGTTGACCATGACTTGTGTGGTCGATCTGTTGGATTCAATGATTTTTGAATCCATTATCGTTCTAACGAACCTTAGATCAGGCTACTATGTTAGAGATTGCTTTTATCTTTCCCCACAGACGGCGGCAAAATGTGGGCACTAAAACCCACACTCAGATATTTGTAGAGTGATTGAATAAATTGGAGAAATGATGGGTAAGAATCTCTATGAACCGAAGAATATAAGACTTAGATTGTATAAATGGATTTGATTGATAAGAACAAGTATTCAAGTACAAGATGAATGAGAGAGCGATAGCTCGTAATGAATACAAGTTGAGAATTAGGTAAAAGTTA
>JAHZTW010000001.1:131417532-131458064 GCA_020283515.1 Alliaria petiolata
AAAAAAATGGTTTATATTTCTCAGCTGGTTAGGATTCCATGCAAAATTATCTGTACATGATAACAAACAAGTAGATACCCATGTAAAATCATAATAAACTTATGATATAATTGTTTTGCGCAAAATAGGAGAAACACTTCTCTCAGATATTTTTAAAAATATTTATTTTTTGTGTACCAAACAAAAATTATCTTTAAAACTTTCAGTAATATAATCTACCGATTTTTTTTTTCTTTAGTTTATTTTCTCCATATATATTGCATCTACTCAAGACCAATATTTTAACCAGATCGTGTTAATTAGATCAAAACCGAAGCATTCAACATTACAAATTAAATAATACCAAGTAAACTTATTAGTAAACATGTGTCAGTTTGTTTACAAAATTCATCAATGATATTATTAATCTAGTCGATTTAACTATGACCAAACATGTGCATAATTCAATAATGAAACAATAAGCGATCAAAACCAACGATTTACTAAACCAACTCAAACCAATAATTTACCAACCCATAAACAATAAATATATATAATGCTTTTGGTTGTAGCTAGAGGATTAATCGAACCACACGATTAAGCAATACGTATGAAATAACACTTAGCTTGATCGGTAACAATGAAGGGTGAGATTGGAGATAGGTCGGTTACGCAGCAGCAAAATTTGACTAACAAAATTTGACTAACAAAATTGAAGTTAAACCAAACAACGAATCTGGTCATATATAAAACATCATATGCCGTGAATATATTATTTTAAAATTCAGAAAACATTACGATCACCGTAAGTAATAATAAAGCGATCAGATCTATTGATCAAATTAAAATAATACGAAAGGTACTTATCTCGACAAGTGTTTCGGAGATGTACGGAGACAAAGTGGATTAGGGTTTTGCTTAGATGGGTAGGATTTCATAGATACTCAGCGGCGGTTTCGTGCTGATAACGTGTTGTGAATAAGAGAAGAAACAAGAGTATAGATAGAAAGAATTGATATTGATGTATTATTCCAATGAATATAAAGTCCTTTACATAGGAGTACAAGAGAGGGTTTTACTTGGTGATAAAGTAAAACCTAACTTACAAGTAAAACTAGAATCTTCTAGAAGATGGGCCTTATAATGAGCATCCATCTATTATTCATAACATTTATAAGGATTTAAAAAAGTTTTAAAATCATTTTTAAATGACTAATTCGTATTCTCTATAAACAATTAAATTCATACGTTTAACAAATATGACAACAAAGCCTGAGTGGTTAAATACCTCTCTTGAAAAATCATGGGTTCACTGGTTCGAGATTCCTGGGGGTATAAAAGCTTTTTTAAAAATCATTTTTAAAGTTTTTTATATGAATTTAAAAGTGTTTTAAAATCATTTTTAAATGACTAATTCGTATTCTCTATAAACAATTAAATTCATACGTACAACAACTATGACAACACAGCCTGGATTGTTAAACATCCATTTCAAAAAATCTTGGGTTCACTGGTTTGAACATCTTGGGAATATAAAAGTTTTCTTTTAAAAATCATTTTTTATGTTTTTATAAGGATTTAAAAGTGTTTTAAAATTATTTTTAAATGACTAATTCATATTCTCTATAAACATATAATAATTCAAACAACATATTAAGTTTTATAAGGATTTAAAAGTACCTTCCGCATTAGAAGTACAACAAAGAAAATGAGTTCTTAACAAATAAAAAGCAAAGACTAGTCAAAAGAGTTTTGCAGTGTAAAATTATAAAGCAAAGCAAATAGTAGACAAAAGAGTTTCTTGAAAATATATATCACTCATTTATAAAGATTTAAAAAGAAGTTTTTAAATCCTTACAAAAACTAAATAATACTCAAACTAGTGATCATGTGTACTTGAACAAGTACACTCATTTGTTAGATAACGAAATCCTATGTTCAAATCCCAATAATTATTTATAAAGATTTAAAACTCTCTTTTTAAATTTTTTATAAATCAGTATATAAATACATATTTATAAGCAAATAAAATCATACATATAACAAATGTGTGTGGCTTAATAATTACACGCATCTGCAAATTCTTGGGATCACATTTGAATTTGTCCACATCGTCTTGTTCATGTGAATCAACATCAACGCTCAAAGATCCAACATATAATACCTCCATATCCTCTGGCAACCCGTCCTTAAACTGCAAATACAAGGCATTTTGATCCCAAATGAAACTCCAGCTTCCATTTCGTCTCTCCGCCTTCAATGGAAGCCGATTAGCCACAATGATCATTCGATCACATGAAACCGAGGAGGGGTTATCGGAAGACACACTATACACGCAAAATCAGAGGAAAGTAAATAAGCGGTGCCTGCATTCATACAGAAATGGAAAAAAAAATCAATAAATTCATCACCATAGAATTGGACTAACAATTTACTGGTCTTTTTTTGCGAATAGTTTATGCATGTAACAAGCAAGGAACAAAAAAATAAGGCAAATTTTGAAGAAAAGAAGAGAACATAAGAAGGGAAACCTGCATCTTCGTTGCTAACTTACCCCAACGAGAAAATGTAATCACATGGGTCCTTTTATCCACTTGCGTACAATTGGCATAACTGTGTCAATCAAAAGGAGCATTAAAGACAAGCCAAACAGACTCAAGATTATTTTGAACAAGCTTTAATCTAACTGCTATCAGTATAGTTTATAACAAATACATAGCTAGATAACAAATACGATAATAGAATGCCGACTGTTACAGAATTGGAAGAGAAGCCACGCAATCGGGTATCATATACACTCAAGACCTTTCCTTGGAACAAACTAGAAAGCTACGATAAATGACCAAGTCCTACTCTTTTCTTATTCCAACATAGAAAACAATACTAAAGTACGCATATAAGAAGAAGGTGGAAGTCGATTGCAAGCAGACACAACCAACGAGAGTTGAAAGACGTATTAAACATAATAAAAAATGTCGTCACAAACTCAGGTTACAGACTTTCTTTACAAGTGAAAAAAACGCATCATCATCCATTCAAACTGCTTTTTTCCAACCGCTCTTTTCCGCCGACCGTTTATGTAACATCCCGACCGCCCCTATCGGCGAGTCACCCATCCCTCCGTTGAGCTCGTGGGCCCCGCCCCTCTTCGAGGGTCAGTGCGTTATTTTTCTCAAGCCCAACCGACTGATTTACTTATCCCTGCAATCACCATCTGACCTTTTCCCGTGTGTTAGCCTCACTCACACGGTTCCGCAGATGACTTCCCGGAAGGTCACCTATCCTAGTGCTACTCTAGCATAAGCACGCTTAACTCTTGAGTTTTCTTAGGGTAAGTGACCGGAAAAGGTAAGTGCATTTTGATGACATAGGTAGCCAAATCAATCCATTTAAACTTATTCAAATGAACCGGGCCCGGATCGTTACAATTCTCCCCCACTCAACGGGAATTCGTCCCCGAATTCTCATCCCGCTAGTGTGAAGCCCTAATCCCCAAACACCAAGACAGTCTCTTAGGACGAAACCAGTTTGACTTCCCTTGGCTCTGATACCACTTGTAACACCCCGACCGACCCTACCGGCGAGTCACCCATCCCTCCATCGGGCTCGTGGGCCCCGCTCCTGTCTGACGGTCGGTGCGTTATTTTTCTCGGTAGCCCGACCGACTGATTTACTTGTCCCTGCAATCACCATGTGACCTTTTCCCGTGTTTTAACCTCACTCACACGGTTCCGCAGAGAACTTCCCGGAAGGTCACCCATCCTAGTGCTACTCCAGCATAAGCATGCTTAACTCTGAAGTTCTCTTAGGGTAAGTGACCGGAAAAGGTAAGTGCACTTTGATGACATAGGTAGCCAAATCAATCCATTTAAACTTATTCAAATAGGCCGGGCCCGGATCTTTACAATTTAGATTATAGCTTCCAAGAGCTTAATCTCGTTATTGCGTTTCGATACCTGTTCTTGCATCCCTCGGAGCTCTTCCATATACAGCTTGAAAACCTCTGAAACAATAGTTACAAATCAAACAATCAAACCGGAATTGATGCATCGACCCAAGAAACGCATTAATAATAGATTGTAACTGATTTTAAAAGCACGTACTTGTGGTGTTTTCGAGCTCATTAGTGACCTCTTGGGCACGTGATGCAGCAGCTTTTTGAGAGGACTCAGCTTGGCGTTTTTCAGATCGAGCATGAGCAGCAGCAGTAATGGCAGCATCTAGTTCTCTTTCTAGTGTTTGTACCCTTTGTTCAAGAACCTAAAACATTGAATAGAGTACAGAAATATGAATCTGATCACTAACCACCGGATTAGAAAATTGTAAAAGTGTATAAATTTTTAAAACTTACAAAAATGGTTATATAATAAAAAAACCGAAAATTGTTGAAAAAGAGATATTTTTTTAAAAAAGAATTTTAAATAAATGGTTATAAAATAGATATAAGAACAAAATAAATGTTAACAACTTAAAAAAAGTTATAAAATCGTTTTTCTAATTTTAAATATAGGAAAACATTTTAATATTTTCGTAAAAATAGTATAATACTAAAAAGTTTACCATGAGCGTTTTTAGTATTAATTTAAAATAAATAAAATTATAAAATTATAAATGTTAACAAGTTAGAAAAAAAAAATTTGAATTGTTTTTCTATTTTTTAATATAGGAAAACATTTTAATATTATCATAAAAATATTATAATACTAAAAAGTTTACCAAAAGCGTTTTTAGTATTAATTTAAAATAAATAAAAATTAAAAAATGTTTAGAACAATAGTTTTATGTACTTTAAAAAATCAAATAAATATTTAAACGTTTACAAACAGCCTAACAACTAATTTTAAAATTCTAAAATCACTTAATAAAAATTTGAAACCAAAATAAATGTAGTTTATATATGATATATTTTTCTCTAAAGTCAATCAACCTCCTAAACAATCCACAAATCCAAAAACTTTTTTTTCTCTCAAACCTTATAAGACTTTATTAAATCCTTAAGCCTTATAAATTTGAATTTTATAAACCATTTCCATAAACGTTTATAAAAATATATTTTTTTGAAAATGGATAAAGACTGTCGTACTTTTGAAAAGTGATATCATAAATGTGGTATTTCTTAACATTTCCCCAAATTTTTAATTAATCACCATGTTACAACTCTTAATTCTTTAAAAGTCCACAAAATCACAATCTCTACAATCCCATAATCTAGTTAACCTTATAAAGGAAAAAAGAACAAGTTAGACCACTTACCATATGTTGGAAAATTTGGATGTGTATATTTTAAAAAGAACAAGTTAGAATGCTCGTATATTTTGTAAAGCATTAGACCGAGTCTCTATGCAATGTCTATAATCTATGAAAAGCGACCAACAATCTTGAATTCGTCCATCAAAACATTCAAAAATACGATTGAAGATTAGTAGTTTTAAGCTTAACTAACAATTCAGAAAAACAAAAATTCTGAATATTCTCATTGGTTATTGGAATAATTAACCTTACATCGATTCTAATTTTATTTTAAATAAATGAGAATAACGTTCATATATAAATTAAAACCACAGCAACCAAAAACTTTGGATACTGACATATTATACTATATAACTAGGTGATAACCTGCGGCATGCGCACGATGAAAAATCTATAAATAAGTTTATTAAAGATAATTTTGAAATTTTTAAAGTAAAAATAATTTAATATGTTTTATATTTATGTGAATAATATAATTTTAATATTTCGAGTTTTTGATATAATATTTCTACTTGTTGTGAAGTATAAATATTTATATTATTTTGTTAATTTACATGATTCTATTAACAAATCATATTAAACAAATAAAATATTTATAAGGATATCTATTAAATCAAGCTTCTTGCTTTTACAGTTTTTTTATAATCATTTATGTTTTTTTATAATAATTTTTAAACCATCTACACATCCTCATTTCTAATATAAGACTTTTAAAACATACTCATATTTATTAATCATTTGAGTAATTTATATTCATTTTTTAAAATTCGAATTATAACACATGTACAAAAAAATCTATCTATTTTTTACTATATGAATGTTGTGATGATTTATTTTCTTACAAAAATAAGAGAACAAATCTAGTATTTTAAAAAATAATTAGTATGATATATTTTTGCTAAGAGATAGAAAGAAAGAGAATATATGTGTAATTAGTATAATAAGTTACACGCTCAATTATGTGTAAATAAATGATACAAACTATTGTCTAACCAAATTAATGTGAGTGACATAACATGTAATTAATCTAGTAACATAAGTCCATTTTTATATATTTAATGAAAATGATTTTGGTGATAACACATCAGCAAAATAGCACCATTGTAAATAATATATAAAATCAAGGTTACTCTTTAAAAATGCTTCTCAATTAATATATAGGAAATATGCTTTATATTGCTTAAACCACATTCCATTCATATTCGATAATCATACATATGCTATAAGTTATCCCCATCTCATATTATAAATATTTAATCCGCGTTCGTTTTTGGATTTTTTTTATAATCATTTATGTTTTTTTATAATAATTTTTAAACCATCTACACATCCTCATTACTAGATGTTTCGGAGAGAGAAGGCGGAGAACGTTGGATATTTGTTTTTGAGAGAGGGGATTTCTCGAAATGAAAAAGAAGAAGCCCTTACCATATGTTGGAAAATTGCTTATCATTCACATAAGTATATCACGCATCATAAAATTTTGTTGGGAAACATCAAACGATTGAACAACATGTTCTCATAACAGTTGCAGCTCATAAATCAATGGCAGCAAGATCACATGATCTCTTAGGATGCTCAGGGCCTGGTATGAAAATGGTGAGAAACAAACGCATCAGACTACATAAAACTAATTTTCACTTCTTCTTTTTTGGTCATTAGCCTATACTACAACGGTTCAGTTACTCAAACAGGCAGTACCAAGTTAACTTGCCTATCATTGTGTTCTTTGCGCCTGGGACATGTGATATAGTAAAGAAAGTAAACACCTCCTTGCTAATCTCCAACTCCTCCAAATGTAGTGCAAATGCAGGTCACTCATGTGACATCATCTTAACCAGTTTAGAATAGTCTTTTGCGAAAAATACCTCCGTCCTCTGATTTGCAATAATGCACCCTCAGCAAATTATCCGGAACCGAATAACCGAACCAAATTGGAATGTACCAACCCGAACCAGAACCAACCTAAATACCCGAAGGGATCCTACAATTCTATATCCAAAGAATCAGAACTGGAGCAAAACCAAACCGAGAACTGAATGGGTATCCAAAATATCTTAAATACCCGAAATACAATTATATACCCAAAAAATTGTTTTATTTAGACTTGACATAACTTAAATACCCAAAGTAAAATTATAAATCGAATATATTAGTTATGTTGAGACCGAATAAATAAAATATTCAAAATATTCAAAAATCTTTATTGACATTTGTCAAAATTATATATATTATTTTTGCAATATTTAACTAAACAACTGAAATATCTTAATGTTTTTAGGTATTTTATATAAATTTTGGATAATTCAGGTATCTAGAGAACCAATGGCGGATATATGAAATATTTTAAGTGGGGGCATATAATTTAAAAAAAAAATAATTATATAATATATCGATTTTTATAGTTTATATATTTGTGTACATCATCCTTTTTAAAAAAATTCATACTAGTATTGAAATTTTTAAAAAACACTAAAACTAATAAAATTTTTGAGCATTTTAAATGTTATCAAACATGCAGAAGAAGATAACATTTATGATTTTGATAATTAAAAAAAAGGGAATGAATTCAACTAATAAAATAAAATTATATAGAAATAGAAATGTTTGATAAAGAAAAAAAAATTAGGTGAAAAAAGAAACAATGGACGACAGAAAAGGAAAGAAAGAAAAAAAAGAGGTGGAAAAAAGAAAAAGAAAAAAATGAGAAAATAAATAGAAGACCACTATAACCAACTGTGCTGCTAAATCTTTAGCAAACCCATTGTAAACAAATTTATTTATATAATTTAGTGGGGGCAGCTGCCCCCATCCTGTGCTACATAGATTCACTATGTACAGAACTGACACAAATCTGGATAGAACCGAACCGAAACAAAACCGAACAAGAAAACAAAATATTGAATGGATCATATATTTTAGTATCAAAATATCCAAAAACACGAAAAAACCGATCAAAATTCGAATGGGTATCAAAATGCCCAGGACTGGAATGGCTCAAATGAGGGATTAATTTTCAATTTTAATTTATTTTATTTTTAAACAACTTTTTGTATGTGTTCGTTACATCACTATATTATTAATTTTAATTATTCTATTACAAAGGTGATTTGTTACCATAACTCTATATATATTTAAAATAACCAAAATAACGTATCCTTATTTTATAAGATTTTCATAAATATTTTTCATTTAATACCCTTGAGCATATCATTTATTTTCTTTATTTTTCCACATGAATATTATGAATAATAATTAAAACAGTAAAAACTTAAGAAATTAATAAATGCAAATAATATTTAATTATAAAAGGAAATAAAATCATTTTAAAGAAAAACATAAATGCTGTCAAAAAAAAAAAAACATAAATGCAAGAATCCGTTGGTTTTGAAAAAAATGAAAACATTTAGAAACAAGGAAAGCCAATAGTTTTTTGAAAACCTTTATCTACAAAACAATAATCTCCTCCATCCATCCATCTTTTTTATTATCAACTAGTATATCTTTAAACCAAAACAAAACCTATATATCAAAACCATCATCGGTTTAGTTCTTCAGAAACTGACAATTTGACAATCATTAAAGTTTAATAGGTATGTCTTTTGTCTATGTTTTTTTTTTTTTTTTGAACGGGTCTTTTGTCTATGTTTTGATTTTAATTATGATTTACAAGAAAATATGTATTATTGGTTTGTATCAAAATACCAATTTTCGTTTTTGTAGATTTATTCGTTTTTTTTTTTATCACCATGGTGAAAGAAGGAAATCATACCCTCAATAAGTTCATGGAGATGCAGATAATTTCTTATACTTGCCCAAGTTTTGCTGATTTTTGAAGCATAGGCAATTTTTTGGATGACTCAATGAAAGTCTGCGATTTTTGGCAGACATAGTAGATATAGATTTTAGTCTGATTGTATGTCATCAGTTTGGTAGATTACACTTTTTTTAGCATACTCCACGAGTTTTTGTCAGATTTTGCAGAAGTTTTTGATAACAGGTTTTTAAGTTGTTTAAGTACAATGATCCACCACTCGACTATTATAGTATAGTGTATGGGATATCAATCCATTGGAGGTTGTTAATAGCACTTCGGTTATGTTGGTGTTAAAAGTTAAGTTCGATATGAATAAAGGTTGGATATTTACTACTAAAAACTACTAAAGACTTGGACTTGTGTCATTCAAGACCATAAAAATATAAACTTTAATCTACTTGAGCAAGAAGTAACATTTAATCGAAGAAAGATTTAAACTTTAAAGCTAAAAGAAGGACCAAGATTGGTTTTATGAACTAGGTAACTCTCGGATTGCGTAACAAGCGAAGCTTTTAGATCACATCAAGAGTTGTTCTTTTGATGGTGATTCTTAGGTAAAGGGATCTACAAATCGGTTAGTCCATGGTGTTTGGATCTACCCTCTTTGAATCTCCATCACTGTGGACTAGCTCTCGCGAAGCGGTACAATAGAAGAAACAAGCAAGAGTATTCGTCCTTATTGAACCGTAAAACTTCTTAGACAGCTAATGTCTTAGGCTAAGGAAGGTTGAATCTTATTAATGGTTCCGGCTAATCTCACCCGTGGTGTTCATGCAAGACACATGTGGACTTTAAACTAGGCTATCAATCTAAACTAAGCATGGATAACGATGAACAAGAAAGAATCAAGATTTATATAGTAACTAAGCAAGAAATGCAAATCCGAAAGTCCCTTGGTTCTTTTAACCCATCAAAATCCTAAAAAGGACTATTCACGCGCTATTGGAGAAGCTTCAAAATCCATGAGTATAAGAAGGCAACTCATAGCACGAAAGATAGCCTAAAACCAGTAAAGAAATAAACTTTAACAAGCAATGCTATGAAACAAGACTTGATTAAGCTTTAAAAATCATAAAGATTCAAGCTTTTAAGAATGCTTCAATGGTGAAAAACAGAGTGTTTCGGTTACAAAAGAAAAGCAGAAACTAAAGTGGGATGAGAGAGAGAGATAAGGATGGGAGACAAGTTGTATTTATACATAAAAGAGGAATCCCTACATGCCGGGACCACATTGCCTGAAATACGTACTTTCTTGGCGTGTAGTGTTTTGGTGTGATGTCGTTGGAATGAGCCGAGATTCCCAACTTCTTGATCTTTGGTTGGCTTCCATATCGGGCACTGGTTTCGGGATCGTCCCGTTGTGAAGTCATTCGCCTGCTGCTTGTATCGGGCTCATCTTGTTTTGCGCGTTCGATTTATACTCGTGGGGAACATCTTGTGGAACTTCGTCTTTGGGGTATCTCCATCTGGGTCAAGTCGTGGCCATGCTCCGAGGTTCCTCCCTTGTGCTTTCTCATATCGGCGGGAAGTCGTTATTGATGCCCGATGCTGCGAGGAAAAACGTCTATCTCCTCTTCCTATGATCTCTCTTTGAACTTTCTTCCTTTGATAAACCTCCATGCACCTCTTGTACCTAAGAAACATTCCAAATATGCAAAAATATGCAAAAACTTAACATAATGCATCCTAGACCTAATATGAGTGCAAACGGTACAAAAACAAAGGAAAATGTGCATGAATGCAGTCCTAACTAGTATGAAATACATGTGAAAAGGTGTAATTGGTAGGGATGCTATGCCACGGGGTTACCACGGGGGTAAACCCCTATATCACCCTGATGCTATGCCAGACTATCTTTAAAATGGCCTCACACCTCTTTTGTACAAGTAACCCGTCTTATTCTCTCTTGGGTACCTGAAAAACATAAACTATACTAGAAAAAGCATTAATATGTACAAGGATAGGCTTGGGGTGCCTTCCAAGAGCGCTTTGTGTTGAGTCACTTAGCTTGACTTTTCTTGTTTCTTTTTAGAGAGAAAGGGGGAAATGAGCACCCCTTGATCATATGGGAGGATCCTTACTTTTCTTAACCACATAGATGAAATCAGCCAGAGATACAAAGGGGACTACCTCTTTGCTTGCCTTAGTACCCTTTTGATTGGTCAATTCGGTGTTGTTTATCACATTAAGTTAAGCAAAAAGTCTAGTCTTTCCTTTGTATTTCGGCTTGTATATAACCTCACCAGCAATCGAGACCACATGTATGAGAGTCATACCTTCAGAAGATCACCGAGAGTAGGTTCTTGTCCATTTGATTTTCTGCAAGTGACCTCTACACTTGGCTTATGTTGGACCTCCATGGGTTGCTCCTCAAACATGGTGTTGAGACAGACGCCATCAAAATTCTCCCCATGATAGCAAATGTCCAGAGATGGATCTTCAACTATCTTGATCATCTTCTTGAGCGTGAGAGAGTGGGCATGCTCTTTCTCCTTAGTCTTCGCTCCTTTGGTGTCGAAGTGCATCACCACGTTCTAAGCCAGTCTCAGCTCCACAACACCACTCTTGCAGTTGAACATGCAGCCAGCTGAAGCTAAGAAAGGTCTTCCTAACAACAGCGTTTCCTTGACGTCTTGATCCATTTCGATCACCAGGAAGTCACCTGGTAGTATCACATTACCAATCATGAGAGGCAAGTCCACTAGCTTCCCAAATGTCTTTCTTTCATTTCCATCGGCTAGAGCTAACGGCTTCTTATAGTCGGTGTAGTCATTGTACCCAAGACGTTCAACCGTGGCTAGACTCATCACGTTGATACTCGCACCGAGATCACAAAGACAGTTGTCAAAACGGATATCACCAAGTTTGCAGGGTAGAGTGAACGATCTTGGATCCTCTAGCTTCTTTACTACCAAAAGTTCTTCCTTCGGTTTCTTTTCAAGAGTGGCTGCAGTTCTTCCTATGATTGCACATGCCTCGGCATAGAGCTTGTTCTTGAGAGCCAAGAGAAAAGATGGAACATACTTGGTCTCATCTAAATTGCTGAATTGATCTTCCACCTTTCTCAAGGTTCAACCAACTCAGCTTCTTTTTTTTCAAGGAGACGCTTCTTTTGCTTTTAAGGATATGACAATGGCGGCTTGTAGACTCGTAGGAAGGGTGACTTAGGTGGATTCTTCATCTGTTGCTCATCATGAACTGCCAAATTTTGAAAACTCCCTCCCTCACTTAGAATATCGATGTCCTCATTGACTTGTACCCGTTGTGGAGAAGGTGTTTCGGCATGATCCTGTTTTTCGTCTTCGATAGTGGTGATCATTTGGCAATACTCCTTTGTATTCATCACATATTTCCCGTGAAGGTTACTTGGTTGGCTTGTAGTTGTAATGCCTTTGTTGTTTTCAAGCGTCTTGACCCTCACAGTTAAAGCGTCGATCTTCCCGGTGAGTTCGGTGTTTAAACCGTCTATCTTGTTGTGCACATCGACAAAGAGCTTTTGCATATCCGTTTGAAGGTGGGTTTGCCCCTGGAGTAGTTGTTTGAGAGTGCCCTCTAAGTCAAAACTTGCTGGAGCAGGGTTGTTTCCTTGTTGTTGTGGAAAACCGGGAGGAGCAACGACTTGTTGCCGTGTAGGATAGCCACCTTGAAAAGGGTTTCTGGGCAAGAACCCTTGTTGGTTTGTATAAGTCACGAATTGCTTGTTCTCTCCGGCTTGCTGCTGTTGATAAGATTGGGCATGTGGGTTGGTAATATTCGTGTTACGGTATGAGAGGTTGTTGTTGGATCTCCAAGCGTTGTAACCTCCTTGAGCATTGATGTAGTTAACATCCTCATATTGAATGTCCTCCCTCTCTTGAACTTGAGTGAACTCATCTACGAAATGGACTCCTTTTGAGTTTAAACAAGTAGTAACATGTGAAGCTTCTCATTTAGCTCCTTGATCACCTTTAGGCTTCCATCAACTTCTTCTTTTGAGCCACGGTTTGAACGGTCATAGTCTTCGTGGTAGGAAGAGTAGCTTTGAGCTAAGATATCGACTAGCTCAAAGCCATCTTCCACGTCTTTGGCTAGGAAGTTTTCGTTGCTCGCTGTATCGAGTAGCATTCATATCTTGGGGAGTACTCCTCGGTATAGAGTGCTAAGGAGTTATTCTTGGCTGAACCCGTGGTGAGGGCACTTAGTAGTATAGCCCCTGAATCTTTCCCAAGCTACTCTGAAGCTCTCGTTCGTCTTTTGCGTGAATCCGCTTATCTCGTTCCTCAATCGGGATGTCCTCGATGTTGAGAAGAACTTGACCAATAAAAATTTCTTGCAGTCTGCCCAAGAGGTAATGGATCCTTGGGTCAGAGTCTTCTCCCAAGCATGAGCTTTGTCCCTCCAAAGAGATAGGGAACAAGCGTAGCTTAAATTTGTCTTCGCTTACGCCGTTGATATTCGTCATAGCACACACCCGGTCAAATTGATCGAGATGATCAAGAGAATCTTCCAAGGGCAGACCGAAGAAACGGTTGTTCTGCCCAATGGAGATGAGACCACTCTTGATCTCGAAGTTGTTGTTCGCCACGGGTGGAGGCTGAATACCGTGTCGGCTTGCAAACGAATTTGGTGCATCACCCGCGCCGATTTGGCGAATAACTCGTTGTTGAGCTAGAGCATCGGATTGTCCTTGTACTCCTTGTGGACCTTGAGGTCCCTGTCTGCCTTGCTGGCCTTGAGCACCAGCTACTCCTTCAGCTCCTGGACCTACTTGTGGTTATTCCATCTCCTCACGGTATACGATAACGGTTTGTTCCCGATGTCGGATAGCAGATCTTTCAAGCAAGTGAATATCGTCTATTGGGGGAACAAGGTTTTTTGTACAGTGTGACTGTAGGTTCATGTACCTGTAAAGACAATGGTTCAAAGAGACTGAGTTAATAACAAGAAAAGAAAAAGCTTGTCCTTGAAACTACAAAGAACCGAAATGATTAAACTTTTAACCTCCAATGGCAACAGCGCCAATCGATAACTGATTTTTAAGCTGTTTGAGTTCAATGACCCACCACTTGACCGTTATAGTATAGTGTATGGGGTCTCAATCCATTGGAGGTTGTTAATAGCACTTCGGTTATGTTGGTGTTAAAAGTCAAGCTCGATATGAATAAAGGTTGGATATTTACTACTAAAAACTACTAAAGACTTGGATTTGTGTCATTCAAGACCATAAAAATATAAACTTTAATCTACTTGAGCAAGAAGTAACATTTAATCGAAGAAAGATTTAAACTTTAAAGCTAAAAGAAGGACCAAGATTGGTTTTATGAACTAGGTAACTCTCGGATTGCGTAACAAGCGAAGCTTTTAGATCACATCAAGAGTTGTTCTTTTGATGGTGATTCTTAGGTAAAGGGATCTACAAATCGGTTAGTCCATGGTGTTTGGATCTACCCTCTTTGAATCTCCATCACTGTGGACTAGCTCTCGCGAAGCGGTACAATAGAAGAAACAAGCAAGAGTATTCGTCCCTATTGAACCGTAAAACCTCTTAGACAGTTAATGTCTTAGGCTAAGAAAGGTTGAATCTTATTCATGGTTCCGGCTAATCTCACACGTGGTGTTTATGCAAGACGCATGTGGACTTTAGACTAGGCGATCAATCTAGACTAAGTATGGATAACGATGAACAAGAAAGAATCAAGCTTTATGTACTAACTAAGCAAGAAATGCACATCCGAAAGTCCCTTGGTTCTTTTAACCCATCAAAATCCTAAAAAAGACTACTCACGCGCCAGTGGAGAAGCTTCAACATCCATGAGGATAAGAAGGTAAGCCTTAGCACAAAAGATAGCCTAAAATGAGTAAAGAAAGGAAGATGTATGAGCAGGGGAGTTAATGCTATGAAACAAGACTTGATTAAGCTTCAAAAATCATAAAGATTCAAGCTTTTAAGAAAGCTTCAATGGTGAAAAACAGAGAGTTTCGGTTGAAAAAGAAAAGCAGAAACTAACGTTGGACGAGAGAGAGAGAGAGAGATAAGGATGGGAGACAGGTTGTATTTATACATAAAAGAGGAAAATCCTACCCGCAGGGACCACATTGCCCGAAATAGGTAATTTCTTTGCGTGTGGTGTTTCGGTGTGATGTTGTTGGAACGAGCCGAGATGCCCAACTTCTTGATCTTTGGTTGGCTTCCGTATCGGGCACTAGTTTTGGTATTGTCCCGTTGTGAAGTCTTTTGCCTGCTGCTTGTATCAGACTCATCTTGTTGTGCGAGTCCGATATTTGCTCGGGGGGAACATCTTGTGAAACTTCGTCTTCGGGGTATCTCCACCGGGGTCAAGTATTGGCTAAAGATGTCAGACGGGCCAGCCCGCGTCCGAACGAGCTTGTCCGCGGCGGGTTAAGTTTCTTGTTGTCCGTGCGGATCGGTCCGCCGCGAGTTGCGTACAAAAAAACCTAAGACCAAGACCGCCCCACCCTTATTTAGCGGTTTTGCGGGCTGGCCCGCAGACTTCTACTCCTTTAAAACCAGCAATTTTTCTCTTTAAAACCTGCAACTTTTGTGTTTGTAAAGCTTGACTGAAGAGTTAAACTCAAACTATAGAGAACTAGTTCTGCAGAATAATCATCAAAAAAATAGAGAACTAGTTTTAGTAGATTGTATAGTGACATGAAACAGTAGAAAACTAGTTTTAGAAAAGCGCCAAAACGTTTTTTGTTTTTTTTTTTTGTTGCCTTACTGATTTCTACGTCTCCATTCAACAATGGCTACATAAAGAGTGTAATAGAAGTACGATTTAAGTAAAGGTTAACTCTAGTCTCTAGTTGGTCTAAAAGGTTTGAAGTTATGGTTTAAAATTTAAACCTTTAAATTTTTAATAACTAAAATTGATCACGACATTATAAGTTTGTAACCTCTCAAACTCACTTCTCATTTTCATAACAAAAATCAAGACAAAGCTAGATGGAGCAAGAGAGATTTGGTAACTTGAAGAGGTATTCGAAGGAAGAGAAGAGATGTTTCAGTTTAGAACTGGTAACATATCCAGTCACGAGAGCCAATGAGGCTGAGGTTGTGCTCATTCGCCAAATGCAGCAAGCAGATTCAAGTGGTTCTTGTTGGTGTTCCTCATCCTGCAACAATCAAAATCTGTCAATATCATCACAGGATTGGGCAGGAAAAGACGAGAAGAAGATGCCATCCTCAAGTCAGGCCATGGAAATATAAAAGGTACACTAAACAGGTATGTATGCGTGCGGAGTCTAGATTGTATGTTGACAAAACATGGCTGATCTGAAATACAAGTATGTCTCACGGAGATCATAAGAGAACTTCTCAGAGAGTTTTATGATAACAGAAGCAGAAAACCAGGAGCTCTGTTTATATTAATTAAACCTGAATTAAACTGGAGTTCTTCTATAGCAGCTTCAGTAATTGGATTTAAGCGTCTCACTTTCTTTCCATCTTCACTAACAACAAGCTTTGTTGAGTTCTGTAACACTGAGACAAGCTGAGAATTCCCACTAACGACATCTTTAATTTTCTTGAAAGATGCAACGACATGTATTGGCACAAAGTGAGGTTTGATTGGGACAGGACCCAGAACTTCTACATAATAACCAGGCGTCATAACGCTTGAATCTTTCACAAACTTAAGAATGTTGTTCTCTCGGTGCATTGTGTTCCTCTCATGACCACTCACACTATCCTTGTAACAACCTTTTACTAACTCCCCGTTGTATATGAGATCATAAACCTGAAGAAGGAAAACCAAAAAGCTGCTTAGAAATTTGGTAAAAGGGAAGATACCATCTACATGACAATGACTAGAATAATACTCTTACTTGTCGATTCCTGATTCAAATTGTTTTCTATTCTCTAAGAAGAGAAGTTTGGCGTTTTATTGGCCTCCTGATTCTGATAAGTGCGACGGAAACCTCTTGCTAAAATTGTAAACAACTCCTTGATATAACCCACGTATCTTCTTGAACGATGAATCTTCTACAACTGAAAGTATATTTTTTTTTAAACTGAAATTTCTAAAGTATCTTCACTAAAATTTCAAAACTTTTATACCAAACAAACATATTAAAAAGCTCAGTGGATACTTTCAGAGAACAACTAAAGAAACCATGAGGACATTGTTTTTTTTTTCCCCCACAAAAGTCTAAAACATGAAGAAACCGTGAATCATCTGACTACTAATTTCACATTCAAATTCATCAAGTGATTTCTCAATGTTCAACATATCAACATTTCCAGAAGAAGCCAAATCAAAAAGAAATGGAGGTTAATTTGATCAATCAATGGCTGATTGGGTTGATCGGAGCCAAAATCGATGAACCGAAACACTTCGCGGTTTTGCCCGCTGTCCCGCAACCCCGTGACGGGCGAACCCGCTACCCGCACGGATCCGGCCCGCTAGACCCGCCGTTTTATGGACACTTTTTACGCAGCCCAAGTCCGCCCCGCATCGGTCCTAGTTGGGCCTCGCCCACGGGCCACGGGTAAAACTGACACCTCTAGTAGTGGCCATGCTCCGAGGTTCCTCCCTTGTGCTTGCTCATATCGGGTGGGAAGCCGTTATCGATGCCCGATGCTGCGAGGAAAAATGTCTATCTCCTCTTCCTTTGATCAACCTCCATGCACCTCTTGTACCTGAGAAACACTCCAAATATGCAAGAATATACAAGAACATAACATTATGCATCCTAGACCTAACATGAGTGCAAACTGTACAAAAACAAAGAAAATGTGCATGAATGCAGTCCTAACTAGTATGAAATGCATGTGAAAAGGTGTAATTTGTAGGGATATCAGTTTTCCAACAAATTGGCACACTTAGTTTCAGTCTGTTAGTCTACCATTCTTTCAATAGACTCTTCAATTTTTCGGTAGACACTTCGGAGTTTTGGCAGATTCGGCGAAAGTCTTCAAAAATTTCTGATAGACTTGAATTTCAGTCTGTTTACCATTCTTTCAGCAAACTATTCAATTTTTTGGTAGACTCTCTGAAGTTTTGGTAGATTTAGCGGAAGTCTTCCATAGTTTCTAGCAGACTTGAATTTAAGTTTGTTACTCTGCCATTCTTTCAGCAGACTATTCAAGTTTTAACAGATTCTGTGGAAAGATTAATCCCTATTTAGATATGATTCAGTGAATCATGAATTCTCTTGAAGTTCTACAATTAAATATGGATCTACTCATATATGAAAGCATCGAACAAGCTAGGAGACGAAGAGAACAAGCAAGGAGACATGAAAAAAAATTAATGACTCCATGACATTGAAATCACTTGAAAGATTTTGATTGTATAATAAGATATCAAAGAAACTTATACATTTATTACCTTTATTAGATTAATTTTTTATTAATCAGGCATAAAATAAAAAGTCAACTTACATTAACATTATTTAGTAGTATTTTTCCCCCAATGAAGTACAAACCCTGGTGGTTTCTTATAATCTTTGGTGAAGTAAATTCCATCAGTTTTGGCAGTCCATCTACGTAGCTGGCCACATCGGTAACGTAGGGCTGATCTGTATACTTTAATGTCATGGTAGAACTCCATTTTTGGCCCGAACTTTAAAAGACAATCCCATATTCTTCTCTTGTAATATACAAGTGGTTCCTCGAATACAATGACATATGGAGGATCATTGAACTTTAATTCATGGACTCCATTATCCATTGTTGGGTTCTTGCGACGACAATGAAGTTGCAGAACATTACTATCACTAAGGTTGTTATAAATTTCTATACGATGTTGCGTGCAAGCTATACTTAACTCAAAAGACATAGCAATAACCATCACAAAACCAATGAGATGATTCATTTTTGGATTAGACATCATTTTCAGAGTAATAAGGGTATAAAAGTGTCTTTGCGTTGAAAACACTTACCCTATTTATTAAAAATCTATTGATGGCATTAGCTAAATTTAACAATAAATTTGAACCAATTAAATCTCTAATCAACTGAGAGTTTTGTGCCAAAAAGTTTGATTGGCCAAAAAGAATAAAAATCTATTTATTAAAAAATCTACCCTATTTATTAAAAAATCTAATGATGACCTTAGCTACATTTAACAATAAATTTGAACAATTTAAATCTCTAGTCAAATGAGAGTTTTGTGCGATAAAGTTTGATTGGCCAAAAAAGAATAGAAATCTATTTATTAAAAAATCTATTCATGGCCTTTGCTAAATTTAACAATAAATCTGAACCATTCAAATATCTATTGAGATGAGAGTTTTGTGCCCAAAACACTTACCCCATTTATTACAAAAATCTATTGATGGCCTTAGGTAAATTTAACAATAAATTTGAACCATTTAAATCTCTAGTCAAATGAGAGTTTTGTGCCAAAGAGTTTGATTGGCCAAAAAGAATAAAAAATCTATTTATTTAGCTCAAAAAGACATAGCAATAACCATCACAAAACCATTGAGATGATTCAATTTTGGATTAGACATCATTTTCAGAGTAATAAGGGTATCAAAGTTTCATTGTGTTCATTAACACTGTATCTAAAATAATAAACTGTCGTTTGAACTTACAATTCTAGTCATGCATTAATGCACATATTCGATATGTTCACAAATTGGCTTAACATCAGTTTTCATGGCCAAAGATAATTTGCTTGCCTATGTTCTATAAAGAAATATAAAATAGTTTAGATGAATATATTAAAATTAAAATCAATCTTCCAAAATTTCTGGCAGACTTGAATTTCAGTATGTTAGTATGTCATTCTTCTAGCAGACTCCTCATTTTTTGGGTACACTCTCCGGAGTTTTGGCAGTCTCTTCAAATTTTGGCACTCTCCAAGCTTTTGGTAGACTTAACTTCAGCCTGCTAGTTTACAACTTTTCCCGCAGACTATTTGAATTTTTGGCAGACTTGGCTTTCCATATTCTACTCAACAATTTTTTTGGCAGACTCTTGTAATTATAGCAGGCTACAAAAGTTTGAGAATTGAATTTCAGTCTGCTAGTCTACCAGTTTAATGTTGGACTAGCTTTTGGTATACTCTGCCGAGGTCTATTAGTTGCTTGTTATTTGTTTACTTTTTTGATAAAAAAAAAAATTTAAATTAAAATACAATTTAAAAATTTAAATTTAAAAATTAATAATTAATAATTTAATTTTTAAAAAAAAAAAAATATATTTTGTTTTGCAGGAAATGGGTGTAGAAGAGAAAAAAAGTGGTACCATTGATGAATGTGTTGAGAATGAAAAAGAAAAGGGGTAGAATTGATGGATGTGGTAGAGATGTGGAAAAAAGTGGTACAAGATGGATGTGGCGAAGATGAGGCCGAAAATGGTACACCATATTGGTTTTGGAAGAAGATGTACCACAAAATTGTACACCATATGTAATTTGTGAAGATGAGGTCCAAAGTGGTATCATTTATGGAAGTGGTGAAGATGAGACATATATTTTCCTTCTATTAAAAGTGAAAAGAGTAAAGAGGATGAAAAAGAAAATGGATATAGATATATCGGTCCATCGAGAGTTTGAAGAGCAATTGGGTGGTGGCCTAGAAATTACACAAACTACTTCGCATGTACACTTAGGATGAAGGCAGGACAATTCGAAGAGAGGACAAACTAATATAGAAATGATATATGCAATTCCAACGAAAACTGTTCACAATCCAGCGAATTTGTTAGAAAAAACCGACCAAAAAGTTGACGATAAGAACTAAGAACAATAGTTTAGTAGTCGATAACTAGGGTGAAACAAGAAAATTGTTTTTTTAGGTTTTAGAATAAAATATATTCTAAAAATGTTAAACAATGATATTCAAATTTCCTTTTTTAATTAATTGTAATTAATGTTCAGTCGAATAAAAAATGGTAATCAACGATTTTATTAACTAAAAATAAATAATACTTAATATTTTTTTTTTTAAAGGTAGTTTAGGAATTATAATATTACTTAAATGATTAGTAGGTTATGTGAGTAATAACAAGATTAGTAGGTTATTCTAGTTATTCTAGTTACCAATCACACTTTAGCATTTTAAAAGTTTTAAAAGTCTTCTTATTTTTTATCACAGTCATTTTTCACTTTTTTAATTTAATAAAATAAATTTTTTAAAGCCAATAATTTATGACTTTTATTTTTTTTTAAAGTCACAGTCCTTATTTTAAAAGCCAAAAGTTTTCACAGCATTTTTATTTTTAAAAGTCTACATTAAAAATTCCTACAAATCACACCCTATTATAGGTCATTTTCTCTTTTACAAACCTTTTTCAAAATTTTGTTATACGCTAATCGGACAACTAGAGAGGACCTCACGCCGAATCAATAAATTGAAGATTAACTGGGGATTAACTAGAGAGTAAATATGTTTCAACGATTTAATTTAATTTATATAAGAAAACTTATAACAAAGGAGAACGGCCGGACAAAGCTTAATTATTTTTTTGTCAACAAATCTAAAAGTTTTACATATGAGATGAGAAATACATGTAATTTGAATGAATCTAGATCCATTTATTTGGAGGCAAAACTAGATCCTTTTAAATCGGAATTTAAAATAGCAAACAACTTAAATTAGATATGTTTCAATGTAACGTTCACCTAAATTTTTGAGTATATATATAAATACATTTTGTAATTTCCAGTTCATTTTTAAAACATTCTTAATTCATTTCTACCAACTAAGATGAAGAAATCGTTTCACATTATGTCCACCATTCCAACTATTTTCATTATTCTTGTGCTAGGTTTGTATATATATTTAGAACCGTCTAAAATATTTTACATATAAGTAATCTACAAGAAAATTATTATGACTACCATGCTATTTCTTTTAAGTATCAATTTTCTTATAATTATCAGTTCAATATTGTTATTTTAAATTTATGCCAGAGATATTTTTTACCACAAAATTCTGTAATATACAGTTTAGTTCTTTATATGTCTAGTCCATACCAAACCTAGAAAAATGAGTTCAAACTATTTTATGTTACACTTAACACATCTAGAAAAGTAATTTTGGCATTTCTTCACATAATTTAGTTAATTAAAAAGATACTAGATTTCTCCATTTTAAGTACAGACAACTGATATTTATTTTTCAAATATCACAGTAATAGGAGTTGTGGAGAATATGCAGCAATGAGAACGAGAACAGTGTCTTATCAAATATCCAAGAAAATAAAAAAAAACTGTGATCGCAACGAATGCCTGGCTGAGTGTGTGAAGAAGAAGAAGGTATGTGCTCTGGATAGTGGTGCAATTGCTATCATTATTGGTGCCCTTAATTTGTGTGTTTTTTTTAATAAGAGTCTTACGAGATAAAATAATAAAATATGATTTTGAAGCGAGAGTGGCGTTTGAATCATTTTCTATTTGTTGTTAAAAGAAAAAAATGAGTGAACTTTGTGGGTGGAATGCTTGATTCCTCTGGATTTCTTTGAAAACTAACCTTTTAAGGTGAACTAGGCGATAACCTGCGCAGGGCGCAGGATGAGAAATCAATAAATAATTTTATTAAAGATGATTTTGAAATTGTTTAAAATAAAAATAACTTAATGAGTTATATATATATATATATATATATATATATATGAATAATATGTATGGATGTCTATTAAATGAAGTTTCTTACTTTTACAGTTTTTTTAATCATTTATGCTTTTTTTATAATGATTTTTGAACTATCTACGCGTTCTCATTTTCAATGTGTGACTTTTTAAAACATACTCATATTTATTAATCATTTGAGTAATTTATATAAATGATAAAAATCCGAATAATAACACATGTATAAAAAATCTATATATTTTTTACTATATGGATGTTGTGATGATTTTTTTTTTTTTTTACAAAACTAAGTTTAAACAANATGAAATATTTACACCGAGAGGCTCTTTAAGAAACTTCTCTTATATTTAAATCACTTTCAACAATTCACACACTTTGGATGTGTGTTTTGACAATTATACTCTTATTATTATCCACTTCAACTTTTTTTTTGGGCAACTTAATCTTAAATTATACCGTACCAAAGTAGTGTTACACGGATAGATTAGCAGCAGTGAAATCAAAAAGAGATTTCTTTGCAAGACTGTCTGCCGACAAGTTCTCTGATCTAGAGATGAACATTGCCAAAATGGATGAATCAATGATGCATTTCCTTAAGAGATTATGTCTCTTATATACAAGGTTAACCAGATCTTTACGATCTGAAGATCCCTACAAACCAGGGATCATACACAGCTAAATACATCATTGTATATATGGCAATACATATATTATGATATCACTGAAATCTCGCTAATACTCCCCCTCAAGATGGCACATGTAGATCTCGAATGCCTATCTTGCAAAGTAAGTATCGGAATTGGCGAGAGCCAAGAGACTTGGTAAGTAAGTCCGCCATTTTCTCAGTAGTCTTGACGTGATGAGTGACAATCGTACCATCTTGTACTTAGTCATAAACAAAATGACAATCAAACTCAATGTGCTTCGTTCGTTCATGAAAAACCGGGTTTGCTGCAATATAAAGTGCCGCTTTATTGTCACAAAACAGAGACATTGGAGAGGAGTGTGTAACACATAGACACTCCAGAATCGCTTTTGTCCACTGAAGCTCACAAAACGCAAGAGCCATAGAACGATATTCAGCCTCCGTTGACGATCTAGATACTGTTTTCTGTTTCTTGGTCTTCCAAGCGATTAGTGAATTCCCATCATCACAATATAACCCGAGAGAGATCTTCTTGTAAGTGGACATGCTGCCCAGTCCGAATCACAATGAACTGAGAGAGTGAAGTCATTCTTTGAGCTCAACATGACGCCTTGTCCAGGTGAACCTTTAAAATAACGTAGCAACCGCAATGTTTCTGTCGCAGACATTCAAGAAACTGTGCAAGAATGTGAACTGCATAGCTCAATTCAGGTCGAATCACAGCCAAATAGACCAGACGCCCAACTAACCTTCAATATTTGGTTTGATCAACGAAGTACGGTCCATCAGCACGATCAAGATTGTGATTCTGTTCCATTGGAGTGTCAGCTAGTTTCGCACCAAGTAGCCCACATTCAGTCACTATGTCTAACGCATACTTGCGTTGAGACAAATAAATTCCATCCTTTCCTCGTGAGACTTCAATGCTCAACAAATATATTAACACTCCCAAATCCTTCATATGGAAACATCGATGCTTTGAATCGAGAAATCATAGCATAATCATTACCACCAATTATCAAGTCGTCAACATAGACAAAAACGTATAGAATTGAAGATGCTTTAGCCAACATGAACAAAGAGTAATCTGACTTGTTCTGTAGGAAACCAAAGCCAAGGAGTGCCATAGATAATTTGGAAAACCAACAATGTGGGGCTTGTCTCAATCCATAAAGAGATTTGTTCAAATTGCAGACTTGATTCGGCTTAGAGGAATTAAAACCAGAAGTTAATTGCATATAGACCTCTTCTTCCAAATCCCCATGGAGAAATGAGTTGTGCACATCCATTTGGTATAATTCCCAGCCCTATGATGCGGAAACTCCCAGTAAAATACATACCGTCGTCATCTTAATCACCAGAGCAAATGTTTCCTTATAGTCAATGCCTTCTTGTTGACAATTCCCAAGTGCTACCAAACGAGCTTTATACCTCTCAATAGTTCCATCCGAGTTGAATTTAATTTTAAACACCCATTGACACCCAATTGCATGCTTGCCCGGAGGAAGAGTCATCACAGTCCAAGTATTAGTGTCCTCAAGAGCTCCGACTTCGCCTGCTACATCATTACGCCAGACACGATGTTTAAACGCTTCTTTGTAAGAACGCGGTTCAGTATTTGTTGTAATCGCCGTGGAGTAAACTTGTTGTGCAGGAGAGAGACGATGAGTAGACGCAAAATCAGTCAGAGGATAGGTGCATACCTTTGACACCTCTGAGTTATTGAAGACAGGAACATCAACTTTTCCAGCTAGTGCAGCGTATACATGATATGGTGCCAACAGAACAGACTGTGTTTTGGTTCTTTTTCCACGCCCAAATTCTTTCGTTTGTATAGGTGATGAAACAGGATCTGAAGCTGACGACTCATTTATGTCATCCAGGACTGTGTCAGAGGCGAGAACTGTGTCAGGTTCAAGAACTGTGTCCTCATCAAAAATTGCAGGGTGCGTTGTATTCGAAGGAATCGCAGGTGGAGATTCGTCACGCTCTGTATGAGTCGCAAATGGATAGATATTTTCTTGAAAAATAACATATTTGAAGGCAAAAATCTTCTATGTCTCCAAATCATACATCAACCAAGCTTTCTTCCCCACCGGATATCCAACAAACAAGCATCGAACCCTTCGTTCCTTAAACTTATCTGAATCACGTGAGATACGACGAGCATATCACAACGTACCAAATGTCCTGAGATGATCATAAGAAGGAACTTATTTGAATAGGATCTCATGTGGCATCTTATTCGCCAACAACTTTGATGGTGTTCGATTAATCAAATACGTGGCTGTCAAGACGCTTTCACCCCAAAACCGAGTGGGTAAACTCGCTTGAAATAACAGTGCAAGTGCGATATTCAGGATGTGACGGTGCTTGCGTTCAACCCGACCGTTCTACTGTGGAGTCTCGACACAAGAAGTTTGATGAGAAATCCCATTATCAGCAAAAAATTGTTTAGGACAGATGAACTCAGATCCGTTGTCACTTCGTATAATGCGTATACGTTTGTGAAATTGTCTTTCCACAAAGTAAACGAATGTTTTCAAAGCAGCAGGTGCTTCCTTTTTCTCAAGTAACAAGAATGTCCACACAGCTCTTGAATGATCATCGACAATAGTAAAAAAATAACGAGCCCCACTCAACGACGGTTCATTATAAGGGCCCCAAAGATCGCAATGGATTAGATCAAAGGAATTATCAGCTTTATTAATTGAATCTGGAAACTTATTTCGAGTCTGCTTAGCTCGTACACAAATGTCACAAACTTTATCAGAACCCTCTGAACTGCTAGAAGAAAAACCAACATGAGACAAAACAGAAAGCACAGCTGATGACGGATGCACTAAGCGACGATGCCACAACTCTCTCGTGTTCAAGCAACTTGTACGACCAGAATGAGCTGCAACCACACCCTTGTAACGATAAACTCCATCTTGTTCATTACCCGCACCAATCAAAGTCCTCGAATTGAGGTCCTGTATGACACAATATTTCCTTGTAAACAGCATAAATCCAGCAATATCTTTCAACAACTGAGCAACCGAAATAAGAGTAATGGACATATGAGATGCATAAAAAACACGATTCAATATCAGTCACCCTCCTAAGTTTAAACAGCCATATCGAGTTGCCCATGTGAGTTCTCCGTTAGGGAGAGTAATAGGACACAAATCAATACTCGTTAAATCCGTTAACAAGTTAATATCACCAGTCATATGGTGCGAAGCCCCTGAATCAATGATTATATCATAACGGCTATTGGGACCAAAGAAATAGAGTTTTTCAGTCTTACCCGACAGCTTTTCAGAACCAGTTTGCTTCTGATTATTCAGGAGATTAGCTAGAGAAACCCACTGTTCTTGTGTGAAATTTGGAATTCCATGAGAGCTAGATTTACCGCTTCCAGAAGCTTCACCTGCGACAGCGTTGTATGCCTGGAAACCAGGTCCTCTTCCTCCACGTCCCCTGCCTTGATCCATTCCTCTACAACGACCATTTACTCTTCCACCTCCAAGTTTTGATTTGTCAAAATACCATTCTGGAAATCCAATCACTTGAAAACAAGAAGCCGACTCATGCCCTGTTTTTCCACAGTGAGTACACGTGAGAGAAGACTTTTGGAAACGAGTTGTTGCAACTTGTGAAGCCATTGTCGTTGCAGAGAGTCCCACAACTGGAATCCTATCTTAACTGGTGCGCATTACTGAAAGGTGTCGTTCTTCCTGAACGATTTAACAATAGACAGACTCCAGATTCAGATCCACTTGTCTGCTAAGCAGATTGGAGCGTGTCATACCAAAACGCGTTGTATCAAGTCCCATAAGAAACTGATGAACATGTATCTTCTCTTAATTATTCTCATATTTCACCATAGATGCGCACTCTGCATTTTTGCAGCAACGCTGAAAACCTTTGTCTAAATCCGCTAGATCGTCCCACAAGACCTTGATTTTCCTGAAGTAGACTTCAACAGGATCACCATTCTGTTTACATGTTGTTATTTCGGCATGAAGTTGATGAACTCAAGTATCATCACTCACCGAAAAATGCCTCTGAAGACTTGCCCACATAGCCTTCGCGTTGTCCACCAGTGAAATCGAAGGACGAAGCTTCGATTCAACGCTGCTGTAGATCCAGCCAATGATCATGGAATGGACCATGTCCCACTTCTCTGCTTCATCAAAGTCACCAGAAGATCTCTTCAAGGTTCCATCAACGAACCCGATCTTCCGTTTTGTAAGAAGTGAGTTCAGCATAAGTTTTGCCCACCTTTCGTAGTTTGATCCATTCAACAGAATTGGAGTCAATACCTGCCCCGTGTTATCTGACGGATGGAGGTAGTATGGTGACACAAACGAACTCGTGTCGGCGGCTGCAGCTGCAGTCATGCCGGCGATTACTCCAGTTTAAACCATTCTCAAAAATCAAAGAGAAAGAAACAATCAAAGAGATAAAATATTTATGTGAAAAAGGTTTGACTCTGATACCATGCCAAAATGGAGGAATCGATGATGCATTTCCTTAAGAGATTATGTCTCTTATATACAAGGTTAACCAGATCTTTACGATCCGAAGATCCCTACAAACCAGGGATCATACACAGCTANCTTAAGAGATTATGTCTCTTATATACAAGGTTAACCAGATCTTTACGATCCGAAGATCCCTACAAACCAGGGATCATACACAGCTAATTACATCAATTACATCATTGTATATATGGCAATACATATATTATGATATCACTGAAATGTCGCTAATAAACATAAAAACGATAGAGGAAAACATGGATTAAAGAGTTTTGATATCGAAGAGGAGTCCGTAGATTTCCTTGATTTGCTCTTGCGAATTGATGGCTCGGATGAGAGACTGGGCGTCTTATATGATGCAGATGGCGCAGATTCCCAGATCTAGGCCGTTATATAGTGCTGATCGGATTGCCAAGGCTTCTGCTACCAAGGCTGAGGCAACATTCATTCCGCTCCTTATCCACTTCAACTTAACATTTTTTAATATGTAAAAACCTAATTGTTTCTTTTTACCACACGAGCACAATTACTGTCGTTGCCGAAATCTAATACGTCACCGCCGTTAACAGGAAAATTTCTCTATGTCACTGATGGTTGCTTATTGCAAAACCCCGTTCAAATATCTACATGAGTCGACTGGACGATAACAACTCCGCCATAACTGTTGGAGCTGGATTTAACACCTAAATCCGGCCCATTGTGAAGCCCACCAAGGAATCACCTTAAGCCTTTTTGTGACGACCCATCGAATATATGGCCTGCCTTCCAGAAGACCCTCGAGCTACCGCACACGGATAGAGATCGAGACCACGTCAGCAGTTAAGTGAGTATCCCGAAAGATCCGGAGCTCGGCGCAGCAGCAAACTCCGGGATATCCGGATCACGTGCAACAGCCCCCGATATTGGCGCAGCAGCTGGAAGCCGAGAGGAGCTATATAAGGAGCGGGAACTGTCGCGGATAGGGCAACTTTTACCTAATTCTCAACTTGTATTCATTACGAGCTATCGCTCTCTCATTTATCTTGTACTTGAATACTTGTTCTTATCAATCAAATCCATTTATACAATCTAAGTCTTATATTCTTCGGTTCATAGAGATTCTTACCCATCCTTTCTCCAATCTATTCAATCACTCTACAAATATCTGAGTGTGGGTTTTAGGGCCCACATTTTGGCGCCGTCTCTGGGAAAAGATAAAAGCAATCTCTAACACAGTTAGCCAGATCTAAGGCTCGTTAGAACGATAATGGATCCGCGAACCACCGAATCCAACAGATCGACCACGCAAGTCGTGATCAACAACGAGGGAAACAATCCCTCAAGGCAAAACACAAATCTTGGCTCGACGGCCACAACGTCGCGAGCCTACCAAGTGATCATTGATCTCGTAGTCCGCCCTCCGCAGCCGGTTCAAGGATAAATCCCTCGAGGCAGAACACCGCTGCGATTGGAAGGACAAACCGAAAAGAAACGGTCGGGGGTGAGGGCCGAACAATCGGACCCACAAATCCAATTCCACCTCCCCCTCTGTTTGCTCTCAGCAGTAACCCGGATGTCGCAGCTCCCAGTTCGAATGCTACCGCATCTCGCACCGAAACGATAACCACGATCCCGGTTATTCGAACTCCCGCAGTGGGTTCAGGAGCACCTATCCCGAATCAACACCCGAATCCCTCCGTATGGTGAAATCCCTACGTCTGGACCCAAAACGGAGAACATTTCCTCCTATCTGAAGATCCGATTCGACCCGCCCCACCCGGCATCGAATCGAACAACTCAGAAATCATGATAATGCTGCGGCAGTTGGCCCAGAACGTGGTCCAAAGCCAACGACAACTCGAAGCCCGATTAAATCAATAGGCTAACGCCCTAAACGAATATCGAGCGGAAGTTTCGCGATCTATTGCTCGCGAAACCGCTCACGTTTCTCAAAACGAGCAGCAGATCGGCCTCGAGCAAAGCCCGTTACCCAGAACACGCCTTGACTTTTCTCAAGCGTTCACAACCCCGGAACCGTAAGACAGCACAACGCTCCTTTGAGCTCCAGGGAACCGCAACCCCACATCTCGAATCTCAACGATTCAAGCCCACGAGGAGCGGCAGACGCTCATGCTAGCGAATTACCGCGTCCTCCACCTCGCGGATCCCCAAGAGGGATCAGCACATCCTCCTTTGCTTTTGCCTAGCATGCCGAGGAGCACGCTCCAGCGGCAACTGCAAGCCACTCGGCTCAGTTACCACCGGCCGATTAGGCGCCCCACGCTGACGCTCGAGTAAACAATACCCCCGCAACTCGACAGCCCGACAACAGTTCGCCGAGAGTCTCTATCAACCCGACCCTCAGAACGGAATAGACCCTTCTCAATTCCAACAATACGTTGATAGACACAACGCTGAACTCAGGCAAATAAAACACGCTATGCGCGTTGCCACGAGCTCAGCACCCGACATCGATCGCGTGTTAGAGAAAACACGTCGAACACCCTTCACCAACCGAATAGCAAATGCTAAACTCCGCGACGCCAGGAAAATCAAATTCCCAGAATACGCTGGAACGACAGACCCAAAGGCACACATCAGGACATTCCGATCCACGATAGCCCGAGTTCACCTCCACGAAGATGAAATCGAAGCGGGCTATTGCAGGTTTTTCGCAGAAAACCTTGTAGGCCCAGCGCTAGAGTGGTTCAGAAGCCTAGAAAGCGGCTCGATCGATAATTTCGATCAACTCGTAACCATCTTCCTAAAACAATACTCGATCTTCATCGAGACCTGAGTAACGTTAGCCGATCTATGGAAGATCAATTAACAAGAACACGAACCATTGCGCAGCTACCTAACATGGTACAAGGAATGCAAATCCAAAGTCGCTAACCTCAACGAAGAGGTCGCAATAGAAGCCTTAAGGCAAGGACTATGGTTCGAATCTGAATTCTTACAAGAACTCAAAGTGCGACGCACTACCTCGACGCTGAACGACGCGCTACACCAAGCCCTTCTGTTCGCCCAATCCGAGGAAGAAAAAGCCTATGCAAAAAGACAGCACGAATTGCAAGCTCAGGCGTCGAATCCACAAAAGAAAACAAACGCCCGAGAACACTCCGGCAAGAGCCAGCAAACGCTCGTAATAAACAAACTCAAGTCGGATAAGCGCTCGAAGTATGATGCGAGCAAATTCTGCAAGCATCACAACCGAAACGGACATTTCACAGAGGAATGTCGTACAGGGCCTCTCCCCAAACCTACTAGGGATAAAACAAGCCCCGAACAGGAAGCTAAGTGAAGAGGAATCTCCTCCACGAGCTCCCAAGCCAAAAAAGTCTCAAAACATCTTTTCAGTATATATACTATTCACCAAGTTGCAATCTGAGCGTGGAGAGAAATTTTCATAATAATCTTTCAAGTAGACGCAACTACGCAAGCTTAAAAGGGAAATCAAATACAAAATCAAATGCGATCAAACTTTTAAATCAGTTGCCGTTAAATGGATTGCTTTCTTCCCATAAAGAACGGTGTGGCGATAACACTCCTTTGTTTCTGACGTGCGTTATTAAGCCACATCAGCAATTCAGTTACAGTTAAATGTAAGAATAGTCTCTTCTCGAGTCTTATTCGGAATTTACTAATGAAATCGTTAATTCTTCATTCACTTATTGTACTGATTTCCTGCCTGATTTGAATTGTAGCTTTTGAGACAATTTAACAAAATTTGCTTAGTAAATTACTTAACGTTGGATCCATGATCAATAATCCTTGATTATGGAAAATTTTGGAAGTTACTCAATTTAAAGAATATGCTTAGCTTTAAGAGAAACAGTTTAAATAAAGTTGTTTAAACAATTTTCAACCAGCTTAGTAAATTACATGACTGTTATTTTTAGAGTAAAGTAAAATATATGATCAATCCATTTAACTGTAACTGAATTGCTGATGTGGCTTAATAACGCCACGTCAGAAACAAAGGACTGTTATCGCCACACCGTTCTTTATGGGAAGAAAGCAATCCATTTAACGGCAACTGATTTCAAAATTTGATCGCATTTGATTTTGTATTTGATTTCCCTTTCAAGTTTGTGTAGTTGCGTCTACTTGAAAGATTATTATGAAAATTTCTCTCCACGCTCAGATTGCAACTTGGTGAATAGTATATATACTGAAAAGATGTTTTGCTCTTTTTCTCGGGAGTTAGGATTTATCTCTATTGAAAACTCAAAGGGGTACTACGGATCCTACAATCCTATATCCAAAGAATCAGAACTGGAGCAAAACCAAACCGAGAACTGAATGGGTACCCAAAATATCTTAAATACCCGAAATACAATTATATACCCAAAAAATTGTTTTATTTAGACTTGACATAACTTAAATACCCAAAGTAAAATTATAAATCGAATATATTAGTTATGTTGAGACCGAATAAATAAAATATTCAAAATATTCAAAAATCTTTATTGACATTTGTCAAAATTATATATATTATTTTTGCAATATTTAACTAAACAACTGAAATATCTTAATGTTTTTAGGTATTTTATATAAATTTTGGATAATTCAGGTATCTAGAGAACCAATGGCGGATATATGAAATATTTTAAGTGGGGGCATATAATTTAAAAAAAAAATAATTATATAATATATCGATTTTTATAGTTTATATATTTGTGTACATCATCCTTTTTAAAAAAATTCATACTAGTATTGAAATTTTTAAAAAACACTAAAACTAATAAAATTTTTGAGCATTTTAAATGTTATCAAACATGCAGAAGAAGATAACATTTATGATTTTGATAATTAAAAAAAAGGGAATGAATTCAACTAATAAAATAAAATTATATAGAAATAGAAATGTTTGATAAAGAAAAAAAAATTAGGTGAAAAAAGAAACAATGGACGACAGAAAAGGAAAGAAAGAAAAAAAAGAGGTGGAAAAAAGAAAAAGAAAAAAATGAGAAAATAAATAGAAGACCACTATAACCAACTGTGCTGCTAAATCTTTAGCAAACCCATTGTAAACAAATTTATTTTTATAATTTAGTGGGGGCAGCTGCCCCCATCCTGTGCTACATAGATTCACTATGTACAGAACTGACACAAATCTGGATAGAACCGAACCGAAACAAAACCGAACAAGAAAACAAAATATTGAATGGATCATATATTTTAGTATCAAAATATCCAAAAACACGAAAAAACCGATCAAAATTCGAATGGGTATCAAAATGCCCAGGACTGGAATGGCTCAAATGAGGGATTAATTTTCAATTTTAATTTATTTTATTTTTAAACAACTTTTTGTATGTGTTCGTTACATCACTATATTATTAATTTTAATTATTCTATTACAAAGGTGATTTGTTACCATAACTCTATATATATTTAAAATAACCAAAATAACGTATCATTATTTTATAAGATTTTCATAAATATTTTTCATTTAATACCCTTGAGCATATCATTTATTTTCTTTATTTTTCCACATGAATATTATGAATAATAATTAAAACAGTAAAAACTTAAGAAATTAATAAATGCAAATAATATTTAATTATAAAAGGAACTAAAATCATTTTAAAGAAAAACATAAATTCTGTCAAAAAAATAAAAAACATAAATGCAAGAATCCGTTGGTTTTGAAAACAATGAAAACATTTAGAAACAAGGAAAGCCAATAGTTTTTTGAAAACCTTTATCTACAAAACAATAATCTCCTCCATCGATCCATCTTTTTTATTATCAACTAGTATATCTTTAAACCAAAACAAAACCTATATATCAAAACCATCATCGGTTTAGTTCTTCAGAAACTGACAACTTGACAATCATTAAAGTTTAATAGGTATGTCTTTTGTCTATGTTTTTTTTTTTTTTTTTTGAACGGGTCTTTTGTCTATGTTTTGATTTTAATTATGATTTATAAGAAAATATGTAGTATTGGTTTGTATCAAAATACCAATTTTCGTTTTTGTATATTTATTCGTTTTTTTTTTATCACCATGGTGAAAGAAGGAAATCATACCCTCAATAAGTTCATGGAGATGCAGATAATTTCTTATACTTGCCCAAGTTTTGCAGATTTTTGAAGCATAGGCAATTTTTTGGATGACTCAATGAAAGTCTGCGATTTTTGGCAGACATAGTAGATATAGATTTTAGTCTGATTGTATGTCATCAGTTTGGTAGATTACACTTTTTTTAGCATACTCCACGAGTTTTTGTCAGATTTTGCAGAAGTTTTTGATAACAGGTTTTTAAGTTGTTTAAGTACAATGATCCACCACTCGACTATTATAGTATAGTGTATGGGATATCAATCCATTGGAGGTTGTTAATAGCACTTCGGTTATGTTGGTGTTAAAAGTTAAGTTCGATATGAATAAAGGTTGGATATTTACTACTAAAAACTACTAAAGACTTGGACTTGTGTCATTCAAGACCATAAAAATATAAACTTTAATCTACTTGAGCAAGAAGTAACATTTAATCGAAGAAAGATTTAAACTTTAAAGCTAAAAGAAGGACCAAGATTGGTTTTATGAACTAGGTAACTCTCGGATTGCGTAACAAGCGAAGCTTTTAGATCACATCAAGAGTTGTTCTTTTGATGGTGATTCTTAGGTAAAGGGATCTACAAATCGGTTAGTCCATGGTGTTTGGATCTACCCTCTTTGAATCTCCATCACTGTGGACTAGCTCTCGCGAAGCGGTACAATAGAAGAAACAAGCAAGAGTATTCGTCCTTATTGAACCGTAAAACTTCTTAGACAGCTAATGTCTTAGGCTAAGGAAGGTTGAATCTTATTCATGGTTCCGGCTAATCTCACCCGTGGTGTTCATGCAAGACACATGTGGACTTTAAACTAGGCTATCAATCTAAACTAAGCATGGATAACGATGAACAAGAAAGAATCAAGATTTATATAGTAACTAAGCAAGAAATGCAAATCCGAAAATCCCTTGGTTCTTTTAACCCATCAAAATCCTAAAAAGGACTACTCACGCGCCACTGGAGAAGCTTCAAAATCCATGAGGATAAGAAGGCAACTCATAGCACGAAAGATAGCCTAAAACCAGTAAAGAAATCAACTTTAACAAGCAATGCTATGAAACAAGACTTGATTAAGCTTAAAAAATCATAAAGATTCAAGCTTTTAAGAATGCTTCAATGGTGAAAAACAGAGAGTTTCGGTTACAAAAGAAAAGCAGAAACTAAAGTGGGATGAGAGAGAGAGATAAGGATGGGAGACAAGTTGTATTTATACATAAAAGAGGAAACCCTACAAGCCGGGACCACATTGCCTGAAATACGTACTTTCTTGGCGTGTAGTGTTTTGGTGTGATGTCGTTGGAATGAGCCGAGATTCCCAACTTCTTGATCTTTGGTTGGCTTCCATATCGGGCACTGGTTTCGGGATCGTCCCGTTGTGAAGTCATTCGCCTGCTGCTTGTATCGGGCTCATCTTGTTTTGCGCGTTCGATTTATACTCGTGGGGAACATCTTGTGGAACTTCGTCTTTGGGGTATCTCCATCTGGGTCAAGTCGTGGCCATGCTCAGAGGTTCCTCCCTTGTGCTTTCTCATATCGGCGGGAAGTCGTTATTGATGCCCGATGCTGCGAGGAAAAACGTCTATCTCCTCTTCCTATGATCTCTCTTTGAACTTTCTTCCTTTGATAAACCTCCATGCACCTCTTGTACCTAAGAAACATTCCAAATATGCAAAAATATGCAAAAACTTAACATAATGCATCCTAGACCTAAAATGAGTGAAAACGGTACAAAAACAAAGGAAAATGTGCATGAATGCAGTCCTAACTAGTATGAAATACATGTGAAAAGGTGTAATTGGTAGGGATGCTATGCCAAGGGGTTACCACGGGGGTAAACCCATATATCACCCTGATGCTATGCCAGACTATCTTTAAAATGGCCTCACACCTCTTTTGTACAAGTAACCCGTCTTATTCTCTCTTGGGTACCTGAAAAACATAAACTATACTAGAAAAAGCATTAATATGTACAAGGATAGGCTTGGGGTGCCTTCCAAGAGCGCTTTGTGTTGAGTCACTTAGCTTGACTTTTCTTGTTTCTTTTTAGAGAGAAAGGGGGAAATGAGCACCCCTTGATCATATGGGAGGATCCTTACTTTTCTTAACCACATAGATGAAATCAGCCAGAGATACAAAGGGGACTACCTCTTTGCTTGCCTTAGTACCCTTTTGATTGGTCAATTCGGTGTTGTTTATCACATTAAGTTAAGCAAAAAGTCTAGTCTTTCCTTTGTATTTCGGCTTGTATATAACCTCACCAGCAATCGAGACCACATGTATGAGAGTCATACCTTCAGAAGATCACCGAGAGTAGGTTCTTGTCCATTTGATTTTCTGCAAGTGACCTCTACACTTGGCTTATGTTGGACCTCCATGGGTTGCTCCTCGAACATGGTGTTGAGACAGACGCCATCAAAATTCTCCCCATGATAGCAAATGTCCAGAGATGGATCTTCAGCTATCTTGATCATCTTCTTGAGCGTGAGAGAGTGGCCATGCTCTTTCTCCTTAGTCTTCGCTCCTTTGGTGTCGAAGTGCATCACCACGTTCTAAGCCAGTCTCAGCTCCACAACACCACTCTTGCAGTTGAACATGCGGCCATCTGAAGCTAAGAAAGGTCTTCCTAACAACAGCATTTCCTTGACGTCTTGATCCATTTCGATCACCAGGAAGTCACTTGGTAGTATCACATTACCAATCATGAGAGGTAAGTCCACCAGCTTCCCAAATGTCTTTCTTTCACTTCCATCGGCTAGAGCTAACAGCTTCTTATAGTCGGTGTAGTAGTTGTACCCAAGACGTTCAACCGTGGCTAAACTCATCACGTTGATACTCGCACCGAGATCACAAAGACAGTTGTCAAAACGGATATCACCAAGTTTGCAGGGTAGAGTGAACGATCTTGGATCCTCTAGCTTCTTTACTACCAAAAGTTCTTCCTTCGGTTTCTTTTCAAGAGTGGCTGCAGTTCTTCCTATGATTGCACATGCCTCGGCATAGAGCTTGTTCTTGAGAGCCAAGAGAAAAGATGGAACATACTTGGTCTCATCTAAATTGCTGAATTGATCTTCCACCTTTCTCAAGGTTCAACCAACTCAGCTTCTTTTTTTTCAAGGAGACGCTTCTTTTGCTTTTAAAGATATGACAATGGCGGCTTGTAGACTCGTAGGAAGGGTGACTTAGGTGGATTCTTCATCTGTTGCTCATCATGAACTGCCAAATTTTGAAAACTCCCTCCCTCACTTAGAATATCGATGTCCTCATTGACTTGTACCCGTTGTGGAGAAGGTGTTTCGGCATGATCCTGTTTTTCGTCTTCGATAGTGGTGATCATTTGGCAATACTCCTTTGTATTCATCACAGATTTCCCGTGAAGGTTACTTGGTTGGCTTGTAGTTGTAATGCCTTTGTTGTTTTCAAGCGTCTTGACCCTCACAGTTAAAGCGTCGATCTTCCCGATGAGTTCGGTGTTTAAACCGTCTATCTTATTGTGCACATCGACAAAGAGCTTTTGCATATCCGTTTGAAGGTGGGTTTGCCCCTGGAGTAGTTGTTTGAGAGTGCCCTCTAAGTCAAAACTTGCTGGAGCAGGGTTGTTTCCTTGTTGTTGTGGAAAACCGGGAGGAGCAACGACTTGTTGCCGTGTAGGATAGCCACCTTGAAAAGGGTTTCTGGGCAAGAACCCTTGTTGGTTTGTATAAGTCACGAATTGCTTGTTCTCTCCGGCTTGCTGCTGTTGATAAGATTGGGCATGTGGGTTGGTAATATTCGTGTTACGGTATGAGAGGTTGTTGTTGGATCTCCAAGCGTTGTAACCTCCTTGAGCATTGATGTAGTTAACATCCTCATATTGAATGTCCTCCCTCTCTTGAACTTGAGTGAACTCATCTACGAAATGGACTCCTTTTGAGTTTAAACAAGTAGTAACATGTGAAGCTTCTCATTTAGCTCCTTGATCACCTTTAGGCTTCCATCAACTTCTTCTTTTGAGCCACGGTTTGAACGGTCATAGTCTTCGTGGTAGGAAGAGTAGCTTTGAGCTAAGATATCGACTAGCTCAAAGCCATCTTCCACGTCTTTGGCTAGGAAGTTTTCGTTGCTCGCTGTATCGAGTAGCATTCATATCTTGGGGAGTACTCCTCGGTATAGAGTGCTAAGGAGTTATTCTTGGCTGAACCCGTGGTGAGGGCACTTAGTAGTATAGCCCCTGAATCTTTCCCAAGCTACTCTGAAGCTCTCGTTCGTCTTTTGCGTGAATCCGCTTATCTCGTTCCTCAATCGGGATGTCCTCGATGTTGAGAAGAACTTGACCAATAAAAAATTCTTGCAGTCTGCCCAAGAGGTAATGGATCCTTGGGTCAGAGTCTTCTCCCAAGCATGAGCTTTGTCCCTCCAAAGAGATAGGGAACAAGCGTAGCTTAAATTTCTCTTCGCTTACGCCGTTGATATTCGTCATAGCACACACCCGGTCAAATTGATCGAGATGATAAAGAGAATCTTCCAAGGGCAGACCGAAGAAACGGTTGTTCTGCCAAATGGAGATGAGACCACTCTTGATCTCGAAGTTGTTGTTCGCCACGGGTGGAGGCTGAATACCGTGTCGGCTTGCAAACGAATTTGGTGCATCACCCGCGCCGATTTGGCGAATAACTCGTTGTTGAGCTAGAGCATCGGATTGTCCTTGTACTCCTTGTGGACCTTGAGGTCCCTGTCTGCCTTGCTGGCCTTGAGTACCAGCTACTCCTTCAGCTCCTGGACCTACTTGTGGTTATTCCATCTCCTCACGGTATACGATAACGGTTTGTTCCCGATGTCGGCTAGCAGATCTTTCAAGCAAGTGAATATCGTCTATTGGGGGAACAAGGTTTTTTGTACAGTGTGACTGTAGGTTCATGTACCTGTAAAGACAATGGTTCAAAGAGACTGAGTTAATAACAAGAAAAGAAAAAGCTTGTCCTTGAAACTACAAAGAACCGAAATGATTAAACTTTTAACCTCCAATGGCAACAGCGCCAATCGATAACTGATTTTTAAGCTGTTTGAGTTCAATGACCCACCACTTGACCGTTATAGTATAGTGTATGGGGTCTCAATCCATTGGAGGTTGTTAATAGCACTTCGGTTATGTTGGTGTTAAAAGTCAAGCTCGATATGAATAAAGGTTGGATATTTACTACTAAAAACTACTAAAGACTTGGATTTGTGTCATTCAAGACCATAAAAATATAAACTTTAATCTACTTGAGCAAGAAGTAACATTTAATCGAAGAAAGATTTAAACTTTAAAGCTAAAAGAAGGACCAAGATTGGTTTTATGAACTAGGTAACTCTCGGATTGCGTAACAAGCGAAGCTTTTAGATCACATCAAGAGTTGTTCTTTTGATGGTGATTCTTAGGTAAAGGGATCTACAAATCGGTTAGTCCATGGTGTTTGGATCTACCCTCTTTGAATCTCCATCACTGTGGACTAGCTCTCGCGAAGCGGTACAATAGAAGAAACAAGCAAGAGTATTCGTCCTTATTGAACCGTAAAACCTCTTAGACAGTTAATGTCTTAGGCTAAGAAAGGTTGAATCTTATTCATGGTTCCGGCTAATCTCACACGTGGTGTTTATGCAAGACGCATGTGGACTTTAGACTAGGCGATCAATCTAGACTAAGTATGGATAACGATGAACAAGAAAGAATCAAGCTTTATGTACTAACTAAGCAAGAAATGCACATCCGAAAGTCCCTTGGTTCTTTTAACCCATCAAAATCCTAAAAAAGACTACTCACGCGCCAGTGGAGAAGCTTCAACATCCATGAGGATAAGAAGGTAAGCCTTAGCACAAAAGATAGCCTAAAATGAGTAAAGAAAGGAAGATGTATGAGCAGGGGAGTTAATGCTATGAAACAAGACTTGATTAAGCTTCAAAAATCATAAAGATTCAAGCTTTTAAGAAAGCTTCAATGGTGAAAAACAGAGAGTTTCGGTTGAAAAAGAAAAGCAGAAACTAACGTTGGACGAGAGAGAGAGAGAGAGATAAGGATGGGAGACAGGTTGTATTTATACATAAAAGAGGAAAATCCTACCCGCAGGGACCACATTGCCCGAAATAGGTAATTTCTTTGCGTGTGGTGTTTCGGTGTGATGTTGTTGGAACGAGCCGAGATGCCCAACTTCTTGATCTTTGGTTGGCTTCCGTATCGGGCACTAGTTTTGGTATTGTCCCGTTGTGAAGTCTTTTGCCTGCTGCTTGTATCAGACTCATCTTGTTGTGCGAGTCCGATATTTGCTCGGGGGGAACATCTTGTGAAACTTCGTCTTCGGGGTATCTCCACCGGGGTCAAGTATTGGCTAAAGATGTCAGACGGGCCAGCCCGCGTCCGAACGAGCTTGTCCGCGGCGGGTTTCGTTTCTTGTTGTCCGTGCGGATCGGTCCGCCGCGAGTTGCGTACAGCAAAACCTAAGTCCAAGACCGCCCCGCCCTTATTTAGCGGTTTTGCGGGCTGGCCCGCAGACTTCTACTCCTTTAAAACCAGCAATTTTTCTCTTTAAAACCTGCAACTTTTGTGTTTGTAAAGCTTGGCTGAAGAGTTAAACTCAAACTATAGAGAACTAGTTCTGCAGAATAATCATCAAAAAAATAGAGAACTAGTTTTAGTAGATTGTATAGTGACATGAAACAGTAGAAAACTAGTTTTAGAAAAGCGCCAAAACGTTTTTTGTTTTTTTTT
>JAHZTW010000001.1:131499082-131512902 GCA_020283515.1 Alliaria petiolata
ATTCTTCTAGCAGACTCCTCATTTTTTGGGTACACTCTCCGGAGTTTTGGCAGTCTCTTCAAATTTTGGCACTCTCCAAGCTTTTGGTAGACTTAACTTCAGCCTGCTAGTTTACAACTTTTCTCGCAGACTATTTGAATTTTTGGCAGACTTGACTTTCAGTATTCTACTCAACAATATTTTTGGCAGACTCTTGTAATTATAGCAGGCTACAAAAGTTTGAAAGACTTGAATTTCAGTCTGCTAGTCTGCCAGTTTAATGTTGGACTAGCTTTTGGTATACTCTGCCGAGGTCTATTAGTTGCTTGTTATTTGTTTACTTTTTTGATCAAAAATAATATTTTAGTTTATCTTCCATTTTAAAATTTTAATTTTAATGTTTGTTATTTATTGTTTGCTTTTTTGATAAAAAAAAATATATTTTGTTTTGCAGGAAATGGGTGTAGAAGAGAAAAAAAGTGGTACCATTGATGAATGTGTTGAGAATGAATAAGAAAAGGGGTAGAATTGATGGATGTGGTAGAGATGTGGAAAAAAGTGGTACAAGATGGATGTGGCGAAGATGAGGCCGAAAATGGTACACCATATTGGTTTTGGAAGAAGATGTACCACAAAATTGTACACCATATGTAATTTGTGAAGATGAGGTCCAAAGTGGTATCATTTATGGAAGTGGTGAAGATGAGACATATATTTTCCTTCTATTAAAAGTGAAAAGAGTAAAGAGGATGAAAAAGAAAATGGATATAGATATATCGGTCCATCGAGAGTTTGAAGAGCAATTGGGTGGTGGCCTAGAAATTACACAAACTACTTCGCATGTACACTTAGGATGAAGGCAGGACAATTCGAAGAGAGGACAAACTAATATAGAAATGATATATGCGATTCCAACGAAAACTGTTCACAATCCAGCGAATTTGTTAGAAAAAACCGACCAAAAAGTTGACGATAAGAACTAAGAACAATAGTTTAGTAGTCGATAACTAGGGTGAAACAAGAAAATTGTTTTTTTAGGTTTTAGAATAAAATATATTCTAAAAATGTTAAACAATGATATTCAAATTTCCTTTTTTAATTAATTGTAATTAATGTTCAGTCGAATAAAAAATGGTAATCAATGATTTTATTAACTAAAAATATACTTATATATTTTTTTTTAAAAGGTACTTTAGGAATTATAAAATTACTTAAATGATTAGTAGGTTATGTGAGTAATAACAAGATTAGTAGGTTATTCTAGTTATTCTAGTTACCAATCACACTTTAGCATTTTAAAAGTTTTAAAAGTCTTCTTATTTTTTCTCACAGTCATTTTTCACTTTTTTTATTTTGTTACATTAATTTTTTAAAGCCAATAATTTATGACTTTTATTTTTTTTTAAAGTCACAGTCCTTATTTTAAAAGCCAAAAGTTTTCACAGCATTTTTATTTTTAAAAGTCTACATTAAAAATTCCTACAAATCACACCCTATTATAGGTCATTTTCTCTTTTACAAACCTTTTTCAAAATTTTGTTATACGCTAATCGGACAACTAGAGAGGACCTCACGCCGAATCAATAAATTGAAGATTAACTGGGGATTAACTAGAGAGTAAATATGTTTCAACGATTTAATTTAATTTATATAAGAAAACTTATAACAAAGGAGAACGGCCGGACAAAGCTTAATTATTTTTTTGTCAACAAATCTAAAAGTTTTACATATGAGATGAGAAATACATGTAATTTGAATGAATCTAGATCCATTTATTTGGAGGCAAAACTAGATCCTTTTAAATCGGAATTTAAAATAGCAAACAACTTAAATTAGATATGTTTCAATGTAACGTTCACCTAAATTTTTGAGTATATATATAAATACATTTTGTAATTTCCAGTTCATTTTTAAAACATTCTTAATTCATTTCTACCAACTAAGATGAAGAAATCGTTTCACATTATGTCCACCATTCCAACTATTTTCATTATTCTTGTGCTAGGTTTGTATATATATTTAGAACCGTCTAAAATATTTTACATATAAGTAATCTACAAGAAAATTATTATGACTACCATGCTATTTCTTTTAAGTATCAATTTTCTTATAATTATCAGTTCAATATTGTTATTTTAAATTTATGCCAGAGATATTTTTTACCACAAAATTCTGTAATATACAGTTTAGTTCTTTATATGTCTAGTCCATACCAAACCTAGAAAAATGAGTTCAAACTATTTTATGTTACACTTAACACATCTAGAAAAGTAATTTTGGCATTTCTTCACATAATTTAGTTAATTAAAAAGATACTAGATTTCTCCATTTTAAGTACAGACAACTGATATTTATTTTTCAAATATCACAGTAATAGGAGTTGTGGAGAATATGCAGCAATGAGAACGAGAACAGTGTCTTATCAAATATCCAAGAAAATAAAAAAAAACTGTGATCGCAACGAATGCCTGGCTGAGTGTGTGAAGAAGAAGAAGGTATGTGCTCTGGATAGTGGTGCAATTGCTATCATTATTGGTGCCCTTAATTTGTGTGTTTTTTTTAATAAGAGTCTTACGAGATAAAATAATAAAATATGATTTTGAAGCGAGAGTGGCGTTTGAATCATTTTCTATTTGTTGTTAAAAGAAAAAAATGAGTGAACTTTGTGGGTGGAATGCTTGATTCCTCTGGATTTCTTTGAAAACTAACCTTTTAAGGTGAACTAGGCGATAACCTGCGCAGGGCGCAGGATGAGAAATCAATAAATAATTTTATTAAAGATGATTTTGAAATTGTTTAAAATAAAAATAACTTAATGAGTTATATATATATATATATATATATATATATATGAATAATATGTATGGATGTCTATTAAATGAAGTTTCTTACTTTTACAGTTTTTTTAATCATTTATGCTTTTTTTATAATGATTTTTGAACTATCTACGCGTTCTCATTTTCAATGTGTGACTTTTTAAAACATACTCATATTTATTAATCATTTGAGTAATTTATATAAATGATAAAAATCCGAATAATAACACATGTATAAAAAATCTATATATTTTTTACTATATGGATGTTGTGATGATTTTTTTTTTTTTTTACAAAACTAAGTTTAAACAAAAATAAGAGAAGGAATATGGTGTTTAAAAAAATAATTAGTATGATATATTTTTGGTAAGAAATAGAAAGAAAGACAATATCTTCATAAATTAAATGATGTTTTCTTCATAAAGAAAGAAAAAAATTATAATATTATTTGTTTTTAACATGTTAAACTATTTTAATATTTCGACTTTTTGATATAATATTTTTATCTTGTTATCAAGTTTAAATATTTATATTATTTGGTTAATTTATATGGTTCTATTAACAAACAATATTAAACCAAAAAATATTTATAAATATCGATTACTATTAAATCAAGCTTCTTGCTTTTACTGTTTTTCTTTATGATTTATGTTCTTTTTATAATGATTTTTGAACCATCTACACATCCTCATTTCTAATGTGAGACTTTTTAAAACATACTCATATTTATTAATCATTTGAGTTATTTATATTCATTTTTAAAAATTCGAATTATAACACATGTATAAAAAAAATCTATATATTTTTTATTATATGGATGTTGTGATGATTTATGTTTTTACAAACCTAACTTTAAACAAAAATAAGAGAAGAAATATATTGTTTAAAAAAATAAATAGTATGATATATTTTTGGTAAGAAATAGAAAGAAAAATAATATATTCATAAATTAAATGTTGAATTTTGTATAAATAAATGATATAAAGAAATTAGTCATGAATTATATCTTAATAAATTCAATGTTAAGAGTAATAAATATTTAAAGGCATATAATGTAATTAATTTAATCAAAAAAGAAAATTTGTATTAAAATAATGGGAGAATAAGTGTGGTGGTGACACATCAGCAAAATGACACCACTGTAAATAGTTCAAAAAATAAGTCTACTCTCTAAAAATGTTTCTCAATTAATATAATGGTGATATACAATCTGCTAGAATTTTGTGGAGCCCACATAATCAGGGAAAAAATGCTGATTCTTTTGAAATTTGTTACTTCTCAAAAAGGGAGAATATCAACGGTGGAACAGAATATATATATTTTTAAATAAATTATTCATATGTTTTTGTTCCTTTGTGTTCCTCTAAATAACTACAATTTATCTTATCTTTTATTTTTCTGCGATTTATTCTTCTCTTTCAACACGTTCAGGTAAGTAACATTATCAAACTCATTATTATTTGTCTCATTCAACTTATTCCTTCTATATACAACCATTTGCACTCGTAGTTTTTCAGCCAGCTTTGTCTCCCTTTTTTGGGCTTTTATCTCTTGTAAGGTTGTTTTTTTTTTTGGTAAGGCTACGGTGTTGTAGGCCTTGTATTGTGTGTTTATGTATTTGATATTTTGGCTAAACCAAATATGGTTATAAATATAAGAGCACATGGAAAAAAGAAGTCTGAGTGGTGTAGTTTTTTGCTTATATACCTTAACCTGCCACTTATTTGTCTTGCTATCTATTGAGCAATAAATACACCATTTACAATTATCACACATACCACAATCACACTCAAGCTTTGTTTGATTCCACCTGCACTGCTTTATATTTCGACCTATTTTAGAATGTAGTCCAAAACCATCTCTTTAATGGCAATACTATTGCAGAAAACTTATCTATACGCTAATCTTCCATCATCATGCCTAATCTGATTCCACCCTCTCATCCATATCATTATCTTCTTCAGAATCAATTTTGCTATTCGGATATACACTATGAGGAATGGAAAGATCATCGCTAAACTGAAGTACTCTATCCTCTATTTCAAACTCAAACCTATCCATAACATCTTCATCATCGATTTCATTGTTTTCAATTGGTATGTTATTGTGTTCTTCGAAGGACACTCAAAATCTGGATCATCTGGATCACTTTCATCTTCCAGCATCTTGAGATTCACTCTCTTTCAACATCTTTATTTTCATCTCTATAAAAACTAAACAAGAATTAAATGTTGGAGGAAGTTAGTTGAAAAAGTTGGGCATAAATCTCTTGCAACACAGTCGAAAATTTGACACATTTCAAACTAATTACACTCTCTAAAAACTTTAATTCCATCAAAAATATAACTACGAAACAACTAAGACAATTGATAAAAAAAGGATTGAAAAGCGCACACTTACGCCATAGATATTATCTTTGATTTGTTAGGGTTCTTCGTTTTTGATTTTTTAGGGTTCTTAGTTTTTGCTTTTGATTGTTTCTGAATTGAAGGAGAAATTTCGGAACAGATTTATGAAATGAAACCGGATTTCAGAACGAGTTAGATTTCGGGTTGGGTTGGTTTAATTAGAATTGAAATTCGGTTTTGATGAGTTGGTTTAAGATGCTTAATCACGATTTATTACAACAAACACAACATTTTAAAATAGTGTGGTTTTTTTTTTTTTTTTGAATACCTCGAAGTTCGGGCCGAAACCTTAATTTAAGTGGGCCCGGAGTCAGCCTTTAGTTTATTCCCTTTGGGAATACCCCTCCTCAAAAGTGGGCTTGAACTAGGGACCTCTTCTTTTAAAGAAACCACTAGACCAAGAGCCACTTGGTATTATTGTGGTTCTTCTGAGCATTTAACTTTATCTTATGTGGTTGTGGATAAATGTATGTAACATTAAACAGATGCCACACTGATTTTAGGCAGAATTGAAATAAAGACAACATACAAATGGAAAAAAAATTGTAAAGAGAAAGAAGTAGCAGCGGCTGATTTGCAGAGCTTGTGTTTTTGGGGAAGAAGACGAGGAGTAACTCATCACTTTATACTTTTTTAAAGAAAATATTAAAAAAATAGAAGAAAATGAGAATGGTAAGATTTGAACGTGTGCTCTTATGTCGCCATCCCTTCACGAACCACATGACCATGTTATTTATGAAATATTTACACCGAGAGGCTCTTTAAGAAACTTCTCTTATATTTAAATCACTTTCAACAATTCACACACTTTGGATGTGTGTTTTGACAATTATACTCTTATTATTATCCACTTCAACTTTTTTTTTGGGCAACTTAATCTTAAATTATACCGTACCAAAGTAGTGTTACACGGATAGATTAGCAGCAGTGAAATCAAAAAGAGATTTCTTTGCAAGACTGTCTGCCGACAAGTTCTCTGATCTAGAGATGAACATTGCCAAAATGGAGGAATCGATGATGCATTTCCTTAAGAGATTATGTCTCTTATATACAAGGTTAACCAGATCTTTACGATCCGAAGATCCCTACAAACCAGGGATCATACACAGCTAATTACATCATTGTATATATGGCAACACATATATTATGATATCACTGAAATCTCGCTAATACTCCCCCTCAAGATGGCACATGTAGATCTCGAATGCCTATCTTGCAAAGTAAGTATCGGAATTGGCGAGAGCCAAGAGACTTGGTAAGTAAGTCCGCCATTTTCTCAGTAGTCTTGACGTGATGAGTGACAATCGTACCATCTTGTACTTAGTCATAAACAAAATGACAATCAAACTCAATGTGCTTCGTTCGTTCATGAAAAACCGGGTTTGCTGCAATATAAAGTGCCGCTTTATTGTCACAAAACAGAGACATTGGAGAGGAGTGTGTAACACATAGACACTCCAGAATCGCTTTTGTCCACTGAAGCTCACAAAACGCAAGAGCCATAGAACGATATTCAGCCTCCGTTGACGATCTAGATACTGTTTTCTGTTTCTTGGTCTTCCAAGCGATTAGTGAATTCCCATCATCACAATATAACCCGAGAGAGATCTTCTTGTAAGTGGACATGCTGCCCAGTCCGAATCACAATGAACTGAGAGAGTGAAGTCATTCTTTGAGCTCAACATGACGCCTTGTCCAGGTGAACCTTTAAAATAACGTAGCAACCGCAATGTTTCTGTCGCAGACATTCAAGAAACTGTGCAAGAATGTGAACTGCATAGCTCAATTCAGGTCGAATCACAGCCAAATAGACCAGACGCCCAACTAACCTTCAATATTTGGTTTGATCAACGAAGTACGGTCCATCAGCACGATCAAGATTGTGATTCTGTTCCATTGGAGTGTCAGCTAGTTTCGCACCAAGTAGCCCACATTCAGTCACTATGTCTAACGCATACTTGCGTTGAGACAAATAAATTCCATCCTTTCCTCGTGAGACTTCAATGCTCAACAAATATATTAACACTCCCAAATCCTTCATATGGAAACATCGATGCTTTGAATCGAGAAATCATAGCATAATCATTACCACCAATTATCAAGTCGTCAACATAGACAAAAACGTATAGAATTGAAGATGCTTTAGCCAACATGAACAAAGAGTAATCTGACTTGTTCTGTAGGAAACCAAAGCCAAGGAGTGCCATAGATAATTTGGAAAACCAACAATGTGGGGCTTGTCTCAATCCATAAAGAGATTTGTTCAAATTGCAGACTTGATTCGGCTTAGAGGAATTAAAACCAGAAGTTAATTGCATATAGACCTCTTCTTCCAAATCCCCATGGAGAAATGAGTTGTGCACATCCATTTGGTATAATTCCCAGCCCTATGATGCGGAAACTCCCAGTAAAATACATACCGTCGTCATCTTAATCACCAGAGCAAATGTTTCCTTATAGTCAATGCCTTCTTGTTGACAATTCCCAAGTGCTACCAAACGAGCTTTATACCTCTCAATAGTTCCATCCGAGTTGAATTTAATTTTAAACACCCATTGACACCCAATTGCATGCTTGCCCGGAGGAAGAGTCATCACAGTCCAAGTATTAGTGTCCTCAAGAGCTCCGACTTCGCCTGCTACATCATTACGCCAGACACGATGTTTAAACGCTTCTTTGTAAGAACGCGGTTCAGTATTTGTTGTAATCGCCGTGGAGTAAACTTGTTGTGCAGGAGAGAGACGATGAGTAGACGCAAAATCAGTCAGAGGATAGGTGCATACCTTTGACACCTCTGAGTTATTGAAGACAGGAACATCAACTTTTCCAGCTAGTGCAGCGTATACATGATATGGTGCCAACAGAACAGACTGTGTTTTGGTTCTTTTTCCACGCCCAAATTCTTTCGTTTGTATAGGTGATGAAACAGGATCTGAAGCTGACGACTCATTTATGTCATCCAGGACTGTGTCAGAGGCGAGAACTGTGTCAGGTTCAAGAACTGTGTCCTCATCAAAAATTGCAGGGTGCGTTGTATTCGAAGGAATCGCAGGTGGAGATTCGTCACGCTCTGTATGAGTCGCAAATGGATAGATATTTTCTTGAAAAATAACATATTTGAAGGCAAAAATCTTCTATGTCTCCAAATCATACATCAACCAAGCTTTCTTCCCCACCGGATATCCAACAAACAAGCATCGAACCCTTCGTTCCTTAAACTTATCTGAATCACGTGAGATACGACGAGCATATCACAACGTACCAAATGTCCTGAGATGATCATAAGAAGGAACTTATTTGAATAGGATCTCATGTGGCATCTTATTCGCCAACAACTTTGATGGTGTTCGATTAATCAAATACGTGGCTGTCAAGACGCTTTCACCCCAAAACCGAGTGGGTAAACTCGCTTGAAATAACAGTGCAAGTGCGATATTCAGGATGTGACGGTGCTTGCGTTCAACCCGACCGTTCTACTGTGGAGTCTCGACACAAGAAGTTTGATGAGAAATCCCATTATCAGCAAAAAATTGTTTAGGACAGATGAACTCAGATCCGTTGTCACTTCGTATAATGCGTATACGTTTGTGAAATTGTCTTTCCACAAAGTAAACGAATGTTTTCAAAGCAGCAGGTGCTTCCTTTTTCTCAAGTAACAAGAATGTCCACACAGCTCTTGAATGATCATCGACAATAGTAAAAAAATAACGAGCCCCACTCAACGACGGTTCATTATAAGGGCCCCAAAGATCGCAATGGATTAGATCAAAGGAATTATCAGCTTTATTAATTGAATCTGGAAACTTATTTCGAGTCTGCTTAGCTCGTACACAAATGTCACAAACTTTATCAGAACCCTCTGAACTGCTAGAAGAAAAACCAACATGAGACAAAACAGAAAGCACAGCTGATGACGGATGCCCTAAGCGACGATGCCACAACTCTCTCGTGTTCAAGCAACTTGTACGACCAGAATGAGCTGCAACCACACCCTTGTAACGATAAACTCCATCTTGTTCATTACCCGCACCAATCAAAGTCCTCGAATTGAGGTCCTGTATGACACAATATTTCCTTGTAAACAGCATAAATCCAGCAATATCTTTCAACAACTGAGCAACCGAAATAAGAGTAATGGACATATGAGATGCATAAAAAACACGATTCAATATCAGTCACCCTCCTAAGTTTAAACAGCCATATCGAGTTGCCCATGTGAGTTCTCCGTTAGGGAGAGTAATAGGACACATATCAATACTCGTTAAATCCGTTAACAAGTTAATATCACCAGTCATATGGTGCGAAGCCCCTGAATCAATGATTATATCATAACGGCTATTGGGACCAAAGAAATAGAGTTTTTCAGTCTTACCCGACAGCTTTTCAGAACCAGTTTGCTTCTGATTATTCAGGAGATTAGCTAGAGAAGCCCACTGTTCTTGTGTGAAATTTGGAATTCCATGAGCGCTAGATTTACCGCTTCCAGAAGCTTCACCTGCGACAGCGTTGTGTGCCTGGAAACCAGGTCCTCTTCCTCCACGTCCCCTGCCTTGATCCATTCCTCTACCACGACCATTTCCTCTTCCACCTCCAGGTTTTGATTTGTCGAAATACCATTCTGGAAATCCAATCACTTGAAAACAAGACGCCGACTCATGCCCTGTTTTTCCACAGTGAGTACACGTGAGAGAAGACTTTTGGAAACGAGTTGTTGCAACTTGTGAAGCCATTGTCGTTGCAGAGAGTCCCACAACTGGAATCCTATATTAACTGGTGCGCATTACTGAAAGGTGTCGTTCTTCCTGAACGATTTAACAATAGACAGACTCCAGATTCAGATCCACTTGTCTGCTAAGCAGATTGGAGCGTGTCATACCGAAACTCGTTGTATCAAGTCCCATAAGAAACTGATGAACACGTATCTTCTCTTAATTATTCTCATATTTCACCATAGATGCGTACTCTGCATTTTTGCAACAACGCTGAAAACCTTTGTCTAAATCCGCTAGATCGTCCCACAAGACCTTGATTTTCCTGAAGTAGACTTCAACAGGATCACCATGAAGTTATTTCGGCATGAAGTTGATGAACTCGAGTATCATCACTCACCGAAAAATGCCTCTGAAGACTTTCCCACATAGCCTTCGCGTTGTCCACCAGTGAAATCGAAGGACGAAGTTTCGATTCAACGCTGCTGTAGATCCAGCCAATGATCATGGAATGGACCATGTCCCACTTCTCTGCTTCATCAGAGTCACCAGACGGTCTCTTGATAACTAGCTTTTTAGCAGGTTAAACAAAATCTAAAGCTTGTTTATGTCATTGTAGTACTTCAGGGTATCAATCCAACTCAGGTGGTGAAAGGTACTAAGAATGCAAGAGCTTGAAGTAAAGCTAAGCAGATTCGAGTTAATTGGTGAACAATCCTAAAACAATTACTTGCGGTTATTAAACAGACACGAAAACTATTTTAAAATCCATACAGAAGGGTTATACAAGTACTAGATGACTCCTAAATAATAAAACAACCGATCTACTAATTTAATAAAATTCAATTCTAAAACCGGATTAACTAGACAATTTGATGGTGAGTAGCAAGATTTTCAAAAACTATTTCTAAAAATCAAACAACTACCAAATCAACACCAGACAGTAAAATAAGACTCTAAGCAATTTCTAAAATACTAAAAATAGTAAAAACACAATTTTACAAATTTATAAAACTATATTGCATAATTAAACTATTTATGAGAAATTTAATTAAGATAAATAAACACAAAACTAGAGGAAAATGGTTTTTGGTTTTAAAATATTAAAAACAGATTCTAGGTTGGGAATCATTCTTAGGGAGGTTGAAGATTCGAACTTGGGGTTTAAAAACATAATTTTTACTCTTTTAGTAATTTCTCTAAACCTTAAGAAACCAATTTAGATTTAACCATGATGTGTGGTATAAACCCTTTCCTCACCCTTTCCTCCTAACCCATGATGTGTGGTGGAAAGATAAGGTGAAGAACATTAAGCTTGGATCTTAAAAACGGTTTAACTAGCTCCCTAAGCATCCATGATGTGTGGGAAAGGATGAGATAGTCTCTTGGATTTGGTTTTAAGGGATTTCCTAAGTCTTGTTAGGATAAAGAAATCCCTAGATTAAAGAGATCTCCATGGAGAATCTCTAGACCTTAAAACCCCCAATTCCAAGAAGAGAATTTAAACGAAGAACAAGATAAAAATAAAACCAAGATTTTAAATCTCCAACCTCCTTAATCATCCCAACCTCAAACCTTAGCGGTTTACTCACAAATAATGTTCTTACCTCTTTTAAACATAAGTTTAGAGTTAAGGAACATGATCGATGGGGTTAAGAAGAAAGACTTCAAATTAGAAATACTTTCTATCTATAATAATAAAAATACAAGAGTTTTCACAAAGATCTAAGTAAGAATTAAGAAGAAAGATCTGACATTAGAATAATTTAAACACTTGAGATATATAAAAAATAAGAGTTTTCGCAAGAAATTAAACAAGAAGCAACTATAAAATAGTTGAATACTCAAGAACGCTCAAGAACAAGAGGAAGCTTACAAGAACACTAAGAAGACTTATAAGAGAGAATAGAAAGACTTGATTAAAAACTTGATGATTTATTACAAGCACACACACACACTCCTTATATAGAGTTTTAAACATGGCTCTTGGCCTTAAAAGAGGGGTTAAGGGGCAAGGGACAAGGGGCAAGGGACCTATTAAATCCCACTATCACTAAAGCATAAAAACTTTTCTGGGTCAACTTCAAATGGTTCGAGTGGTATGGTCGATCGTCCACTCGATCTACCATGGATCGAGTCAGTTTGGTCGATCTTAGACTCGATCAGTGTTTGGTTCGGGTGGTTCAGTCGATCGGCCAGTCGATCTGCTTCAGATCGACTCATCTTGGTCGATCATGCGGTCGATCTATTCCTAGATCGAGTAGTTCTGCTCGATCTGCCTCTCGATCTCAGCTGAATCGACTGGTCTTGGTCGATCTTTGCTCCTTCTCTTTTGTCCAAGTTTTCTTTTTGATTCCTGCCAACTTTTATGCTCTTCTTTCATCTTCTTGTTAATGCTCAGCATCCATCACAGCTCCAAGTACTCTAAACAGCTTGAAAAAGATGCAAATATGCAAGAAACCATGCAAATGCTAATGCAAAGTGTTCTAGGACTTAAAATGGTACAAATGATGCAAACTAGTCTATTATGAATGATGTATGTATGAAAAACCTATTCTAAATGCAAGCTAAATATGCTAAATATATGAGTATATCATCTCTTCAAGGTTCCAACAACGAACCCGATCTTCCGTTTTGTACGAAGTGAGTTCAGCATAAGTTTTGCCCACCTTTCGTAGTTTGATCCATTCAACAGAATTGGAGTCAATACCTGCCCCGTGTTATCTGACGGATGGAGGTAGTATGGTGACACCAACGAACTCGTGTCGGCGGCTGCAGCTGCAGTCATGCCGGCGATTACTCCGGTTTCAACCATTCTCACAAATCAAAGAGAAAGAAACAATCAAAGAGATAAAATATTTATGTGAAAAAGGTTTGGCTCTGATACCATGCCAAAATGGAGGAATCGATGATGCATTTCCTTAAGAGATTATGTCTCTTATATACAAGGTTAACCAGATCTTTACGATCCGAAGATCCCTACAAACCAGGGATCATACACAGCTAATTACATCAATTACATCATTGTATATATGGCAATACATATATTATGATATCACTGAAATGTCGCTAATAAACATAAAAACGATAGAGGAAAACATGGATTAAAGAGTTTTGATATCGAAGAGGAGTCCGTAGATTTCCTTGATTTGCTCTTGCGAATTGATGGCTCGGATGAGAGACTGGGCGTCTTATATGATGCAGATGGCGCAGATTCCCAGATCTAGGCCGTTATATAGTGCTGATCGGATTGCCAAGGCTTCTGCTACCAAGGCTGAGGCAACATTCATTCCGCTCCTTATCCACTTCAACTTAACATTTTTTAATATGTAAAAACCTAATTGTTTCTTTTTACCACACGAGCACAATTACTGTCGTTGCCGAAATCTAATACGTCACCGCCGTTAACAGGAAAATTTCTCTATGTCACTGATGGTTGCTTATTGCAAAACCCCGTTCAAATATCTACATGAGTCGACTGGACGATAACAACTCCGCCATAACTGTTGGAGCTGGATTTAACACCTAAATCCGACCCATTGTGAAGCCCACCAAGGAATCACCTCAAGCCTTTTTGTGACGACCCATCGAATAAATGGCCCGCCTTTGGTCTTCCAGAAGACCCTCGAGCTACCGCACACGGATAGGGATCGAGAGGAGCTATATCCGGATCACGTGCAACAGCCCCCGATATTGGCGCAGCAGCTGGAAGCCGAGATGAGCTATATAAGGAGCGGGAACTGTCGCAGATAGGGCAACTTTTACCTAATTCTCAACTTGTATTCATTACGAGCTATCGCTCTCTCATTCATCTTGTACTTGAATACTTGTTCTTATCAATCAAATCCATTTATACAATCTAAGTCTTATATTCTTCGGTTCATAGAGATTCTTACCCATCCTTTCTC
>JAHZTW010000001.1:131536434-131563824 GCA_020283515.1 Alliaria petiolata
CATAAAATTAGGTCTAAAATGTATTTATAGTGAATAGTGATCGGACCGGGTCAACCCGGAACAAACCGGGTATTGACCCGGTTTTGGCTGGAAAAAGAGACCGCATCGGTTTGCCAAACCGATGGGCTCCAAACCGATGCAAGATGAGGGACGCGTCCCGGCCTGTCCGTCCTAGGCGTCTTGACCGATGGGAACTCTGGCGCGTCCGTCTCGGTTTGCAAACCGATGGAGCCAAACCGATAGCCCGAGTTCACCTCCATGAAGATGAAATCGAAGCGGGCTATTGCAGGTTTTTCGCAGAAAACCTTGTAGGCCCAGCGCTAGAGTGGTTCGGAAGCCTAGAAAGCGGCTCGATCGATAATTTCGATCAACTCGTAACCATCTTCCTAAAACAATACTCGGTCTTCATCGAGACCTGAGTAACGTTAGCCGATCTATGGAAGATCAATCAACAAGAACACGAACCATTGCGCAGCTACCTAACACGGTACAAGGAATGCAAATCCAAAGTCGCTAACCTCAACGAAGAGGTCGCAATAGAAGCCTTAAGGCAAGGACTATGGTTCGAATCTGAATTCTTACAAGAACTCAAAGTGCGACGCACTACCTCGATGCTGAACGACGCGCTACACCAAGCCCTTCGGTTCGCCCAATCCAAGGAAGAAAAAGCCTATGCAAAAAGACAGTACGAATTGCAAGCTCAGGCGTCGAATCCACAAAAGAAAACAAACGCCCGAGAACACTCCGGCAAGAGCCAACAAACGCTCGTAATAAACAAACTCAAGTCGGGCAAGCGCTCGAAGTACGATGCGAGCAAATTCTGCAAGCATCACAACCGAAACGGACATTCCACAGAGGAATGTCGTACGGGGCCTCTCCCCAAACCTACTAGGGATGAAACAAGCCCCGAACAGGAAGCAAGTGAAGAGGAATCTCCTCCACGAGCTCCCAAGCCAAAAAAGTCTCAAAACGTCAAACCCTCTCAAAAGAGAAAAGAACGAGCTAGAGAGGAGGAAAACTCTCCTCCTCTTGCAGCCAAACTACGGATCGACTCAATATTCAACGGTCCCGAACTCGTCGGAGGTTCGACAGACTCAGTAACCAGCCCCCCCCCCCCCCCGCCCGCACCTCGCAAATCTCTATGCCAACACATGCAAGGGCTACGCCTTTGCCGGGGGGGGGGAGAGAGGAACCATCCATCCCGAATCAAATCAACTTCATATCGGGAGGCTCGCTGTTCTGCCGCAACTCGATTAAAACCTTTCAACGAAAGGCCGAAAACACTACCAAATCAAAGAAATCTATGGAAGGTCCAGACCACGAGATAACATTTCTCGAAAGCGAAACGCTGGAGCTAGACAAACCCCATGACGACGCTTTCGTTATCCGACTCGACGTAGCCGGATTCGAACTGTCACGAATAATGATAGACACCGGGAGCTCGGTAGACCTACTGTTCTACGACGCCTTTAAAAAGATGAGCTTCCCGAACTCCGCCCTAATAAACAGCATAACCCCCCCTAACCGGGTTTGCCGGCGAAACAATTTTCTCGCTTGGCTCCATCCGCCTTCTCGTAAAGGCTGGAGGAGTACAAAAAGAGGTCAATTTTGTGGTAGTAGACCGCCAAGCGCCATACAACGCCATACTCGGTCGGCCTTGGATACAAACCATGAAAGCAGTCCCATCCACATATCACCAATGCGTGAAATTCCCATTGCATAAGGGAACCCAAACGGTCTACGGCAGTCAGAAAAATTCCCGAATGTGTTACATGAACTGCTTCAAACAAGATGCGAGCTCGTCAGTATAGCAATTACAGAAAGAGTAGGAGCTCGCAGAACAACTAATAAAGAAAAACAAGGATCCCACCACACGTGGACCTAAAAAAGACCTCGTCGACCAAGTCTGCATCGACGACGCTCACCCCGAGCGACAAGTTAACATCGGAGTCGATCTCCCGAACTCGATTCGAAACGAGTTCCTCAAGGAAAACGTAAGCACTTTTGCATGGACAACCTCAGACATGCCCGGGATTAACCGTGAAATAACATCGCACGAACTGAACGTCGACCCCGCGTTCAAACCAATAAAACAAAATGACGCAAGCTGGGACCCGAAAGGGCAAAAGCAGTTAACGACGAAGTAGACAAGCTACTGAAAGTCGGATCAATCAGAGAGGTCAAGTACCCCGATTGGCTCGCAAACCCGGTTGTCGTCAAAAAGAAAAACGGGAAGTGGAGAGTCTGTATAGATTTCACAGATCTAAACAAAGCCTGCCCAAAGGACAGCTTTCCGCTCCCACACATATACCGACTAGTCGAAGCAACTGCCGGTCACGAACTGCTGTCCTTCATGGACGCATTCTCCGGGTACAATCAAATCCTCATGAACCCGGAGAACCAAGAGAAAACATCGTTTATAACGGACCGCGGCACGTACTGTTACAAAGTCATGCCTTTTGGACTAAAGAACGCCGAAGCCACCTACCAACGACTTGTAAACAGAATGTTTGCAGACCAGCTGGCCAAGTCTATGGAAGTCTACATTGACGATATGCTCGTCAAATCCTCGAAAGAGGAAGACCATGTAGCCCAGCTGCGAGAATGCTTCGCAATTCTCAACAAATACGGGATGAAACTCAACCCCGCTAAATGCTCTTTCGGCGTAGCCTCAGGAGAATTTCTCGGTTACCTAGTAACCGAACGAAGAATCGAAGCTAATCTGAAACAGATCACGACTTTCCTCGAGATGCCGTTGCCTAAGACCACTCGCGAAGTCCAACGTTTGACCGGGCGAATTGCGGCTTTAAATCGCTTCATTTCCCGATCTACCGACAAATGTCTTCCCTTCTACCAACTCCTAAAAGCGAATAAAAAGTTCCAATGGGATGAGAATTGTGAAGAAGCATTTCAACAGTTAAAAACATACCTAAGCGAACCTCCCGTACTCGCCAAGCCAGTAGAGGGAGAACTGTTGTACCTCTATCTCGCAGTGTCGCCTGCTGCAGTCAGCGGCGTACTAGTAAGAGAAGAGCAGAGCGAACAAAAGCCCATCTATTATGTAAGCAAAACACTAATAGATGCAGAAACCAGGTATCCAACAATGGAAAAACTAGCGTTAGCGCTTGTCATGTCTGCCCGGAAGTTGAGACCTTACTTCCAATCCCACTCCATCGTGGTCATGACTTCGCAACCGTTGCGCACCATCCTCCATAGCCCGAATCAATCAGGGCGCCTAACAAAATGGGCAATCGAGCTAAGCGAGTACGATATAGAATACCGTACCAGAACCTGCGCCAAAGCGCAAGTTCTAGCAGACTTTGTCATCTAGCTAGCACCACAAACTCTTGACAATACGATAACGAGCAATAAATGGACACTCCACGTAGATGGAGCATCATCTAAACAGGGATCCGGAGTAGGAATCAGACTCACGTCACCTACCGGGGAACTTTTAGAACAGTCTTTCCGACTGGGCTTCGATGCTTCGAACAACGAAGCAGAATACGAAGCCCTAATCGCCGGGCTACGGCTCGCAATAGGAATTGGAGCTCGAGAAGTAAGTGCCTTCAGCGACTCGAAGCTCGTAACAAGCCAATTCCACGGAACGTACGAAACAAAGCACGAACGAATGGAAGCTTATCTGAAAATAGTACGCGACCTAACAGAACAACTCGATGCATAAGAGCTAACAAGGATTCCCCGCGGGGAGAACACTTCGGCCGATGCCCTAGCGTCCCTCGCATCCACCTCGGACCCCTTGTTAAAAAGAATCATCCCCGACGAGGGAATCGACAAACCAAGTATAGGCATAGCCGTCAAGTCCGCCACAACAGCAGAGGTCGCTGTAATCACAAACGACCTCGCGCCCAGCTCGGACGAGCTATCCCAAACTTCTGCTAACTCGGAGGAAACCGGTATCCCGGAACCCGTAGCTAGCACGAACGAACAATCCCAAGTCCCCGCCAACTCGGGAGAAACCGACAACCCGGAACCCGAAAACAACGGACCCGAACTCACTCAATCAGTGATGAACCAAACCGCGGAGGATGCAGCGGCCAACGAAGCAGCCACCGCAGACAGACGCTTCATCACCGATGAAGAATTCCACGCCAGACTAGATTGGAGGGTCCCAATACTCGATTACCTCTAAAACGGCACCCTGCCTCCCGACAAATGGGAAGCTCGAAAGCTAAGAGCTAAAAGCTCAAGATACTGTATAATCGAGCAACGGTTATACAAACGTAACCTATCAGAACCATACTTTCAAATGTGTTCACGGTCTGGAAGCCCTAGCCGTAATGGCAAACGTCCACGATGGTATTTGCGGGAGCCACTCCGCCAGACGGACTCTCGCAATACGTATCAAAAAACATGGCTACTTCTGGCCCACAATGATCGCGGACTGTGAAAATTACGCCGCGAAGTGCGACAGCTGCCAAAAGCACGCACCAACAATCCATCAACCCACGGAGGCCCTATCATCGATATGTGCCCCGTACCCGTTCATGAGATGGTCCATGGACATCATAGGGCCAATGGTCCCGTCCGGACCAAAACAGTTGCAATACGTCCTAGTCCTGACAGACTACTTCACAAAGTGGGTGGAAGCACGAGCTTACCAACAAACCACCAACGAAGACTTCAGAGATTTTATCTGACAGGATATTATCTGCAGACACGGTCTCCCTTGCGAGATCGTGACGGACAATGGACCCCAATTCATCTCGAAAGCATTCCGTAACTTCTGCAAAAAATGGAAAATCCATATAAGCTACTCAACACCACGATATCCGTCAGGAAACGGCCAAGCATAAGCTACCATTAAAACCATAATGAGCAACATAAAAAAAAGGCTCACTGCAAGAAAAGAAATGTGGTCGGACGAACTAAACTCAGTCCTATGGGCCTGCCGAACCATACCTCACAAAGCCACGAAAGAAACACCTTTCTCACTAGCCTACGGCATGGAAGCAATCATTCCCGCCGAGCTCAAAGTACCAACCCTTCGAAGAGAACTATGTCCCATAAACATAGAACTCAACGAAGAACTATTACGAGACCGACTCGACCTGATCGAAGAAAAACGAGATCAAGCATTGGTCCGCATCCAGAATTATCTACAAGCAACAGCTCGCTACTATAACTCCAACGTCAAATAACGAACGTTCAAAGTTGGAGACCAAGTCTTAAAAAAGGTATTCGACAAAACATGCCGGATAGGTGGAAAGCTAGGGGCCAATTGGGAAGGTCCCTACAAGATCACCGAAGTAGTACGCCCCGGCGTCTACAAACTCTTCGACTACGCGAAAAAAAAAGCCGAACTGCGTCCATGGATTTCCATTAACCTCAAACGCTACTATTACTAAATAGTAAAATAATCGAACTATGTTAAGGCTTGATCCCCTGGCGGGGTACGTAAGCAGCTCATCCCTAGAGTCCAGCCCCGATACTCCTAAAAACCGTTTTACGGTTCACATATGTAAACTTACTTTATAAATAAAGTCTACACTTGTTCAATTTTACACTCCTTTCATTGCACTATTTCGAACCATGAAAAATCTCGTGATCTCTTGCAACCGATACGCGACTAACTTAGACGCAACGAGCACCCGAGATAATTAAATATCTCGCTAAATATCGTCTGGCCAGACAAAACTTTGACAGCTCATCTCAATCGCGTCCCGATCGAACTACAAATCGATCTAACATTGCTTGAAAATACAACCGGCCAAACAAACTCGAGTCAGGCACGTAACGAGCTATAGCTCGAACCCAAGCACACTTCAAAGCCGAATCACTAGCGTTCGCACATCACTTCAAGCCGAATCACTAGTGTTCGCACATCACTCCAAGCCGAATCACCAGCATTCGCACATAGCCTCACGCCAAAGTCCGAAATCAACACTAACAAGCTACCCGTTCGAAAGCGGTCCATACCAAATGAATAAACCCTACGAACACTAAAAGTATCGCGTCTCGCGCCCCGCGAAAACAAGAGTAAAAAGGATAGAAGTACTAAGGAAACTTAATACTGTATCAAGAAAAGTTCCGCGAGCTACGGCTCGCTCAAACAAACCAAGAAAATCCCGCGAGCAACGCCCCGTTCAAACTAGGAAAAACAATCAAAACTCAGAGGACACGCAATCTAGAAAAGTTAACGAGTTATAGCTCGTCCGAACAAAAATAAACGCTTTCGATCAAATTTCTAAGGAAAACCAGATCGAATTAAACCAAAGGCATAAAGGATTTAAAAGCCTTCCCAGACAACATTTCCTAAAAAGTCTGCAGCGGCTAAATGCCCAAAAAGAAAAACCAAATTCGAACACAAAGAATAAAAGGATTAAAACCATCCCGGGTATTGTCTTAAAACAAAAGCAAAGAAGAAAACAAGGGAACGCGAGCTAACGAGATGACTACTCCCCGACGGGATTACCCCCTCCGTCCCCTTCCCACCTTCCTTCTCGAGACCATCTCCTCCGAGCCCAGGCTCTTCCACTAACATACCGGCGTCACCTCGAATCTCGCCCGCCACCAAACCGGTTAAGTCCTTGTGACCATTGCTTCCAAACAGGTTCACGCCGGTTGGAACTTAAGTCTCCGGATCAACCTCCATCCGTACCGAGTCCTCCGAGATCTGGGGACGATCAAGCTCCGCAAGCGAGAAATCGAAAACAGTGAGAGTTTTGAGACGCTCCTCATACTCATCGGCTTTCGCCTTCCACTTCGGAAGCTCGACTTCGTTCGACGTCTCCCCAGACATCAGCTCCGTAATCAGATCGATATTGGCAACGGCCTCTTGAAACGAAATCTGACAATTCACCTCGAGCTTCCGCTTTTCCCATTTTTCCTTCAGAGTTTTGAGCAACGAGTCGTACTCACTGGCAATTTCGCGCTTGCCAACACGAACAGAACGGCGAATTGCCTCTTGTCTCGAAGTCTGAAGATCATTATTCTGAGCGTTGAGAAGCGCAGACCGATCTACAGCAGCCTGACGTTCTGACCTGGCAACTCGAACCTGAGTCTCCAGCACTTCGATCTGGTGCTTCAGATCAATAACCGAAGCATGCTTCCTTTTGCAAATCTCCTCGCAAGCTTCGGCTGACTTCAACGTCAATTTCAACCCCCTAACCAAGTTCTTCATGCCGTCGAGCTCCTGAACCGTGGGGACATCCTTCACACGACGCTCGAAGTATGCGGACATCAGATTGCTGGCCTCCATAGCCTGACAAAACACAAAATCATGTAACTCATACCGCAAAATGACGCGAAAACCGACTGAACTATCAAGTTATAAATCAATACGATCGGTACCCTAGCGTTCGTAACAACAACATTGATGAACAAGTTGCGTGCCTCCATGTCGTCGAGAGCAGGGAGCGCGCAGCCCGCCGGTTTGCAATGCCTCAGCAGATGAGCAAGACCTTCCGGATCATCCATAATCGGAGAATCCCGGGTATGCTCATACTTCCAGTGAAAAGGCCTGGACCCTCCGGAGCCAGAACTGTTGCCACCCCACGACCTCGAAGCGCCGCCCCCCGGCCTCTCGAACCGTGCCCTTTTGTGCACGGGCTGCGTCCCACCGTTGCTGTCCGAGCTGTTGGACTTCGAAGTTTAGCTAACAACGGGATGTTTAGCTAGCGGATCGTTTCGGAGTGGAGACTCGTTCCCCTAACGATTGCCAACGGACACCGACCCTCCTGCGGAAGGAGAAACGACCACATCTTGCATCATCTCTTGAACCGCGTTCGAGACGTCACCAGCCCGCAACGGCACAGCATCCACCATCTTCGACTTCCCCGCGAGTTTCTCAAGCTGACGTTGCGACGGCCTCCGAGACATGTTCCTAACCAAATCTTGAGCTACGGATGAACTACTGTTAGCAAGCTCGTTCCTTGCTGCAGTAAGAGAGACAACTCAAGGTTCAGTTCGGGAATACATCGCGACAGGTCACTAACAGCGAGATCTCGCAATAAAAATAAACGTACCCAACTGAGGAGGAACGAGAGGCGGATCTTGAACAGGAGCCGGGATCTGGTACGCTTGCAAGATTCTTTCTCTCGTAAACGATTCCCACCGAGTCCGACCTTTCCGAAGACACTTAGTCCGAGCTACTAAAACTTCGTTGAAGTGAATCCTCCCAGGCGAATCTACATAATAAAACACACCAAATGTTAGTCTTTCGCCACGAAAAAGCATTCGCAATCACATGCAAAACTCGCTATCCCATAAAAACCCTATCTAACCAACTGCGTCAGCCCACTTCGTCGGCAGCCGGCTGAAATCAAAGTCACCAATCGACGCCTGGTTCAGTTTGAAGAAGAAAACTTTGTCCTGCCACCCGTCGTCCCTCGCCGGCAGGTCCTCAAGGATCCTCCTGTTGGAGCGAGGAGCCACATAAAACGACCCGTCGCTGCGCATATTCTTCTTCACGATACACAACTGGTGAAACTCGCTATGACCAAACGAAAACGCGAGTTCCCTAGAGAGAACGCGCAGTCCGACGAGGGTCCGAACCAAATTCGGATGCATCTGCGGCAGCACTATCTTCATCTCCGCCGCAATCTCCAGCAGAAACGACGGGATGGGAAAGGTGAGACCGCACGACTCAAAATAATGCCAAAAAGCACAGGCATAGCCCGGACTCACAGTCTGTGCGGTCTCCGACCCGCGAGGAATCTTGATCTTAACCCCGTAAAGGGATCGAAGATTCTCGGCCTCCTCGGGGGAAATCTTTGAGTTCGGACGAGGGCCCGATTTTTGTTTAACTCGCCGTTTCGAGGATCCGACGGCCAGAATCTGTTCCCCCGCGGCACTCTGTTCAGCCATAGAATCAGATCGGAAAAAGGGGGAAAGAAAACTAAAATCACTATCTCTTAAATCAGAAATCAGTGAACCCCGAATTCTAAATAAAAAAGGGGAAAGGAGAGCTTAGGTTTTAGACCAGGATTTCGCTCCGCCCAATCTCTCTCTTTTCTTTTCCCGGTGACACTATTTCGGATAAAAAACAAAAGGTGCAAACAAAAAAAAAATAAATGACAAAGGGAAGGGGAAGTTACCTTGAGAAGTAGTGGAGCGTGGGTAGTTTATGTAGAAACGAGAAGGTGTATTTAAGAAACTGTCATCATTGCTCGCGGTTACCAAAAAAAGATTTTCTCTTTTCCCAAATCTCAACCGTTCGTTAAGAGATAAATCTTAGAGATTTACCTTTTTCGTCTCGAGATTCGGCGTTATCTTCTTTAATGCAACCACTCACATCCGTAAATCTCGATGGCTTGCCTCAAACCATTCGAACAATTGTCCAAGAATTCGGCCAAATTCGAATTTTCGCTCCAACTACGCCTCGTCCAGAGTACGAAACGACTGCGAAGTCCGAAAAACTCTTCGGACTATCGCCGAACTAAAATCAAAGAAGGATCAAAAATAATCCCACAACTTATTCTCCGCCCATCAACCTCGTCATCTCACTTGATGGGCTGGGGGATAACTGTTGGAGCTGGATTTAACACCTAAATCCGGCCCATTGTGAAGCCCACCAAGGAATCACCTCAAGCCTTTTTGTGACGACCCATCAAATATATGGCCCGCCTTTGGCCTTCCAGAAGACCCTCGAGCTACCGCACACAGATAGGGATCGAGACCACGTCAGCAGTTAGGCGAGTATCCCGAAAGATCCGGAGCTCGGCGCAGCAGCAACCTCCGGGATATCCGGATCACGTACAACAGCCCCCGATATTGGCGCAGCAGATGGAAGCCGAGAGGAGCTATATAAGGAGCGGGAACTGTCGTGGATAGGACAACTTTTACCTAATTCTCAACTTGTATTCATTACGAGCTATCACTCTCTCATTCATCTTGTACTTGAATACTTGTTCTTATCAATCAAAAATCCATTTATACAATCTAAGTCTTATATTCTCGGTTCATAGAGATTCTTACCCATACTTTCTCCAATTTATTCAATCACTCTACAAATATCTGAGTGTGGGTTTTAGTGCCCACAATAACAACATTGAATTTCAGCCGTCATCCCTGTCGAAGCTCGATTCTAATGCTTGAAGTCTCATTCGACCGTCTCCGAGTAACCGGCAGAAGCCAAAGTATGTGGACACGTTTTAGTGGACACGGTTTTTTTTGCTCACGGGCAGGGTGTCATAGGTTTGATAGTTTTATCTATTTTGATGGACACGTTTTACTGGACAACAGGTGGTGGATATGCTTATTGATGCTTAAACACTTGTTCCACTTCCGTGGATAATAAATAATGGATACGATTAAGTGATTAGAATGCTAATTTTTTTTCTGTGTACATAAACTCACAGTCAATGCTCTTTTACATGCTTGCAGGTTTCGAGCCAAATCTAAATCTAGATTGGGACAACAAACCGCATAGTTGCAAAAGATTCAGAATTGCTTGTTAGACTAATTAAATCTTTCGTCCCATATAGTATTTTTGCTCTCGTGGTTTTTACGTGTTTATTGATTTTTGCCTCCAAGCTCATGAATTAAACTGATAGAAACAACTCTTTGCAATTGCAATTTTCTTTTTTTTATGAAGATGTATAAAGATGGGAACAATAGAGAATCTATACGCATCGTTTTTGTTCTAGATTTAAAGCAAAAATCATGGAATTTAAAGTATTGTTATTGGGATTATGCTTGTTTATCTACGAATTAATTTTGTTCTTGCAAATTGCAGTCTGGATAATATCACCTGATTCTAGTGGACATTGTTTCATGGACTGCAATTTTTGCTTCGTAGACAGGGCTATAAGTTTCTTAACTCTTCTTTGGTTGTTGGATGTGGTGTGGACGATCGATTGTGGATGCAATGTCTGTGAACAAGTCATGTACAGTCAATGTAATTCATATGGATAGATGCTAATTGGATGAGAAACAGTTCATATATGTATATAAGATTCTCTCTCAATTCTGTTGAGATACTCTTCAAATTGTATTTCGTTTTTAGTTCTCCATCTCTTATTTTCTGATCACAAAACCATACCAGATCCCCTCTTTTGTTGTGATGATTTGTATTTCATTCGAAAATTGTGTTTTGTCTTTAATCAATCTTGTCCACAATATCTTGTCCATGATATTCCGTCCATGGTAACAAGTCCATGTCTTTTGGTTCACACAACTTATCCACACTTCGCTTATCATGTCCATGCCTTGTATCTACTAGAGTGTGTCCATGTGTTTGTATTCTTTATGTCTGAGTCCATCGAATTGTGTCCATGCGTGTATTCTTGTGGTTGTGTCCATGATGACAAACATGTATACGTCATACAGATTTTGGTAACCATATGATTATTAACAATTTGCTATCATGTCCATGCGTTTGTTTCCATGAATTGTGTACATGTGTTCGTGTACTTATGTGTGTGTCCATGAAAGCGTCCAAGAGATTTTGGTAACCGTATGATTATTAACACTTTGCTAGCATGTCCCATGTGTTTGTATCCATGAATTGTGTCCGTGTGTTCGTGTACTTCTGTGTGTATCCATGAATTGTGTCCACGTGTTCGTGTACTTCTGTGTATCCATGAAAACACAACCAATATGTGTTGTGATTATGTCCATGATATTGTGTCCATTACATTGTCTATATGATTATCTCCACTCAGAACCGTGTTTGAGCAAATACATATGACACATTGGTATAGGCCCCAAGATTTTTGATATTACTTTTTTTAAAGAAAAAATCAGTTTTAACCATTTGAAATTTTTTATATGAATTTAGGGCCCCAATTTCTAATTTTGTATTGGACCACTAATTTCTCAGGCACGGCTGACTCGAGTCAATCATATATTCATTACAGAAAATCTTAATGAAACGATGTAATGGTGATGCTCTCTTTATCAAATTGACTATTAATTCTTAAAATGTTTAGGTCAGGGGTTCGATTCTTAAAAATGTTTTAAAAATATTTAAAAACCTCTTTTTAAATATTATAAAATAGTAATATTCGACAAAGAGAACTGGTCTTTCAGCATCGATAATAGAAGTGGAATCTACGAGGATCATCGTAGTCTTTTTTGGTATTTGGGCCCGTGTTGGGTTTGGATTTTAACCAAAACAATTTTACAATAGTGCATATATAGTAATAATGTTTGCAGAATAAATGAATGGTTGTGCGGCCTGTTGGTTACACATCCCTATTAAAATTCCGGTTTTTGAGGTTCGATTCTTTCAAATATTTTATAACAACTTAAAAACATCTTTTAAATCATTTTAAAAGAGTAATTTATCATTTTGGATTGTAAAAGATCTTTTTAAATGTTTTCTACACAAAGTTTGGTCACTTCCTTGATGCGCATTGCGTGGCACTCAATCAATTTTAGCGTGTAAATGCCAGAGTCTAGTAGTTTAGTAACCTAAAAAACAAAACAAATGGAGAAGTAATCATGGTGTTATCGTTGAAGATTTTATAAATCACTTCTATTTTTGAACCAATCATTTTACATGTGGTATATCTTTTTACTCTATTTGAATAGTGAATGGAGTGGTAATCATGGCGTTATCCTTGAAGAATTAGTGAGTGATGTAAGGAATCGCGCGTGCATATGCACCAATATGGTGCTTGATCATTGCTTTAACAATCTTTGAATCTAAACAGTTCAATACCGTAATCTTCCTCTTTCCCAGGTTGTATGCAAGTGCAATCTAACATTTATCCATTATCTTGAATGGTGCATAGATAATGTCAATGCTTCTCTCTATATCATAACTGTTGAATTCACTCTCAAATTGATACCCATCTTTGTCTTCTACAAAATTTATAAATTTCATCTATAGCTTTCAGGAACGATTTTCCAACTATCAAAACACATTTGTTCAGGAACAGCTGCGGATATTGTTTCTTTCGCATCCTAAATAACTCCAGTGCTGCTTCCATATTCTGTAAGCAAAAACAAACAATCTCTATAACTCATTAAATATGCTTCTGTATCAAAACAAGGCAGGTAGTAACTTTACCGTTTTTGAAAACGCCTTCCCTGATGTCTTTAATGTGTTAAACCAATTTGGATCTACGGTGAAGCTGTTAATTTCGTGTGGCCTACATTAAGAACATATAGTTATGGTTAAAAATATGGCACCAGTTATCATATGTTTTTCTTTTGTTAATAAAAAAACCAACTTACTTATTAGAATTTTTTCATTCCATTATTTTCTCCATTCGCTTCTTATCAACTGGTTCAAAAGGATAAATTACTGGATGTCTTCTCCCAGCTCATGTGTAAGGTGGTTGCGTATGAATCGAAGGCACTTGTCCTCTTGCTTCTTCTTGTCGCAATTCCATTCCCATAAAATTTTCTTAATTGTTTATGCTTCTTCCTCTTAGTTACTCGTTCAACCCCCTAATACGCAATAAATCAATTCAAAAGAATCACTTTTGTCAAAAAAATTAACTGTTAACTTGTAAATAGACCCATCATATTATATAAACAAAACCATTTCCCTCGATGTCCCCTTCTGCAACTCGTTTCTTATATTTCGTCAGACTTTGAAAATCTGATATACCGGGTTGAAAGTTTTCAACATTTGACAAATCTTCATAAATAGCCTGATCAAAACAAAATCAACACTGTTAAGTTTAAATTATTTTTTTTGCATATAGTAGTACTGCCAAAACGTTGTAAAATACCTTCCCAGTTTTTGTCTCATCTGCTTTTTGTCTACTAGTATCACCTTCCTTGTCTTTAAACTGTAAACTGTCTTGGGAAAGAATATCAAGATTCGGAGTAGAGAAATGTGGAGTAGGTGATGTAACTTGTAGAAGCATAACAACAAAAATGAGTTTGCAAACTCAAGCTAAATCAAAACATATAGCATTAACTATCTACGTTAGTTCGCAAAGAGTTTACTTGTACCAGTGATTTTTCTTTTACACCACAATATGCACCTTTCGTAATAGATATATCATCTATCCTGTCAACGACATTTGTACTCACATCGTCGGCAAGGTTTTGTGTACTTTCAACAATAACTTCTGGATCTTCATTGTATTTAACTATAAAACAAGAACCAACGAGTGTTATATGAAATCAATTATTGAATGCAAAGAAACTGTTTTATTAAAGATAATAAATTCATATGAGATAAGTCATTATCATCATTATCAACACCACATTTTTGTGTATTGTTATCATCTGCAGCATAATCTTCATCCATATCACTTCACGATGAGAATGTTTTGTGTCTGTATCATCGCTTACATCTGCACGCGCTCCATCTTCATTTGCCTATTAAAAAGAATCATACAAGACATGGTCAAAGCCCCAGAGGTTAATGAATTTTAGAAGGTTTTAATAGTTGCCCTTTTACCTCTTCTTCTTTGCAATTCACATATTTGTCTGTTTTAATCCCCAAAACACCCTCTATGATCTCCACTTTGCTTGTCAAGCTCTCAATCATCTCGATTACCTTGTCAAATTTCTCACTATCAATCATAGGAGAAGTCTCAAGATGTGTTCTATGCTCTGCCTTTCTTGCATGTTGTGCCCCTATTTCTTCAGATGCAATAATAACATCTACCGTTTCGTTTATCCAGTCGGTTATGCTCAATCTATAGCCTTGATTTACTAGTTTCACAACCTCTTCAAAGTCTTTATCGTTACGATTTGGTGGCAAAACCAAGTGTTTGTATTGTTCTGGATCTCCAACAATAGCAAGGACCAAAACCTGCAAATGCAAAACAAATTCATTTAAAAAGCTTTATTAAACCATAGCAAACAATACTAAAAATATCATAATACGTAATACACTCACATTTGATTGCTTATCCACATGTAAAACTTCTGAAATCCTTGGAACCCGAGTTGATTTCCAATGTAAACAAAAAGGTCCATCATATGAAGTTGTTTCAAGACGAGTTGCAAATCTAGTACCTAGCAAAGGAACAGCCGACAAAGCCCACAAGGTGATTGCCCATACGAATCCTTTTACTTCATACTGACATTTTGCCCATGTATCTGCATTTTCGGATATAGTTAAATCTAGTTAGGATTAGGCTCAGGTTTAATTTAGAGATTCTTTTCATTCAAGTATAAATAGTTTAGCCTCGGCATTGTAAAGGGGGACTTTTGATTTGGTTTAAACTTATAAACAGAGCTTTTCAAGCACTAAGAGGAGTACTCTTAACCCCCTTTGTCTTATTGATTCTCATCGTATAAGCCAAGACCCGATTTTGTGACGAGTTCTCCTGATCTCGTTATCGATTCTCATCGTATAAGGCAAATATAATATTTTTGGAATGATTTCACAACTATGCTACATAGTAAAGTTTCACTAATTAATTCATTCAGCAATCTAAAGCTTTCATCTATAATGATTTGATTGTATATATTTAAACTACTGAAACACAAATCTAAATTTTACTCTAAATGGTTTAAATCGTGGTTAGGTGGGGGGCGGGGGACAAAAATATTATATTTGCCAAATTAATTAGGAAACCGACAGTTTCACGTTATGATGTAAAAACAAACGAAACATAGCATCTCTCACGATCAATCAGAAACTGATTGGATTTCATGTTCGTAATGATTTCACAACTATGCTACACAGTAAAGTTTCACTTATTAATTCCGATAATCTAAAATTTGTCTTCAAACAAAATTGGACCATATACATCTATCTATACATATAGATTAGAGTCAAACTTACCTCAATCGGATTCTAGCAAATGAGAAAACCTGTACCATTCCAAATTCTGGCAAAATTCTATGCACCTACAAATGGAATTGGGATCAAATGCATAACAATAATTAATTACTTGACGTCTCAAGCAAATCAAAGTAAAATAAAGGAGACATGTAGTATGAAATCTTTGTTAATTAAAGGGTCAAAGATGCAAAGTGAAGAAATGTCTCACCGTGGCCTTGTTCTTCAGTGGCGAAATCGACCAAGACGTGGGCTAGAGAGTCTCTGCATGCCATTTTTTCAAGAAGAGAACTCCTGCAACAGTGAGAAGAGAGCTCATTTTAGAATCCAATAACTCATTCATTCAGCTAGAAAAACCTCTCATCTCACTTAATGTCAATGCAATCTCTCAAAGAAGGATCAATATGTTGTGTGATGGCTTAAATGTGCTTGCTTCCGTTGGGTGATATATCATGGTTTTTACCCATTTTTGAACCATGATATAAGTGTTTTTATAGAGTCTTTTGTTAGTTTTCGAGTCCTATTTGAGTCTTTACAGGATGGAGAGCACTTGGAGCTAAATGGGAGAATCTGGAACTTTTTGGAGCATTTTGGAGAAGCAGCTGAAGTGATGAAGTCGAAAGAGTATAATCACGCGCAGAGTGTCGATCGACACCAAAGGAGGTCGGCCAAGTTTCGCGATTTCCATTAGAAAAAGGAAAGAGAGCAAGTTTGAAGAAATTACAAGTCTGCCCCTAGACGAAAAATCTCCTTCTATAAATAGATTTCAGGCATTGTTTAGCCACATACCTTTTCATAATTTATTGTTTTTGAGACTTAGAGAGAGATTGATCCTGAGCTTTTGGGGAGACAATTCTATCTCATCTGAGCCAGATTTCGAACCCCTGTATCATTCTCTATTCTTTTTATGCAATTTATTTCAGCCATGATTTGTGTTTTCATCTCTATGTCTGAGTAGTTTGCTAGTTAGGTTAGGGTGATTTAGGGTTGATGATGAGTTTGTAGAATTATTATTATTGTTAGGAAAATCACTTGGATCTTCATCTTGATTTGTGCTTAACTTGATTTCTGAAACTGATCACTTAGAAATCAAACCTTAGGTTGTTTAATAGATGCGAGAGCATTATTGATAATCTGACCTAATCATAGATGAGCAAAATATTTATTCGCAAAGAGATTTGGTTTAGGTATTTTGTGAACAAAATCGAACCTAAACATTAATGCTTGTCTGAATTGTTTGAACTCGCAAAGAGATTTGGTTTTCTGGAATTTAGGCATAGATAACTTCTGCAACGAGAGTTGATTAGTTTTAAATTAGTGTTTCGAGTTCTAGACGGTTCTTAATTATTTCGTGACAAAATAATATCTGCATTCTCTGATTCATCCTGATAATCATCCTTGCCAAGCGCCTTCATCTCCTGAACTTACACTGCATTCAATTCTGTTCTTGATTTATTTAGTTGCTTTATTTACTTTTAACCTATTTGACCTAGCATAATCTGAATTTAGAAATCTTAGTGTAGCATCTACTTCCCTTGGGATTTCGATACCCCTTATACTACGATTGCTTTTGCTGTGCACTTGCAGTAGTTTTATTAGGGTAAAACGTGAGCCCAATCAAGTTTTTGGCGCCGTTGCCGGGGAAGTAATAGCAGTATTAGGATTTTGACTAGGTTTTGTTTTTATTTTTTGTTACTAATTTAGTTTCTTATCTTTGGTTTCAGGTGCATGCCCAGTACCAGAAGCAACAAGGAAGAGGAACTAGTCGCACTGAACCAGGAGCTCGGTCGTTTGGAACGTAAGAACCGCAAATCTGCCCGTGTGTCGATCAAAACAACTAGCATCGATCGACACCCAACCTCAGCATCGATCAAACACAACAAGCATCGATCTTCACCTTGCGCAGACTACAATGGCCGAAGCTATGGTTGTGGTACGCGACGCAGAAGGCAACCTATTCGACCTACAAGGCAATAGAAGGAATGCCCAAGGACAGAGACTTGATGAGGTTGGCGCCGTCATCATTGAACCAGCGATACAAATTGCCCCTGCAGAAGCTGGACGCTGAAGAACGCTTGGCGAGTACAACCGCCCAGACCAGTTTTATGCTAATAGAGCTGCGATCCGTCCTCCTGCATTCCAAAGGAATGACTTTGAGCTGAAGCCTGCTTACTTCACATTGGTGGCTCAGCATCCCTTCCATGTTCCTAATGAGCATCCTATGGACCATATTGAGAGATTCAAAGATTTAGCTTCAAGCATCAAGGCCAATGGAGTGACCTACGACTATCTTTTCTGCAAGCTCTTCCCTTACTCGCTTGCTGGAGATGCATCCTACTGGCTGAAGCAGTTGGATCCAGGCTCACTAACCACTTGGGAAGAGACAAAGAATGCATTCTTATGCAATTTCTTTGATGACGCGAGATCAGAAGAGCTGAGGACGAAGATCACTACATTCTCCCAAGGACCCACTGAAGCATTCAAAGCTTCTTGGGTGAGATTCAAGGCGTACCAGAGGGACTGCCCACACCACGGTTTCAGCGAACCGCAGCTCCTTGGTATCTTCTACCGCGGGATTGATTGGAGGTATCAGATGGCTTTAGACGCAGCGAGCAATGGCAACTTCAACACCAGATACCCAGAAGACGCAATGGTGCTTATAGAGAATTTGGCCTCTTGTAACAGCACCAAGAATGCAGACTTCGAAAGAAGACAACACGCTGGAGTGAATGGAGGAAGTCAAATTGCTGAAGTCAACAGGAAGCTGGACAACGTACACAATCTTTTGTTGGGAAAGAAGCAGGTCCATTTTGCTAATGAAGTAGAGACATTCGAACCCAATGAAGACTGTGAAGAAGAGGATGTCAACTATATCAACGGAGGTGGCTTTCAAGGCCAAAGGTTTGGGAACCAGCAAGGGAACAAAAGTTTCAATGGAAATTATAAGAAGAGATCCTTCACAGGAAATCAGAACTCTTCTGGTTATACTCAAAAGCTCCCATTCCAGAACAGCAACATCACTTGCACAAGGAGCTATGGAAATTCTTCTTACCAGAAACCACCTGCGCAAGACAACAAAATGGAAGCTATGTTTGGGCAAATCTTGGAAGGACAGCAGACGATGACATTGGACTTCAATGGGAAGATTGATTCACTGTATCAAGACCTGAATGGAAAGATTGAGAGCATAAACTCTCACATGAAAAAGCTGGATGTTCAAGTTGCTCAAACCGCAGAAGCTGTAAACAGGCAAGAAGGATTCCTTCCAGGGAAGACAGATACCAATCCCAAACACCATGTGAATGCTGTCACATTGAGGAGTGGGAAGAACCTTCAACCTGTGCAGAACAGAAGGCTAAACACTGAAGAAGGGTGTCGATCGGCACCCAATGCGGACTACACCAGATCAGCTCACATCAACGAAGGTTGCAGCAGAAAGGGTTTACAAACCAAAGATCCCTTTCCCCTTGATACCAAAGAAGTCTAAGAAGGAGCTACTGGACGCTAGATGCAAGGCTATCATGGATAGACTAGTGGTTGAAATTCCTTTGATGGATGCCATTAGAACTACTCCAGTGATAAAGAGATACCTGAAGTTGATGATGACTAAGAACATGGATATGGAGGAAGGAGTAATGATGATATCAGAGCAAGTTAGTGCTGTCATTCAGAACAGGCTACCAAAGAAACTCTCCGATCCAGGAAGCTTTGTTCTTGATTGCTCCATCTTTTCAGACAAGTTTGGGAGATCTCTATGCGACTTGGGTTCAAGTGTAAACTTGATGCCTCTTTCAGTTGCTCTTAGGCTGGATATGACAGACTTCAAGGCCACCATAATCTCCTTAGTCCTTGATGATCGTTCTGTCAGGATCCCTGAAGGTGTCTTGGAAGATGTTCCTATCAAAGTGGGAGATTGTTTGATTCCCACAGACTTTGTGGTATTAGCTTATGATGAGGAACCCAAAGACCCTCTCATACTTGGTAGACCATTCTTGTCTACACCTGGAGCCATCATCGACGTGAGGAAGGGGAGGATTGCGCTGAACATTGGTGATTTGGTGATGAATTTCGACATGGAGAAGCTGATGAAGAGACCCACGATTGATGGACAGACCTTCTATGTCAATTCTCTCACCAACCTTGGTGAAGAGATTTTCCAAGAGGACCATCCTATAGACCCTTTGGAACGAGCATTGACGACTTCTACAAAAGACATTGAGCACTTGGACGAAGCAGCTGCAGGTTACACAAAAATGCTGGATGATAGTGAGCAAGTACTGCAGCTAGTCGCCCAAGAGGACTTGTGTCGATCGACACCTACTAGTGTCGATCGACACCCTGCGAAATCAGCCAAAAACGCAACACTTGGCGATTGGAGCGAGGCCAAAGCACCTAAAGTTGAGCTTAAACAGCTCCCTGCCGGGCTAAGGTACGTATTTCTTGGTCATAATTCAACTTATCCTGTCATTGTAAATGCTTCCTTAAACAACACATAGCTCACTTTATTGCTAAGCAAGCTGCGCAAGTATCGCAAAGCTCTTGGCTATTCTCTTGATGACATTTCAGGTATCTCACCAGACTTGTGCATTCATAGGATTCACCTTGAAGATTAGACTAAGTCATCGATTGAACATCAAAGGAGGTTGAATCCGAACCAAAAGGAAGTTGTCAAGAAGGAGATCATGAAACTATTGGAAGCTGGGATCATCTACCCCATTTCAGACAGTGCTTAGGTCAGTTCGGTTCACGTGGTTCCTAAGAAAGGGGGAGTCATAGTGGTGAAAAATGAGAAGAACGAGCTGATTCCTACAAGGACTGTGACTGGACACAGGATGTGCATTGACTACAGGAAGCTGAATGTCGTGACCAGAAAGGATCACTTTCCTTTGCCTTTCATTGATAAGATGCTGGAGAGATTGGTGAATCATCCTTACTACTGCTTCTTTGATGTCTATTCAGGGTTCTTCCAGATTCCTATCCATCCGGATGATCAGGAGAAAACCACTTTTACATGTCCCTATGGCACATTTGCATATCGCAGAATGCATTTGGACTTTGTAATGCTCCTGCGGCCTTCCAGAGATGCATGATGTCCATCTTCATGGATATGATAGAAAAGTTCATGGAGGTCTTTATGGATGATTTTTCTGTTTATGGGTCATCTTTTAAAGACTGTTTGGAGAACTTGTGTGCTGTACTGCGGAGATGTGAAGAGAAACACTTAGTCCTAAACTGGGAAAAGTGTCATTTCATGGTCATTGATGGGATTGTACTTGGACACAAGGTTTCAGCTGAAGAAATCGCAATGGATCGCGCTAAGATTGAAGTGATGACGACTTTGCAAGCACATGATTCTGTGAAATCAGTGAAGAGTTTTTTGGGTCATGCTGGGTTTTATAGAAGATTCATCAAGGATTTCAGCAAGATCGCGAGACCACTCACTGCTCTTCTCTGCAAAGACGTGAAGTTCGAGTTCACTGCCGAATGCCTTTCAGCCTTTGAACAGATCAAGCAAGCCATAGTGAGTGCTCCAATTGTTCAACCTCCAGACTGGGATTTACCTTTCGAGGTGATGTGTGATGCCATCGACTTCGCAGTGGGCGCGGTTCTAGGACAGAAGAAGGACAAGAAGCTCCATGCAATTTACTATGCCAGCAGAACGTTGGATGATGCTCAGAAGAACTATGCAACTACAGAGAAGGAATTGCTAGCTGTGGTCTTCGCCTTTGAGAAATTTCGCCAGTATCTTATTGGCTCAAAGGTGATTGTTCACATTGATCATTCTGTATTGAAGTACTTGATGCAGAAGAAGGATGCAAAGCCAAGATTTCCCAGATGGATTCTACTTCTTCAAGAGTTCGACATAGAAGTTAAAGACAAGAAAGGAGTTCAAAATGGAGTAGCTGATCATCTCTCAAGGATCAGGATAGAAGATGACGTACCCATTGATGATTTCTTACCTGAAGAGAACATTTACCTTGTTGAAACTCGCTTTCAATCAACTACATTCTCGGGACAATGCCCAGTGTCGATCGACACCAGGCGGGTGTCGGTCGACACCGTTGATATGCTCTCAAATTTACCCTAGAGCTACTCTCTCAAATTAAGAGATCAGTTGTAGTACTTAGGGATCAAATCCACAAGGAAGGGATAGTCACACAGCAAATTTCTAAGCTCGAATTAAGATAAGTGAGAATGTGAAACTAAAAGATAGCATGCAATAAAAACGGTGTAAGTTCAAGAGACAAAACGGTAGGTTCAGGGAAATTTTCAGGTGATCTAAATTGCAGGTCTAGACAGGATGTTAGGAAATATTAAGAACTGTTCTAGAACTTGAAAAACTAATGTAAAATCAACCAACTCTCGCTGCGAAGATTATCTATGTCTAAACCCTAGAATTCCAAATCTCTTTGCAAATTCAAACAATTCAGACAAGCATTAATTTCAGGTTCAATTGTTCACAAAATCTTAAACCAAATCTCTTTGCGAATAGGTATTTTGCTCAACTAACACTAGTTCAGGCAATCAATAACACTCTCGCATCTATTAATTAACCTAAGATCAGATTCTAGGTCGCGAAGTTAGAATAAGCATTAAACACAAATCCAGATGAAGAACTCTAATGATTTTATCCTAACAATTAATTTGACCTAACAATTCATTAATCACCCTTGAAAAACCCTAAACCTAACTAGCAGACTACTCAGACATGGTGAATGAAACAAACATCATGAATAAAGAAGAATGCATAAAAGAAATCAATAGAAATAATGGAGTTCCAAATTTGCTCTAAAGGAGACAAATTCTTCTCTCTAAAAATCTCTAAGACAGAAAATTATGAAAAAGTATTCAAAGGGTAATTAGGCTAAACAATGCCTGAAATCTATTTATAGAAGAGGATTTTCGTCCAGGGGCAAATCTTGTAATTCTTCAAAACTTGGGCAATTTCTTTTTTTCCAATGGAAGTTCGAACAATGCGTCGGTCTCGTCTGGTGTCGATCGACACAGATGGTGTCGATCGACACTGTGCGTGTAAATCCACTCTTTCGACTTCATCACTTCGGCTGCTTCTCCAAAATGCTCCAAAAAGCTTCAGAATCTCCTTTTAAGCTCTAGACCTATAAAGACTCTACTAAGACTCTATAAAAACACTTATATCATGGTCTAAAAACGGGTAAAAACCATGATATATCAACTCCTCCAGACTTAACTTTTGCTTGCCCGCAAGCAAAACAGAAACCAAATATAGAGTCGAGGTTTGAAAACAGAAATATCCAGCTAACCTTCAGAACGCCACAACTCGTTAACACTCTTAAATCCACATGCTATAGAGCCAATCTTAGGTAATGTTCAGTGTACTTACCACAAGCTTAGCAATCTCCCAGTTTGAATCCAGATCCTTTCCTTGGTAAAATTTCGAACTCTAATAGTGGTATTGCCACGTAACTTTTCTGATTCTTTCCCTTCCTTAGTGCCTGAACAAGATTATTTTCATACAGCTCTCCTATTTTCTCTGCCCTTAGTCAATTCTGCCCATTTTCAGGGTGTTCTAAGATCTTTTCATTCACTCTTCTTATTCTTTTGAAGCCTCGGGAAGTAGTGCTACTCTCTACTTGTGTTCCTTGTGAGGAGACAGGTTCAAGAGCACTCACTAATATTGTTCCTTGTGAGGAGACAAGTTCAAGAGCACTCACTAATATTGTTCCTTGTGAGGAGACAGGCTCATGAGGTTCTTTGAACTATTCCCAGACTTAGACTCTTTTTCTTTTCTCAAGGGAAGATCAAGGAGAGATTGCAATTTTCTATTTGCTCATACTGAAAGAGGAATCAAGTTCTGCGCGTACGTAGTTCTCATAAGGGGACCTGAACTCTCTCTGTTAGATTGATCCACTTGCAGCTTTCTACTTAGTAAGACCTGTAATCAATTACTAAAGCAATGGTCCTTCAATTGTCAACATTCTGTGGTTAGTTCCAAGAAAAGTTGAAAATTTCAACTGATTTTGACTCAATAAAACAAAATTTTTGACTGACTCAAATGACTCTCAAAACAAAACACAAAGTCAGTAATCACCTCCCCCAGACTTAAACAACACTGTCCCCAGTGTTATCAAACCCGAAGTTGGCTGAAAGAAAGATTAGAAACAACATAAAAGACCAGTTAGAAGACTTACCTTCGTCTGCGCGTGGTGTCGATCGACACTCGTCAATGTCGAATCCAATGTCGCCTTTTTTCAACTGACTGAAACTAGGACTTAGTAAAACCAAAAAAAAAAAAAAAACGTACCTAACAGTGGGTTGCCTCCCACTCAGCGCTCTTTTTCAGTCATTAGCTTGACTGTGTTGGGGTTCAGACGTCTGATGGATCAGAGGGTGGCATCGAATGCTTCCCAGATTAATGTCTTCTCATCCATGGCGGTGTATAGGCATTAGGTGCATGAAATCGGCCAAGGAAATGAGGAGCAGAATCGGACTTGAGTTCGGGTGGGACACTTTGTTTCCCTGCAGAATAATCAAAAGAAACACCAAGCCTTCTACGAGAATCTCGTGGCTTGGATAAGTGCGCAGCATCTTTTGAACCTTTAAAGTTCTTATTGACAAGATCAGGTGGTTTGGAATTCATTCCAGGAAATGTGTACCTTTGCTTTCTCCGAGGTTTCTGGGATGTAAGATGTGGAGGCATCTTTTTGACATCAGTTGATGAACTTGCTTTAGTGGCTCGTGGTTTTCTTCCCGGAGGGTGTCGATCGATGCTTGAGGTATCGATCGACACTGAGGTTGCAGCTCGAATCTCTGCACTTTTTCTGCAATTCAGCTCCGCAATCCTTGCTTCCATGATGAAAACGTCTTCCTCCATCGGCTTGTCATTGATTTGAACATCTTCTCTGCTCATAGTCTTGAAGAGATGATCATTTCCACCCTAGTCTTCAAGCTCCACAATTTTCTTAGAATTCCCAGCCAATGCCTCTTGAATAACCAGCTTGTCCTCTTGCTTTTCAGTATCAAGCTCCTTGACATACTCAGCAGTAATATCATCCGCATCTTCCAGGATTGGACCTTCATCCATGGACATCTCTACTGCAGTTGTTGAAGCTTCAGGTCGATTTGGTGAAGTCAGGGCATGGTGTCGATCGACACCAGCCTTGTGTCGATCGACACACGGGCTCAAGCTCTCGACTTCGCGATGTTCTTCGGGTGTCGATCGACACTCTTCTTCTGTGTCGATCGACACTGGATCTGCAGGGGCGTCTGGAGCTTCTTCTTCGATTTCCCCCAACTCCACAAGGTCTTCAGCACTTAGATTCTTCTTCTTCTCTGGTTCTTGCTTGCTTCTGCTCATTGTCGTGAGTGCATTGACATGGTGTCTCGGATTCGTGTCCGTCTTTCCAGGAAGGAATCATTCTTGCCTATGAAAAGCTTCTGCGGTTTGAGCAACTTGAACATCCAGCTTCTTCATGTGAGAGTTTATGCTCTCAATCTTTCTATTCAGGTTTTGATATAGTGAATCAATCTTCCCATTGAAGTCCACTGTCATCTTCTGCTGTCCTTCCAAGATTTGCTCAAACATAGCTTCCATTTTGTTGTCTTGCGCAGGAGGCTTCTGGTAGGAAAAAGAACCATAAGTTATGTTGAAGTTGTTGCTCTGAAAAGGCTTCTGGTAGGAAGAACCATAGCCTTGCTGATTGCCAAATCTTTGACCTTGAAAACCAGCTCCATTAATGTAGTTAACTTCTTCTTCCTCAGGTTCAAAAGTCCCCACTTCATTAGCAAAATGGACTTGCTTCTTCCCTACCAAGAGATCCAGCTTCCTGTTGACTTCAGCAATTTGGCTTCTTCCAGTTACCCCAGCGTTTTGTCTTCTTTCATAGTCTGCATTCTTGGTGTTGTTACAAGATGCAAAATTCTCTATAAGCACCATCGCATCGTCTGGAAATCTTGTGTTGAAGTTGCCATTGCTCGCAGCGTCTAAGGCCATCTGGTACCTCCAGTCGATCCCGCGGTAGAATATTTCGATAAGCTGCGGCTCGCTGAATCCATGATGTGGGCAGTCCCTCTGGTAAGAACGAAACGTCACCCAAGAAGCTTTGAATGCCTCAGTAGGTCCTTGAGAGAATGTAGTAATCTTCATTCTCAGCTCTTCAGATCTCGCGTCATCAAAGAAATTGCATAAGAATGCATTCTTTGTATCTTCCCATGTGGTCAAGGATCCTGGTGGCAACTGCTTCAGCCAGTATGATGCGTCTCCAGCAAGCGAGTAGGAAAAGCTTACAGAAGAGATAATCATATGTAACTCCGTTGGCCTTGATGCTTGATGCCAAGTCCTCGAATCTCTCTATATGGTCCATTGGATGCTCATTAGGAAGACCATGGAAGGGATGCTGAGCCACTAGCGTGTAGTAAGCAGGCTTCAGCTCGAAGTCATTCCTCTGGAATGCAGGAGGACGGATCGCAGCTCTATTAGCATAGAACTGGTATGGGCGATTGTACTCACCTAATGTTCTTCCACGTCCAGCTTCTGCGAGTGCTTGTATCGCTGGTTCAATGATGACGGCGCCAGCCTCATCAAGTCTCAGTCCTTGGGCGTTCCTTCTATTGTCTTGTAGGTCAACAAAGTCGACTGCCTCATTGCGTACCATGATCACAGGTTCTGCCATCTCAGTCCGCGCAGGTGTCGATCGATGCTGTTGGTGTCGATCGACGCTGAAAATTGGTGTCGATCGATGCTAGATGTGTCGATCGACACTCTTGCAGTTGCTCGGTTCTTGCGTTCCAAACGACTTATTTCCTGGTTGAGCGCGATTAGTTCTTTGTCTTTGTTGCTTCTGGTACTTAGCATGCACCTGAAAGCAAAAGTAAGAACTAAATTAGTAACCAAAAACAAAAATTAAAAACCTAGAAAAAATTCTAATACTAGAAATTTGTAGGAAACTAATCTCCGTCCCCGGCAATGGCGCCAAAATTTGATATGCTCTCAAATTTACCCTAGAGTTACTCTCTCAAATTAAGAGATTAGTTGTAGTACTTAGGGATCGAATCCACAAGGAAGGGATAGTGACACAGCAAATTTCTAAGTTCGAATTAAGTTAAGTGAGAATGTGAAACTAAAAGATAGCAGGCAATAAAAAACGGTGTAAGTTCAGGAGACAAAACGCTAGGTTCAGGGAAATTCTCAGGTGATCTAAATTGCAGGTCTAGACAGGATGTTAGGAAATATTAAGAACTGTTCTAGAACTTGAAACACTAATGTAAAATCAACCAACTCTCGCTGCGAAGATTATCTATGTCTAAACCCTAGAATTCCAAATCTCTTTGCAAATTCAAACAATTCAGACAAGCATTAATTTCAGGTTCAATTGTTCACAAAATCCTAAACCAAATCTCTTTGCGAATAGGTATTTTGTTCATCTAACACTAGTTCAGGCAATCAATAACACTCTCACATCTATTAATTATCCTAACAATTTAATTTGACCTAACAATTCATTAATCACCCTTGAAAAACCATAAACCTAACTAGCAGACTACTCAGACATGGTGAATGAAACAAACATCATGAATAAAGAAGAATGCATAAAAGAAATCAATAGAAATAATGGAGTTCCAAATTTGCTCTGAAGGAGACAAATTCTTCTCTCTAAAAATCTCTAAGACAGAAAATTATGAAAAAGTATTCCAAGGTAATTAGGCTAAACAATGCCTGAAATCTATTTATAGAAGAGGATTTTTGT
>JAHZTW010000001.1:131575203-131597054 GCA_020283515.1 Alliaria petiolata
AATTCCTCTTCTCCATCTTTTTGGCAACTTCTTGCTCTTCCAAGTGCTGTGCCATTCCTATCCAACTCCATTGTTGCTTCCACAGCATCCATGTTACCTGATCAAGACTCCAAATGCACCAAACCATGCAAGGACTATGCAAAAACACTCTAGGACTCTAAATGATACAATGCAACACAATGATGCTATATTAGACTCCTAAATGATGAGAAACTTATGCTAAATGGATTCTGAAATGATGCAAAATATAGACATATCAAGAACACTCAACGAAAATAAACTACTCAGACATGAAAGAAGAAGTAGAAAACGTGATTGATGAATGCATAACTTGTATAAATCGATAAGAAAGAAAGAGGGTTCAAGAACAAATCAATCTCCCTCAAAGAACAAAGTGGAAACCACGAATCAGAGATTCGCGGCCGCCGAAGAAAATTATGTAACTAGAGTATTTAGGAATGAAAAGTTGATATCTACAAAAACCCTAAACGACGAGTATATATAGGTCTTCAAGTGCCCTAGGTCGTGGATTAGGTCTTGGCTTGCATAAGATGGCTGCGGGTTTAAGTTGGGCTTCAAATGGGCTCGGGAAATGCGAATGGCCTGGCCGCGTGAGCGACTGGCCGTGGTGCGGGCACTGGTCGTCTGGTTCGGCCGTGGCACGGCCTGCTCGTCCTTCCGGGTGCTTGACGGACCTTCTTGCTTCTTCCATAACTTGAGATCATACCGTGGGATTGTTCTCAAACCACTTCGAGGGGAAAGACAGCTGATAAGGCTACCTTGTCTCCAGATATGATCTTGATCTCGTGGTGGGAAAGCCTTCATTTGATGTCGAACTTCTGTCCTCGAGCGCTGTTTCCGGATTGTCCATTTTGCTCCAAAATATGAGTCTTTTGCTAAGTTTACCTGAAAAGAGTCTTGAACAACCAAATACTCGAAATCTAGTGTTTATGCACTAAAACCTTAGTGAAATACTTATTAAAGCACTCACTTATGATAGTAAAAATGGGTAAAATATGCATGTTATCAGCAATTTGAGTGCCTAGCTTCTTCATATGAGAGGTCAAGCTCTCAATCTTCCCGTTCAGGTCCTGGTACAGTGAATCAATCTTCCCATTGAAATCCACTGTTATCTTCTGCTGTCCTTCCAGAATTTGCTCTAGCATAGACTCCATCTTATTGTCTTGTGCAGGAGGCTTTTGGTAAGAAGAAGAACAATAGCTCTTTGTGTAATTGCTGTTCTGGAATGGGGGTTTTTTAGTATAACCAGAAGAGTTTTGATTTCCTATGAAGGAGATCTTCTGATAATTCCCATTAAAGCTCTTATTCCCTTGTTGGTTCCCAAACCTTTGGCCTTGAAAGCCACCTCCGTTGATGTAGTTGACATCTTCTTCTTCACATTCTTCATTAGGCTCGAATGTCTCAATCTCATTGGCAAAGTGAACTTGCTTCTTCCCCACCAAGATGTCTAGCTTCATGTTTACCTCAGCTATTTGGCTTCCTCCATTTGTACCAGCATGTTGTTTCCTTTCAAAGTCTGCATTCTTGGTGCTGTTGCAAGAGGCCAAATTCTCTATAAGCACCATCGCGCCATCTGGGTATCTGGTGTTGAAGTTGTCATTGCTTGCAGCATCTAAAGCCATCTGGTACCTCCAATCGATCCCTCGGTAGAAGATTCCGAGAAGTTGGGCTCGCTGAAACCGTGATGTGGGCAGTCCCTTTGGTAAGCCTTGAATCTTACCCAAGAACCCTTGAATGCTTCAGTAGGTCCTTGGGAGAATGTAGTGATCTTTGTCCTCAGCTCTTCGGATCTTGCATCATCAAAGAAGTTGTATAAGAATGCATTCTTTGTTTCTTTCCAAGTGGTCCAGAATCCTGGATCCAACTGCTTCAGCCAATATGATGCATCTCCAACAAGCGAGTAAGGGAAAAGCTTGCAGAAAAGATAATCATAGGACACTCCGTTAGCCTTGATGCTTGATGCCAAGTCCTCGAATCTTTCAATGTGGTCCATAGGATGTTCATTGGGAAGACCATGGAAAGGATGCTGAGCTACAAGTGTATAGTAAGCAGGCTTCAGCTCGAAATCATTTCTCTGGAATGCCGGAGGACGGATCGCAGCTCTATTAGCATAGAACTGGTCTGGTCTGTTGTATTCACCAAGTGTTCTTCCGCGTCAAATGTCTGCATGTGCGGCTTGAATTGGTTGCTCGATGATAACAATTTTATCGTCAAGTCTCTGGCCACGATTGTTTCTCATATTGCCGTCTAGATCCGTGAAATTACCAGCCTCGCCACGAATCATAATCACAGGCTCAGCCATCTCTGTCGATCGACGCCCTTGCAGATTTTCGGTTTGTGCGTTCGAAACGGCCGAGTTCCAGGTTGAGTGCAATTAGTTCATTTTCCTTGTTGCTTCTGGTAATGGGCATGCACCTGAAACCAAAAATAAGAAACTAAAAGCGTCAGTAACCAAAACAAAAATAAAACCTAGTCAAAATCCTAATACTAGATTCAGTAGGCAGCTATTACTTCCCCGGCAACGGCGCCAAAAAGTTGATAGGGTCAAAGTTTTTCCTAAATAAAACACTGCAAGTGCACAACAATGCAGTTGAAGTATAAGGGGTTATCGAATCCCAAAGGAAGTAGATGTTACACTAAGGTTTCTAGGTTCAAACTGTGCTAGATCAATCAAGTAAAGTAAAAAAACTACTAAGTAAATTAGAAACAGAATTAAAAGTGGATTTAAAGTTCAGGAGATTAAGGCGCTAGGCAAAGGTAATTATCAGCTTGAATCAGAGAATGCAGAAATTATAATGTCATGAAATTATTAAGAACCGTCTAGAACTCGAAACACTAATTTAAAACCAATCAACTCTCGTTGCAGAAGTTATCTATGCCTAAATTTCAGAATCCCAAATCTCTTTGCAAATTCAAACAATTAAGGCAAGCATTAAAAACAGGTTTGATTGTTCACAAAATCTCTAAAGCAAATCTCTTGGCGAATAGATATTTTCCTCATCTATGATTAGGTCAAGTTATCAATAATGCTCTCGCATCTATTAAACAACCTAGGGTTTGATTTCTAAGTGATCAGTTTCAGAAATCAATATAAGCACAAATCAAGATGAAGATCCAAGTGATTTTTCCTAACAAAATAATAATTCAACAAACTCATCATCAACCCTAAATCACCGTAACCTAACTAGCAAACTACTTAGACATAGAGATGAAAACACAAATCATGACTGAAATAAATTGCATAAAATAAGAAAAGAGAATGATACAGGGGTTCAAAAACTTCTTGGAAGAGTACAGAATTATCTCCCCAAAAGCTCAGGATCAATCTCTCTCTAAGTCTCAAAAACAGAAAAATAATGATAAGGTCTTTTGCTAAACAATACATGAAAACTATTTATAGAGGAAGAATTTCGTTAGGGGCAATCTTGTAATTCTTCAAAACTTGGACAATTTCCTTTTTCTGATGGAAGTCACGAAACTTTGGTCGGCTTGATTGGTGTCGATCGACACCAAGGGTTAGTGTCGATCGACACCCTTCGTGTAAATCGGCTCCGACTTCATCACTTCGGCTGCTTCTCCAAAATGCTTCAATAAGTTCAAGAATCTTCCATTAAGCTCCAAATGCACTTCATCCTGTAAAGACTCTAATAGGACTCTAAAAATATCAAAAGACTCTATAAAACGGACTTATATCATGGTCAAAAACCGGTAAAAACCATGATATATCACAACATGAAGATCACGCCTTTGTAGGTTTAGATGATGAGGAGAATGACGACGTTAATGATAACCCGTTCGCAAGGATTCATAACCAGCCACAACAAAACCTCGTGGTGGCTCAACAAGTAGACAATCGCAGGTGGGAATCGGGTTTTAAGCTTGACCTCCCTGAATTTACGGGTGGTCTACAACCCGAGGAATTCCTCGATTGGATCAGCGCTACTGAGGAATTGTTAGCCTTCAAGGAAGTTCCAGATGAGTTGAGAGTTTCGCTTGTTGCGACTCGATTTCGTGGGCGAGCTTCAGCTTGGTGGCAACAAACTAAAGATAAACGAGCAAGACAAGGGAAAAATCGCGTCGCTTCATGGGAGAAGATGAAGACAAGATGCGCAGGGCTTTTCTTCCATTTAACTACGCTCGTACGATATACACCAAACTACAGAATCTGAGACAAGGAGCCCGCACAGTCGATGAGTATGCGTCAGATTTTTTTTCGCTTCTTGCTCGTAATGAGCTATTGGAGACAGAGGAGCAACTGGTGTCACGTTTCATTGACGGCTTGTGTCAACAGATCCAGAACACACTATTACAGTTCTGCCCAGTTTCGGTCTCTGAAGCACATCAACGTGCTTTGCTCGTCGAACAAAATTTGCGTCCCTCAAAATCGAGTTGGAATACTTCCAATCCACGTTCGCGTATTCTGCAAGACGCATCAAAACCACATGATCAATTAGGAGAGCACGGAACAACCACCAGAATCCCAGAGGGAATTGATAGCGCTACTACACTGCGAAATCCTCATTTGCCTATATTCAAGTGTTTCGGATGTGGAGAACAGGGACATCGCCAATCAGCTTGTCCTAAATCGAATCGACGTGGTCTGTATGGTGATTACGATGAGGAACCGCATTATGATGCCTATGAAGAAGACACCGAGCAAGTGATTGACGAATAGGTTGCAGGTGATACGGGCACGTCGTTAGTAATCCGCCGTAACTTTCTTTCACCACAGGGAATTCGAGAATCGTGGCTTCGTTCGAACAGCTTTCGCTCGTCTTGTACAATTCGTGACAAAGTTTGCCGGTTCATAATCGACTCGGTAGCTGCACCAATGTTATTTCTGAAGATGCAGTTCACAAGCTCGCTTTGTTTACAGAGCCACATCCAGCGCCGTATAAGCTTGTGTGGCTGAACACAACAACAGAGCTTCGAATTTTCAGGCGTTGTCAAATGCCTTTTTCGGTCGGGTCAAGCTATAAGGATCTGATCTTGTGCGACGTTATTCCAATGGATGCGTGCCACTTGCTATTGTGACGTCCGTGACAATTTGACAAGCGCACTTCGCATGATGGGTTTGCAAATACTTATGCATTTTCTTTCGAAGACAAACGCATAGCTTTGCTTCCTACACAAGTTTCAACCACGCCTGTTGCCATTCCTTCAGAGCTCTCAAAACCACTTCTTGGCTCTACGCCTAATAAGCAGGTCATGTTTTTGAACAGAGCTCAGTTATCAAAAGAATTTTGTTATGCCGATATTGTTTTTCTTTTCTTCAACGCTCTTTCATCGCAAGCTTGTCCTTTTGCAGTCCCATCAGCTTTTCAGGATTTGATTTCTGAGTTTCAAGATGTGTTTCCTCCTGATCTACCTGAAGGTTTACCTCCTTTGCGAGATATTCAGCATTGTATTGACTTGTCGCCTAATGCATCTCTCCCCAATCGTCCTCACTACGGAATGAGTCCCAAAGAGCACGATGAGTTGCGACGTCAAGTTGAGGAACTACTAGCCAAGGGATATTTGCGCGAGAGTCTAAGTCCATGTGCTGTACCAGCTCTTTTAATCCCAAAAAGATGATACTTGGCGAATGTGTGTGGACAGTAGGGCAATCAACAAGATAACAGTGCGTTATCGGTTTCCCATCTCGCGTCTAGACGACTTGTTAAATCAAATCGGGAGTGCATCTATTTTTACTAAGCTTGATCTTAAGAGTGGGTACCATCAAATTCGTATTCGTCCTGACGATGAGTGGAAGACGGCGTTTAAAACGCGTGAGGGACTTTTCGAGTGGTTGGTAATGCCGTTTGGCTTGTCCAATGCGCCAAGTACATTTATGCGGGTTATGAACCAAGCCTTACGTCCCTTTATTGGGCATTGCGTTGTGGTGTATTTTGACGACATCTTGGTCTTCAGCACATCTCTCAAAGAACACCTTGTTCACTTACGTGATGTTCTTTTGGTTCTTCGTCAAGAGAAGCTTTTTGGTGCCTCGAAGAAGTGTGAGTGTGGTGTACCTCAAATGCTGTTTTTAGGTTACATTGTCTCTGCGCAAGGTCTTCGGGTTGATCCAACAAAGATATCAGCAATCAATTCGTGGCCAGCACAACCTTCAATCACGGAAGTCCGCAGTTTTCATGGTCTCGCCTCATTTTACAGGCGTTTTGTCCCTCACTTCAGTAGCATCATGTCTCCGGTTACAGATTGCATGAAGTCTACTTCGTTTACATGGACAACTGAGGCAAATGAAGCCTTTGAATTGATTAAGACTCGATTGACAATTGCGCCGGTTCTCGCGTTGCCAAATTTTACTCTTGCTTTTGAGCTACATTCAGATGCTTCTAAGACAGGTATTGGTGCGGTTTTGAGTCAACAAGGACGTCCAATTGCATATTTTAGCGAGAAGATGGCTGGTCCACGTAGCCGATACAGTACGTATGATGTGGAGTTGTACGTTGTGGTTCAATCGGTTAAGCATTGGCGTCATTATCTTTTTTACCGTGAATTTGTGTTATACACAGACCATAACGCACTTAAACACATGGGTTCGCAGGAAAAAATATCTTCGCGTCATGCATCACGGTTTGCTTATCTTCAACAATTCACTTTTATGATTAAGCATACCGCCGGTTCGCTTAATAAAATTGCAGATGCACTGAGCCGACGTCATTCTTTATTGACGGCACTTCATGTTTCAGTGACTGGATTTTCTGCTTTACCTGAGCTTTGTCCAAGTGATCCATTCTTTTGCAAAGTCTGGAATGATGCACAAGCAGGCTTGAGTGATGATTTTTTTGTGCTCGATGGTTTTTTGTTTCGTGGTTCGCAGCTTTGCATTCCAGATTGTAGCCTCCGTTTGCAGATCATCAAGGAACTTCATAATGAAGGCCATGTTTGACGCGACCGCACGCTACAACTTGTACGTGCTTCATATTTTTGGTCAGCACTTCGCCGTGATGTTGTGCGATTTGTGATGCGTTGTGTCGTTTGTCTTGCATCTAAACGACACGCCACTAATGCAGGTTTGTACTTGCCTTTGCCGATTCCTATTCAGCCTTGGACTGAGATTAGTATGGACTTTGTCCTTGGACTTCGTCCTTGGACTTCGTCCTTGGACTTCGTCCTTGGACTTCGTCCTTGGACTTCCTCCTTGGACTTCGTCCTTGGACTTCGTCCTTGGACTTCGTCCTTGGACTTCCCCGTACTCAACCCGGTTGTGACTCCATCTTTGTGGTTGTTGATCGCTTTTCAAAGATGGCTCGTTTCGTCCCTTGCAAGAAGACGAATGATGCTTCTCAGGTGGCCACATTGTTTTTTCGCGAGATATACAAGTTGCACGGTTTGCCTTTGTCTATTGTTTCTGATCGTGACTCGCGATTTCTCAGCCATTTCTGGCGCTCTCTTTGGAAACTGCTGCGTACAAGTTTGGTCATGAGTTCAGCATACCATCCTCAGACTGATGGCCAAACTGTAGTTACAAATCGCGCCTTGGGTGATCTTTTGCGTTGCTTAGTAGGAGATAACATCCGATCATGGGATTTGGTTCTTGGTCAAGCAGAGTTTGCAGATAACCATGCTGTGAATCGTAGCACGGGTTTTAGTCCATTCCACATGGTCTATGGCATCTCTCCTCGTGGTCCTCTGGATCTCTCTGTTGCACCAGATCGGACATGTTTCCATGGTCGTGCATGTGATATTGTTGAGGAATTTGTGGATTTACATGCGCATGTTCGGTCTAATTTGGAAGTGACGACAGCAAAGTACAAAGCAAGCATTGATGCACATAGGCGTGAGCTCACTTTTGCGGTTGGCGATAAAGTATGGGCTGTTCTTACCAAGGATAGGTTTCCTGCTCAGACTTACAACAAGCTGAAAGCACGACGGGTTGGACCTTCGGAGGTTTTGGAGAAAATTAATAACAACGCCTACCGTTTGTGTCTTTCTCCGAACATGAACACAGCTGATGTGTTTAACGTGAAGCACTTGGTACCATTTGAGGAGGCTGATCAAGATGAAAATTCGAGGACGAATTTTTCTTTACCCCGAGGGACCTGATGTAGCGTAGGAACCTCTGTTTTCATTAGCGTACAGCGTGCATCGTGCATCGTGCTTTGTGGAACATGAAGAGTGAAACGTGCAGCGTGGAGTGTTAATGTGAAACGTGCAACGTGTAGGGGTTCCAATGTGAAACGTGTTTTGAGCTTTTATGTGTTTTGGTTTTTATGTCGGTTTTTCTTTTTAATTATGTCAACTTTTTATTTATCATTATTTACTTTATTTCGGATAGCTAGGGTTAGCCTCCCTTATTTTAGGCGTTGTATTTGCTTCATTGATATTCGGTTATTGAATTTATAAAAGAGAAGTTGTCTCAAAAAGTCTTTTGAATCTCTCTTCTTGCTCAAGAAGCAAATCGAGTTGTTCTAAGCACAAAGTTATCGAAATCCATAGATTTTCGAGAATCCTTGGATATCCCGCTGCAACAGATTAGTTTTTTGTTCTCGGTTCCTTCGTTTTAGACTTTAGAGAGAACGAAGAAGAGGAGATGATCACAACGGTAATGAAATTTTGAATAACGAAGAGTAATGCTTCGGCCAATAACTTTGAATGGAAGAAAGCACGTTCCAAACAAGTAAATAAGGCAGAGCAGAAAAGGTACTCAAATACCCAATATTAAAAAATATACATTTCGGTAATATTTTGTATACTTCTAAATCTCTAATTACCATTATCCGATCTGTATTTGTTAGTACTCAGTCTTTTATGAACATGCATAAAAAAATCTCCTAAATATTTTATGAAGAAACTAATATTTGTTTTTTTTATATCACACAAAGAGTCGAAATCATCAAAAAATTTAAATTTCTTTAATTTATAGATTGGTAACACAAATTTGGAGACTGATTTAGTTGACATGGAAGCAGTGGAGATAGCCAACGAAAATTTTATGACAAAAATAAAGGAAAATATGCCAAATTTGTGATGGACAAATTAAAATACTCAAAAGTTTTTTTTTTTTTGGTTTTTACAAAGATGTTGTATTTAAGTTTAGGTCTTTACCTTTAGGTTTGCATCTTTTTGATTTCAGTCCGGATGATAATGGGTGTGCGAGACCTCGACGTGTTCGGGAGCGATTTTCTTTTTGTTTGAATAAATTTGAAGGAGACTATCGTCTCTTTCCACTTACCAAAAAAAAAACAATTAGGTTATGTATAATGTTTTAAATATGAATGTATAATTATATTTATTGTATTTATAATTTTTTTTAAACTAGGTAATTTTTAATTAAGAAATTATTTAGCATAAATTTTTTATCCTTTTAAACATTTTATGTTACTATTTTCATTTTGTATTAAAACACTAAATAATGTTTGTATAATAATAGCAATTTTTTACATATATTAACATTAAACTTTAAAAGTTGATATGTATTTGTTCTGTTCAATCCGTCTGAATCGCATTTGTTCAGCTTATCCGCAAAACCTGTTCTGTTTTTCCCTTGCGGAACCTAAATCATTTCAAAATTGTCGATGCTTATCTCTATTTATCTGATGTATAAACTACAAATGCAAAAAAGGTAAAAAATTAGAAACGTTGACCAAAAAATGGCAAAAATCCGAAACACTAAAAAAATTAAAAGAATTAGAATAAAAAACAGAAAATATTTATGAGAAATTTTTGAGCAGCATTGCATTTTTTTCTTTAAGACTTTATTTGGAGAAATGAAGACTTAACTGAATAATACAAGGAGATTTGGCAGTAGTTAGTTAATTAGGACCAGTTTGTGTGACTTGTTGCACATTTTCATCTAATTTTACGTGTGAAGATTATAAGACCCAAAACTCTAGATAGGACCAGTTTGTGTGACTTGTGACATGTTTGATCTGTTGCTTCATATTTAAATCCAGGTAAACGTAGCAGGTCCATATTGCTATATTTTTGTGGTGTACGTCCATTCTGTTGTTGTGCATTTTTCAAAAGTTATGGACATCTTTCAATGACTAACAAAACGTTTATTGATCGATTGATTTTGGTTTTAGACCGGTTAAGAAAAAACAAATAGGCTGATGAATGGTTTTATATATCTTTAGTTAACTAATCGGATATGGGATGTGAAATCAGTGAGGTTACTTCTGTAGTGATGGTTTGTAGCAATAGAAGGTGTATAAGAAGACTAACTCTAAGAAACTTAAGCAACTTTCTTCTCTATTTATTTCATTTAATCTCAAACAAAATCAAATCATTGGTGAACGCCTTAGAAAGAAATATATTAGAAAGAACATGACAAGTGTTTATGAATTATCATAATCACGATGTGCGTTTAGGAATTCTAATTAAAACAATTGTTACAATCTCATATTGATTCTATGTGATACTAACTAGTGTCTTATCATGTTCTATGTATATCGTTACTCTTAAAATTAGATATTGTGGTGACTTGTATCCATGTGATTTCTGGAGGCATGGAGTTGGGTTTAGTATGACCTATCTTTTTTTAAATCAAAATCAGAGCCATTTGTGTTTGTTGCTGCTAAAGGCTTATTTGACACTGGCCAAATGATGCAAATTCATGAATACAATTTTTTTTAGTTAAACAAAAAATTCTGAAACTTTAATCCATAATCATCTCAAATAGTATATTAAAGCAATTTAAGTTATTCGGTTAATCCATAATCATCTCAAACTTATGATCTGAAAAAATATCTTTGAATAGCTGATTTTTTAAAAGAAACGAGCTACAATAATCTTGTAAAGAGACTTTTGGAAAGACTTTTTTGAATGGAAGAAAGCGCATTCCAAACAAGTAAATAAGGCGGTGCAGAAGGTACTCAAATAAAATTCCATTCAGTAACCCAATATTAAAAAATATATATTTCAATAATATTTTGTATACTCCTAAATATTTTATGAAGAAACTAATATTTGTTTCTTTATATCACACACAACAATTTAGAGTTGAAGTCATCAAAATTTTAAATTTCTTTAAATTATGGGACATACATAGATCGGTAACACAAATTTGGAGCCTGGTTTAGTTGACATGGAGGTAGTAAGAGATAGCCAATGATTTTTTTATGAAAACATTAAAGAAAAATATGCCATATTTTTGATGGACAAATTAAAATAATTAAGTTTATTTTTTTGGCTTTTTACAAAATTTTGTATTTAAATTTATGTTATGTATAATGTTCCAAATATGAATGTATAATTATATTTGTTGTATTTATAATTTTTTTAAACTAGTTAATTTTAACTAAGCAATTATTTAACATAAATTTATATCATATTTTGTTAAACATTTTATGTTAATGTTGGAACCGATTTTACCTAATCCAATCAGTACGCTCCACGTCAATAGAGAGACCTATCTAACAATCTGCATGTCTACCTGCCTCCCGGTAAGCTCCAGGCTAGGGTGATGGCGCTGAAGCGTGGAACAAGAGTTTGGCGGAAAACATTGATCCATACGACGACATGACTAATCGACAGAGTTGACGGAGCCAATAAGAGAAGAGGCCAAAGGAGTATAAATAGAGCTCGAAGGCTCAAAAGAGAGGGACAGACCCGCATAGACCTCAAAAAGAGAGAGATCTGGAGACATCCGGAGAGAGCCGGAGAAAGCCGAAGGAACTCTAAGTGCGACACAGAGACAGACCAGAAACTTCATCATATCCATACGCTTCCATGATGACCATCCCACATAAACACCTTCCATCCACCTAACCAAACAACACGATCTTGAGGAGGTGACTTCCCTAGTCATCCCGCAAGGGAATGCCAGCAAAGGTAAGTAACTCTTCCCTCATCGTTTCATCCGGCAAGAGAGCCTCCCGACCCCTTTCCTGATGGTTTATGGCTTTCCTGATCACCACCAAATACCAGATGAACATCATGATCTACGGACGTGATGTTCCACTCGAATCTTTACCAAACCTACTGTACCACCCCAACCGCCTCTACCAGCGAGACCCCACACCTCTCACAGGCTGTGGACCCCCCCCCCCCCCCCCCCCCCCCCCCCCCCCNCCGCGTTCCTGTCCGACGGTCGGTGCATTATTTTTCTCGGTGGCCCGACCGACTGATTTATTTGTCCCTGCAATCATCACGTGGCCTTTTTCCCGTGTTTTGGCCTCACTCACACGGTTCCGCAGAGAACTTCCCGGAAGGTCACCCATCCTAGTCCTACTCCAGCATAAGCACGCTTAACTGTGTAGTTCTCTCAGGGTAAGTGACAGGAAAAAGTAAGTGCACTTTGATGACATAGGTAGCCAAATCAATCCATTTAAACTTATTCAAATGGGCCAGGGCCGGGTTGTTACACCTACCCTCCTGAGTATTTGTTCTCAGTTGTGTGTGTCTGACTTGGGCGTCTGATAAGTAAGATTTTTCAGTGTTACTTTCAATACTCAACACCACTCATGTCATTGTAGTGGTTGAGGTATTAATCCATTTTGTGATGTAGATGACACTAGAAATGCATAGAACCTTTTAAGCTAAGCAAATATAAGTATATTGTTTGTTTCTCTACCAACCTAAGTGATCAAACAAGTAACATTTCAAGGATAAAAGCAAGAACAAGGCAAATAACTAAACAAGATTATCCAATGATAAAAAGGGAATCCAAGAATAGAGTTATTGACTTTGGATGACTCCAAATCTGATTCAAGATGTCCAACCAATCAATTTCAATACTAATCCTTAGGTAAGAAGCACTAATTAAGACTAATCCACTCTCATGACACTAATCTCTTTGCTAATTATCAATTCAAGATCTAATCATCATTAGTGAAAAGACAATTATCAAGCAATAAACACAAGCTTCATAAAACCAATAAATACCTTAGACATCTATTTCCATAGGCTAAGCATGTAAATCTCTTGATTTAGTTGGTTGGGGCATTTCATCAAACACCTTGTGGGTGGGAAATGCCCTATGATCTAAATCACTTTTCTCAAAGCTAATCTAGCATTAAGATCACTAAACAAGAAAGGATGTTGAAAGATCTAAGCCCTAGACATCAAGAACCATCATTAAAATCACCCTAATCTACCTCATTCTTAGATCCTAAAAGAACTACTCACTAATCATAGTTAAACCCACTAATCCCATGAAGGAAAAGTTGATAAACATGATTAGAGAATAGAAAATGAAAGATTAACAAAGATAAGTTCCAAATTTCATAAACTCTTGAAAAGATCTTACAAAATCACTTAGAACTCAAAAGGGGAAGATTTTCTAAGTAAGAAAATAAGATAATCAAGAAAATTAGGTAAAGTTATTTTTATAGTGAACAGTGATCGACCCGGGTCAATTCGGAACAAACAGGGTTTTGGCCCGGTTTTTGGCCTTCGTCTGGCAGTGCATCGGTTTGTTGTCTGATGTGCATCTGACCGATGCAACTTCTGATCGTCTTCCATCTGCTTGTTGTCTGATGTGCATCTGACCGATGCGACTTCTGGTCGTCTTGCATCTGTTTGTTGTCCGATGTACCACAAACCGAAGTGATCTCTGGTTGCTCTGATTCGGACTGTCTTGCAAGAATCGCCGTATCTCCTGAACCGCTGATCGTAATGACTTGAAACTACAACCAAACGAAAGGTATTTCAATTATCTATGACTTTCATGAAGAACTCCGAGGCTAAATCGGAATGGAAACCATTCGTCCGGCCCGATCTTTCAGTCACTTCCGACAGTCGGGTGCTGCATCGGACAGAAAGATGTCAACAAACCGATGCACCCACCGATGTGGTGCCAGACAATCTCTGTCAACTTCGTTTCAGCTCTTCTTCGATCCCGGCTCATCCAACAAACTCCAAATGGTCTCTTTAACTCCAAAAACACCTGAGAAACACTCCAAATACAACGAATATGCAAATGCCTAAGCTAAGACACACTAAACGCTAATATGGATGCAAACTATACTATATGGATAATTTATATGCATGAAACAGTGCAAATGCTACACTAAATGGACGTTAAAATGGTGTAAATATGCTAACTATCAACTCCCCCAAACTTACCTTTTGCTTGCCCTCAAGCAAATAAACTTGACAAATCTAAGAGAGGTGAGAAAATGGGAGCTCAAGATCCAAGAATGCCAACAAAAACAATCAACTCAATGTCATAGTTCTTAATTCTAAGATGCATTTGAATTCATCCTACTCCAAAAGAGTTAGTCATGCTCATCACAACAATCAAATGCACAAAGATCTCAATCTAGATAAGTCTCCCTATCCAACCAACTCTTTAATATTCATTAATTTGCAAACCGTGAATCATGACAATGCAATGCAAGTGAATATATTTGGCTAAGGGACTAGGCTTTGAGATAAGAGTGATCTCAATTCATGTGGCTTCCAATTTGTACAAGAGTTTCACTCAAAGAGGATTGAACTTTATGCATAATGCATACAAGACTAGACTCTCATCTACCCGGAATGCTATCAATGATCTTAAACCCCTCTCTTTCATTCTTTTTAAGCTCACTCAACTCTCTAAAGCCACCCTTTCTTCCTCAAGGCTCTTTGTGCCTTGCCAAAACCACAAATGTCATAAACCACTTCTTCCTTTAAAGCTCTAAGGGGAAACTTCTTCAACCTTTACCTCATAGTGAATGGTGTGGTCTTTCTCTTCTTTGGCCTTTTTGGCTCTTTTGATTTTCTTTTCTTCTTTTCTTAAGACCACCAAATACTTTTTCAAACTTAGAGCTATACTTTTTAAACACATAAGACCCACCATTTCAAACTACGTTTCCTTTACTTTCCATAATGCCTTTAGTCATCCCTTTCTTTCTACTCCCTTCCCACAACTCAACATGCTAAAATGCAAGCATATAATTTCCTTTCAAAACATCAAGCAACAGCTAGCCCCAAACCCCAGCCTCAAAATGTGAGAGCTAGAATCTACATGAGAGCCTAAACTTGTCGTCTCAAATCTAACACTTTATGCTAAGTTCAATCAAAATAAGGCCTTACAAATATTCCCACTAGAAAAATTGGCTTCAAAGGAGGCAAGGTAAGGTGGGGGTAACTACTTGAGCTAGCAAGAGAGTGGTAAAGTGAGTAAAAAATCTCAAATATGTATGTAATCCATGAATTCACTTTCAATTCAAGGCATGATAGTTAGATGTCCAAATTCGGTTCAAGTGAGTAGAGTTGATTATCAAATTCAAGACCTTATTTCGACCAAAATCTAGTGACAAGTGAAGTGGTCGAAGCATGGTTCTTTCTTACTTTCAAGACTTATTCAAAGGCATCAAAGAACTACTAACTAGAGCATTGGATTGATTACATGAGTTGACATTCTACAAGGATAAGCTCATTATTGCTCCCAATGCATATGAATACAAATCCTACATGAAATGCAACTAGACTCAATCCTTATATGCAAATGCAACTTCTAAATGACCTTTTTTGTAAAAGTTTCAAATTTTTCGATTTTTCTATGCCTTAAATGAATGCATGAGACTCAAGTATGCAAAGAAAAATAAGAATCACAAAACACATGTCAAATCTCTCAACCTCTCCCCCAAACTTAAATTACACAGTCTCTTGTGTAATAAAAGTCCAAAGGAGACCTCAATCAACATGACAAAAATAAGAGAAATAAAACTAAATGGTATGTACAATAGAATTTGGAGTGTTACCTCTAGAATTTGGTGGCTATGGAGGAGAAAGAATGACTTTTTGGGCTGCATCGGTTTGTTTAACCGATGTGACCAAACCGATGTAAACTCAGAAAGGTTCACATCGGTTTGTTAAACCGATGCAGCCAGACCGAGGCAATGCCAGACGTTTTCTGCATCCCTCTTATACTTAAGCTCAACTCCCTTGATCCAAACCTGATGATCACAAACACTATAAAACACATTATTGAAAGTGAAAAGCAAGAATATATACAAGGATAAACAAGGGAATGCCTCCCAAGTACGCTTGTTTAATGTCACTAAGCTTGACTTTTCAAACCCTTTAAGCAATGGGAAGGTCATGGAGTGGAACTGAAGTTCCTTCTCCTTTCTTGATAAACATGGTGTTTGCTCCAGTGTGTAACACCTTCTTCTTCTTCTTAGACCTCTTTCTTACCCTCCTAGGTGGCTCAGCTATATGTTCCACCATCTTGATTCCATCAAACATAGCAAGAAGACTCACACCATCAAAGCTTGACCCATCATACTCATTGTGGTCCAAGGTATCATTATCCTTCAGCATCACACAAGTAAATCCCATCAGCTGCCCCCTTGTATATGGTGATTCTTCATCAGTTTTCATAGTAGCACATGTGATTTTTCTACAAAAACTCAAGGTAGAAGGCTTCATAAGATAGAAGACCTTATCATTCACACTCTTGAGAATCACCCTCTTGTTGGTGAAATCGATGCTTGCACCAGATGTATTAAGGAAGGGAGTTCCTAGGAGAATAGGTAGCCTTGCTGCTTGAACCATATCCATGACTATGAAGTCAGTTGGGACTAGACACTCACCAATCTTCAATGGATAATCTTCAACAAGACCTATTGGTTGTCTTGAGGAAGCATCAACAAAGGTAATAGGTGATGGATACTTCTTTAGGTTTGTAATCCCAAGGCTCTTAAACATTTCAATGGACATCACATTGACACTTGATCCAGAATCACACAAAACTTCATCAATCTTCAAATTCACAAGAGAGCAAGAAATCAAAAAATTTCCGGGATTACCAAGCTTTGGAATAATCTTAGGCTCATCCCTTGTTGTGCTTGGTGGATCAAGGCTTGCCATCAGCTCTTCTACCTTCTCTCTATTAGCTAGCAAGTCTTTGATGAACCTTATATGACCTTTGACTTGAGACAAGTTCTCCACATTGGGCAAAGGTGCACCAGCCTTCTCCATAGTTCCTCTAAAGCTTGAGAGCACTTTCTTTTGTGTCTTAGTCAAAATCAGCTCATGATATGGGAGTGTGATAACATGCATATTTTACCCATTTTTGCTATCATAAATGAGTGCTTTAATGAGCATTTCACTAAGGTTTTAATGCATAAACACTAGATTTTGAGTATTTGGTTGTTCAAGACTCTTTTCAGGTAAACTTAGCAAAAGATGTTTATTTTGGAGCAAAATGGACATTTCCGGAAACAGTGCTCAAGGACAGAAGTTCAACACCAAACTAAGGCCTTCCCACAACGAGATCAAACTCATATTTGGAGACAAGGGAGCCTTATCAGCTGTCTTTCACCTCGAAGTGGTTTGAGAACAATCCCACGGTTGGATCTCAAGTTATAGAAGAAGCAAGAAGGTCCGTCAAGCACCCGGAGAGACGAGTTGGCCGAGCCATGGCCGATCCAAACGACCAGCGGCCGTGCCACGACCAATCGCTCGAGCGGCCAGCCCACTTGCAGTTCCCGAGCCCATTTGAAGCCCTACTTAAACCCGCTGCCGTCTTATGCAAGCCAAGACCTAATCCATGACCTAGGGTACTTGAAGACCTATATATACTCGATGTTTAGGGTTTTTCTTAAAGAGAGACGAAACATATATTCAAAGCTTTCTTTTGGTGGCCGCGAATCTCGTATTCGCGGTTTTCACTTTGTTCTTTGAGGGAGATTGATTTGTTGTTGAACCCTCTTTGTTTCTTATCGATTTATACAATTTATGCATTCATCAATCACGTTTTCTACTTCTTCTTTCATGTATGAGTAGTTTATTTTCGTTGGGTATTCTTTAAAGGGATCTATGGGGAATTTCATTAACTATTTTTAAACCGATTGTTTAGGCCGAAGATTAGGGTTTTCTGTCTCACCTTATTCGCTCTTATTGCATGAATATAGCATCATGAACTATATTCTGATCGCATAATCTTGAGAGCGACGAACGTCCTGAATCTCAGATCTAGACCATAATAGGGTAGAGAGCATCCTTTAAAAGATGTCTGAATGTTTATCGTCCCCATCTTATTGCGTGTTCGTCTAGGACACAGGATACGACAGTATACCTGCAAAATAGACGTTCACAGATCGATCTTGCTTTGTCAAGAGTTAGGTCGTTAAAACCAGTGAATCAGTTTGGGGAAAGTCGCCTAGTCTTGTTTGCTTAGCTTTTGTGTGTTTGATTTCTAGTTAGCACCCCATAGATTTCCCGAGAAGACTCCCAACGTGTTCCACCATCTGCTTTTAAATCGAGATTTACGCACTTCAATATTTACTTTTCTGCACCGCTTTTCAATCGAGATTTACGCACTTCCATATTTACTTTTCTGCACCACACGCCTGATTTCCTTTTTACAAGTTCTTAGATTGATTTTCCTTTTTCCGTTGGTTATAGAAGGGATTGACAACCTCTTCTATATAAGGCGTGACTACTGCTTTCATTATTTCCTGCAAAAACTGTGACACTTACCCCAAAACCCCAGTTCCCTGCGTCTTTAGTTGCCCTGATTCTTCTGTTTTGCAGTTGACCTCCTCCCTGTGGATCGATACCCTAAGTACTACAACGCACGCTGTGCACTTGCAGCTTAGGGTCCTACAAATTCAAAGCTCGACGAGTCCCCAAAGAAATCCTCCAATCTCGGACGACTATTTAGACCCCATCAAGCTTTTGGCGCCGTTGCCGGGGAGGTTGCGTTTCGCTGTCCAAAACAAAGGTCAGGATCACAACTCAAAGACATTCTTTTTCTCTAACTTCTAGATTTCTTTCTATGAGTTACAGGAACTGCCATACCATGGAGCACACAAGGAGCGATCCTTATATGCCTCCTAATGCGCGCCCACCTGCAGAATTTATGCACCATTCTTGGAGGCCACCTCTGACGCTGCTGCCACACGAGCGCCTCATGCCTCGCCCCCAAGGAGTATTCCCCCCTCCTACCACCCATGGGAGCGAAAGCCTTCACCTACCTCCTTCCCAGAACGATCAGAGAATCGCACATGCTCCCTTATATCAGCAAGTGGAGAACCTTATTGAGGCAATAACAGTGATGACTGATTATCAAGACGAGTCTGAGAGATCCTTACACGCTCGGATGGATTCTATCCGCGGTGAAGTTTTCCACAAGCTCCAGGAAGTCGCCAACAACAAGAAGGTATTGGAGAAACGCACTTTTGGCAACATCAACAAACTATCCAGGACTTCCGAGGACTTGGCGGATCACAAGGGTACTCTAAACCGCGGATTAGGCGATGTCCGCGCCCTGAAATACGAGTTCTAGGAAACTCGCGGGACCACTTACAGCATCATAAGCCGAATGGAAAAGAACATTCAAGAGATGGAAGACGCCCAACGAAAGGCTGAATCGCAAGTCAAGGACTTGAGAGACGAGATTCAGAATATGGCAAAGGTCCAAAGGAAGAACGAAGATATCTTGGCTAGGCTATCCAAGGAGCAGAAGCGGCTCGACGGAATAATCAGTAAACTTATAGGGGATAAGGGAGAACATGAAGCCCTGTCCATAGGAGTCGAGAAAGCACCTTGTTTCTTCATCCAGTCCCACCTAACGTATGAACCAGACCCTCGGGAAGAGTCGCCCGAACCCGCTGAAGACGGACCTACCACAGGCATCATCACCAATGTGGAGAAACCTCTCACGCTGCATATCAAGAAAGAAAGATTAGTGGAATTCCACAAAAAGGTGGAAAGAATCCTAGTAAGCGTAGGATTCGATGAAGCATGGGAGAGTCATGGCTTAAAGGAGTACTTTGAAGACAGCTTGGAAAGTAGGAACGAGATTAAAGTTCACTTTGGTCAAGCCAGGCGTTCGATTACCTCAGCCAGGACCGCCTACTTCTCCCGTGCTGAGAAATATGAGAGCTACACGAACAGGATCACTCGAGAGAACCTCGACAAGTTCAACAAGGTAGTTCGAGGCCTTCCATCAGGCATCACGTTCATTGAAGTATGGACGGAACATCTCATCGGCCACTATTTCTGTGAAAGCAACGAAACCATGCTGGAGATACAAGATCTTTTCACACGAGCAAGGTCAGGAAGGCTACTTCGCAGCCTGCACAAAGCACGAAACCTTGGTCGATTTCTCATCTCATGTGAAATAAAGCGGATCAAGGTTGACAACGCGTTATGTGATCCCGGCTCGACCATCAGCGTGCTACCAAGTTATGCAGCGCAAGAACTCGGGATCATGCATTCCCACATGATGGAAGTGGTGATAGGATTGGCGGTCCAATCCTTCACGACCCCGAAAGGAGTCATCTACGACCTCCCGGTCATCATTGGCGATTGTAGAATTCCGGTAGACTTCTACATAGTCCAGACCCGCCAGGAAGAAGCCGCACCTTTCATCTTGGGATGGCCGTTCCTAGCCACTGCAGGAGCCATAATGGATTGGTCAAATAAGCGAGTCTCATTCGCCAATATCGATGGGAAGAAGTTCTACCCCGCGATTCCTTACACTATGGAGAAACGTCTTCTCAAGAAGGATGAAGATGCTATCATGGAGAGACTCGAGGAGCCTTTAGCAGAAGAGGCCACGCAGAAGGCAAAAAGACCTTGCCTAAGGTCGAACCACCTCCAACTAAGCTCCCAAACTACCGAAGTCTAGCTAAAAGACTTTAAATAAGAGCGGCTCAATGGGAGACAACCCATTTTAGGTATCTTCTTTCTTTTTCTCATCCTTCTAACCATACTAATTTTTAGTTTTGGTTTCTTCTTAGTTTACAACATTTCCATAAACCCCCAAAAAGCCAAAAAAATCAAAAAACCAAGAAAATCACAAAAAAATCAGAAAAAAACAGAAAAGACCAAAAATATGAAGAAGGAAACCCGAAGAACACTCACCGGGCGACGAATCGCCCGTGGGCCGGCCAGAAGGAGCCTGGCCGCGCCACGAGCCATGATGGCGCGGAGAAGAAATGCCCGGCCGCGGCCGCGACGATCCGTCGAGCGGCCGGCCTTCGTCTGAAACTCTCTCCATCCCAACTTCACTAAACCAGATCTCCTTCAACCTGTGTCAAGCCTTTCAAGCATCCTCCTTGATTCAAGGGCCTGAACACGTCCTAAAGACCGCAAAGATCAATTCCACAACCGCGGCAAGCTGCTGTTGCATCCAAGACGGTGAGAAAAGACGAGACTCCATCCAAGTCAAGTTAAGTCAATGATCCATCTCTCACATTCTACTTCATTCTGCACGATCAACGGACCTGTATCCACGAAGACGAAGAAGATACGACAATTCTAGAGGAAGAAAAACCGTTGTGCAAGCTCCAGAAGGAAGAAGATGCAGCTTCCTTCACCAAACCGCGAAGAGGAAAGTTCCCGAAGATTAGCTTCTCTCTTCCGCGACCAAGACCTTTACTGAAGCCAAGTAAGAATTTCATATGGCATTGAAGTTCGAACTAGCAACACCTGTCTTCCGTGATCCCGAACGATAGGCCAGCATAGACCCAAACTTCAAGTTTCTGAGGTGATGCAATCTTCAAGACGCAAGGACGGAAGATTTTCCATCTCTCATTCACGGTGTTATCAAAGGTCAAGGAACCAAGACGAGTACTCAACAACCAGAGTACCTGCTCTTCTCAACAAAGGCGTGCCCCAATCATCACCAACATCAGCCGCCAACAACATCACCACCATACGCCCACCACCACCATCCGAAGCAAGGAAGCTCAACCGCGCAACACATTTCCTTTCAAGCTAAGTTATCGATTTCTTTTGTTCAATCAAATCGATTCTAAGCAGGGACATATGATCAAGTCCTTAGCTCATTCATACCACCCGCCCATCCACCCACACCAAACCCAATGCCACTTTCAAGCAAGTCTTCACAAGCTTGTACTTGAATTTACCTATCTTTTTCACCTCAACTCGATTTAAACAAACTGTGGACAGTTTGATTTAAGTCTGGGGGGGGGGGG
>JAHZTW010000001.1:131598152-131707651 GCA_020283515.1 Alliaria petiolata
ACTAGATTTCGAGTATTTGGTTGTTCAAGACTCTTTTCAGGTAAACTTAGCAAAAGACGCTTATTTTGGAGCAAAATGGACAATTCTGGAAACAGTGCTCAAGGACAGAAGTTCAACACCAAACGAAGGCCTTCCCACCACGAGATCAAACTCATATTTGGAGACAAGGGAGCCTTATCAGCTGTCTTTCACCTCGAAGTGGTTTGAGAACAATCCCATGGTTGGATCTCAAGTTATGGAAAAAGCAAGAAGGTCCGTCAAGCACCCGGAGAGACGAGTTGGCCGCGCCATGGCCGATCCACACGACTAGCGGCCGCTCGCAGTTCCCGAGCCCATTTGAAGCCCAACTTAAACTCGCAGCCGTCTTATGCAAGCCAAGACCTAATCCACGACCTAGGGTACTTGAAGACCTACATATACTCGATGTTTAGGGTTTTTTTTTAAAGAGAGACGAAACATATATTCATAGCTTTCTTTTGGTGGCCGCGAATCTTGTATTCGCGGTTTTCACTTTTTCTTTGAGGGAGATTGATTTGTTCTTGAACCCTCTTTGTTTCTTATCGATTTATAAAATTTATGCATTCATCAATCACGTTTTCTACTTCTTCTTTCATGTCTGAGTAGTTTATTTTCGTTGGGTATTCTTTAAGGGGGTCTATGGGGAATTTCATTAAATGTTTTTAAACCGATTGTTTAGGCCGAAGATTAGGGTTTTCTATCTCACCTTATTCGTTCTTATTGCATGAGTCTAGCATCATGAACTATATTCTGATCGCCGGATCTTGAGAGCGACGAACATCCTGAATCTCAGATCTAGACCATAATAGGGTAGAGAGCATCCTTTAAAAGATTTCTGAATGTTTATCGTACCGATCTTACTGCGTGTTCGTCTAGGACGCAGGATACGACAGTATACCTGCGAAATAGACGTTCATTGATCGATCTTGCTTTGTCAGAGTTAGGTCGTTAAAACAAGTGAATCAGTTTGGAGAACATCGCCTAGTCTCGTTTGCTTAGCTTTTGTGTGTTTGATTTCTAGTTAGAACCCCATAGATTTCCCGAGAAGACTCCCAACGTGCTCCACCATCTGCTTTTAAATCGAGATTTACGCACTTCAATATTTACTTTTCTGCACCGCTTTTCAATCGAGATTTACGCACTTCCATATTTACTTTTCTGCACCACACGCCTGATTTCCTTTTTACAAGTTCTTAGATTGATTTTTCTTTTTCCGTTGGTTATAGAAGGGATCGATAACCTCTTCTATATAAGGCGTGACTACTGTTTTCATTACTGCAAAAACTGTGACACTTACCCCAAAACCCCAGTTCCCTGCGTCCTTGGTTGTCCTGATTTCCTGTTTTGCAGTTGACCTCCTCCCTATGGTTCGATACCCTAAGTACTACAACGCACGATGTGCACTTGCAGCTTAGGGTCCTACAAATTCAAAGCTCGACGAGTTCCCAAAGAAATCCTCCAATCTCGGACGACTATTTAGACCCCATCAGAGTGGTGGCTTATAGATAAGGAGATCATAAGCTCCTCTTTCACTCTTCTTTGCTACTTCTCTTATAGCCTCATCAACTCTTGCTTTTGTAGAAGCCATGGGCTCATCAAACACTCCTTTACCCATATCCTTAGCAACAACCATGGAGTCATTTTCAATGACCACCTCCCCATCTTGAACCTCAATGTCCTCATTGATTGTAGATGTATCATAAGGAGCTTCGAAAAGTTGCTCAAACTCTAGCACAACAAGCTCATACCCATCCTCATCAATAGAGGAGATAGCATCGCAATACTCTTTTGGGTTAGCTTCGGGCTTACCGGGTAAAGATGCTTGAGGGCGTGAAGATGAAGAAGCAATTCCCTTGTTGTTATCCATTTGCTTTATTTTGGAACTCAATGTCTCAAACTTAGAGCTGAGATCATTGTAAGAGCAATCAACCTTGTTTTGCATATCCGACATCTTCTTGCTCATTTCCATTACCCCATTTGCTTGGCCTTGCAAGAGTTGTTGAAGCATGTTTCTCATGTCCAAGTCGTGTGGTGCTGAGTTGCTCCCTTTCCCATGTGAGTTTGCTTGGTTCCCTTGAAAAATGTTCTTGGAAACATAGCCTTGTTGAACTCCTTGGACATGGTTGTTTTGTTGTGGGTAAACGTGGTCTTGTGGATTAGCCACATTGTTGCTTCTATAGGAAAGATTGGGGTGATTCCTATAGTTGTTGAAACCTTGTTGATAGCCTACTTGATTACCCACATAGTTGATTTCCTCTTGCATATTAATCTCCCCATCTTGAACTTGAGCACAATCACCAACAAAGTGGGCATGGTTTTGTTGCCCTTGAATTATCATATCCAATTTAGCATTGAGTGACTTGATCTATTTCCTTGTCTTCTCCTCAGATTCTCTCCTAGAGGTTCTATCATAGTCCTCTCCATAGTTGCCATCACTTTGAGCAATATTTTCAACTAAAACAAGACCATCATCAACATCTTTTCCATGGAAGTTACCATTGCTTGCGGTGTCAAGAAGCATCCTTATTTTTGGGAGAACTCCTCTATACAATGTGCTTAAGAGTGATTTATCGGAGAAACCATGGTGAGGGCATTGCATGGTGTAGCCTTTGAACCTTTCCCATGCTTCACAAAAACTTTCATTGTTTCTTTGCGTGAAGCTTGTTATCTCATTCCTCAACTTGGCAGTCCTAGTGTTAGAGAAGAACTTAGCCAAGAATACCTTCTTTCATTGATCCCAAGAGGTGATGGAGGCTTGTGGAAGTCTCTTCTCCCATAGGTGTGCTTTGTCTCCAAGAGAAAAGAGAAACAACCTCAGCTTGAAGCCATCTTCAGAAATTCCATTTATCTTGGTCATGCTACAAATCTTGTCAAACTCATACAAATGGTCCAATGGATCTTCTATAGCCAACCCATGAAACTTGTTGCTTTGCACCATTGATATCAACCCACTCTTGATCTCGAAATTGTTATTCTCAACCGGAGGAGGGATGATACCTTGGTGATTGCCATGAGTGTTAGGCGCATTACCGGCCCAATGGTCCTTTGTGGCCTAATGTGATGGTGATGGGCGCCAACTTGAGGTCCTAGACCACCTTGACCTTGAGGGTCGTCCATTCCTAGCCTCTCTATGTGCTGAGCTCTTTCTCTTTCCCTTATTGCTCTCACTCCTCTTTCTAGATGATGAAAGTTATCCAAAGGCCCAACAAGATTTGTAACTCCTCTAGACCTCAAGTTCATGCACCTTCAAGAGAGAAGCAATACAAAATGAAAGAGTTAGTAACTAAAGTAAATGAAAAGCTTAGTCTCAAGAAGAACTAAAATACTAATGCATCTAGACAATCACCGAAGGGCAACGGCGCCAATTTGATAAGAAGGATTTTTCAGTATTACTTTCAATACTCAACACCACTCATGTCATTGTAGTGGTTGAGGTATCAATCCATTTGGTGATTTAGATGACACTAGAAATGCATAGAACCTTTTAAGCTAAGCAAATATAAGTATATTGTTTGTTTCTCTACCAACCTAAGTGATCGAACAAGTAACATTCAAGGATAAAAGCAAGAACAAGGCAAATAACTAAACAAGAAAATTAAATGATAAAAAGGGAATCCAAGAATAGGGTTATTGAGTTTGGGTGACTCCAAATCTGATTCAAGATGTCCAACCAATCAATTTCAATACTAATCCTTAGGTAAGAAGCACTAATTAAGACTAATCCACTCTCATGACACTAATCCCTTTTTTAATTATCAATTCAAGATCTAATCATCATTAGTGAAAAAACAATCATCAAGCAATAAACACAAGCTTCATAAAACCAATAAACACCTTAGACATCTATTTCCATAGGCTAAGCATGTAAATCTCTTGATTTTGTTGGTTGGGGCATTTCATCAAACACCTTGTGGGTGGGAAATGTCCTATGATCTAAATAACTTTTCTCAAAGCTAATCTAGCATTAATATCACTAAACACGAAAGGATATTGAAAGATCTAAGCCCTAGACATCAAGAACCATCATTAGAATCACCCTAATCTACCTCATTCTTAGATCTTAAAAGAACTACTCACTAATCATAGTTAAACCCACTAATCTCATGAAGGAAAAGTTGATAAACATGATTAGAGAATAAAAAATGGAAGATTAACAAAGATAAGTTCCAAATTTCATAAACTCTTGAAAAGATCTTACAAAATCACTTAGAACCCAAAAGGGGAAGATTTTCTAAGTAAAAACATAAGATAATCAAGAAAATTAGGTAAAGTTGTTTTTATAGTGAACAATGATCGACCCGGGTTAACCCGAAACAAACCGGGTGTTGACCCGGTTTTTGGCCTTCGTCTGGCAGTGCATTGGTTTGTTGTCCGATGTGCATCTGACCGATGCAACTTCTGGTCGTCTTGCATCCGTTTGTTGTCCGATGTGCATCTGACCGATGCGACTTCTGGTCGTCTTGCATCTGTTTGTTGTCTGATGTACCACAAACCGATGTGATCTTTGGTTGCTCTGATTCGGACTGTCTTGCAAGATTCGCCGTATCTCCTGAACCGCTGATCGTAATGACTGGAAACCACCACCAAAAGAAAGGTATCGCAACTATCTATGACTTTCATGTAGAACTCTGAGGCTAAATCGGAATGGAAACCCTTCGTCCGGTCCGATCTTTCAGTCACTTCCGATAGTCTGGTGCTGCATCGGACAGAAAGATGTCAACAAACCGATGCACCCAAACCGATGTGGTGCCAGACAATCTCTGTCAACTTCGTTTCAGCTTTTTTTCGATCCCGGCTCATCCACCAAACTCCAAATGGTCTCTTTAACTCCAAAAACACCTGAGAAACACTCCAAATACAACGAATATGCAAATACCTAAGCTAAGACACACTAAACGCTAATATGGATGCAAACTATACTATATGGATAAGTTATATGCATGAAACAGTGCAAATGCTACACTAAATGAACGTTAAAATGGTGTAAATATGTTAACTATCAACTCCTACAAACTTATCTTTTATTTGCCAAAATTGACAAATCTAAAAGAGGTGAGAAAATGGAAGCTCAATATTTATTCAGCTTGATCTGTACCACCTATTCCGTTTTCCCCATTCGGTATCATTTCAAAATTTATTGTCAATGCTTATCTCTATGTACCTTATGTGTAAATGCAAAAATAGTAAAATACTAAAAACGTTGACCAAAAAATGACAAAAATTTGAAATGCTAAAAAAATATTAAAAGATTAGAATATAAAACTGAACTTTAGTTTATGTTTTTTTTAAAAGGGCCTAAATTTAGTTTATGTTGATCTTAGTCCTATGAAAAAAAAAACTAAAATACCACATTGATTTTAGATGACTTAACTTTTTATACCTAGTTAACCATAAACTTAAGTAAATAGAAAATAAATTTTAAAAATTAGAAAGTTGTTAACATTGTTACTAATAGTGGTATATTAAGCCCCTACGGGGAGAGAGTGAAGCGCTTGCGTCTTAATGCAACGAATGAGGAGAGAGTAAGCGGCATAGCATTTAATAATCGAATATATAAAAAATGTTTAAAATTTTTGGTTGTCTTCAGAGTTATTCTCAGCCACTTGTTAATTAATAAAAAAAAAATATATATATATATACATAGATAATTTATTAATTTCAGTTACTTATTTTGCTTGATTACACAAACTGTCATTTTCACTGGTGTGAAAACTCTATTATCAACGTTAAATCCCAACAATACTATTAACCATTTGCCAAATACACTGTTCATTAAAGGTTAAAATGATCATTGATACTGTTATTATACAATTAACGTGTTACCCCATTTAGCATAAAAATATAAAATTGTTATGTTAAACCAATTATCATATTACATATTATCGTGTTCATCAAATTATCATAATATAGAAAATAAGATATATGAAAATCTGAAATTATCGTATTATTCCACATATCATATATAATAGAAAATATGAGTAGTCTATTAATTAACTTTGTTAACTTAACAAAATTATACGAAGTTAAACCGCTAACAATTAAACTAACTTTGTTATTGTTTAACTTTCACTATCACCATTGTTACCATCAGCAAAACGTTATCGTTATATCTGTTACGTTGTCAGCGTTAACGTGTTATCATCACTATCGTTCACTAATGTTACCATCACTATCGCTACCGCCGACACCACTGTTATCATAGCCACTATCACCATCACCATCATCATCATCACAACACCGTCACCAACCTCCAATGCTTTTCTTCTCCTTCTTTTTCTTTTTTTTCATTACAACACGGTCACCAACCTCCGATGCTTTCCTTCTTCTTCATTTTTTTCTTTTTTTTCTTTAAAGTTGGAGAGAGAATGATATAATCTTATGGCTTTTTAGAAAATCTAACAAAAAAGCCCGATTGGATTTCTTTGTCTCTGACGTAATCGGTATGACCATATAATTGAGTTAATAACTCAAAATCTTTGGCATGTCGGAAGATATGGATAGGGATATATTAGATTTTTTATTGTGAACAGAACCATGAGAAATGTGACTGCAGAAGATAATCAAATACCATATTATAAAATGTCATTTGTTTTTTTTTTAAAGGGATAAAATGTCATTTGTTGGTATTACTTTTAATTTTATCCTTCAATGTTTTTATTAAATAGTTTATGTTTTGTTACAGCATGCCCTTTATCTTCCTTTTTAAATATTTAGAATTTATTATAATAATAAATATAATTTATTATATAAATAAATATTAATAAAGATAAATATATATATATATATATATCCGTGAAAGAAGGAAATGCTGATAATAAGGGAGGCGAGAAAGAAATGCTTTTACTATTTTTATGATATTGAAGATTGAGTTGTGAAATTATGTTTACAACGTTCGTTTATATAGAAGTGAAAAGAGAAATTTACTGTGCGTGCATAGTGACGGTGGCTTCACTTTCGTTTATATTTGACGTCGCACTTGCTGAAGCTGCTTTTGATGACTTTCGATTGTTGTTGCTTTTTGACGTTTATAACACTCCCCCCTTTAAGACCAGTGTCACTATCACCTTCTTACCTAACGTTTTGTTGCCTCGTTAAAAAAGAGTACAACCACGTAAGCTCCCCCTCGAATGAGCAGGATGTCACCTCATAGGTCTTGTTGGCGACGTATTCCAATCTTATGGACATGTTTTCTAAACATAGTGGTGGGTAATGACTTTGTGAAAATATCGGCTGCAGTGTCACATGATCGAGCATATCTTACTTCAATTTCCTTATCATTCTCGAGCTCTTGAGTGTATGAAAAGAACTTCGGAGGGATATGCTTGGTTCTATCGCTTTTGATATATCCTTCCTTCGTTTGGGCAACACATGCAGCGTTGTCTTCATACAAGATAGTTGGCTTCGTATTTACGTGAATTCCACTACTTGACCGGATGTGTTGGCTTATGATCTTAACCATACACATTCTCTACTTGCTTCATGTAGTGCGATGATCTCAGCATGATTTGAAGAAGTGGACACAAGCGTCTGTTTCTGAGAACACCAAGATATAGCAGTGCCTCCGATCGTGAAAACGTATCCTGTTTGAGATCGAGCTTTATGTGGATCTGATAAATATCCGACATCTGCAAAACCAATCATTTGACCGTTTGAATTTTTAGGATAGAATAAACCTAAATCAGCAGTCCCTTGAAGGTAAGGAAAAACATGTTTAATCCCATTCCAATGTCTTCATGTAGGGGACGAACTGAATCTTGCTAGAAGATTAACGGCAAATGATATATCAGGCCGTGTACAATTTGAAAGGTACATAAGAGTTACAATTGCACTTAGATACGGTACTTCAGGACCAAGTATCTCTTCATTTTCTTCATGTGGTCGGAATGGATCATTTTCAACCTGAAGTGATCTAACGACCATAGAGGTACTTAGAGGAGTTGCTTTATCCATATTAAAGCGTTTTAACACTCTTTTGGTATATGTGGATTGGTGCACGAATATACCATTTTGAGAATGTTTAATTTGTAGGCCAAGACAATACTTTGTCTGTATGAGATCTTTCATCTCAAATTCTCATGTTAAATAATTTGATGCCTTTTGTATTTCCCCTTGAGTTCCGATAATATTTAGATCATCAACATATACCGCGATTATAAAAAATCCGGATGTTGTTTTCTTGATAAAAACACATGGGCATATAGGATTGTTCACATATCCTTCTTTTGTTAAATGCTCACTGAGACGATTGTACCACATACGTCCAGATTGCTTTAGCCCATATAATGATCTTTGCAATTTTATTGCACATAACTCTTTGGGTTTGGAATTCAATGCTGCCGGCATCTTGAATCCATCAGGGATTCTCATATAAATATCACTATCTAATGATCCATATAAATATGCCGTAACGACATCCATAAGACTGCATTTCTAGATTTTCTTCAGCTGTTAGACTCATCAGAAATCTAAACGTAATTGCATTCATAACAGGAGAATATGTTTTCTCATAATCTATTCCAGTTCTCTGAGAAAAACCTTGGGCAACTAGGCGAGCTTTGTATCTCATAATCTCATTTTCTCATTTCATTTTCGAACGAAAACCCATTTCTATGCAACTGGTCTCACATCTACAGGTGTGAGCGCAATAGGTCTGAATACATCTCGCTTATTAAGTGAGTCAAGTTCGACTTGTATAACATCCTTCCATTTTAACCAGTCATCCCTCTTTTGGCATTCATACATGGATTTGGATTCTGGATCTTCGTTTTCCTCATTTATTTCCTTAGAAACAAGGTATGAGAAAACGTCATCAACTTTATCCATTTCAATTCGATTACATATCTTTCCATTATGGATGTAATTGATAGAGATCTCATGATTTACTTCAGGTTCATGATGCTCTATATTGTCATTATTTTCATGACTCGTTTTCTCCAAAATATTTTCGGTTATTTTGGGTATGCTTTGCATTTCAGTTTGCTCTTGCTTTCTATAATTTTTATTCTTAGAACCGATTGGTCTACCATGCTTCAAGCGTGTTCTAGACTCATGTGTATCATCTGCTTTTCCACGTTCTTGAGGTATTTCAATACGAGCAGGAACATTTGAAGCCGGTATATGAGATTTAGTTACCGTTTATGTATCTGCAAATGCATCTGGTAGCTGATTTGCTATGCTCTGCAAATGCATAATTCGTCAAACTTCTAGTTCACACTGTTTTGTGGGAGGATCAAGGTGTAATAATTTTGGTACACTCCATTTTATATCCTTTCCCATTTCTTTATTTTCTCCCCCTAGAATCGGGAATACATCTTCATCAAAATGACAATCGGTAAGCCGTGCCGTAAAGACGTCACCAGTTTGCGGTTCTAGGTATCGTATAATTGAAAGAGAATCACAACCAATATATATTCCTAACCTTCTTTGTGGTCCCATCTTTGTGCGTTGTGGTGGTGCTACATACACATATACCGCACAACCAAAAATTCATAGATGAGAAATGTTGGGCTCTCGGTCAAATGCTAACTGTAGTGGGGAATACTTATGATATGCACTTGACCTTATCCGAATAAGTGCTTCTGCATGCAAAATGGCATGTCCCCATACAGAGGTTGGAAGTTTTGATCTCATGATCAATGGTCTTGCAATCAATTGCAAACGCTTAATTAATTATTCAGCCAAACCATTTTGTGTATGAACATGAGCTACATAATGTTCAACTTTAATTCATGTTACCATACAATAATCATTGAATGCTTGGGAAATGAATTCACCAGTGTTGTCTAATCTAACTCTTTTAATGGGATAATCAGAAAACTGAACTCGCAGTTTGATTATCTGAGTTAGAAACCTCGCAAATGTCATATTTCAAGATGATAGTAGGCAAACATGTGACCATCTACTTGGTGCATCAATTAGTACCATAAAATAGTGGAATGGTCCACATGGTGGATGAATTGGTCCACAAATATCTCCTTGAATTCGTTGAAGGATCTTTGGTGATTCTTTATCAATTTTGCTTGGTGATGGCCTTATGATCAATTTTCCAAGAGAACATGCAGCACATGTCTTTTTATTCCCCTGATAAATCTCCTGGATTTTCAGTGAGTGACCATGTGAGCTCTCTATGATTTTGCGCATCATTGATGTGCCTGGGTTACCGAGGCGATCATGCCATAGTATGAAATTATCTGGATTTCTTTTGATCACGAGATGCGATTCTATTGCATCTATATAAGTATGATGCAAACCCGAAGGGAGTTCTGGAAACATTTCCAAAATAAGCCTTTTGCCTGAAGTATTAGAAGTTACGTACAAATACTTGTTTCCATCCTCAGTTTCAGACTGAGTGTCATATCCTTGAAGGTATATGTCTTTGAAACTCAACAAATGCCTTTTAGAACTCGGAGAATACAAAGCGTTATTTATGGAAAATTTTGTCCCATTAGGCAATGTAAAGTTTGATTTACCAGTTCCTTCAATCAAGTTTGCAGGACCCGATATTGTATTGACAATGATGTTTGTCGGTTTTAGACTAGAGAAAAATCTCTTTTGTCTCAGAATAGTGTGCGTCGTTCCACTATCTGGTATACAAGTTTCTCGAATTCTTTTCTTGGATATTGTTCCATTCGGATTGTGATCCATCTCTGTAATTAACACAAACATTAATAAATCCAAAACAAGTTTTATTCATATGAAAGAAACACACAATAATTATACATTATATTGTTTCTAAAAACAACATTACTCGTTTTAAAACTGGAAATGTAATTATTATACATGGCATTACTGGAGACTATTCAGTAGTCTCACTACAAGCATTTCTGTCGACATTGTCAAAATCATTCGCAAAGTCGGGAGACTCGAGGTACGACGTACCCTCGAAGTGTTCTGTGAGGTTCACTTCTTTCCCTTTGCCCTTTGTGTCCTATTGGTACAACTTACAAATATGTGGAGGGGTTTGATAAGTACGGGACCAATGTCCTTTACATCCACATCTGTAACATACATCTTCATGCTTCTGGGTGGTAGTTACTTGGGTTTCCTTCCCTTTGGAATTCTGTTCAGATCTAACCCATTTGTTGGATCCCCACCCTCTTGAGTTGTAACCTCTCCCTCATCCGCGATTAAATCGACGGCCACGACCTCGGTAGATTTGACTCTTCCGTTGATTTTTCACATCTGTTGCATTCACTTCTGGGAATGCTTTGGCTCTTGTAGGTTGGGAGTTATGGCTTTTTATGAGAAGTTGATTATTCTTCTTAGCCAGCATAAGTGTCACAATTAACTCAGAAAACTTTGTGTATCCACATTTCCAGTATATTTGTTGCAGTACAAGGTGCTCTTTGTAGAAAGTAAGGTAAATCTTTTCAAGCATTTCTGCTTCTGTGACTGGCTTACCACAATATTTTAATTGTGAGACTATCCTCAGGATAGCGGAATTATATTCCTCCACTTTCTCGAAATCTTGAAACCTCAAATTTTTCCACTCTTCTAGAACGTGAGATAGGTTGACATCATTCTCGTTATCAAACCTTTCTTTTAGAGCTTGCCATAACCCTGCTGGGTTTTTTATGTGCGCATAATCATGCGTTACATTTTCATCTAGATGCTTCCTCATGAAGACTATCACTTCTGCTTTTTCTGGGGCAAGCGATTTGTTTCCATCTTTTATCGTGTCGGATAATTTTTTTATTTCTAGATAAAGCTCCACATTTGTAACCCATGCTATGTAGTTTGCTCCAGTTATCATGAGAGCTGGGAACTTAAGCTTCTCAATGTTTGCCATTTGGTTTTCTAAAATAAAATGACAAATAATATAATTAGAAAGATGATATTATTAAATTTAGAATATGCGAGGTACATGAATGAATAACAAAATTACAAGAAATACCGATGTATAAAACATTAAAATAAAAATCATTACAGATTCTTTTGTAGAAAATTCCCATAAGAGTCAATTATAAAAGGTAGCGAGGATATAACCAAATACAAAACTAAAAATAGAAGAAACATTTTTTTTTTATGAAAACAAAAGATTTTGTTTGGAGAAGATTTTGGAGAAAGATGAAATATTTGAATGAGATGAATGAATGAAATATAAGAGTATTTATAGATAAAAAATACTGTTCACTAGACGTTGAGTAGTCTTTTGAAAAGGTGAAAATTTATGAAATTTTTCTTTGTTACCGTTGGATGATAAAAAGTTAAAATATAAATCAATCCGAATTTTGAAATTATAACCATAATTAAACAGATATTTAACGGTAATATTGTGTTATACGGAATCATCCACATTTAAACAGTAAATAAATTATACGGCGGCTCAGCCGTCTAGAGTAAGGCGAATAATAAATTATGGTGACGGAATCATCCACATTTAATCAGTAAATAAATTATATGGTAACTCAGCCATCCAGAATAAGGCGGCTCAGCCGTCCAGTATAATATTAACCGTAAATAAATAATTATGGTGAACGGAATCATCCACATTTAAACAGTAAATAAATTATACTGCGGCTCAACCGTCTAGAGTAAGGCGAATAATAAATTATGGTGACGGAATCATCCATATTTAATCAGTAAATAAATTATATGGTAACTCAGCCATCCAGAATAAGGCGGCTCAGCCGTCCAGTATAATATTAACCGTAAATAAATAATTATGGTGCTTTTAGCATCTATGATATAAAGATAATAATATTAACGAGGCGACAAACCGCCCACAATAATATTAAGAAAATAGTGGTGTGTTAAACAAGCACTTTAAATATAATAAATAATTAAATATGTGATATAGCGTCTGCTATATTATAAATATAAATATATATTTAACCGTATTGTAGAGTGATCGTGCTGATAACGTGTTATAATAATAAATATAATTTATCGTATAGATAAATATTAATAAAGATAAAAAAATTTATACCCGTGGAATAAGGAGATTCTGATAATAAGGGAGGCGAGAGAGAGAAATGCTTTTACTATTTGTTTTGTGATATTAAAGATTGAGTTGTGAAATTATGTTTACAAACCTTCGTTTATATAGAGGTGAAAACAGAAATTTATTGTGCGTGCATTGTGACAGTGAGCTCTACTTTCGTTTATATTTGATGCCGCACTTGTTGAAGCTGTTTTTATGACTTTCGATTGTTGTTGCTTTTTGAAGTTTTTTTTTTTTTGAAAAAAAGGCGTTCATATTAAATTGCAAAAGGAAAAAAAAACATTTACAAGCCTAGGGCTAGAATAAAATGGGCCAAGCCCAGAACAACAACCAATTAGTAAATGTAATATTGGCCGAAGCCCAAGCCGAATGAAGACAAAGAAAGAGAACAATTGAGAACCCCATCGATCATCACTTTTCCGGGAGGACGACCTCGCCTCTCGACGAACCAGTACATGCAACCGTTTAGATGACTGCTCATGGAAGGAAAGGAGTTGATGTAGAGAGCCAGAGCTGGAGTAGGGTAGAAGCGAGTGATGGGTTAGACTCTCTGTAGCTTGCGATTCTATTCCGCACAAGATGATCAATCAAATTCACAATCATGTCAACACTTCGAGAGATTTACAGGTGCAATCGATTATTTCCCTCATTCCAGATGAAATATAGAACCGCCTACCAACTGAGATGAGCAAGCCTTCTCCAATACTTACCACCAGAGAGAGAGATTAGCTGCGTAGTAGATAATTCCCAAGAGCGATGTGGATTGATTCTCGATCTAGCTGCCACGCGACGCCAAATAGACCAAGTGAAACCACAATCGAAGTAAAGGTGATCCCGACTCTCAGGCGCAAAATTGCATAGGAGACAATTCGGGTCTGTTTGAAGTCCCCACCCTAGAATGCGATCCCGTGTCAGGCATCGATTCAACAAAGCCAAGCCAAGAAGCTGTGTTTCGGAATACCCCCCCCCCCTGTTCCAGATTAAATTTTCCCAAAGGACAGCTGGTGAGTTTTCTCGAAAACGATTGTAGACGTTGCTAGTAGAATATTTATCACTCGGAATATCATCAATCACCCAGTCGTATGTGTCTTCCTCAGGGCATAATTGCAGAGAAGTGAGATATGTCTGAAGCAATACTTGGTTCTCAGATCTCGCCGGAGGCAGGACCCAATTCCCTTGGTGATACAGGCTTGAGACAGTTGCATTCATGGGAATACCCAAACAGGTGGCTCTTCCCGACGATATAAGAAATAAATCCAGTCTACCAAAGGGAGTCCAATTATAACACCAGAACCGGGTAGATGTCCCACTACTCAATCTCCTCTTGATCCAGGTAAAAGCCACATCTTTTAACTTCAAAAGCTTATTGGCAAGCCATGAGAATTTTGACTGAGGCTTTTTTACCCATAAGTTATTCAGGGACCCATCAAGAACCTCTTCCTTATACCAAGCTACCCACACCGAGCCTGCCTGAAAAAATAATAACCAAACCAGCTTCAGAGTACACGCTTTGTTCCAGGAGATAAGATCCTTAACTCCCAAGCCGCCTTCTTTTTTCGAACGACCTTCTCCCAAGAAACTCTAGCTGTGTGGTTACCCTCAACACTCCCTTTCCACAAGAAAGCACTGCAAATAGAGTTTATCTTTTTGATGCAGGCCTTTGGCAAAACGAAAGTGGAACACCAAAAGTTGGAAATCCCCGCAATAACCGTCTTTATTAGCTGAAGTCTTCCGGCAAAAGAGAGTGATTTAGCACTCCAGCAGGTAACTCTCCCTCTCACTTGATGGAGCAAAGTTTCACAGTTAAGAAGACTCAGTTTTTTGGTACACAGGGTCACTCCCAAGTAGCGAACCGGCAGGCTCCCGTTAGGCATGCCTGTGGAGAAGCTGATGGTGTCGATTTATGACTGTGTAAGCCCTGAGGAAAAGAAGCTTGACTTCTGGACACTGACAGCTAATCCAGAGCGTAATTCAAACTCCCTGAGGATTTGGAGAACATTTTGCACCGAAGACAGTGATCCTTCTATGAAGATCAGTAAATCATCCGCAAAACACAAATGGGTAAGTCTTGATTTCTCACACTTTGGATGATAATTAAACTGGCCCTCTTCTGCTCCCTTGTTTATCATGTGAGAAAGACAATTCATAGCTATGACAAACAAATAGGGAGATAAGGGATCACCTTGCCTTCGACCTCTTTTTCCTTTAAATTACCCTTGAACTATACCATTGTAACCAACCATGAAGTGAGGGGTAGTGATGCACGCTCTGAGCCAGCTAATGTATTGATCCGGGATAGAAAGAACTTGAAGACAGTTAAACAGAAACTCCTAAGATAGAGTATCGAAAGCTTTTGCAATGTCCACCTTAACTGTAATTCGCTTATGCTTTTTGAAGTTTATAACAGGATTCTCATAATTTTTACGGGGTGTCTCTCTCTTCATTCTCGTTCTATCTCTCTCTTGAACAAACTCCAATTTCAACTTTTTGATGATTGAACAAAAGATATATAACACATCTTTTTTTTTATATGAAATGTAACACTTTATTATACGATACCAAAAAAAAAAAATATGTTTCTGTAATAATCTAACTCAAAACAGTAACCATGAAGAAAACTCATATATTTATCTCATATAATGGAGATATTTTCAATCTTTAACAAAGAAATGCATAACTAATTGAGTGGGACCGTAGAGCCTAATCTAATGTAACCTAGAAGGAATTGGCCACTATTCTAATCAAACAAGTGAGATTTTTTGAAATGGTTTCTTTCTTATGAACTTTCTGTAAGCTAAGGTATTATTAATAGGACCATTTCATTTTCTACACATGATGTATAAAACTTTAATATTTATCTATTTATAGTAAGTTTAGAGATGCTATAATGCGACAAAAAAGATGCATTATATATACACATCAAAGACGTCATCATGTGTGTCGATAATATAAAACATCAGAAACGACCTATTTTTTTTTCATGTTTTTTAAAAATTAACTGTAAAAGTTCATAATCTTCACAATACTTAAACCTTTGTTCCAAAAAGAAGTTTGATACCTATGTCATCAGAGACAACCTTCCACATAATACAAAATGATTTGATTTGTTTAGTTTGAATTTTGAAGAATCACACGAGTTTTAAATCAAGAATGTATATGCTTATTTTTACAAACAAAACAAATCACCAACACACAAACAGGCAAAAACAAAAAAATTCAAATCAACAATAATCAAATCCAAGACTTTTTTTCTCATGAATCGAAACACATATAGTCAAAAACAAAGAATAAATCGTGCAAAAAATCGAAGTTTTTTTTGCAGTGTCCGTCAAACGATTTTTGATGCCCTATACATCTAAAAAATATATCTTTTCATATATTGTATTTAATATGACAAAGAATAGTAATAAAAAAAACTATGGTTAAAACCTCATAAAACAATCCAATTCCAAACAAACAATATCAATTCATAAACAGTTTGTAAATCAACTTAAAAACAGTAAAAATAAATTTTTATTGTTGAAAGATAGCTCTTTATAGTCGGCTACATGTTTACTAACTATTAAAAGTTTTGATTTATTAATAAAAATAACACTAAACATAATTACTATGTTTGTTAATAAAACAAATCCATAAAATTGTTAACAAAAACCCTATAAACATTACTATTATAAAAAAATTTCTGAAATTTTATTTACATATAAACACATTAATAAAGAAACCTAATATAAAAAATATTTAAAAAACAATTGCTAGTCCACTTGCTAGATCAGACTGTAATTTTATTTAATTATGACACCCGCATCTTTTTCAAGTGCATTAACTTTCACCACAAGTAACCACTTGCTAGTCTAATGCCACTAAATTTCCAAATATTGTATTCAAAATATCTTACAAATACCACCAATTTAACTTAAACATCAAATTCGAATTTAAATAACCTCTTTAAAATAAATAAAACCGTGTCTTCCCAAAACTATCACGAAGCCGAATGACTATTGTTGTATGCATGCGCGCTCACCTGTAAAGAAGAGGGATGAGTAATTTTGATTACCCATGAGTGCATGTCCTATGGGATCCACGATATATATCTCGTAAATTCATAACAATTCCAGACGAAAGTTCTAAGGTAATACACACAGACAATCACGTCCGACGACACTCACATATCAAGAAATGACATCCTAGACCTAACTAGTGCATCCACGCCTTTACCGATGCACACCCCATGACATATATCGACACACATGATGTCCGTCCTTACGACGCATTGCTCGTCAAGTCACCAACGATGAAACTATAGTGCGCCACACGTCTTCCATCTCCAGCACATACACATAACGTAAAAAAATCCTCCATTTTACTTATGACGTCACACATGCAAAACCGTCTCAAAAGCCTACAACTTATCCTAACCCGCACAAGTGATTTCCCTCACACAATGCAAACACCCGCAAACACTATTCATATCTCATTCAACCATTTTTCATTTAACAATCTATGTTACTAAATCCATCAATCAACAAAAGATGTACAACAATCAATATTATAGTGTTATTAACGACCTCTACTAATCAAGTTCAAAAACCAATCAAATATGCGTATTAATATAGATACAACGCAGTAAACACAAAACTACTCAAAATGAAATGAGAATACAAGAGAAATAGATCACGGCCAGTCCTCACCTTAGTCTCAGATCTGAAGTGGAAATGATAGAGAATTAGATCTAGTCATTGTGGGTCTTTGATGTATGGATTTGGACATTATGACAGCATGGATCCGATCCAATCAACAGATTTGTAAAATGATAAGAATATCAGAAAATAACAGAAAATTATATCCAAATCTCGAAAAAGTAGATCTCGAAAAGTTGATATAGATCTGAAAAAGTAGATATAGATCTGAAAACGAAAATGCACAGATCTACTAACCACGAAGGCTAATCCGAGAAACGACGACAAATTCGAGAAGACGGCGCAAAAGAGTATGTTCTCGTTGACTTTGACGATTTTTCAACAACGACGGCGGTGATCGGCGGCTCCAGCGGTGGTCGCGATAGTGGTTGGCAGTGACGGTGGTTCAGGCGGTTGTTCCGGCGAGATGCTCTGCCGAAAATTGGGTAGAAGTTCGCTCGAAATTTCTGAATAAATTTTCAGAAATCACCTCTATTTATAAGGGAAAATAAGAGACCCTAGTTCAAATTCGAATGAGTTTGGTCTTGTGAACTTTGCTTTCCAATTTTTTTTGGCGTAGACCCAAAATGCCACAGAGAATATTACAAAAGAAACATGGGCTATATACATTCAAACATCAAAGAGTACTTAAGAGCAATTTAGAGCTAAGCCTTCATCTTGCACACATTATTTTCTTACAATTTTATTGCTCTAATCTTTCATTTATCTAATTTACTAAAATTTTGCAAAAAAAAATTTTGACTAAATAAATTTCACATTTTAATTAGGAATAACATTTCATTCTATATATAGATTGTTGACATATTTTCCATTAGAGAGACACACATATGCATTGGGTAATTTGTTTCATTTTAATAAATAAATCTCAGAGTATATGTGAAAATATGCAAATATCTGAAAATCTGTTTTTTTAATTGGTTGGCAAGATTTATTTAGTTTATATGCTGTCATATAATGGATAACATTTTAGGCTAACCAAACTATACGAACGATACATATGATAACATATTCTTTATTTTATTCACATAGATGCTAATTTTTATTTCTCTGTTTAAAAATAAATACATTTTCTGACTCGTTTTGCTCAAAAATATAGATGTTTTAAATTTTTCTATGTAATATCTACTAATTATTGGTAATAAATTTCAGATTTCAGTAAATATTTATTAAAATAATTAAATTTTATCAATTTCAATTAGTTTATAATCATAAAAATAGTTTAGTACTAAATTTTATAAATCATATAATTAAACATTAAGTTTTTTCGTTTAATATATGTGAAAGATTTTTTAATATTTAATCTTTAAACAAAGAAAATAAATTTGGTTATTGATCATTTGGCCATTTCTCACTAATATTTTTCTGTAGAATGTAATTGGTTTTTGTTTTTACATCTGTAGAAAGTATTTTTGAGGGAAATATATAAAGTAACCATAAAAAGTTATATAAAAACACTAACCATATTAGAGGGCTATAATCTTATCTTATTTTTTATGTATTAAATACGAAATCGTGGCTGTTCCTATTTTTGACACGTTATGTGGCTGTTCAAATTTTTTTCCAATTTTGATTAATTAATAAAACAATTCACTAAATTTCCCATTCTTTGTTTTTCCTTTCCTTCTCGAAACTTCCTTAGCTACTTTCCTCTCCCGCCACACTCCCGTAATTTTCCGGCGACGAAGAAACGGAGGACGAAGAAGCTCAGTTTCAGACGACCACAAAATGGAGGACGAAGAAGGCAAGGTCATCGAATCGGGTCCTCCTCTCCAAGTCGGAGAAGAAAGGATTCTCGGCGCTTCCGGTGTCAAGAAGAAGCTTGTTAAACCCGGCGTTGGCTGGGAAACCCCAGAAATAGACGATGAAGCCACAAGTAATTTCTACTCTCTTCGATTTCCTTTGCTAAACGATTTACTATCTCTAGTGCCTTACGGAACTATTATTGCGCAGTTCACTACTACGTTTGTACTTTGTCTGGTGGAGAAATTTTTGATTCAAGCAGAGATAACAATAGACTTGTAACTCTAAGGATTGATGAAGGTGAAAAGTTTGATATTTTTGATTGTTCTTCCATTTAATCCTTGATTTTGCTACTTACTTATGAGATTGGGTCAAATTTGATTTTATATTCTCTACAGGTGCAGATATGGTTCCAAAAAACTTGGGAAATTGCATTACTACAATGAAAAAAGGAGAAATTTCACTGTTTACTTTCCCTGCGGACCCTGATTGTGTTGATGCAGATTGGCGTACAAAGGCTACTCAGGTTGAAATTGAACTGATATCGTGGATTTCAGTTTTCGATGTTTGTAAAGATGGAGGTATCACCAAGAGAGTTGTAGAGAAAGGCAATAAGGATGGGAAGCCTGGTGTTTTGGATGATGTTCTTGGTTAGTATACGTATCTTGATCTTCTTGACTACTTAGTGTAACGAATCTTGTTCTCTGGGCTTTCTGTTTTCATACTGAAGCGATAATGATAGATACTTGTTTCCGTTTTGCAGTGAAGTACCAAGTTCAGCTTTATGATGGCACTGTTCTGGCCAAAACACGGGATGAAGGCATTGAGTTTTGTGTCAAAGATGGTAATTTACTTTATACTATACATTCCATATAGAGTTACCATTTTCTAATTAGGTATGCAATTTTTTTCAGGTCATCTATGTCCTGCATTGCCACTGGTAATTGTAACCATGAAACCCGGAGAAAAGGCCAGATTGCTTGTTCTGCCTCACTGTATGTGTGGATGCCACTTCTAAACTTTTTAACCTTTGGTTGTTGCGAAACTGTTTCCTTGAATCTGATTAAAAAATGTGCAGATGGGTTTGGAGAAGAAGGAAGAAGGCCAATTGGGAAGTTCCATGCTGTTCCACCAAACGCTGTGCTAGAAATTGATTTAGTTCTGGTTTCCTTTAAACCTGCTATTGATGTTGTGGGTGATTCAAAGGTTTTCAAGAAAATTATTAGAGATGGTGAAGGACCAAGTGTTGCAGATGATGGTGCCACTGTCACTGGTACGTGTCTATAATGTTTAATATAAGATAAGAGTGGGATCAGTTGTTTTCTCTACCTGTTTCCCACAATTAGAACATTAGAAATTCTGTAACTTAGCCTTTCGGTGAGGAAATGAAAAGGATACTTTCTAGAAAATCTTAGGATAAACTATCCTCATACTTTTGACTATATCAGTGTTGAGTTTCCATCTTGCTTTTTAGATGCTCATGTGAAGTTTCTTATGGAAGTGTACCTTTTGTCTTGTAAAATGCAAAGCTTTTAAACTAGTTTCACTAAAATTGGAAAATTGGTTGTATAGTAGACATAATGTAGTTATTATCTCATACTTTGGTCTTCACATTTGCAGTCAGTTATGTTGCAAAGCTAGAGAATGGCACGATATTCGAAAGGAAAGAAGTCGGAGAGGAGGAGCCACTGGTTTTTGTAACAGATGAAGGTAAGTCCATGTATTATGTAACCATTGTTCTGCCCCTAATAATTGAATTCAATCTTAGCATTGACACAAACTTGGATTGCTTACTTAGTTTATGTTTTTACTATTTATAGAACAAGTGATCTCTGGCTTTGACAAAGCTGCTGCAACAATGAAGAGAGGGGAAAAGGCGGTATTTACAATAAGTCCCGAGTATGGTTTTGGAAATGTGGATGTCCAACGTGACCTTGCTAGAGTCCCACAATGTTCAGTTCTCATCTATGAAGTTGAAATGTTAGACATTGTCAAGGTAATAGCTGATACTGGAACTTGGAAGTACTGTGGTATTGAGCTTTTGAGTCTATCGTTCTTGCAACTCTCTGTTATGTCCATAGTATCTGAACCATAGCAAAACTTTTCCTGTATTGATAGCTTAACCAAATGTGATTTATTTACCTTTCTGGAGATGAAGGTCTTCTTCATTTTGTTGGAATAACAGTTTGCATAACTTATTTTCCATATCCACCATATTAGCTCTGACATCAGTTACATGTAAACTGTTTATTTAAAATCTTGTAGACCATTAATTTTTCTGTTGTTTTTGTTGAGATCAGGAGAAAAAACCATGGGAGATGAATAATGAGGAGAAGATAGAGACTGCTAACAGAAAGAAAGAAGAAGGCAATCTGCTATACAAAAACCAAAAGTATCAGCGAGCAGCAAAGAAGTATGATAAGGTGATTCACCAAAATAGTTGTAATTGAAATGACTTACGTATGTATGTTTCTCTTATCAAATTTTAAAACTAACCAGTTTAAGATATCAAGAAGACATAAAATACCATTCGAATCCATCACATTATTCTGAACATGATAATATATACTTACAGGCTGCAGAGTGTATCGAGAATGGCTCTTTTGAAGGTGATGAAGAGAAGCAAGTCAAGGCGTTGAGAGTATCTTGCTTCTTGAATGGTGCCGCCTGTAGTCTAAAACTAAAGGATTTTCTGGAAGCTATCAGGCTATGCTCTAAGGTAAACAAGTTAAACAAAAACGAGAAGTCAAGGCTTTGAGACTATCTTGCTTTCTCTTTTGGTTCAGCTGTGCAATTTATTACTCTTGAGTAGTTTTAACTTCCAAGTAGATGTTCTATGTACCTGTGTAGAATGAGTAGCAAATTACTGCTATAAGACGGATAAGATCTTGGAAATGACTTCTAGTGTTTTGTTGTCGCAGGTGTTACATGTTGAGTTCCAAAATGTGAAAGCTTTATATAGGCGTGCGCTATCGTTTATCGAGACTGGAGATTTCATTTCAGCGGAAATGGATATAAAAAGGGCTCTGGAGGCTGATCCTGAGAACCGGTAAAAGAAGAAACTGTGTACTATGTTGTTTGTTGCATCCTCGTTTCTCTTGGGCTTAATTATATCATTGGCACTTTCTGTTTCCAGCGAAGTGAAGTCTCTTCACAGGACACTGAAACAGTCTGAAGCTGAGAGAAACAAAAGAGACGCAAAGCTTTTTGCAAACATGTTTGCCTCATCTAAAGTAAGTCTTCTTTTTTTCCTTTATTACTTTCCATGAAACTTCATTCCATTGCTAAACATCATGATGAGATCTTAATTTGTACTTGTGGCAGAAACTGAAACTTGTGGAGGCAGAAGAAGAGTCATGAAACTGCTCAAAATAGTGAACAGAACGGAGTTTTGATTTGCTGAAGTAGTGAAAATATCTAATGTGATCAGACATCTCTTTTGTATAGTTCATGTAGTTGCTCTTGAGCTTACTTGAAAATGTTTCATGATGGTAGAATGTAGATTTTGAACATGGAACCGTGAAACTGGAACTTGGAGTCTTTTGGCCTTAATGAAGCTCGAAACTCGTTCAATGGGAGTGAAAGTTAATGGCTTCTCTAATAGGGTTGATCTTGGACACAAGACTTGATGCAATATCATACAAAATACAACAAAGACTCTCAATGAACAAAAAAAGTAAAACTTTTCTTTTATCAACAATGTAGAATGCTTTTTAAAGACTACCAAAAAAGGTGAAAATTTTCTCTTATCAACAATGTAGAATGTTTTTATTATAATTTCTGAAATGATTCGTTATAAAATACCGGATAAATCTTCTTTTCATCAGTATTGGTTTACAAGATAAGAACATACATATAAAAGACAATTTTTTTGGTTAAAAGCATTGTTAAATTATTATTTTTTTAAAGACGGTGGTTTGGTAGTCTCACACCGGTTAAGATTCGTTTGAAACAGATCATGAATTGAACGGTTGAGATCATTTGAAAACAGAAAAAAAACATAAACGATGAAGAGTTTACGACCGTTATAATAATATCTTTAATCAGGCTCGGATCAAGCTTTGCCCTATTTTTAAATTCAAATATAGTCGAAGAACACTTTAAGACCGTTATAATTCCCTTAATCAGGTTCGGAAGAACACTTTAAGACCGTTATAGTTTTCTTCATCAGGCTCGGATCCAAACCCAAATTTAACCGAACCAAACCTACATAACGTATATGAATTTCAAATTCAAGCCAATCAATTACAATTTCATCGCTAATTTTTACTCTCTCTCTCTCTCCGCTCTCTCTCTCTCATCTCTCTTCGGCTCTGTATGGTTTTGTTCTTCTGCCGAGAAAGATCACTCAGATCAGAAAAGGTGAGAAATCGAATCTAGAGTTGACGATTTCTATGATTCTACCAAACTTTTCTTCCTGGTCGTTCTGAATCTTTGTTTTCTCCTTTCGTGTTTGGTATTGAAGGTTTTGTTACGAGAGCGCATTCAAATGAAGAAAAAGGTAAGAAATCGAATCTAGAGAATTGGCAATTTCTATCAAACTTTTCTTCTTCATAACTCTGATTTTGGTTTTTTGCCCTTCGTGTATGGTATTGACGATTTTGTTCTTCCGCTGGGTTACGAGAGAGAGTTCAAATTAAGAAAAGGTAATAAATTGAATCTAGAATTGGCAATTTCTATCAATCTCTTCATCTTAATAACTGACTTTAGTTTTTCTCTTCGTGCGTGTTTGGTATCGAGGATTTTGTTCTTGGACTGAAGGATTACGAAAGGGACCAGAAATTAAAAAAAAAAAAAGGATAAGAAATCGAGTATAGTATTTCAAACCTCTTTGATTGCTATAAAACACGTCTTCCTCATCGTTCTGATTTTTGTTTTTTGCCTCTCTATTGTTCGGTATTTCAGGGGTTTGTTCTTCCCATGTGTCTACGAGAGGGAGCACAATTTCTAAAAGGTAAGTCTCATCGTTCGGATTTTGCTTCTGTCTTGCTTGTTTTGTATTGATGATTAGGTTCACTTGGTTTATTGCTTCTTATGTCGAAAGGGAGGTGCTAGTGAGATTATTTACTTTGTTTAATCTTTCTGGATTAGCTTATTATACGCTTTAGGTATAGAATGTTTGGTCTATCGGTTGAAGACTCTCGTGGTTCTTTTATATGTTCTGAGATTTAATGTCCTTTAAGTGTTTGTTAAAATGCATGACTGACATTTTTCTTAGTGTTCTTACCTTTCTTGTTTGTTCTCTTCGTATGTTAATTGAAGTATTTTGTCTGCTTAAACAGTAATTATAATGATTGTCTTGTCTTCCTCTGCTTGGTTGTTTTTGTTTTTTTGGATGTAAATTTTGGGTATCTGTGTTTGATGTTTTCATTACTTGAAAAACGTATACTTTACTTGTATGTTTCTTTGGCTTTTCTTTTTCTTTCTTCTGCTGCAGCAGTTTTCATAGTTTTGATTGGAGGTAGACTCTACAAGTTGGTTTCTGATTTCAACTCATAAGCCAATTCGGAGAACCTTTTTTGGTTCTTACATTTCATGGAACCAAATTTTCCCATTTGGTTATGTTTTGATTTCTTGTTAGGAGAAACACGTAATGCTCTTTTTAGGAGAAACTTACAGGTAATGACTCTACAAGTTGGTTTCTGATTTCAACTCAAAAACCTATTCGGAGAACCTTTTTTGGTTCTTACATTTCATGGAACCAAATTTTCCCATTTGGTTATATTTTGTTTCTTGTTAGAAGAAATATGTAATACTCTTTTTAGAATCGAATTGGATTTTATTAAATTCGTTCGAAGTGATATTTGTTCACGTGCTTCTCCCTCGTATTAAAGGAGAATTACTTTGAGTTTCATACATACATTCATACATTCATGCATTCATACATTCATACATAGTGCATACATGATACCTGCATAATATATACATGCTTTTATTAGTAAATTTCGTCTTAGAATGCATTCAAATGTATTGTTAAGCTGTGAGAACCCAACTCATAATTTATTACTAACTATCTAGCCTGATTTTGGTAATCTATCTAGATGTTTTACTCAGATTTATCATTTCAAATTTTATTACTATCTAGCTTTACTCACAATAGTGTCAAGTTAGTATGTGAAAACAGTACAGGTTGGATTCGGTGAAATTGATGTTCACCAAACAATAAAAAACACCAAGCACAACAGAACAAGGAGGAGTCTCTGTAGACCCTGAGTTGAAAAAGGGTGTTTTGATTACCATAAACCCTTAACTCACTCAGATAGGTGAGATTTGTTTGGTTTTGATACAACAATCCATCGAAATAAGAGGAGAACTACAAGTTTTAATTTTATTTTTATACCAAAAAGAACTGATTTTGTTTTACTCTAGCATTTGGTTTTTCAGGGACAAGCGAATGCACTTTCCTCTTCTGAAAGAATTCTGGTCTTAAAAGTCCAGATCATGGGATTGGTAAAACATCTTTCTCCAATGATCAGTTATGCAATCATTGATTTCAAAGAAACTTAGTGACCCATTTTGCTTATATTTCCTTTTTTTTAGCATTAATCCCTAGTCCTCCTATGCATATGACAATTGATTGGACCATCGTAAAGGTATATCATGTTCTTCAATATCACATTTCGTCCTCACACGTTTTTGCATAAACTTAAAATTTCAAGAGATGCTTGATGTTACAAAAAGAGTTATTACCACCATTCTGTGCTGTTTCTTGGATTTTGGGTAAGAACATAGGAAATAGTAATTTTTTTTCTTTTTCTTGAGTTCAATCTACTCCACTCATCATGATGTCACTATTTGCAGATCTTAATATGTAGTTTACTTGAAATTCTTCGATAAGTGGAGTCATGGCAACATTAAAATATCAGGTACCTCTCCTCTCTTACCACAATTTCATCGCTAATTTCTCTCTCTCTCTCTCTCGCGCATCTTTCTTCAGCACTGTGTGGTTTTGTTCTTCCACCGAGAGATCACTCAGATTATAAAAGGTAAGAAATCGAATTTAGAGTTGACGATTTCTGTGATTCTACCAAACTTTTCTTCCTTATCATTATGAATCTTTGTTTTTTTCTTTCATGTTTGGTATTGAAGGTTTTGTTCTTTCTCTGGGTTTACGAGAGAGGATTCAAATTAAGAACAGGTAATAAATCGAATCTAGAATTGGGAATTTCTATCAAACTCTTCTTCTTCATCATTCTGATTTTGGTTTTGCCCTTCGTGTTTGTTAGTAAGGATTTTGTTCTTCCGCTGGAGGATTACGAAAGGGACCAGAAATTTTGAAAAATCGAGTCAAGAATTTCCAATCATTATCTCTTTGATTGCTATCAAACACGTCTTCCTCATCGTTCTGATTTTGTTTTTTTTGCCTCTCTTCTTCGGTATTTCAGGGTTTTGTTCTTCCCTTATGTCTACGAAATGGAGCACAATTTCTAAAAGGTAAGTCTCATCGTTCTGATATTGCTTCTCTCTTGCTTGTTTGGTATTGAGGATTAGGTTCACTTGGTTTATTTAATTTTGTCGCCATATTTATAGTTAATCTATATAAGTTATTTAGTTCTTATATAGATTTTGTTGCTTCTTATGTCGAGAGGGCACTAGTGAGATGATTTACTTTGTTTATTGTTAATCTTTGTGGATTAGCTTATTATACACTTTAGGTATATAATATTTGGCCTAACCGTTGAAGACTCTCGTGGTTATTTTATATGTTCTGAGATTTAATGTCCTTTAAGTGTTTGTTAAAATGCATGACTGTCATTTTTCTTAGTGTTCTTACCTTTCTTGTTTGTTCTCTCCACAATCGTATGTTTAATGAAGTATTTTGTCTCCTTATACAGTAGTTATAATGATTGTCTTGTCTTCTTCTGCTTGGTTGGTTTTGCTTTTTTTGATGTAAATTTTGGGTATCTGTGTTTGAACTTTTCCTTACTTGAAAACGAATACTTCACTTTGTATGTTTCTTCGATTTTTATTTTTCTTTCCTCTACTGCAGCAGTTTTCATTGTTATTGGAGGTAGACTTTACAAGCTGGTTTCTGATTTCTACACAGAAACCAATTCGGAGAACGTTTTTGGTTCTTACATTTCATGGAACCAAATTTTCCCATTTGGTTATGTTTTGTTTCTTGTTAGGATAAACACAAATTTTCCCATCTGATTTCTACTTTTTTTAGAATCGAATTGGATTTGATTAGATCCGTTCGAAGTGATCTTTGTTCACGTGCTCCTCCCTCGTATTAAAGGAGAATTACTTTGATTTTCATACATTCATGCATACATACATTCATACATTCATGCATTCAGTCATTCATACATTCATGCATGCATACATTCATACATTCATACATTCATACATTCATGCATTCTTTCATAGTGCATACCTGCATACATATATATACATGCTTATATCGTCTTAGAATGCATCCAAATGTATTGTTAAGCTCTGAGAACCAATCTCATATTTTATTAGTAACTATCTAGCCTGATTTTGGTAATCTATCTAGATTCTTTACTCAGATTTATCATCTCAAATTTTATTACGAGCTAGCTTTACTTTACTCACAATAGTGCCAAGTTAGTATGTGGAAACAGTACATGTTGGATTCGGTGAAATTGATGTTCACCAAACAATAAAACACCGAAATTGTCAAGTCACAATAGAGCAAGGAGGAGTCTATGTAGTATATACCTTGAGTTGAAAATGGGTGTTTTGATTACCTCATTACCATAAACCATTAATTCACTCTGATAGGTGAGAATTGTTTGGACTTCATACATCAATCCATCGAAATAAGAGGAGAACAACAAGTTTTAATTTTGTTTTTATACCAAAAAGAACTGAATTTGTTTTACTCTAGCATTTGGTTTTCAGGGACAAGCGAATGCACTTTCCTCTTCTGAAAGGGAAGAATCTAACACTGCAAGAGTTCTGGTCTTAAAAGTCCAGATCATGGCGATATGGGATTGGTAAAACATGGCGATATGGGATTGGTAAAATGTTTTTGTCTCTTAATCAGTTATGCACTCATTGATTACAAGTAGAATATCCCAGTCTCTTTCTTCCTTGATTTCAAAGAAAATTGGTGATCCATTTTGCTCATGTTTCCCTTTTTTGTTTAGCTCAACAACTTTTTAGCTTTAAAAGCTTAGTCCCCCCAAGCTTATGATAATTATTTGGCCAACGTCAAGGTATGTCCTTGTTCTTGAATATCACACTTTGCATTCACACCTTTTTGCATAAACTTGAAATTTCAGGAGAAGCATTCATATTAACTACAATGTTTGTTGTTGTAATGCTCTACAGTTATTACCACCACTATAGCTGTTTCTTTGATTTTTGGTAAGAGCATAGGAAATAGTAATTGTTTCTTTACTTTTTTCGTGAAATCAATTTACTCCACTCATCATAATATCACTATTTGCCGATCTTAGTATGTAGTTTACTTGAAATCCTTCGATAAGTGGAATCATGGCAATATTAAAATATCAGGTACCACTTCAACGCTAATTTTTCTTACTCTCTCTCTCTATCTTTCTCTCATTTTTCTTCAGCTCTGTATGGTTTTGTTCTTCCGCGAAGAGATCACTCAGATTAGAAAAGGTAAGAAATCGAATTTACAGTTGACGATTTCTGTGATTCTACCAAAACTTTTTTTCCTTATCGTTCTGAATCTTTGTTCTTTTTCTTTTCATGTTTGGAATTTAAGGTTTTGTTCTTCCGCTGGGTTTACGAGAGAACGAAAGGTAAGAAATCGAATCTAGAATTGGCAATATCTGTCAAAATTTTCTTCTTCATAACTCTGATTTTGTTTTTTCCCCTTCGTGTATGGTATTGAAGATTTTGTTCTTCCGTTGGGTTACGAGAGATAATTCAAATTAAGAAAAGTTAATAAATCGAATCTAGAATTGGCAATTTCTATCAATCTCTTCATCTTCATCACTCTGATTTTAGTTTTTCTCTTCGTGTTTGGTATTGGGGATTTTGTTTTTCGGCTGGAGAATTACGAAAGGGACCAGAAATTAAAAAAAAAAAAAAAGAAGATAAAAAATCAAGTCTAGAATTTCTAATCATCATCTCTTTTATTGCTACCAAACACGTTTTCCTCATCGTTCTGATTTTGGTTTTTTGCCTCTCTTGTTCGGATTTCAGGGTTTTGTTTTTCCCCTATGTGGCTATGTCTACGAGAGGGAGCTCAATTTTTAAAAGGTAAGTCTCATCGTTCGGATTTGGCTTCTGTCTTGCTTGTTTGGTATTGAGGATTAGGTTCACTTGGTATATATTGAATTTCGTCGCCATATTTATAGTTCATCTATATAAGTTATTTAGTTCTTATATAGATTTTGTTGCTTCTTATGTCGAAAGGGCGGTAGTGAGATCATTTACTTTCTTTACTGTTAATATTTCTGGATTAGCTTATTATACACTTTAGGTATATAATGTTTGGTCTAACAGTTGAAGACTCTCGGATTTAATATCTTTAAAGTGTTTGTTAAAATGCCAGTTTTTCTTAGTCTTTCTGAGATTTGTGTTCTTACCTTTCTTGTTTGTTCTTTCCACAATTGTATGTTAAATGAAGTATTGTGTTTGCTTAAACAGTAGTTATAATGATTGTTATTTTTTTAGTGCAAATTTTGGGTATTTGTGTTTGAAGTTTGGTTACTTCAAAAAACGAATAGTATGTTTTTTTGGTTTTTCTTTTTCTTTCTTCTACTGCAGCAGTTTTCATAGTTTTGATTGGAGGTTGACTTTACAAGTTGGTTTCTGATTTCAACTCAGAAACCAATTCGAAGAACCTTTTTTGGTTCTTACATTTCATGGAACCAACAAATTTTCCCATTTGGTTATGTTTTGATTTCTTGTTAGGAGATATACGTAATGAGAGCTTTAGAATCGAATTGGATTTGATTAGATCCGTTCGAAGTGATTTTTGTTCACGATCTTCTCCCTCGTATCATAGGAGAATTACTTTGAGTCTCATACATACATTCATACATATACATCCATACATACATACACGCATTCATACATTCATGCATACATACATAGTGCATACACACATATATACATACTTTTATTAGTCAATTTCGTCTTAGAATGCATCCAAATGTATTGTTAAGCTGCGAGAACCCAACACATAATTTATTACTAACTATCTAGCCTGATTTTGGTAATCTATCTTAGATGTTTTACTCAGATTTATCATCTCGAATTTTATTACTATCTAGCTTTACTCACAATAGTGCCAAGTTAATATGTGAAAATAGTACAAGTTGGATTCGGTGAAATTGATGTTCACCAAACACTAAAAAAACCTTGGACTGTCAAGTCACAACAGAGCAAATTAGAGGAGTCCTGTAATATACACCCTGAGTTGAAAATAGGTGTTTTAATTCACTTATATAGGTGAGAATTGTTTGGACTTCATACATCAATCCATCGAAATAAGAGGATAACAACAAGAACCGAGCACAAGTGTCGAGACACCAAGATCGACACCAAGATCGACACCTCACGAAGACTACAATGACAGAGGCTGTGATTGTGGTACGCTATGTAGAAGGCAACCTATTCGACTTCCAAGGCAATAGAAAGAAACGCCCAAGGACAGAGACTTGATAAGGCTGGCACCGTCATCGTTGAACCAGCGATACAAATCGCCCCTGCAGAAGCTGGACGTGGAAGAACGCTTGGCGAGTACAACCGCCCAGATCAGTTCTATGCTAATAGAGATGCGATCCGTCCTCCTGCATTTCAAAAAAACGACTTCGAACTGAAGTCTGCTTACTTCACGTTGGTGGCTCATCATCCCTTCCATGGTCTTCCCAATGAGCATCGTATGGATCACATTGAGAGATTCGAGGATTTAGCTTCAAACATAAAGGCCAATGGAGTAACCTATAACTACCTCTTTTGCAAGCTTTTCCCTTACTCGCTTGCTGGAGATGCATTCTACTGGCTGAAGCAGTTGGATCCAGGTTCACTAACTACTTGGAAAGACACAAAGAATGCATTCTTATGCAACTTCTTTGATGACGCGAGGTCCGAAAAGCTGAGGACAAAGATCACTGCATTCTCCCAAGGGACTGCCCACACCACGGTTTCAGCGAGCCGCAGCTTCTCGGATGGCTTTGGATGCAGCAAGCAATGGCAATTTCAACACCATATACCCAAAAGACGCAATGGTGTTTATAGAGAATTTGGCCTCTTGTAACAGCACCAAGAACGCAGACTTCGAAAGAAGACAACACGCTGGAGTGAATGGAGGAAGTCAAATTGCTGAAGTCAACAGGAAGCTAGACAACGTACACAATCTATTGGTGGGGAAGAAGCAAGTCCATTTTGCAAATGAAGTGGAGACATTCGAGCCCAATGATGAATGTGAAGAAGAGGATGTCAACTACATCAACGGAGGTGGTTTTCAAGGCCAGAGGTTTGGGAATCAACAAGAGAATATAAGCTTCATTGGGAATTATCAGAAGAGCTTAGTTACAGGAAATCAAAACTCTTCTGCTTATACTCAAAAGCTCCTATTCCAGAACAACAATTACCAAATTACCAAAGCTTCTGCGCAAGACAACAAAATTGAGGCTATGCTAGAGCAAATTTTGGAGAGACAACAGAAGTTGACAGTGAATTTCAATGGCAAGATTGATTCACTGTATCAAGACCTGAATGGAAAGATTGAGAGCATAAACTCTCACATGAAGAAGTTGGATGTTCAAGTTGCTCAAACCGCAGAAGCTGTAAACAGGCAAGAAGGATTCCTTGCAGGGAAGACATATACCAACCTCAAACGCCATGTGAATGCTGTCACATTGAGGAGTGGAAAGAACCTTCAACCTGTGCAGAACAGAAGGCTAAGCATTGAAGAATTCGAGGAGCTCGAAGATGTAGAAAACGCTGCGGAGCCAGTGTCGATCGACACTACTGTGTATCGATCGACACCAGGAGGGTGTCGATCGACGCTCTACGCGGACTACACCAGATCAGCCCACAACATCAAAGGTTGCAGAAGAAAGGGTCTACAAACCGAAGATTCTTTTTCTTTTGATACCAAAGAAGTCTAAGAAGGAGCTACTTGACGCCAGATGCAAGACTATTATGGATAGACTAGTGGTTGAAATTCCTTTGATGGATGCCATTAGAACTACTCCTGTGATAAAGAGATACTTGAAGCGGATGATGACTAAGAACATGGATATGGAGGAAGGAGTGATGATGATATCAGAGCAAGTTAGTGCTGGCATTCAGAATAGACTACCAGAAAAACTCTCTGATCCATGAAGCTTTGTTCTTGATTGCTCCATCTTCTCAGACAAGTTTGAGAGGTCTCTCTGCGATTTAGGATCAAGTGTCAATTTGATGCCTCTTTCAGTGGTTCTTACGCTGGATATGACAGATTTTAAGGCCACCAGGATTTCTTTGGTTCTTGTTGATCGATCTATTAGGATTCCGGAGGGTGTCTTGGAAGATGTTCCTATCAAAGTGGGAGATTGTTTGATTCCCATAGACTTTGTGGTATTAGCTAATGATGAAGAATCCAAAGACCCTCTCATTCTTGGTAGACCATTCTTGGCTACAGCTGGAGCAATCATTGATGTGAGGAAAGGAAGAATTGCGCTGAACATTGGTGACTTGGTGATGAATTTCGACATGGAGAAGCTGATGAAGAGACCCACGATTGATGGATAGGTTTTCTATGTCGATTCACTCACCAACCTTCATGAAGAAATTTTTCAAGAGGACCATCCTTCAGACTCTTTGGAAAGAGCCTTGACAACTTCGACAACGAATGCCGAGGACTTAGACGATGCTGCCGCATGCTACATAAAGATGATGGATGCTAATGAGCAAGTGTTGCAGCTGATCGCACAAGAGGAGCTCGATACTCCCCAGTGTCCATCGACACCATGTAGTGTCGATCGACACTTTGCACAGACCTCGACACTAGACGATTGGAGTGAGGTTAAGGCACCGAAAGTTGAGCTTAAACAGCTCCCTGCCGGGCTAAGATACACATTTCTTGGTCCTAATTCGACTTATCCAGTTATTGTGAATGCTTTCTTAAACAATGCAGAGCTCACTTTGTTGCTAAGCAAGCTGCGAAAATTTCGCAAAACTCTTGGCTATTCCCTTAATGACATTTCAGGTATCTCACCAGACTTGTGGATGCATCGGATTCACCTTGAGGATGAGACAAAGTCATCCATTGAACATCAAAGGAGGCTGAATCCAAACCTGAAGGAAGTGGTCAATAAGGAAATCATGAAACTCTTGGAAGCTGGGATCATCTATCCCATTTCAGATAGTGCTTGGGTAAGTCCAGTCCATGTTGTTCCTAAGAAAGGAGGAGTCACAGTAGTGAAGAACGAGAAGAACGAGCTGATTCCTACAAGGACTGTGACTGGACACAGGATGTGCATAGACTACAGGAAGTTGAATGCCGCGACTAGAAAGGATCACTTTTCATTTGCCCTTCATTGATCAGATGCTGGAGAGATTGGCGAATCATCCTTACTACTGTTTCTTGGATGGCTATTCAGGATTCTTCCAGATCCCAATCTATCCCGATGATCAAGAGAAGACCACGTTTACATGTCCTTATGGTACTTTTGCATATCGCAGAATGCGGACTTTGTAATGCTCCTGCGACCTTCCAACAGTGCATGATGTCAATCTTCACAGACATGATTGAGAAGTTTATGGAGGTCTTTATGGATGACTTTTCTGTTTATGGGTCATCTTTCAAAGGCTGCTTGGACAACTTATGCGCAGTATTGCGGCGATGCAAAGAGAAACACTTAGTCCTGAACTGGGAAAAAGTGTCACTTTATAGTTCAAGATGGGATTGTACTTGGGCACAAGGTTTCAGCAGAAGGGATCGCAGTAGACCGTGCCAAGATAGAGGTAATGACGGCTTTGCAAGCACCTGATTCTGTGAAATCAGTGAGGAGTTTTCTAGGACATACTGGGTTCTATAGAAGATTCATCAAAGATTTCAGCAAGATTGCAAGGCCACTCACTGCTCTCTTGTGCAAAGATGTGAAATTCGAGTTCACTGCAGAATGCCATTCAGCCTTTGAACAGATCAAGCAAGCTTTGGTGAGTGCTCCGATTGTTCAACCGCCAGACTGGGATTTACCTTTTGAGGTAATGTGTGATGCCAGCGATTTCGCAGTAGGAGCTGTGTTGGGACAGAAGAAGGACAAGAAGCTCCATGCCATTTACTATGCCAGCAGAACGTTGGATGATGCCCAGAAGAACTATGCAACTACGGAGAAGGAATTGCTAGCTTGTGGTGTTTGCCTTTGAGAAATTTCGACAGTATCTTGTTGGCTCGAAGGTGATTGTTCACACTAATCATTCTGCATTGAAATACTTGATGCAGAAGAAGGATGCCAAGCCAAGATTGCTGAGATGGATTCTACTTTTTCAAGAATTCGACATCGAAGTCAAAGACAATAAAGGAGTTAATGGAGTAGCTGGATCATCTCTCAAGGATTAGGATCGAAGATGACGTCTCAATTGATGATTTTCTGCCTAAAGAGAACGTCTACTTTGTTGAGAGTCGTTTTCAAGTTGTGAGCTCGGAGCAGACACGCCCAGTATCGATCGACACCCCGTCCGAAATTTGGGATTCATGTTCACAAGTGTCGATCGACACAGATGGTCGATCGACACCAGACACCAACCGCACTTCAGAAGATCTTCAACGAGTTATTTCAGCAACCTATCTTTGCTATGACTAATGCAAATAGGCCGTGGTATGCTGACATTATGAACTTTCTTGCTGCTTACATTGAACGTAAACATCTCAAGGACTATGAGAAGAAGAAGTTCATGAGAGAACATAGAAGGTACTATTGGGATGAGCCACACTTGTACAAGTATTGTTCAGACAATGTGTACCGCAGATGCATCGCCGAGAGTGAAGTTCGAGATGTGCTATTCCATTGGCATGGTTCTGAGTATGCTGGACACTTTGCTACATTCAAGACAGTGTCCAAAGTTCTTCAAGCAGGCTTTTGGTGGCCAACTATGTTTAAGGATGCGCAGCAAGAGACATGAGATGCCACAGAATTTCATCCTTGAAGTTGAAGTCTTTGATTGTTGGGGTATTGATTTCATGGGTCCCTTTCCACCATCTTTTGGGAACAAGTACATCTTGGTTGCTGTGGACTATGTCTCTATAATTGCTTCTAAGACCAATGATGCTGCGGTGGTTCTCAAGATGTTTCAAACCATCATTTTTCCAAGATTCAGAGTACCTCAGATTGTTATAAGTGATGGTGGTTCTCACTTTATCAACAAGGTTTTCAACAAGCTGCTGAAGAAGCATGGTGTTCAACATCGTGTGGCTACTTCGTATCACCCCCAAACGAGTGGACAAGTCGAAGTCTCCAACAGACAGATCAAGCAAATCTTGGAGAAGACAGTGGGCAAGACAAGGAAGAATTGGGCTGCGAAACTGGATGATGCACTATGGGCATACATGACTGCCTACAAAACGCCGCTCGGAACTACACCTTTCCAGCTGCTTTATGGCAAAGCTTGCCATCTTCCAGTTGAATTGGAACACAAGGCGCATTGAGCTATCAAGAAGATGAACTTCGACTTGAAGCCTGCTGCAGAAAGGCGCCTAATTTAGTTCAACGAGATGAACTGCGTTATCATGCTTATGAGAACTCAAAGCTCTACAAGGAGAGGACAAAGGCATATCATGACAAAAAGATTGTCTCCAGACAATTCGAACCAAACGATCAGGTACTTCTGTATAACTCTCGTTTACAATTGTTTCTTGGTAAATTGCGTTCACGATGGTCAGGTCCTTTCACCATCAAAGAGGTCAGACCATATGAGGCAATTGTCTTGACAAACTCCAAAGGAGAAGAGTTCATTGTGAATGGACAGAGGGTGAAACACTATTGGGTCCAAGTCGAGATTCCAGTAGGACACATTGCGTCTCTGGATGATGCACCAACTGCCTAAACGCATGAACAGTCGAGCTATAGACGTTAAACGAGCGCTTGGTGGGAGGCAACCCACTGGTAAGTATTCTATTTTATTAATTTTCTTCGATTTTTTTAAAAAATAAAAATAAAAATAAAAGAAGATAATTTTGAGAAGATTTTTCAAAACCCCTAGTGTCGATCAACACCACCACGAGACGCAGGTAAGTTCTTCAAAACCCCGACTTGTTTCTTCTTCTCTTTCATATTTCAAAACCCGAGCTTTTGAGAAGATTTTTCCCAAATCACCAAATCTTCGTTTCTTAACCAAATTGAGTGATTCAAAGCTCTAATCTGTGCGCATTTTCATTCTCTTTCATAATCCATAGTCCATTAATTCGATCTATCAAGGTATGTTCTTCAAATCTCTCAATTTCATTATCGGTCCTAAGGTGAAAATTTTCGAATTCAACCTATTTAACTTGATTTCTTTATTGAATGATGCTTGTTTAGGTTGTATAACATGATTTAGATCATTCTCCAACTATTTTTCATCCTCTAATTTGCATAATTTGAAATTTTCAAAATTTTTAGAAATTGATGATGCATGTTGCGAATTTGGATTTTTCTTTGGGTTTGATGGTTTAGACTTGGTCGATTCATGATATTGGGATTGTTAGGATTGCTAATTGATGTTGAATTGAGATTGAAATCATGATTTCTGGTTCGTGTTCGAATTCCACCATATGGTGTCGATCGACACCCGACCAGTATTGACGACTTGTATTTCATTTGTTGGATTTTGAATTTGATTTTGTTTTCATTTTCATTGCAGATGCCTCCTAGGACTAAGAGACCACGGGAAACTGAAGCATCCGTCTCTGGGACTGCTAATGATGAACAAATCCCATGTCTTCCTCCTTGGCCTAAGCGTGAAAACGTAAGGATTAGAGTGGAACGAAACTGGAAAGACTCACCAGCTAAAGAGGTCGCAAAGGACCTGTGTACTCTTTCAGGCATCGACGAGGCTTGGGACGACTATGACACGCTATTCTACAATGCGTGGCTGAAGGTGGAAGTCACCCCTACTCGATTCGCTTGCGAGAAGACGATGACCGCATTGGGCATCAAAGACGACATCCTACAGCTGATGAGCAGAGTTGGGATGGGCATTATTGCGACACGGGAATACGATTTATACCCCGACCTAGTCCGCCAGTTCATTGCCACAGCTCGCGTCTACTACATGAATGAGGTTATCCGCAATGCTTTGGAAGGCACATTGACCTTTCTTATCTGCGGGATTCGCTACAGGATTCTACTTCCGGAGCTTTGTGGCATCTATGGGTTCGCCAATGAGCATGCCACTGGAGTCTCTCTTCAGACGCAGCTTCCGGACAACCAGGATTTCTTGTCACACTTCGGAAATGGGAGGTATGACTCTAAGACTTCCACACAGACCGACATTCGCCATCCTACCCTTCGCTACTTGGTCCGCATATTCTCTACTACACTTCTGTGTAAGCATGAGCTGGGGAAAATGCGCGTGTCTGAGTTAGTGCTGCTCTATCGTGCTCTTTGGACTGAGATCTATGAGGAGTCTGATGCGCCAGAGAACACAAATCCTGGCGCGGTATTTGCTCATCACTTGGCTTCCTTGAAGACGAAGCCTTTCAGTGGTACGAAGACCAAGCCTGAGACTGTAGGAAGTCTTCTGACTCCTATCTTCCAGCACTGCGGGATATACACTTCTAGCTGCACCATTGATACATCGCGTGCTTGGGTTGATATGGAGTATCTGAGGAGAGCTCATTGGGTGAAGCCAGAGAGGCAATGGGTCTTCAGCGACGAGCAGAGAGTGCAGCGTATGGTGCTGTTACCTGACAGAGACCTCACTCACATCACCACCGATCCAGGCCGCCTTGCATTTCACCCCAGTTCGAGCAAGCTAAGGACTGCTCCCGTTGCCAGACGCAGAGGCGCCTCCTCCTGACCAGCTGAGGATCCCACACGCCCTTCATGTTCGAGGCGCAGTAGAGCACCATTGCCTATTGGTCCTCATCATCTTCCGGATGCTCCTGAGATTTCTATAGAGCCAGCTGCATTTCAGAGATATGTGGTTCAGAGCTTCCAGGCTATCTGGAACGCCATTGCTACTGTGTCTAGCTGCAGCTGTGTACGTTCTTCTCCACCACATTCAGATGACGACGAGTGATTTTTCTATTCCTGTTTAGTACTTTGAGTCAGTTTTACTTTTCTCTTGAGTCTGCATTTTGCTTCAGTATTTTGTTTCCAAACTTTGAGTTTATTGGATTATCTTGTGCTTTTAACGGTTTGTTTGAGTTTTCTAACAGCTTAGAAGATATTCTAACAACAATCTGACTTAACAACATTCATGTTCGAGTGGCTGAACTCTGACTACGGACAGTGTCGATCGACACTATCTGTGTCGATCGACACCATCATCATACACAGCAACGATTGACACAGATGGTGTCGACCGACACTGTCCGTAGGATGTCGTCTTTGATGCCCAATACGGTCATCGTCTTCTCGCAAGTGAATCGAGTAGGGGTGACTTCCACCTTCAGCCACGCATTGTAGAATAGCGTGTCATAGTCGTCCCAAGCCTCGTCGATGCCTCAAAGAGTACACAGGTCCTTTGCGACCTCTTTAGCTGATGAGTCTTTCCAGTTTTGTTACACTCTAATCCTTGCGTTTTCACGCTTAGGCCAAGGAGGAAGACATGGGATTTGTTCATCATTAGCAGTCCCAGAGGCGGATGCTTCAGTTTCCCGTGGTCTCTTAGTCCTAGGAGGCATCTGCAATGAAAATGAAAACAAAATCAAATTCAAAATCCAACAAATGAAATACAAGTCGTCAATACTGGTCGGGTGTCGATCGACACCATATGGTGGAATTCGAACACGAACCAGAAATCATGATTTCAATCTCAATTCAACATCAATTAGCAATCCTAACAATCCCAATATCATGAATCGACCAAGTCTAAACCATCAAACCCAAAGAAAAATCCAAATTCGCAACATGCATCATCAATTTCTAAAAATTTAGAAAATTTAAAATTATGCAAATTAGAGGATGAAAAATAGTTGGAGAATGATCTAAATCATGTTATACAACCTAAACAAGCATCATTCAATAAAGAAATCAAGATAAATAGGTTGAATTCGAAAATTTTCAACTTAGGACCGAAAATGAAATTGAGAGATTTGAAGAACATACCTTGATAGATCGAATAAATGGACTATGGATTATGAAAGAGAATGAAAATACGCACAGATTAGAGCTTTGAATCACTCAATTTGGTTAAGAAACGAAGATTTGGTGATTTGGGAAAAATCTTCTCAAAAGCTCGGGTTTTGAAATATGAAAGAGAAGAAGAAACAAGTCGGGGTTTTGAAGAACTTACCTGCGTCTCGTGGTGGTGTTGATCGACACTAGGGGTTTTGAAAAATCTTCTCAAAATTATCTTCTTTTATTTTTATTTTTATTTTTTAAAAAAATCGAAGAAAATTAATAAAATAGAATACTTACCAGTGGGTTGCCTCCCACCAAGCGCTCGTTTAACGTCTATAGCTCGACTGTTCATGCGTTTAGGCAGTTGGTGCATCATCCAGAGACGCAATGTGTCCTACTGGAATCTCGACTTGGACCCAATAGTGTTTCACCCTCTGTCCATTCACAATGAACTCTTCTCCTTTGGAGTTTGTCAAGACAATTGCCTCATATGGTCTGACCTCTTTGATGGTGAAAGGACCTGACCATCGTGAACGCAATTTACCAAGAAACAATTGTAAACGAGAGTTATACAGAAGTACCTGATCGTTTGGTTCGAATTGTCTGGAGACAATCTTTTTGTCATGATATGCCTTTGTCCTCTCCTTGTAGAGCTTTGAGTTCTCATAAGCATGATAACGCAGTTCATCTCGTTGAACTAAATTAGGCGCCTTTCTGCAGCAGGCTTCAAGTCGAAGTTCATCTTCTTGATAGCTCAATGCGCCTTGTGTTCCAATTCAACTGGAAGATGGCAAGCTTTGCCATAAAGCAGCTGGAAAGGTGTAGTTCCGAGCGGCGTTTTGTAGGCAGTCATGTATGCCCATAGTGCATCATCCAGTTTCGCAGCCCAATTCTTCCTTGTCTTGCCCACTGTCTTCTCCAAGATTTGCTTGATCTGTCTGTTGGAGACTTCGACTTGTCCACTCGTTTGGGGGTGATACGAAGTAGCCACACGATGTTGAACACCATGCTTCTTCAGCAGCTTGTTGAAAACCTTGTTGATAAAGTGAGAACCACCATCACTTATAACAATCTGAGGTACTCTGAATCTTGGAAAAATGATGGTTTGAAACATCTTGAGAACCACCGCAGCATCATTGGTCTTAGAAGCAATTATAGAGACATAGTCCACAGCAACCAAGATGTACTTGTTCCCAAAAGATGGTGGAAAGGGACCCATGAAATCAATACCCCAACAATCAAAGACTTCAACTTCAAGGATGAAATTCTATGGCATCTCATGTCTCTTGCTGATTTTCCCCCTTCTTTGACAAACATCACATTGAGTGATGAACAGCTGCGCATCCTTGAACATAGTTGGCCACCAAAAGCCTTCTTGATGAAGTTTGGACACTGTCTTGAATGTAGCAAAGTGTCCAGCTTACTCAGAACCATGACAATGGAATAACACATCTCGAACTTCACTCTCTGTGATGCATCTGCGGTACACATTGTCTGAACAATGCTTGTACAAGTGTGGCTCATCCAAATAGTACCTTCTATGTTCTCTCATGAACTTCTTCTTCTCATAGTCCTTGAGATGTTTAGGCTCAGTGTAAGCAGCAAGGAAGTTCACAATGTCAGCATACCAAGACCTATTTGCATCAGTCATAGCAAAGATAGGTTGCTGAAATAACTCGTTGAAGATCTTCTGAAGTGCGGTTGGTGTCTGGTGTCGATCGACACTTGTGAACATGAATCCCAGATTTCGGACGGGGTGTCGATCGACACTGGGCGTGTCTGCTCCGAGCTCACAACTTGGAAACGACTCTCAACAAAGTAGACGTTCTCTTTAGGCAGAAAATCATCAATTGGGACGTCATCTTCGATCCTAATCCTTGAGAGATGATCCAGCTACTCCATTTTCAACTCCTTTCTTGTCTTTGACTTCGATGTCGAATTCTTGAAAAAGTAGAATCCATCTGAGCAATCTTCGCTTGGCATCCTTCTTCTGCATCAAGTATTTCAATGCAGAATGATCAGTGTGAACAATCACATTTGTGCCAACAAGATACTGTCGAAATTTCTCAAAGGTAAACACCACAGCTAGCAATTCCTTCTCCGTAGTTGCATAGTTCTTCTGGGCATCATCCAACGTTCTGCTGGCATAGTAAATGGCATGGAGCTTCTTGTCCTTCTTCTGTCCCAACACAGCTCCTACTGCGAAATCGCTGGCATCACACATTACCTCAAAAGGTAAATCCCAGTCTGGCGGTTGAACAATCGGAGCACTCACCATTGCTTGATATGTTCAAAGGCTGAATGGCATTCTGCAGTGAACTCGAATTTCACATCTTTGCACAAGAGAGCACTGAATGGCATTTCAATCTTGCTTAAATCTTTGATGAATCTTCTATAGAACCCAGCATGTCCTAGAAAACTCCTCACTGATTTCACAGAATCAGGTGCTTGCAAAGCCGTCATTACCTCTATCTTGGCATAAAGTGAACCATAAAGTGACGCATAAGTTGTCCAGGCAGCCTTTGAAAGATGACCCATAAACAGAAAAGTCATCCATAAAGACCTCCATAAACTTCTCAATCATGTTTGTGAAAATTGACATCATGCACCGCTGGAAGGTCGCATGAGCATTACAAAGTCCGAATGGCATTCTGCGATATGCAAAAGTACCATAAGGACATGTAAACGTGGTCTTCTCCTGATCATCGGGATGGATTGGGATCTGGAAGAATCCTGAATAGCCATCCAAGAAACAGTAGTAGGGATGATTCGCCAATCTCTCCAGCATCTGATCAATGAAGGGCAAAGAAAAGTGATCCTTTCTAGTCGCGACATTCAGCTTCCTGTAGTCTATGCACATCCTGTGTCCAGTCACAGTCCTTGTAGGAATCAGCTCGTTCTTCTCGTTCTTCACTACTGTGACTCCTCCTTTCTTAGGAACAACATGGACTGGACTTACCCAAGCACTATCTGAAATGGGATAGATGATCCCAGCTTCCAAGAGTTTCATGATTTCCTTATTGACCACTTCCTTCAGGTTTGGATTCAGCCTCCTTTGATGTTCAATGGATGACTTTGTCTCATCCTCAAGGTGAATCCGATGCATCCACAAGTCTGGTGAGATACCTGAAATGTCATTAAGGGAATAGCCAAGAGTTTTGCGAAATTTTCGCAGCTTGCTTAGCAACAAAGTGAGCTCTGCATTGTTTAAGAAAGCATTCACAATAACTGGATAAGTCGAATTAGGACCAAGAAATGTGTATCTTAGCCCGGCAGGGAGCTGTTTAAGCTCAACTTTCGGTGCCTTAACCTCACTCCAATCGTCTAGTGTCGAGGTCTGTGCAAAGTGTCGATCGACACTACATGGTGTCGATGGACACTGGGGAGTATCGAGCTCCTCTTGTGCGATCAGCTGCAACACTTGCTCATTAGCATCCATCATCTTTATGTAGCATGCGGCAGCATCGTCTAAGTCCTCGGCATTCGTTGTCGAAGTTGTCAAGGCTCTTTCCAAAGAGTCTGAAGGATGGTCCTCTTGGAAAATTTCTTCAGCAATGTTGTTGAGTGAATCGACATAGAAGGTTTGTCCATCAATCTGGGTCTCTTCATCAGCTTCTCCATGTCGAAATTCATGACCAAGTCACCAATGTTCAGCGCAATTCTTCCTTTCCTCACATCAATGATTGCTCCAGCTGTAGCCAAGAATGGTCTACCAAGAATGAGAGGGTCTTTGGGTTCCTCATCATAAGCCAATACCACAAAGTCTGTGGGAATCAAACAATCTCCCACTTTGATAGGAACATCTTCCAAGACACCCTCCGGAATCCTAATAGATCGATCAGCAAGAACCAAAGAGATCTTGGTGGCTTTAAAATCTGTCATATCCAGCGTAAGAGCCACTAAAAGAGGCATCAAATTGACACTTGATCCTAAATCGCAGAGAGACCTCTCAAACTTGTCTGAGAAGATGGAGCATTCAAGAACAAAGCTTCATGGATCGGAGAGTTTTTCTGGTAGTCTGTTCTGAATGCCAGCACTAACTTGCTCTGATATCATCATCACTCCTTCCTCCATATCCATGTTCTTAGTCATCATCCGCTTCAAGTATCTCTTTATCACAGGAGTAGTTCTAATGGCATCCATCAAAGGAATTTCAACCACTAGTCTATCCATGATAGCCTTGCATCTGTCGTCAAGTAGCTCCTTCTTAAACTTCTTTAGTATCAAGGGAAAAGGAATCTTCGGTTTGTAGACCCTTTCTTCTGCAACCTTTAATTGTGGGCTGATCTGGTGTAGTCCGCGTAGAGCGTCGATCGATACCCTCCAGATGTCGATCGACACTTGCTTCTGAAGTCGAGTTCTTCGCATCGTGTTTGGCTGATTCGTCTGGTTTCTCCTTGGGTGTCGATCGATACACAGTAGTGTCGATCGACACTGGCTCTGCAGCGTCTTCTACATCTTCGAGCTCCTCGAATTCTTCAGTGCTTAGCTTTCTGTTCTGCACAGGTTGAAGGTTCTTCCCACTCCTCAATGTGACATCATTCACATGGCGTTTGGGATTGGTATATGTCTTCCCTGGAAGGAATCCTTCTTGCGTGTTTAGAGCTTCTGCGGTTTGAGCAACTTGAACATACAGCTTCTTCATGTGAGAGTTTATGCTCTCAATCTTTCCATTCAAGTCTTGATACAGTGTATCAATCTTGCCATTGAAATTCACTGTCAACTTCTGCTGTCCCTCCAAAATTTGCTCTAGCATAGCCTCCATTTTGTTGTCTTGCGTAGAAGGCTTTTGGTAAGAGGAATTTCCATAGCTCCTTTGGTAATTGTTGCTCTGGAATGGGAGCTTTTGAGTATAACCAGAAGAGTTTTGATTTCCTGTAAAGGAGCTCTTCTGATAATTCCCGTTGAAGCTTCTATTCCCTTGTTGTTTCCCAAACCTGTGGCCTTGAAAACCACCTCCGTTGATGTAGTTGACATCCTCTTCTTCACATTCATCATTGGGCTCGAAGGTCTCCACTTCATTTGCAAAATGGACTTGCTTCTTCCCCACCAATAGATTGTGTACGTTGTCTAGCTTCCTGTTGACTTCAACAATTTGGCTTCCTCCATTCACTCCAGCGTGTTGTCTTCTTTCGAAGTCTGCGTTCTTGGTGCTGTTACAAGAGGCCAAATTCTCTATAAGCACCATTGCGTCTTCTGGGTATTTGGTGTTGAAGTTGCCATTGCTTGTTGCATCCAAAGCCATCTGATACCTCCAATCGATTCCTCGGTAGAAGATACCGAGAAGCTGCGGCTCGCTGAAACCGTGGTGTGGGCAGTCCCTTTGGTAAGCTTTGAATCTTACCCAAGAAGCCTTGAATGCTTCAGTAGGTCCTTGGGAGAATGCAGTGATCTTTGTCCTCAGCCCTTCGGACCTCGCGTCATGAAAGAAGTTGCATAAGAATGCATTCTTTGTGTCTTTCCAAGTAGTTAGTGAACCTGGATCCAATTGGTAAAGATGACTGAAATCTCAGTGAACGAGCAACGTTTAGAATGTGTCTATGTTTACGTTCCACACGACCATTTTGCTGCGGCGTTCCGACACGATGTTTGATGTTGAATTCCTTGTGACGCAAAGTAAGATTTAAGGCACATAAACTCCGTTCCGTTATCACTGCGAAACGTTCGCACATGATTATCAAATTGTCGTACCACCATAGCACAAAAATTATGCAAATGCATTACAACTTCACTCTTAAAACGCATTAAAAATACCCAAACAGCTCGTGAACATTCATCAACCACGGTTAGAAAGTAAAATGATCCACAATTTGCCGGTGTGTTATACGGACCCCAAACATCGCAATGAACAAGTTGAAAAGTTTCATCAGCTTTATTATCACTATCAGTAAATGAAAACCGAGGTTGTTTAGCCTGTACACAAATGTCACAAAGATCACTCGTTTCTTGACTAACATCTCCTAAATCAACAAAACTCGATAAACTAGAAAGCACAGACTTCGCCGGATGACCAAGACGACGATGCCATAAATCACGACCCCTAACATCACTTGCAAGATTTGCTTGAACTCGAAAAACTTCTCGAAAATAGAAGACCCCATCACACTCTTCACCCGCTCCAATCAGGATCCTCGTTGTATGGTCCTGCAAATAACAAAATTTATCAGTAAATACGGTAATACATGGTCGTTCTCGAACCAACTTGGCCACCGACAATAAGGTATTTGTCAATTGAGGAACAAAATAAACAGAGGAAATTGTGACTGATCCACATTGAGTAGCCATGATCATATCACCATTAAGGAGTTCAATCGGACACGGAGAGATATCAAACACATCAAATAACCACTCCAATCGACCTGTAAGATGATGAGAAGCCCGAGTGTCAATAACCATAAACGATCAGATCCATGCGGTTTTGGAGTGTTGAGAAGCTCGACCAGATTTGCCCATTGTTCCTTATTCAGCGTAAGTCCATATCCATCCTCGTTAGAAACTATGTGAGAACCACCAGCTGAGTTATCCTGAAAAGAAACATTGTTGGCACTTGATATATCATAGTTTTTACCCATTTTTGGACCATGATATAAGAATTTTTATAGAGTCTTTTGGTCTTTTTAGAGTCTTATTAGAGTCTTTGCAGGTTGGACTACGTTTGGAGCATAATTGGAGATTTTGGATCATTCTGGAGCATTGTGGAAGAAGCAGCAAAGAGATGAAGTCAAGATTGAAGATTGGATGAACAGTGTCGATCGACACTGTTCACTGGTGTCGATCGACACCACTCGAGCCAAGGCAAAACGCGATTTCTACAAGTTTTGAAGAAAAGGAAATTGCCCAAAAAGATTTCCTTATTTGCAAGAGTGCCCATTTCGTGTTTCTAGCCTTATATATAGTTTTCAAAGCCATTGTTTAGGCATAACCTCATACTTGAAGAATCATAGAAGTTTAAGGTTTTTGGAGAGAAAAATCAGACTCCTTTAGAGCAGATTTGGAACTCCTTCATTTCTTCTATTGATTTTTTTTATGATTTCTAATCAAATAATGATTTGTGTTTTATTGATCATGTCTGAGTAGTTTGCTTGTTAGGTTTAGGGTTTTTCAAAGGTGATTGATGAATTGTTAGGTCGAATTGAATTGTTAGGATAAAATCATTAGAGTTCTTCATCTGGATTTGTGATTAATGTTTATTCTAGCTTCACGACCAAGAATCTGATCTTAGGTTGATTAATAGATGCGAGAGTATTATTAATTGCTTGAACTAATGGTAGATGAGCAAAATACCTATTCGCAAAGAGATTTGGTTTAGAAATTTTGTGAACAATCGAACCTGTTATTAATGCTTGTCTCAATTGATAGAATTTGCAAATAGATTTAGAATTTCTAGGGTTTAGACATAGATAATCTTCGCAGCGAGAGTTGGTTGATTTTACAATAATGTTTTGAGTTCTAGAACAGTTCTTAATAAATTCCTAACATTGTCGAGACCTGCAATTTGGATTCACCTGAGAATTTCCCTGAACCTAGCGTTTCATCTCCTGAACTTACATCGCTTTTAATTATTCGCTGTCTTTTATTTTTAATCTTTATTCTTAGCTTAATTCGAAATTAGAAGTTTGTTGTGTGACTAACTCTTTCCCTGTGGATTCGATCCCTACGTACTGCGACTGATCTCTTAATTTGAGAGAGTAGCTCTAGGGTAAATTTGAGAGCATATCAAATTTTGACGCCGTTGAGGAGGAAGGAGATTAGTTGCCTACATATTTTTAGTATTAGAATTCTGTCTAGTTTTTTTTTTTTTTTTGGTTACTGATTTTCTTCAACTTTTTCTTGTGTTTGTTTCACGTGTATGCTTAATCGCAGTACCAGGAGCAACAAGGAAAAGGAGCTTGTGACTTTGAGCATCGTTGAACTCGCCAGACTAGAACGGACCAATCGGAAATTTGCGAGAGCGTCGATCGACACCACTAGCATCGATCGACACCAGACGCAAATCGCGATGGCTGACCGTATGATCCTAATCCAAGATGAAGTTGGTAATTTATTTGATGCAGAGGGGAACAGAAGGAACACTCAAGGACAACGACTTGATGAGAACAGAGTTGCTGTCATCGAACCAGCATGTGTCGATCGACACCAAACACAGCAAGCGATACCAGGAAGGCTTGGAAGGACACTTGGAGATTACAACAGGCCTGATCAGTCTATGCTAATAGAGCTACAATTCGCCCTCCTGCCTTCCAGAGGAATGACTTCGAGCTGAAGCCTGCTTACTACACTCTAGTGGCTCAGCATCCTTTCCATGGTCTTCCTAATGAGCATCCCATGGACCACATTGAGAGGTTTGAAGACTTGGTATCAAGCATTAAGGCCAATGGAGTGTCCTATGATTATCTTTTTTGCAAGCTTTTCCCTTACTCACTTGCTGGAGATGCTGCATACTGGCTGAAACAGTTGAATCCAGGATCATTGACTACCTGGGAAGACACAAAGAATGCATTCCTGTGCAATTTCTTTGATGATGCAAGATCCGAGGAGCTGAGGATGAAGATCACTACATTCTCTCAAGGATCAACTGAAGCATTCAAGGCTGCTTGGGTGAGATTCAAGGCTTATCAAAGAGACTGTCCACATCACGGTTTCAGTGAAGTTCAACTGTTGGGAATTTTCTACAGAGGGATTGATTGAAGATATCAGATGGCTCTGGACGCTGCAAGCAATGGAAACTTCAATACTAGATATCCAGAAGATGCATATGTGCTTATTGAGAACTTGGTTTCTAGCAATAGTACCAAGAATGCAGATCTTGATAGGAAGAAGCAAGTTGGAAATCTGGATGGGCGTGAGATTGCTGAGGTGAATGCTAAGCTAGACTCAATGCATAGCCTTCTTGTGGGAAAGAGGCAAGTCCAATTTACTGCTGAAGTCGATACTTTTGAACCAGAGAAAGAAGAAGTTAATTACATCAATGGTGTTGGTTTTCAAGGACAGAGATTTGGCTATCAGCAAGGTTATGGTTCTTCCTACCAGAAGCCTTTTCAGAACAACATCTTCCAGAGAACTTATGGTTCTTCTTCTTACCAGAAGCCTCCTGCACAAGACAATAAGGTGGAGTCTATGCTAGAGCAACTTCTGGAAGGACAGCAGAAGATGACAGTGGATTTCAATGGGAAGATTGATTCACTGTAACAAGACTTGAATGGGAAGATCGATTGCTTGAACTCTCATATGAAGCAATTGGATGTTTAAGTTGCTCAAACTGCTGGAGCTTTGAAGAGACAAGAGGGATGTCTTCCTGGAAAGACAGACGTGAATCTGAGGCATCATGTGAATGCCATCACGATTCAGAGTGAAAGAAGCTTTCAACCAGAGCTAAAAAGGAGCCTGAGCTTTGAAGAGATCGAAGAGCTAGATAAAGAACACGATTCTGCAGTTGCAGAGTTAGCGTCGATCGACACCACTGCTGAGTGTCGATCGACACCACTAGAAAAGTCCGACGATTCGAGCTCTGACGAAGCGAAATCGAGCAGGATCGACACTGAAACGTTGACACAAAAAGCTAGTGTCGATCGACACCAGCTGGGCGTCGATCGACACCCTTCCCAGACTTCGCCAGACACGCCTGAAGCTTCAAAAACTGCAGAGGAAAGGGTGTATAAACCTAAAATACCCTATCCCAGGCCTCCTAGAAAGTCTAAACAGGAGATAGAAGAAGCCAGATGCAAGGAAATGATGGATAAGCTGATGGTTGAGCTACCCCTAGTTGATGCAGTCAAACATTCACCTGTATTAAGAAGATATGTCAAGAGAATGGTTATCAATGGTGTGAGTCCTGAGGAAGGAGCATTGCTTACCAGAGATATGAATGCAATTCTCTTGAACATAGTTCCAAGGAAGAAGAAAAAGGTGTTGGTTTCTGAACAAGTCAGTGCTGTGATTCAGAAGAGGATTCCAGAAAAGTTACCCGATCTAGGGAACTTTGTGCTAGATTGCTCAATCTCAACAGGAAAGTTTCCTCATTCTCTCTGTGATCTAGGTTCAAGTATCAACTTGATACCATACTCAGTTGCTGTTCGACTTGGAATGACTGATTTCAAGCCAACCAGAATCTCACTTGTCCTAGCTGATCGTTCAAAAAGAATCCCAGAAGGTGTTCTAGAAGATTTTTCCTTGAAGATTGAAGGCTGCATGATTCCCACAGACTTTGTGGTTTTGAAATATGATGAAGAACCTACAAATCCTCTTATTTTGGGAAGATCATTTTTTGCCTCAGCTGGTGCCATTATTGATGTGAGGAAAGGGAAAATAGAGCTTGAGTTGGGTGATGTTGTCATGAATTTTGACATGGACAAGTTAAGGGGACCTTCCACCATCAATGGTCAATCTTTTTCAGTAGAGATTTCTATGGATCAAGTTCCAATCATGGAACATTCAGATGCCATTACTGATGGGTTTGACAAGGAGCTGGATTCTAAAGAGCAAGTGAACAAGGTGGTTGTTCAAGAGGCATTGGCTGAGAATTCTGAGAAAGTTGTGGAGCTTGAAGACTGGAGTGGAAACAATCATATCTTCAGGACTATGAGCGAAGATGAAGGTCTAATCAATGTCAAGTTGATGGAGGAAGACGTTTTTGTGATGGAGGCAAGGATTGCAGAGCTGAATTGCAGAAGGAGTGCACAGATTCGAGCTGCAGAGTTGGTGTCGATCGACACCACTCCTAGTGTCGATCGACACCCTTCACGGATCACACCAGAAGTTGTTTCCAATGCTGCAATTCCATCACATGTGGTCAAACAGACGACTCCACATCCTTCTGCTCAGAAACCTCGAAGAAAGCAAAGCTACACACTCCTTGGAATCAATTCCAAACCTCATGATCATCTCAATAAGAATACTAAAGGTTCAAAAGGTGCTTCACACTTATGCAAGTCACGAGATTCTCGTAGAGGGTTTGGTGTTTCCTTTGATGACTCTGCAGGAAAAAGAAGTATCCCACCCGAACTCAAGTCCCACCCTACTGCGGTTCCTAAATTCCTTGGTCGATCTCATGCATCTACCGCCTATACACCACCATGGATGAAGAGACATTCTTCTGGGAGGCATTCACTACCACCCTCTGATCCACCAGACGTCTAAATCCCGACACAGTCAAGCTAATGACTGAAAACGAGCGCTGAGTGGGAGGCAACCCACTGTTAGGTACGGTTTTTATTTACATTTCGTTTTGGTTTTACTAAGTCCTAGTTTTAGTCAATTGAAAAAAAGGAGACATTGGTCTCGACATAGACCAGTGTCGATCGACACCATTCGTGGGCATCGATCGACACCATTCGTGGGCATCGATCGACACCATGCGCAGACGAAGGTTAGTCTTCTATTTGGTCTTTTATGTTGTTTCTAATCTTTCTTTTAACCAACTTCGGGCTTGATAACACTGGGGACTGTGTTGTTTAAGTCTAGGGGAGGTGATTACTGACTTTGTGTTTTGTTTTGAGAGTCAATTGAGTCAGTCAAAAACTTGTTTTATTGAGTCAAAATCAGTTGAAATTTTCAGTTTTCAGAAGAACTCAACCACAATACATTGACACTTGAATGACCATTGCTATAGTAGTTGATTACAGGTCTTACTAAGTAGAAAGCTACAAGTAGATCATTCTAACAGAGAGAGTTCAGATTCCTGTTAAAAACTTGGTATTCACTGAACTTGATTCCTCTTTTAGCTCTGAACAGGATAAGCAAGTTGCAGTCTCTCCTTGATCTTCCCTTGAGAAAAGAAAAGAAAAGATATAAGAAGTCTGACCAAGGAATAGTGCAAAGATCCTCATGAGCATGTCTCCTCACAAGAAACAATATTAGTGTGAGCTCATGAACATGTCTCCTCACAAGGAACACAAGTAAGAGTAGCACTATTCCAAGGCTTCAAAAGAATAAGAAAAAATCAATGAAAAGATCTTAGAACACCCTGAAAATGGGCAACAGTTGACTAAGGAAAGAGAAAATAGGAGACCTGTACAAAGAATGTCTTGTTCAGGCACTAAGGAAGAGAAAGAATCTGTAAAGTTCTTTGGTCATACCATCGTTAGAGTTCGAAATTTCACTAAGGAAAGGATCTGGATTCAAACTGGGAGATTGCTAAGCTTGTGGTAAGTACACTGAAACATTACCTAAGGTTGGCTCTATTGCATGTGGATTCAAGAGTGTTAACGATTGTGGCGTTCCTAAGGATTACTGATTGTTTCTGTTTTCAAACCTCGACTCTATACTTAGTTTCTGTTTTGCTTGAGGGCAAGCAAAAGCTAAGTCTGGGGGAGTTGATATATCATGGTGTTTACCCATTTTTGGACCATGATATAAGTATTTTTATAGAGTCTTTTGGTCTTTTTAGAGTCCTATTAGAGTCTTTGCAGGTTGGACTACGTTTGGAGCATAATTGGAGATTTTGGATCATTCTGGAGCATTGTGGAAGAAGCAGCAAAGAGATGAAGTCAAGATTGAAGATTGGATGAACAGTGTTGATCTACACTGTTCACTGGTGTCGATCGACACCACTCGAGCTAAGCCAAAACGCGATTTCTACAAGTTTTAAAGAAAAGGAAATTGCCCAAAAAGATTTCCTTATTTGCAAGAGTGCCCATTTCGTGTTTCTAGCCTTATATATAGTTTTCAAAGCCATTGTTTAGGCATAATCTCATACTTGAAGAATCATAGAAGTTTAGGGTTTTTGGAGAGAAAAATCAGACTCCTTTAGAGCAGATTTGAAACTCCTTTATTTCTTCTATTGATTTTTGTTATGCTTTCTATTCAAATAATGATTTCTGTTTTATTGATCATATCTGAGTAGTTTGCTTGTTAGGTTTAGAGTTTTTCAAAGGTGATTGATGAATTGTTAGGTCGAATTGAATTGTTCGGATAAAATCATTAGAGTTCTTCATCTGGATTTATGGTTAATGCTTATTCTAACTTCGCGACCTAGAATCTGATCTTAGGTTGATTAATAGATGCGAGAGTATTATTAATTGCTTGAACTAATGTTAGATGAGCAAAATACATATTTGCAAAGAGATTTGGTTTAGGGATTTTGTGAACAATCGAACCTGTTATTATGCTTGTCTGAATTGATAGAATTTGCAAAGAGATTTGGAATTCTAGGGTTTAGACATAGATAATCTTCGCAGCGAGAGTTGGTTGATTTTACATTAGTGTTTTGAGTTCTAGAACAGTTCTTAATAAATTTTTAACATTCTGTCGAGACCTGCAATTTGGATTCACCTGAGAATTTCCTTGAACCTAGCGTTTCGTCTCCTGAACTTACATCGGTTTTAATTATTCGCTGTCTTTTACTTTTAATCTTTATTCTTAACTTAATTCGAAATTAGAAGTTTGTTGTGTGACTAACTCTTTCTCTGTGGATTCGATCCCTAAGTACTGCGACTGATCTCTTAATTTGAGAGAGTAGCTCTAGGGTAAATTTGAAAGCATATCATCAGAGGTGAACGAGACTCTTTAATTTTGTATCAATGCTATAATCAATGCTGGTGCTAACTTGTGAATGATTCGGAATGAGTGCCTAGATATGATGTAGCCATGGAGCTGGCTCCATCATTGGAGAAACAAGTCAATGCAAACTACATTTCCTTTTCTTTTGTTGGTTTCTCTGCAGGCTGAGCATGGTCTAAGACTAAGTCCGAGGTAATCTTTGATTCTTTAAAATTTAGATACTTATGTCTCTGATTTTATGTATACACACTTACTTGCATTTTATTGAATTTCTTAATAGATTTTGCAGCTGTAGCATCAAGCTTTATTCTGGGTTGAAGCCTTAATCTGCAAGTTCGTTCTTTTCCTTCTAATTAGGTTCGAAAGTTTTTTTGTTTCCCACGAATTGGGTTAGTGCGATGGAGGGAACTGCTTATTTTGTATTAATATAAGAAGTATATGGATTTTTTTTTTGATTATTGACTTTTTAGTTTATAATAGGTATTTTGTATTGACATATAATATAAATAAAATATGATATCTTTCTTTTAATATGCCAATTTATCAAAATTTAAAACCCAGAAAATGCTAATAAAATTGTTAAAAACAAAAAATTATCACTATTGCATTTACAGAAATGCTATTAAATAAATATAAATAACAGTTCTGAAAAGTTATCTAAGTTATTATTAATAACAATTAATAAGTGTTATAATAGATACTTTTACGGCATTGAATAAAACGCTATGTTTTATAAACAAACGATAGCATCGCTAAAAAACGCTATCTAAAGTGTCCGATCTATTATCGCGGGGCCTGATATAGCACTTCTCAAAACGCTATTATATTGTTAGATAGCGTTTTTCGTGTGCTAAGGAAACCCTTTTTTCCTGTAGTGTCTGCCTTCTCTACCACGCACACTCGTATTATTCCAGCCCCCACGTCCTCGACCACTATCACCATTCGAAGCACGACGACCGTATCCATCTCTTCCACGGCCACCTCCATCAGCTCTAGAATCTTGAAATCCATGTAACTGATAGCAATCTCGAACTGGATGACATGTACGCCCACAGTGAGTACAAGTAATAACCGTACAAGTTTGATTTTGATTTGAAGGTGCAGTTTGCGCTTGAGCAGAGAACCCGACTACATCGCCACGTACGTCATGACCCCTCGCAACACGTTGATGTCGTTCCTCTTGAACCACCATCGAAAAAATTGTGTTGAGAGATGGCGGTGGATTCATACACAAGATATTTGACCGTGTGGTTCCAAACCGTGTATTGTCAAGACCAAAGAGAAACTGATAACGTTGTTCTCTCTCACGTTTTTCTGCAAGTTCTCTGTTAACTTTGCAATCGTGATCACCACAACAATAAACAGTGAGAGGTTCATACTTCACCAAATCATCCCATATTAGCTTCAGCCGTGCAAAATAGTCTTGAACAGAGAGATTTCCTTGTTTCAAAGAAGACACATCTGCTTTCAACTCATAAATCCGAGGTTCGTTTCCAACCTAAAAACGATCACGAAGTCCTTCCAATAATTCAAATGCAGTCTCTGCACACGAGATACTCCCACACAATTTTAGCTCAATTGCGTTCAAAATCCAAGCCACCATCATCGAATTCACCATACCCCACAATCTGAGTTCATCACCACCTTTCGGTTTCTTCACAACACCATCAATGAAACCAAGTTTGTTTTTAGCTTTTAGGGTGTTTCTCATAAGCTTAGCCCATCGCTCAAAGTTGTTTTCATTCAACAACACCGTACAAATCAATTGCCCTGGATCTGCAGAAGCATTGATATAATAATCAGAGAGAACATTACTTTCTCTACCACCACTCGTCACGGTCGAGGATTTGCCTATCGAACCATGATCATCACCCATCTTAACACCAAGTAAATCCAACTAGAGACCAGAATCTAGTGGAACAGAACACCAAAAAAAACACCAACTAGAAGAAGAGAACAAAGTCTAGCCGTAAACAGAGTATAGCCGTCACGAGACTAGGATCAAAAAATTGAAAGAAAAAGAAACCTAGTGCTCTTATACCATGTCAAGAGTTTGCGGAAGTTGTTTATTTCTCAAGCCTAAGCAGCGTATTTATATGATTACATAGGTTTAACCTTACGAATAAAAGGAATATACACGAAAGGAAATTATACAAATATATTACTATGTAACTATCCCAATATTGCATAAACTTGAAATTTCAGGAGATGTTTGATGTTACAAAAAGAGTTATTACCACCACTATTTGTTGTTTCTTGGATTCTGGGTAAGAACATAGGAAAAAGTATTTGTTACTTTTCCTTTCTCTTGAGTTCATTCATAATCTGGGGCGGACCCACATAGAAAAAAGATGGGTCATATAAGACCATCTGCAATGGGAGTTTCTCAATGAGTCTCTCACCAATAAAAAAAAAGAAAAAATAATAAAAAGAGAAGAGAGAGAATGAAATGAGTCTCTCATTTGAGAGACTTTGAGAGACTCATGAGACTCCTACAACATATGCCTTTTTGTAATTGGTTCAATTTTTTTCAGATCTAAAATTTATTGTTAAATTAAATTATATTTATAATACTAATATTATATTAGATGAGAGACTCAAATGCTCTAAAACAGGATAAATATTTATTAGTAAAGATTTAGAATAAAACAATAAAAGAATTGCGGCATAATTGGTTTAGTTTCTTAGGGGGTGATTGGTAGTAACTTTTACTCTAGACTTTTAAAAATAAAATTGCTGTGAAAACTTTTGCCTTTTAAAATAAGGGCTGTGACTTTTTGTTTATAAAAAGTCATAAATTATTGGCTTTTAAAAAAATAATGTTATAAGAGCAAAAAAGTGAAAAATGACTGTGAGAAAAAATAGAAAGACTTTTAAAACTTTTAAAATGCTAAAGTGTGATTGGTAAAAAATAGACTTTAAAGACTTTTAAAAAAAGTAAAAGTCTCTACAGCTCTTACCAATCACCCCCTTAGATTTGAACCACCCCACCCGAGTTCTACGGTCCCCAAATACATTAATTTATAGATTTTGTAAAAATATTTTCTGGGATTCACTATTTTTTTTTTTTGAGTCAGCTTTTAGTCTACTCCATTTGGGAATACTCCTCCTCCCAAGTGGACTTGAACTAGATACCTCTTCTTTCAAAGAAACCACTAAACCAAGAGCCACTTGGTTGGAACTCACTATTTGTAGATCTTAATATGCAGTTTACTTGAAATTCTTTGATAAGTGGACTCATGGCAACATTAAAATATCAGGTATCTCTCCTCTCTTACCACAATTTTGGTATGGGTTTCTCTGAATCATCATTGTTTAATCATTTTTTTTTTTATGCTGCAGCAGTTTTTTTTTTTTTTACATTCTGTTGGAGGTTCATGAGTTGAATCAGAAACCAAATTCCTCGTTAGGAAAAAAAATATAAACGAAACAAATATAAAACAATATAATACTCGTTATTATTACATTTGCATACACGTACACAAGTGCATAGATACATTCATACATAACATACATATATACGCATTTTACATACATGCATAAGCATAGAAATCTATATAAATAGTTATGTATATACGTACACATATATATAGTCGTATAATTATACTTATATATAACTTATTTATGTGTTAAATTTATAAAATATGTATGTGTATTGTATATCGTTTTCGTATTAAATTATGTATATCCATTCTATTTATACATATATTTAATATAACATATATAAATAAAATAAATAGATTCATTTTATTTATATATAAATTAATTATAAGATTCTATTTTATTTATTATAAATATATATATATATATATAGAGGCTACTGAAATGATTTACTATGTTTATTATTAATCTTTCTGGATTAGCTTAGTATATGTTTTAGGTGTAGAATGTTTGGAGACTCGTGGTTCTGAGATTTAATGTCCTTAACGTGTTTGTTAAAATGTCAGTCTTTCTTAGTGTTTCTGAGATTTTTTTTTTGTGTTCTTACCTTTCTTGTTGTTATTTGAGGTTTGTTTGCTTAAACATTAGTTATAATAATTGGCTTTTTCTTAATGTAAATTTTGGGTATGTGTTTGAAGTTTTCAATACTTTACTTGTATGTTTCTTTGGTTTTTCTTTTTCTTTCTTCTACTGCAGCAGTTTTCATAGTTTTGATTGGAGGTAGACTTTACAATTTGGTTTCGGGTTTCAACTCAGAAACTAATTGGATTTCTTTTTAGGAGAAATACATAATGCTCTTATTAGAATCGAATTGGATTTGATTAGAACCATTCGAAGTGATCTTTATTCACGTGCTTCTTCCTCGTATTAAAAGAGAATTACTTTTGAGTTTCATACATACACTCATACATTCATGCATACATTCTTACATACATACATAGTGCATACATATATGCATACTTTTATTAGTAAATTTCGTCTTAGGAAAACTTTAAAATTTAAACCATACTTTTATTCTTTTTGGCTCTTCTTCCATTTCATGAAACTAAATTTTTCCAATTGGTTTTTATTTTTGTTAAGAGATATACATAATACTTTTTTCTAGAAACAAATTTGACTTGATTAGATTCGTTCGAAGTGGTTTTTGTTAACGTACTTCTCCCTCGTATTAAAGGATAATTATTTTGAGTTTCATACATGCATTCAAACATAGTACTTTTTATTGTTGATTAGTTGATATCAAAATGCCATTTTACATATAATGTTTCCGAATAAATTGTTATTTTATGATTTATGAAGTAGAAATCATAAAAGATTTAAAATTAACATATACTTTGTAAAAATGTTTTTTCTATCATATATCTAGTTAATTTCTTTTTAACATATAAAAGTAATACATTTTCACATATCCGCTACCGTTTAAAAATTTATATTTGAATTATGAGTTACTTTTAAACCATTTGAAAGCGTAAGAAAAACTGTATAACAATATTTCTGGAAATTGTTTAAATTGCATTTGTAAAAAACTGTAATTCTCAATTCAATTGTAGTGATATAGGCTAGAATCAAATCATAAAAAAAATATAAAATTATTGTATACTTTGTAAAAAGGTTTTTAGTTTATCATATATCTATTTTTCCTTCTTAAAAAAAACTAATACATTTAGTTTAGTATGTATTAGTTTCTCGTTATATACTTTAAGACTGTTTAGTTTCGTTTTAAAAACAATTTACAAAAACTTAAAAGCTGTATACGGGAAAAAACTTAAATGGCACAAATGAATCAGTTTATTACTAGAATAGCTCTTATTTTATTTTTATTATTGATTAAAATTTGATACCAAAAATATCCTTAAAGCCTTTGTTAAAAAAAAAGTAATTACCGAAATGTCATTATATTTTTTCCACGTCAGCAAAAAAAATAAGTATGTCCTAATAAAACTGTTAAAATAGTGATAACAGACTTAACTTCATCCAAAAATGTGTTTTGAATATCAGATTTTTTTCACAGACTTATTAAAACTGTCATAGACTTATTTACAATGACAGACTTGTATCGATAAGTCTATCGTACGAAACAACAGATTTGTTTCTCATGACATATTTATTTTGAATGCCAGATTTTTTCACAGATTTATTGCTTTTTAACCACAGTTTTATTTATTTTTAGAAGATTTGATTGTTCGGAACATATTAAATTCGCAGACTTATTCCCGTGATAGATTAAATTAACGGACTTATTTTGATGACAGATTAAATTGACAGACTTGTTTTCATAACAGATTTACTTGACAAACTTATTTTCGTGTCTTAAGAGATTTATAATTTGATGAATCAGTTATAACAGATTTAGTATTAGTCTCTCATCATTGAAAAACTTTTTTTTCTTTTGCAAAATTAATTACTAGCTAGATAAGCATCAAATTGATTTTCAATGTCTCGTCTTCTCCACACACACACCCTTCTTTCTTCAACTTCTCTCCACTCCAAAAACCCGATCCTCCGTTCTCCACTCCTAAACCCGATTCTCCTTTTGTCAAAACTCCAATTCTTACATCTCTCCAGCACCAATTGCAACTCCTTGAGACAAGGTCCATCCCCTATAGAAACACCCATGTCCTTCCAAAAATCTTTATAATCAATATCCCATTGCTTGTTATCTTGCAGTGGAGCACAATTGAGGCCTGTAAATCTCTTCAAACTCATATAGAAAAAATCGAATTGGTTCAGTATCTATCAATGCCCATATCTCGTAAGGCTTTCTTAATTGACAACTGATGAGTCAACAAGTAATGGACAACCATGCCAGATCATATGTAATCAACCTCTCTAAACTTAGCAATTACTCCAACCGATGAATTCTTCAATGCATCCCACACATCGCTTCCAACTCCTTCTTCAACCATTTTCAAATTGGACAAATGGCTATAGTGGTTCATACTTTTTCTTTGCCTCGGTGTTTTTCCGTTTGCGTAAAGTCGTGGAGAATATCTCTTTTTACCATTTGCTGAAGACATGTCTAGCAAAAAAAAAAACCAAAAAATCTATTAATGCATAGGTGAAGACGACACAGGAAAAAGCTTGGCACGTGGAGAAGGCGGTCAAAATAGGTGAATGGATTGTGGGGACTCGACCTCTACGTCAGGCGCGGCTGTAGATTTTTCAGGTTTAAATCAATTGGAGATTGTCAGATTGGTCCTTCATGGTGTATGAATGATGGTTATGGCGTGAGAGAAACGACGGCCGCGGTGTTAGGGTTTATGTTTATCGTTTAATTGAAATTATTAACGAGATTTTATCATTTAAAATTTTTTATTTTAGTTTAAAATTTTATATTTTAGTTTAAAATTAATCATAATGGCATAACTGTTATTATGAAGAAAAACATTGGGTATTTATGTCTTTTGTCAGAAAATTTCTGTTTTTTCTTTGCTAGGTGTTAGACTAGTAATAAACTGATAAATTTGTGCTAATCTGGGTAATTTCCTTATACGTTAAAGCTGTTTAGTTTCGTTTCAAAAACAATTCGCTAAAGAGCGTCCGCCAAAGAGTGTTTGAATTATGGGTTATTATAAACTTCTTGAAAGCGTAAGAAAACCGTATAAAAATGTTTCTAGAAATCGTTTAAATAACATTTATAAGAAAACCGCAATTCTCAATTCAATTTTAAGTTGAGATTGTAAGGACTGCAAAAAAAATCGTGAAAAGTACGATGTAAAGCTATAATAAATGATAAAAAAATGAAACAATGTAATTATGTAAAAGAACTACAATACAACTGTGGCGAGACTGTTTCTGGCACTCAAAACAGAATCTACGAGACAGTTATTTTTTAAGAAAAGATAAATGAGAGAGAATGTTGGATAAAACATTAGCAAATGAGGAATCAATTTCTCTCTATCCGTTTCAAAAAAAAAAAAAACTCCTCTTGGTTTGCTTTAGTAAGTTAAAAGTTAGGAATTGTTTTTTTTTTTTGAACAAATTTTTCATTTAAAAGTTAGGCAGTGTTGTCATTTTTTTTGTTTGAAAAACTCAAACAAAAGTAGCATATGATGTAAATAGATTTTTTCTTTAAATTAATTTACCTTTTAATTGAAAAAAAAAAAAGACAATGGCTCCGTTTATAACCAAAATCGTGAACGGTTTTGATCTGGAGCGCTTGTGGTGTTAGGAAATAATGACAATTTCCGATAAATCAGAATTGCGAGAACGATGAAAAAACACACAGTTTGTTAACAGAGTTCGGCCAATTTTTGCCTACGTCTCCGGACCTGCTACAGATCGTTTCTTATTAACCGGGAAGAAATATTACAACACTCAACCACACACCCAAACCCGATAATATCCGAGAACTTTCTTACAAAGAAAAAATATTTTTTTTTTCTTTTCTTTCTCACGTTCTCTCTTGCTTCTCTTTCCCTTCTTTCTTTCTTTTTGATTTTGGGATGCTTTGAAGAGTAGAGAATCCATCTATTTATAGGGTGATGGAAGGGGTTGTTGAGACATAAAATTTGACATCCTTGCCTCTTTCTTTGACAATCATACCACCTAACATTCTTGCCTCTTTCTTTGACAATCACTCCTCTTCTTCACTTAACAATCTCCCACTTGAAGACTGATTTCAATCGGTCTTCACACCTTGATCAATGCAGCAGGTCTTTTTGACTTTTTACTCTTGCAAGCCAACTGAGGTTGCACATAACCTCAGCTTATCATACGGCACGACTTTTGTTAGCATGTCTGTCGGATTCTTACTTCCTAGGATCTTTTCAAGCACCAACACTCCATCTTCCAAAGCTGATCTGATGAAATGATACCGAATTTGTATGTGCTTTGTTCGCGCATGGTAAACCGGGTTTTTTGCCAAATCAATGGCACTTTTACTATCACAGTACAACACACTTTTCTCTTGGTTATAGCCTAGCTCTCCTAGAAATGACTGCAACCACATCATTTCCTTTGTCGCCTCTGTCACAGCAACATACTCAGCTTCACAGCTTGATAGAGATACGATTTTATACAACTTTGAAACCCAACAAATTACAGTACCACCAAAAGTGTAAACATACACGGATGTGCTTTTCCTACTGTCAATGTCACCTCCATTATCAGCATCAACATATCCTTGCAATCCCATCTCAGACTTCTTGAAGCATAGCGATGAACTTGGATTCCCTTTCAAATACATGAGAATCCACTTAACAGCTTCACAATGTTCCTTACATGGATTGCTCATAAACCTGCTAACGACTCCCACTGCATGTGCAATGTCTGGCCTTGTACATACCATCGCATACATAAGGCTGCCAATAGCAGAAGCATATGGAACTTTATCCATATATGCCATCTCATCTTCAGTCACCGGGGACTGATCTCTGGATAACCGAAAATGACTTGCCAGGGGAGTACTAACTGGCTTCGCGTCATCCATGTTAAACCTCTTGAGGACTTTCTTCACATACTCCTCTTGTGATAGCTTTAGACCCTCCTTACTTCTACTAATTCTCATCCCGAGAATTTGTCTTGCTTCTCCAAGGTCTTTCATCGAAAATTCTTCTGAGAGTCTTGTCTTCAAGTTATTGACCTCATGCAAGTCCGCTCCCACTATTAGCATATCATCAACATATAGGAGCAATATCAAATAGGACTCTTCCAGCCTCTTGAAATAACAACAGTGGTCAGCTTCACACCTCAAGAAACCAACACCTTTTATAAAGGTGTCAAACCTTTTATACCACTGTCTTGGAGCTTGTTTCAATCCATACAAACTCCTTTGAAGCTTACAGACTAGCTTTTCCTTCCCTTTGACCTCAAAGCCTTCGAGTTGCTCCATGTAGATTTCTTCATCCAAATCACCGTGAAGAAATGCTGTTTTGACATCCATATGTTGAATATGTAAATCTTCCTTTGCTACCAGCCCAAGAACTGTTCTGATGGTCACCAACTTGACTACAGGGGAGAAGATTTCTGTGTAGTCTATGCCTTCCTTTTGCTGGAATCCTTTCACAACAAGCCTCGCTTTATAGCGCTTACTTCCGTCATGTTCTTCTTTTATCCGGTAAACCCACTTGTTATGCAACGCCTTTTTTTCCTTAGGCAACTCAGCAAACTCCCACGTCTGATTGGACATCAACGAGTTCATCTCATCTTTCATCGCAAGCTCCCACTTGATTGATTCATCAGCTTGCATTGCTTCTTCATAACATTCAGGCTCGCCACTATCTGTGAGCAGAATGTAGTTGAGTGATGGAGAAAATCTTACAGGTTTCTTGATGGTCCTGGTTGACCGTCGTAACTCTATAACCGGCGTATGTGGGATCACTTCTGAAGCATCATTCTCATTTGCATCACTGTTCTCTTCTTGAGAAACTTGATCTTCTATTGTTGCAGTATTTTCTTGGAACTCTAGTGCCGGGATATTTCCCAAATTAACAGCTTCATGCTCCTTCCTCTCAGAGCTTTCTTTTAGCTTGTCCTTATACAACGTTCTTTCGTTGAACACAACATTCTTGCTGCGGATGATCTTCCGATTTTGATCATCTCAAAACCGATAACCAAACTCGTTGTTACCATAACCAATAAAGTAACACCTCTTAGATTTTGCATCAAGCTTACTTCTTGCAGCATCTTCAACGTGAACATAAGCTAAGCAACCAAACACCTTTAGAAAAGAAAGATTTACTTTCTTACCGCTCCAAACTTCTTCAGGGATCTTGAATCCTAATGGAACAGACGGTCCTCTGTTTATTAAGAACGCTGTGGTATTGATTGCATCTGCCCAGAAAGTCTTTGGCAATCCACAATGCAACCTCATGCTCCTTGCACGTTCATTCAGGGTTCTGTTCATCCTTTCTGCTATTCCATTTTGTTGAGGCGTTCCAGGAACAGTCTTCAACATCTTGATTCCATTATCAGCGCAATATCTTTTGAACTCCTCGCTGATATATTCTTCACCGTTGTCAGACCTTAGACACTTCAACTTGAGATTCGTCTCAATCTCAACCATGACTTTCCACCTTTTGAAAACCGAGAACACTTCATACTTGTTCTTCATGAAATAAACCCATACCTTCCTTGTGGAGTCATCAATAAAGGTTACATAGTAGTATGAACCTCCTAATGAAGCGGCAGGAGCGGGTCCCCACACATCCGTGTGCACCAACTCTAACTTCTCGGGTTTTGGTTCTCTGCCTTCTTTTGAGAAACTAACCCGTTTCTGCTTTCCAAGGATGCAACTTTCACACATCTGATGATCCACCGTCTTTAGATGAGGAAACACACCATTTGCAACCATGAGTTTCATCCCTTTCTCACTCATGTGTCCCAACATACAATGCCATAACTCGGTCTGTTTGACATCTTCGATAACAGCAACAGTATCTTGATAACTCATCATCATATATAGAGTGCCTCTTTTATGACCTTTAGCAACTACCATAGAACCTTTCTTCACACTCCAGGCTCCACCACCAAACTTGACATTGTGCCCTGTATCATCAAGTTGTCCTACGGAGATCAGATTTCGCATCAATTTTGGCACATGTCTAACCTTTGTGATCTTCCACACGCGACCATCTGACATCTTCAAGTTGATATCTCCAATACCAACTATGTCCAAAGGTAAACCATCAGCTAGATATACCTTTCCATGATTTACAGCAACATAATTCTCCATAATGTTGTGGTGTGGTGTGGTGTGGAATGACGCTCCTGAGTCAAGAACCCAAGAATCAATTGGGCTATCAACATAGGAGATCGATGCTTTGGTGGTGTTTACAGCTGCTTCATGAGTTTCACCTTTTCTCGGGGAATTATCAGACACTACCAATGCATCAACAACTGCATTGGCTCCGCCTCCTCTGTTGTCTTCCTTCTTCGGTGGTGCCCAACAATTCTTTTTGATGTGGCCAGTCTTTCCACAATTCCAACATTCAGTAGGCTGTTTGAATCTAGACTGACTCCTTCCATTCTTCGACTTTGATCTGCCTCTGCTCTGGTAATTTCTGTCTAGATTTCTGCCTCTATTTTCCACGTTAAAAGCAGAGCTTGTTGATTTTTCGCCAGAGTCTATCCTACGAACTTCCTCAGCAAGGATACGATCTCGAACATCATTGAATTTTAGCTTCTGAGTGCTGGCAGAATTACTAACTGCTGCCCTCATTGGCTCCCAACTATTTGGCAGAGATGCCAGCAAAATTAGTGCTCGCACTTCATCATCAAACTCGATTTCAACGGATGACAATTGGTTGACAATCGTGTTGAACTCGTTCACATGTGTTGCAACATGGCCACCTTCTTCCATCTTCAAGTGGAAGAGTTTCTTCATGAGAAACACCTTGTTACTGGCTGAGGGTTTCTCATACATATCCGAGAGAACTTTCATTAGCCCTTCCGTGGTCTTCTCCTTTGCAACGTTGTGAGCAACGTTTTTCGATAGTTTTAACCTGATAACACCCAGAACCTGCCTATCAAGGAGATCCCACTCTTCCTGAGCCATCTTCTCAGGTTTCTTACTTAGTGGTTGATGAAGCTTCTTTCCGTACAGATAATCTTCGATTTGCATTCTCCAAAATGCATAATCTGTACCGTCAAATTTCCCGCCTCCCATCGTTTCTGATTATTTTGCGAACCATCGTGTATTTGAACACCTTCGTCGACAAACCGATATTGTCGACAAAATTACTGTTCACTATTCACGTGAACAGTAACTTCGCAAAAAACTTGACCACAACCTGATCGAGCTCTGATACCAGTTGTTAAGAAATAATGATAATTTCCGTTAAATAATGACCATTGCGAGAACGATGAAAAAACACACAGTTTGTTAACAGAGTTCGGCCAATTTTTGCCTACGTCTCCGGACCTGCTACAGATCGTTTCTTATTAACCGGGAAGAAATATTACAACACTCAACCACACACCCAAACCCGATAATATCCGAGAAATTTCTTACAAAGAAAAAAAAAAAAATTTCTTTTTTTTTTCACGTTCTCTCTTGCTTCTCTTTCCTTTCTTTCTTTCTTTTTGATTTTGGGATGCTTTGAGGAGTAGAGAATCCATCTATTTATAGGGTGATGGAAGGGATTGTTGAGACATAAAATTTGACATTTTTGCCTCTTTCTTTGACAATCATACCACCTAACACACACCACCTAACATTCTTGCCTCTTTCTTTGACATGTGGAACGATGGCTGTAAATTGTGGACATCTTGACTTGGTTTAGTTAATGATCCGTTCAAATTTTAATTCAAAAATTGGATTGTGTTTGCTCTTAAAACATTAACCATAATTTATTGTTAAAACATTCACCAATAACCCATTCACCAACACCCAAGACCATTGCCCAAACTGAACCGAGGCGAGGCGCGCCTGTGTGGTCCGGTCCTCTCTCTCAAACATAGACATAAATCCCCTCTTTATATATGCTAGAAGTTTTTCTTCCAAACTTACAATGTGTGTGATCAAATTACACAATTTGTCATTTGGTCAACTTAAGTTGACTTTCCAAGCTTTTATGCTATCCACTTTTCATTTTTCATTCTCTTTTAATTTTATTTTGACATGTGAGAATATAACGATATAGTATACTCATTGCAATGTTTCCGACGCACCCATAGTCCCGTCATTTCGGTGAATAACTTTTCCTGGAATTTGGCAAAAGCCGTTTTAATTAAGAGGATTGGGTTAAGCAATCCTTTCTTGACAAACTCTATATGTCTCAACATTCGGCGTCATCTCTTCCCGTCCTCGGCCCTTCCTCCACATCGGCAATGGCGAAGAGATACATGTTCATTTCTACTCGAATCTTCTTCCTCTAGCTTCTGTGCACGAGCAGCTTGACGTATCTTTTGAAACTTCGACACTTAATGGTTCTCATGTTTTTCATAATTTGTTGTTTCATGTATAATCTATTAGCATACAAAATATATTTTGTGTTCCTTTTTTTTTCTGAACATCAAATATTTTTTGTATTATATTAAGATATTTCTCTAAACAATAATTGCGCAGATTGATATTTATTATTTTAGTGTTCGTTTTTGTAAAATGGATCCCAATGCTTTTAATTTCTTCCTCACACTTTTTTTTGTTCTCATCCATGACAAAACTGAATATACAATCAATTTTTTTCAGCGAACCTCGAAATGAGACCATTAAGACAAACACTACAAGAAAACATCCGATTTGCGACGGACAAAACCGTCGCAAGTCCGTCGCAAATCACCTTTAGAGACGGAATTGCGACGGAAGCAAAATTGTCGCAAATCGTTAGCCGCAAATCAATATCCGTCGCAAAAACGTCGCAAAATTTGCGACGGAACGAAATGCATCGCAAATCCGTCGCAAATTTGCGACGGAAATAAAATGTTGTAAATACGTCGCAAACCCATCGCCCAAACTGAACCGAGGCGAGGCGCGCCCGTGTGGTCCGGTCCTCTCTCTCAAACATAGACATAAATCCCCTCTTTATATATGCTAGAAGTTTTTCTTCCAAACTTACAATGTGTGTGATCAAATTACACAATTTGTCATTTGGTCAACTTAAGTTGACTTTCCAAGCTTTTATGCTATCCACTTTTCATTTTTCATTCTCTTTTAATTTTATTTTGACATGTGAGAATATAACGATATAGTATACTCATTGCAATGTTTCCGACGCACCCATAGTCCCGTCATTTCGGTGAATAACTTTTCCTGGAATTTGGCAAAAGCCGTTTTAATTAAGAGGATTGGGTTAAGCAATCCTTTCTTGACAAACTCTATATGTCTCAACATTCGGCGTCATCTCTTCCCGTCCTCGGCCCTTCCTCCACATCGGCAATGGCGAAGAGATACATGTTCATTTCTACTCGAATCTTCTTCCTCTAGCTTCTGTGCACGAGCAGCTTGACGTATCTTTTGAAACTTCGACACTTAATGGTTCTCATGTTTTTCATAATTTGTTGTTTCATGTATAATCTATTAGCATACAAAATATATTTTGTGTTCCTTTTTTTTTCTGAACATCAAATATTTTTTGTATTATATTAAGATATTTCTCTAAACAATAATTGCGCAGATTGATATTTATTATTTTAGTGTTCGTTTTTGTAAAATGGATCCCAATGCTTTTAATTTCTTCCTCACACTTTTTTTTGTTCTCATCCATGACAAAACTGAATATACAATCAATTTTTTTCAGCGAACCTCGAAATGAGACCATTAAGACAAACACTACAAGAAAACATCCGATTTGCGACGGACAAAACCGTCGCAAGTCCGTCGCAAATCACCTTTAGAGACGGAATTGCGACGGAAGCAAAATTGTCGCAAATCGTTAGCCGCAAATCAATATCCGTCGCAAAAACGTCGCAAAATTTGCGACGGAACGAAATGCATCGCAAATCCGTCGCAAATTTGCGACGGAAATAAAATGTTGTAAATACGTCGCAAACCCATCGCCCAAACTGAACCGAGGCGAGGCGCGCCCGTGTGGTCCGGTCCTCTCTCTCAAACATAGACATAAATCCCCTCTTTATATATGCTAGAAGTTTTTCTTCCAAACTTACAATGTGTGTGATCAAATTACACAATTTGTCATTTGGTCAACTTAAGTTGACTTTCCAAGCTTTTATGCTATCCACTTTTCATTTTTCATTCTCTTTTAATTTTATTTTGACATGTGAGAATATAACGATATAGTATACTCATTGCAATGTTTCCGACGCACCCATAGTCCCGTCATTTCGGTGAATAACTTTTCCTGGAATTTGGCAAAAGCCGTTTTAATTAAGAGGATTGGGTTAAGCAATCCTTTCTTGACAAACTCTATATGTCTCAACATTCGGCGTCATCTCTTCCCGTCCTCGGCCCTTCCTCCACATCGGCAATGGCGAAGAGATACATGTTCATTTCTACTCGAATCTTCTTCCTCTAGCTTCTGTGCACGAGCAGCTTGACGTATCTTTTGAAACTTCGACACTTAATGGTTCTCATGTTTTTCATAATTTGTTGTTTCATGTATAATCTATTAGCATACAAAATATATTTTGTGTTCCTTTTTTTTTCTGAACATCAAATATTTTTTGTATTATATTAAGATATTTCTCTAAACAATAATTGCGCAGATTGATATTTATTATTTTAGTGTTCGTTTTTGTAAAATGGATCCCAATGCTTTTAATTTCTTCCTCACACTTTTTTTTGTTCTCATCCATGACAAAACTGAATATACAATCAATTTTTTTCAGCGAACCTCGAAATGAGACCATTAAGACAAACACTACAAGAAAACATCCGATTTGCGACGGACAAAACCGTCGCAAGTCCGTCGCAAATCACCTTTAGAGACGGAATTGCGACGGAAGCAAAATTGTCGCAAATCGTTAGCCGCAAATCAATATCCGTCGCAAAAACGTCGCAAAATTTGCGACGGAACGAAATGCATCGCAAATCCGTCGCAAATTTGCGACGGAAATAAAATGTTGTAAATACGTCGCAAACCCATCGCCCAAACTGAACCGAGGCGAGGCGCGCCCGTGTGGTCCGGTCCTCTCTCTCAAACATAGACATAAATCCCCTCTTTATATATGCTAGAAGTTTTTCTTCCAAACTTACAATGTGTGTGATCAAATTACACAATTTGTCATTTGGTCAACTTAAGTTGACTTTCCAAGCTTTTATGCTATCCACTTTTCATTTTTCATTCTCTTTTAATTTTATTTTGACATGTGAGAATATAACGATATAGTATACTCATTGCAATGTTTCCGACGCACCCATAGTCCCGTCATTTCGGTGAATAACTTTTCCTGGAATTTGGCAAAAGCCGTTTTAATTAAGAGGATTGGGTTAAGCAATCCTTTCTTGACAAACTCTATATGTCTCAACATTCGGCGTCATCTCTTCCCGTCCTCGGCCCTTCCTCCACATCGGCAATGGCGAAGAGATACATGTTCATTTCTACTCGAATCTTCTTCCTCTAGCTTCTGTGCACGAGCAGCTTGACGTATCTTTTGAAACTTCGACACTTAATGGTTCTCATGTTTTTCATAATTTGTTGTTTCATGTATAATCTATTAGCATACAAAATATATTTTGTGTTCCTTTTTTTTTCTGAACATCAAATATTTTTTGTATTATATTAAGATATTTCTCTAAACAATAATTGCGCAGATTGATATTTATTATTTTAGTGTTCGTTTTTGTAAAATGGATCCCAATGCTTTTAATTTCTTCCTCACACTTTTTTTTGTTCTCATCCATGACAAAACTGAATATACAATCAATTTTTTTCAGCGAACCTCGAAATGAGACCATTAAGACAAACACTACAAGAAAACATCCGATTTGCGACGGACAAAACCGTCGCAAGTCCGTCGCAAATCACCTTTAGAGACGGAATTGCGACGGAAGCAAAATTGTCGCAAATCGTTAGCCGCAAATCAATATCCGTCGCAAAAACGTCGCAAAATTTGCGACGGAACGAAATGCATCGCAAATCCGTCGCAAATTTGCGACGGAAATAAAATGTTGTAAATACGTCGCAAGTTTAGGTCCGTCGCAAACCCATCGCAACATTTGCGACGGATTTGCGACGAATGTTATGAGGTCCGTCGCAAATTCGTCGCAACTTTTTGCGACGGATTTGCGACGAACCTCAAAACGTTCGTCGCAATTCCGTCGCAAATTAATTAATTTTTTATAAAAAAAATCCCGAAAATTATATTTAATAAATAAATAAATAAATAATATTAACAAAAATATTTCTAAATCTAACAAAACACACTAATGTAATTACTTTTTTAAATTATAGCAATTTAACAATTTGAAAGTATAAAAAATCAATTATAAATCTAATAATTTCTAAATCTAACAAATTCCAAACCTAAATCTAACTAATTCAAAACCTAAATCTAACAATTCCTAATTCTAACAAAATTCCAAACTTAAATCTAAGAATTCATAAATCTAATAATTTCTAAATAACAAATTCCAAACCTAAATCTAACAAATTCCAAACCTAAATCTAACAAATCCTAAATCTAAATATTCCTAAATCTAACAAAACTCCAATCCTAAATCTAAGAATTCATAAATCTAAAAAAATTCAAATCCTATATCTTACAAAATACAAATACTAACAATTTTCAAATCTAACAAATTATAAAAGCTAAATTCAACAAATTATAAATCTAACTAAATATAAATCCTAAATCTAACACTTTACAAATCTCAAATCCTAAAATAAAACAAATCTAACTAATTAATCTAACAAATCTAAATCTAAAAAAGAAAAAGAAAGCTAACCTTGTTAAGAGAGAGGGAGAGGGAGAGAAAGAGAGAGGGAGAGAAAGAGAGAGAGAGAGAAGAGAGGCATAAGAAAAATGGGAGAGAGAGAGATATAGACTTGTTAAAAGAAGGAAAAGAGAAGAAAAAAGAGGTAAGGATCGAGAGAGGAAGAGAAGAAAAGAAGGAGAATCAATTTAATAACAGATATTGCGACGGATTTGCGACAGATTCGTCGCAAATCCGTCGCAATATGGGCGGCCCAAAAAATTACGCGCGAACTCATCGAATTTTTAAATAATTCAAATTATTTCGACCAAAATTTCAAAAATTTTCATTTTGCGAGGGATTTGCGACGGACTTGCGAAAACCCCTCGCAAATCCGTCGCAAATGTTATATATTTAAAATCTTGTTAAATTTGGTTATGTAAATGTTTTTTTTATCATATTAGATAGTTAAAAAACATTTATGATAGTATAAGATTGTAATAAATCTTAATTTATGCAAAAGTTTACGAATTCTTCTTGTCTAAAGTGAGTTTTATAAATCTCTTATACTTATGAATAAACATTAACTCCTTCTATTCCTCTATATGAAATTTGATTTCATGAAAAGTTTATAAATTCTTTTTTTTTCTTATAATTTGTATATAAACTTAAAATTCATGTAATATTTGCATTTAACTTATATAACTTACTTTACAAATAAAATACCAATTTAGGGTATATGATTTGGAAAATATTCGTCGTTTGTGACGGATTTGCGACGGGCCGTCGCAAGTCCGTCGCAAATATATAAGATTTGCGACAGCGTTGCGACGACCCGTCGCAAATCCGTCGCAAATCTTATATATTTAAAATCTTATTAAATTTGGTTATGTAAATGTTTTTTATCATATTAAAAAGTTAAAAAACATTTATGATAGTATAAGATTGTAATAAATCTTAATTTATGCAAAAGTTTACAAATTCTTCTTGTCCAAAGTGAGTTTTATAAAACTCTTATACTTATGAATAAACATTAACTCCTTCTATTCCTCTATGAAATTTGATTTCATAAAAAGTTTATAAATTCTTCTTTTTTCTTATAATTTGTATATAAATTTAAAATTCATGTAATATTTGTATTTAACTTATATAACTTAGTTTACAAAGAAAACTAAGTCATATGGTTAGGAAAATATTTCTTCGTTTGCGACGGACTTGCGACGAATCTTATATATTTAAAATCTTATTAAATTTGGTTATGTAAATTTTTTTTATCATATTAGAAAAGTTAAAAAATATTTATGATAGTATAAAATTGTAATAAATTTTACTTTATGCAAAAGTTTACAAATTCTTCTTGTCAAATGTGAGTTTTATAAAACTCTTATACTTATGAATAAACATTAACTCCTTCTACTCCTCTATATGAAATGACTTCATGAAAAGTTTATAAATACTACTTTTTCTTATAATTTGTATATAAACTTAAAAATTCATGTAATATTTGCATTAAACTTACAAAGCATATCCCAATTTAGGGTATATGGTTTAATTTTGCAAATATTCGTGGTTTGCGATAGATTTGCGACGGACTTGCGACTGTACGGCATGCCATTGCAAATATGTCGCAAAACTGTCGCAAATTGCGACGCGTTTGCGACGACCATTCTCGTCGCATATTTGCGACGGATTTGCGACGGTATTTATATATTGTCGTAATGTCGCCGCAATTGCGTCGCAAATTTGCGACGGATATTGAACGTCGCAAATTTCCGTCGCAAATTGAGTGTTTTCTTGTAGTGAAACTACTATGCAGTTATGCTCCATGGTGACAACCTTTGAGTTGTTATAATTTCGTATATAAATCCGATTATAATACCACGGCGGCTTTAATCACATCTTTAAATATTTAAATACTTAAAATGAATGGTTTTCAGTTTTCTGTACACTTAAATATCCAAATACATGTTCAGATTGCATCAATGCTAGAAACCGATCCAAAAGACTTATAACTAGCCCAAAGTAATTTTAGTAACAAAAAAAAAACTAGTCCAAAGTAATACAATGGATATCATATTTTTTTGCAGGTAAACAATTGGATTAAACTACTCATGATTTCGGAAACCAGAATATTAAAAACCTAATTAAATTTCTTTTGGATATCCACCTATAATGGATGGTGCATGGTGTAGGTGTAAAGTGAAAGAGTATAAGATGGGATATAAATGAATAGTACGTAACATCTATTGCCACTACCACTAACCCTATTGCCGTTTCATGGCCCAACGTTCATAATCAGTAAGCCAACTGTCAATTATCTACTTGCATGCAAGCTAAGAGTGTCCAAAAGGAGGTTTACGCTATAAGACAAAACATTTCTTAAATTATATTATTTCTCTTGTCTTTTTGAGTTTTGGATTCGATCTCATGTTTAGACTTAAAACGACAAAAATAAAATAATTTTGTTTGTTCTCATATAAAATGTCAAAAAAAGATCACATCATTTCAAAATCTTAATGATATATTGGATTAGTTTGCCATTGGTGGAAGAACAAACAAAAGAAAGAATGATCTCACTATAAACAAACTTTATACAAAATTAAACGCTCTTTGAATATCATGGATATCATGATTATATTATGTGTCTATGTGATGATTTTGACTTAGATGGTGACTAAAAATCCAACTTGTTTTTCTCTATTTATATATTTCTTATTTTAAATACAAATAAATAATCAAGATATATGGTGATATATTTATTTATTTTCAATCCATACCCTTATAACTACTACCATGGCGGCATCAAGAGAGTATATCTTCCTCTTAAAGACCTTGAAGCCTAGAGAGAAAGAAAACAAATAACAAAAAAAATTTAGTGTTTTCGGGACGAACCAAAAGAGAATGGATTTGTCGGATTTCGAATACAGCGATGCCGGAGAGTCAGGTTGGACAATGTACCTAGACCATTCTTCTTCTGTTTCATTGCATCATTTTGTTGATGACAAAGAAGAAACAAACCAAAAACGTGATGAAGATTCTTCAATGGTGTCGGATGCATCTTCCGGGCCTCCCTATTACTGTGAAGAGGCCGTCCCTGAAGATCTCCTCCAACAAAACACACAGTATTGGTGCAAGAGCATAATCAAGAACAAAACCAAGAAGAAAATTCATGACGAACAAGGATTTACTGAACAATTCAATTCTTGCCTTGATGACACAGCTAGTTCATTGGTATTGTTTCACAAACTTGTCATGTTAATATTCTTCGAATCTTTTCTTAATTCGTAGGCCACATTTTTGTTATATGTTAACTTTATTATTAAAAATGGTTTTTACATATTTTTTCATCAACTATATATCATTTGGTTCTGCGGTTATATCATTTTAATCTCAACTTTTGTAAATATATTAATTAGCCGGTCCGAGAAGAAGAAGTATCAGCGCATAAGCAACATCGAGAGCAATATCAACGGTTAGATGATTTCTCCCAAAGCTACTCCACAAGAAGAATAATCAAGGTTTCCACATATTTTATTTCTTTTTGCTTCAAGTTCACAAATTAATTAATCATATATTTTAACGACCATATATATATTTTTTTTACCACTTTTTCGTGTCTAAAAAAATTCCGTATGACGAATAGATCTAAAGTTTTTCTTTCTGTTGCAGGGAAAATATAACTCGGGTTTCCTACAACAAGCTTTCCCGGTTAAGAAATTAGCATTGAATAATCAAGGTTATGATATACCCATTTTTATTTTGCAATGGTCATTATTAATATAACCACGATACATTAATAGACATAAAAAAACCAATGCATAAAAAAGCATACACTGGTCAAATTACATAGTTCTCGTAAGACACATGAATAATATATGTGTGTATCATGTATTTACAGTGTATAATGTGTGGTAATGATAAACATCCTTTGGAAAGCTGTATTGTCAATTCAAACCTCTTCATTATATAATGATATTCACATTCATATAGAATATGTATATACAATATATATGATGTATTATGCATGTATAATGTATGCATGTAAAAGTGAAATCTTAGTTTGACAATATATATATGTGTATTCGCAGGTGGCAGTAAGCAGAGAAAGAGAAGAGAATAAAAAATGATATTCGAATATTTATTATTTTCTTTCATCTCTCGAACAGAAGGAATACTCTTCCTTTAGTGTGTTAACTATTGTACATTGTCTTTAAGAAAACCATGTGGGGGTTTTCTTTTCTTCTTTTTCTTGATATTGCATACTATGTGGGTTTTTACTTTTCTTGATATTGTATCAAGTTACTATGTACTAATGTTTGGGACCAAAAATCGACGAATGCAACAATTCTTCTAAGATCTTTTTTTTTTCTGCGGAGTTCAATAAGTATCAATAAAAAAAGAATGGAAAACAAAAAATCTAAGAAAAGTGAATTTGGATTAATTTTTGGGTTAATTTATAGCAAGAAAAATAAGTTTGCATTGCATGTAATAAACTTGTAATATTAATAGTGGTTATGTCAATATTTTTTCCATGTTAGTATATGTTAGAGATAGATATTGTCCTTACAATGCAGAGTAGTTGCTTGACTTGCTTCGTAATTCGTAAAACTCCTACAAAGTTTTAAGTCTTGACATCAGATGAATACAGATGATTGTACATACGGGGATAAATATAGTTAAGCACAGAAGAAGCATAAGTACATTGATTGAACATGTAAACATATAGCTACCATTTCTACTTATTTACTACTTTAAGTTTCGTACTCTCCCATTTCTTGTACATTTTACACAGCTGGTCATGGGCCCTTCTCATTATTGTACATCTCTCTGTGTATTAATTAGTGGTCACATTTGTTTATATTTTATAGCATGCTATTTTATCTATCGAATTTTTTTAAACAGGATAACTCTTAAACTTTTTATCCATGCATTTTGTTGGACGGAATTAAAACAGGTTTTTGACCAAAATAGAAATTTCTCCAAACGAAACTAGATTAATGAAAATCTCGTTTTCCCTTGAATTGAATTTCAGTCTTCATGTATGTACCTTAGACGTATCAAAACGGTTGAAACTCGTGGGCCTAGTTCAGCTTATTACGTATATTCGCCTTTACCGTAACATGTAAAAAATCGTAATGGATAAATCCAAGCTAGACATAAAAATAGCGTTAAAGGTTTTTGATTAATGCAAGATGGAGACGAAGAAAAATGAATCACATTGGCTTTTATGTAACGACTCAGACGTTCAATATACACAAATATTATAGAAAAAAATACAATTTTGTAAAATCAATTTTTCGTTTATCAATTCATCGAATAAGATTATATTTTATCATTTGTGAGCATTATTAATTAGATTGTGTTCGGCTTGCCATTCTAATTTTCTGAGACTAATCAAAGGAATTTCATTTCTTCAATCTAATTGCTGAATATTCATATAGAAAAAAATAGATTTTACATTCTTGTGAAAATTATCCACTATACATTCACATCTAATCCCTATTACATTCCTGTAAGATTATCATTCTTTTATTTATTGTTTTGAGATCATTTATATATCTTAAAACTATTTTTATTTTCCCACATATATAAGAGTTTACAATCGGATTTAGTATTTGAAATTAAAATTTATGTTAATTTTGTACTCACTCACTGTAATAAAACATATGGTGTATAATCCAGTGAGTGATTCAAGCGTGAACAAATCTTTAAAGTTTCTTTAATTCGTGAAATCCCTTTATATATATATATATATATATATATATATATATAAAAGTTTATTATATTCATCCATTCGGCTTTTGAGAGTAAAATATTCCAATTATTGTCATTGTCTACCAAAAATTATACGGTTTGCTAAAGGCATATTTATTTCCTTGGATGCATATATTGCATATTTACACTGATACACATGCACGCACGTACGTGTTGCATGTGACTCTATAAATGTATTTATGTATATGTTTGTAGATGAATGAATTTATAAAATGGTAATAATGGAAATGGACCAAATGGTCCCTTTCGAAGTGAGATTTCATGTTCACATGGCAATTTGGTTAGTGGCTAGTGGCCCTTTTGCCAGTCTATCGTCCGTAATCTGCGTCTGTAGGTACACCCCATCGCTTCTGTCATTTTATTTCATGTATTTATATAATTCCAGAGATTTCAATATATCATCCTATAAATAAAAATAAATTTTTGTAGATAATGATATTATAGTGGTTTCAGGTACGGATTCAGTTGGGATCTTTCGGTTTTTGGATTCTTAGGTTTAAGAGATAAGTAATAATCGAATTAAAACAGAATCTAGTATTGTTATGTGATGATTCGATTTTGATTATAAGAAAATAAAATTTAATATTTATTATCTTATTATGTTAATCTTAACAAACTTGATGTTATCATTTAAACAATATCCTCTATTTATTTGAAGCATAGATATGTCAGAATCTTTTTCTTCTGTTATTTTTAATTTTTAATTTATGCTTTTGTTGAGATTTTTTGTTTGTATTTGATATTTCTTCTAGCAATTTATTTTCGGAAACACTATACACGTCATGGTAAGTTATTTTTAAAATACGTTAAGCTTAATTAAGAAAAATTAAAAAAAAATTACAAAAATTGTGTATTTTTGTTACACAATTTTAGTCTGTTTTTTCTTTACAGAATGGATGTATATTTTTTTCGAAATATAAATCATTTTCTTCGAAGTCAACATGTTCAATATTGTTCTGCTAAATTATATACTTTGGAATTCATTTTAATAAAGAACTGTATATCTATTCCAGACATTTAATGTTTGTTTTATAACTGAAAGAAGAGATGCATGACTTGTGCTAAATATTTAATTGATTTTCATTGGCTGTTGACCATTTAAAACCCCTTGTAAATATATTGTTTTATGTATATATGAAGCCAAATATCAATATATGTTGGTCTAAACATAATCTACAAAATAATATTTAAAGTATCTTCATCGGTTTAGATACTCAAAATAGTATCTCAACTATAAATTGATATTATTTAAATAAATAATTAAATTTTAATTTTGAAAGTAAAAATTAAACCACTTATAGAATGACAAGTGGCTAAAACCGTCTCTTAGGTTTCTTATTTGAGAGATGATTCTCAATATCCCTCATACTTTTTTTTTTTTTATTAGTTTGATGCTCTCTTAATAACCTCCCGATGGAGGTGCTTTTTGTTCGATTAAGCTTGAAATAGCTTGAATCCCAAATTACACATATTTAGGAGAGATCTAACTATTTGGAGTTTCTTTTCTTTAGAAGTTATCTAAAGTTAGTTTTCTTATTAAGTTTTGTAGTCATGTTTCCTATATATATAAGGAGGTGGTAAGATGTAGCACAACTTGTGAGATTGGAGAACTTTAGTTTTGAGCAATTTTCTAAAGTTTAATAAAAGAAAGATATTCTTTTATAAGCGTGTTTCTATATTGTCTTTCAAAATCTTTATTTGGTATCAGAGTTTTGAAAGATCACAGAGGAACCATGTCAGATCTTACCGTGGTTACAAAACCTAAGGAAGGAGGAGGATCTTCTTCCATCGTGTGTCCTATGCTAAATACAATCAACTATACAGTATGGGTGATGAGGATGAAAATAGCGCTTAAAGTTCATAAAGTTTGGGAGGTTGTTAAAACAGAGACAGATCAAGTCAACGGTGAGAAGAACAATATGTCTATAGCCTTATTGTTTCAATCGATACCTGAGACTCTTATCCTACAAGTCGGAGAGCTTGATACAACAAAGAAAGTATGGGATGCAATTCGAGCTCGACATGTGGGAGCAGAACGGGTCAGAGAGGCCAGATTACAAACTCTAATGGCTGAGTTTGATCGATTGAAGATGAAGGATTCAGAACAACTGATGACTTTGTTGGAAAATTATCTGAAATCTCGTCGAAATCCACTGCCCTAGGAGCAAATATAGAGGAACCAAACCTAGTTAAAAAGTTTCTCAAGAGCCTTCCTCGGAAAAAATACATACACATCGTGGCTTCTCTAGAACAAGTTCTAGATCTTAACACTACAAGCTTTGAAGACATCGTAGGATGCCTTAAAGCATATGAAGAACGTGTTTTCGAAGACGAAGAAGCTCAGGAGGATCATAGTAAGCTAATGTATGCAAATACAGAGTCACAGATGGTTTAGTCTAATAGGGATTATAATGGAGATTTCAGAGAAAGAGGTTGTGGAGGAAGATCGTCATATAGAGGACGAGGTCGTGGACGCTATGGTGGAAGATATATACGAGAAATCACATGCTTTTGATGTGATAAAACAAGTCATTATGCTTCACACTGCCCGGACCGATAGCTTAACCTACAAGAGGCGCAAGAAAGTGACAACAAGGATACACAAGATGCAGATAAACTCATGATACATGAAGTGGTCTATGTAAATGAGAAGCATTACGTACATAGTAAGTTTGAGACAAACACAGACGGGGATAATGTTTGGTACCTTGACAACGGAGCAAGTAACCATATGACCGGAGATCGAAGGTATTTTGACAAGCTTGATCACTCTATTACCGGAAAAGTGAGATTCGGTGATGACTCACAGATTGATATTAAAGGAAAGGGGACAATCGCTTTTGTTGACCTGAATGAGAAGCCAAGGATAATGACTGATGTCTATTACATCCCCAACTTGAAAAGCAATATCATAAGCCTTGGGCAGGCTACAAAATCAGGCTGTGATATACAGTTGAAGGGAGAGTACTTGATGATGTTTGATCGAGATGGAAACCTACTCGTCTAAACAGAGAGGTCCAAGAATCGCCTATACAAGGTTCGAATGGGGTTAAGGAACAATGCTTGTCTACATCGAGTCAAATAAGTGGCATGCAAGAATGGGGCATGTGAATTTTGCGACTTTAGTTTCAATGATAGATAAAGAACTCATGTTAGGAGCTCCAAAAATCTCCCTTGAAAAGGAAAGTTGTAGTTCATGTTTGCTTGGGAAACAAACCAGACATATGTTTCCTCAAGCGACCACTTTTCGAACAACAAAGAAGCTAGAACTCGTACATGGAGATCTTTACGGCCCCATAATACCGAGTACAAATGCTGTTAATAGATACATCTTTGTTCTCATTGATGACTATTCTCGTTACATGTGGACAATTCTACTAAAAGAGAAAGGAGAAGCTTTCCACAAATTCCAGAAATTTAAAACTTTGGTGGAGAAAGAATCCGAGACAAAAATACAAACCTTCCGAACAGATAGAGGTGTAGAGTTTGTATCTCTTGAGTTTAATTCTTTATGCGAAGATTCAAGCATTAAACGACACTTGACAGCTCCATATACTCCACAACAAAATGGAGTGGTAGAAAGACGCAACAGGACCTTGATGGAGATGGCCAGAAGCATCTTGAAGCATATGCATATGCCAAACTACCTATGGGGAGAAGCTATAAGACACTCCACTTATCTCTTAAACAGAATAGTGACACGGGCTCTGAAGGACAAGACTCTGTATGAATGTTTTCGAGACAAGAAGCCAACAGTCGAGCATGTTAGGATTTTTTGTTGCATTGATTATGCAAAAGTAGACAAACCACATGTAAAAAAGTTGGATGAAAGGACACATATACGTGTTCATTTAGGAGCGTAACCAGGCTCTAAGGCATATCACTTGCTAGATCCACATGCAAAGAAAATCATAATAAGTCGAGATGTTGTGTTTGATGAGACAAAGGGTTGGAATTGGAATCGTAACAGCTCGACACAAGACGGTGGTGAAAGATTTAGAGTTACGTTTGATGTTTTTGGGAATCATGGTCTTCAAGAAGACGAAGGAAATAATGAAACAGGTCAGAACATGGATGTAGGGGGAGTCATCGAATGAATTCGGAGATGATGATCACTCTGAAACAACACCAGAGCACGAGACTGCAGTTTCACCTGCAGTTCCACCAGAACCTACTCTAAGAAGAACACAGAGGCAAAGCTTTAAACCAAAGTACCTTGAAGATTATGTCTTACTCGCAGAAGAAGAAGGAGAGTTCTTACTTCTATACCTGAATAATGAACCAAGAAACTTTCATGAAGCGAAAGATTCTAAGGAGTGGATACATGCTTGTGAAGAAGAATTTGGTTCAATAGAGAAGGTTAGAACATGGGATCTTCTTGACTTGCCTATAGGAGTAAAACCAATCGGTTTGAAGTGGGTGTTTAAGCTAAAAAGAAACTCGGATGGAAGTGTCAATAAACATAAAGCTCGAATAGTGGCTAAAGGGTATGTGCAAAAATACGGTGTTGATTTTGAGGAAGTTTTTGCTCCAGTAGCTAGGATCAAAATTCTATAAAACTTCTTATTGATCTTGCGGCTTCCCACGGTTGGGAGATACACCATCTTGATGTCAAAACAGCCTTCCTCTATGGAGAACTAAAAGAGACTGTATATGGTTATCAACCAGAAGGGTTTGAGAAGAAAGGGAGTGAAAGAAAAGTCTAAAAGCTCAACAAAGCACTGTATGGCTTAAGACATGCACCTAGAGCGTGGAATAACAAACTGAATTATATTCTTATGGAACTACAGTTTAAAAGATGTTCAAAGGAACCCCTCTGTTTACAAAAAGGAAGTTAGTATTGATCTTTTGGTCGTGGGTGTATACGTTGATGATTTATTTGTCACATGGACAAGTCTGGATGTCATTGTCAAATTTAAGGAGGAGATGGCGTCTAAATTTGAGATGAGTGACCTTGGAAGATTGACATATTATCTCAGAATTCAGGTAAACCAACATCAAGACGGAATAACACTAAATCAAGCACTTTATGCTCACAAGATTTTGGAGGAGGCAGGAATGGAAAGTTGCAATTCCGTTCATACACCAATGGAGACATAACTAAAATTGTCAAAAGCTGAGAATGAAAAGGAGATTGATGCAACGGTTTACAGAAAGAATGTGGGCTGCCTTCGGTACCTGCTCCATACTAGACCAGATCTCTCATTTTGTGTGGGAATGTTAAGCAGATATATGCAGAGTCCGAGGGAATCGCATGGAGTAGCAATGAAACATTGCTTTAGGTACTTAAAAGGAACCACTACTCTTGGTTTGTCTTATGGAAGATTGAAGATACCAAAGTTGATAGGTTATAGTGACAACATTCATAATATTGATCCTGATGATGGAAAGAGTACTTCAGAACACATCTTCTATCTTGGAGAAAGTCTAGTTAGTTGGTGCTCGCAAAAACAAGATGTCGTTTTCTTATCATTTTGTGAAGCTGAATTTATGGCAAGGACTGAAGCTGCAAAACAAGTAATCTGGTTACAAGACTTGTTATTTGAAATCACTGGATCTTCGAATGAGAAAGTCACTATTCGTATTGAAAATCAATCGGCTATTGCACTCACAAAGAATCCAATTTTTAATGGCATAAGCAAACATATACATAAATTTTATTACTTCACAAGAGAATGCATTGAAAATGAGCAAATAGAGGTGGAGCATGTCCTGGTTAGTGAGCAAAATGTAGACATACTTACGAAGACCTTGGGACGAACTAAGTTCAGAGAAATGAGGGAGCTCATGGGTGTTCAAGACTTGGCAAGAATGAATTTCAAGTTTAAGAGGGAGAATGTTGGATTAAGCTTGAAATAGCTTGAGTCCCAAGTTACGCATATTTAGGAGAGATCTAAATATATGAAATTTCCTTCCTTTAGGAGTTATCTAAAGTTATTTTTCCTATTAGGTGTTGGAGTCATGTTTCCTATATAAGGAGGTGCTAAGATGTAGCACAACTAGTTTATGTGGGTTGTAAGCTATATATATATATATCATGTCATATTTTACAAATATGGTAATTGAATGCCATTGTACTCACCCATATTTTTATATGGAGATTTATATACAGTAGTGGCTTAAAATTCGTCTTGGCCCTAAAATTTTAAAGATTCGTCTTGGCCCTAAAATTTTAAAGAGTTAATATATATAAATCATCTACCCCTGTAAATTATCATTAATATATATATATATATACCCTGTTCTAAAACGCGTCCGCCGCGGCCATAAAGTCGGGAATTAGGCGTTAGGCGGTTCACAGCCGTTGCGATTTGAGTCTATTTGCTCTAAAAATCGATTTTTCTTAAAAAAAACCCATTTTTATGAGTTTTAAGGTCAAAATCTGATGTTTCATTGTAAATCTGTCATATATGTGTAAAATCTTTTTAAAAAACCAAGCAGAATCACTCAAAAACCGTGAAAAAACAGACCAACTGCGGAAATTAGGTTTAAAGGTCGATGGGATGAGGAAGAAGATAGGGACAAATTTGTCATTTCACCATTATTTAAGCTTAAAAAAAACACTAACATAAAGTTAGAGCCTTGAACCCGCGACCTGAAGTTAGAATTTAGTAGCACTAACCACTACACCAGCTTGTATCATTACGTTTCATACACATGTTTTAGTATATATATTTAATATAATAAAAAATATACAAAAAAAAAATCTCCGATTACTCTCCGATTTATTTCCGATTTTTAAAAAAATCGCTAGATCCGGACCGAGTGCCCGACTAACGCCTAGCGCGTTTCCGAACAATATATATATATAAAGCCCTCAAACCGTAATTGTTTCAAACCCCATAAATTTCAGGGCGAGCCCTGCCTTTCGCATGGGAAATGGTTTGGTAGATAATTGGGTATGGTGTGTCCAACTTATGATATGTCTTCCCCTCCCCCCCCCCCCCCCCCCCTTGCTAGGGATGTTAAATCTGGGATTTTACCCAGTGGGTACCCGAAACCCGGTAAAAACGGGCATGTTTTTATCCAAAAAAAACATGGGATTAAAACGGGCGGGTTTTTTTAATATTCGGGCTTAGACGTACCCTATCAGACTTTTTATTTTTAAATAAACTTAGTTTCAAAAACGACATCGTTTCGAAAAAGTCATTTAAAACGACGTAGTTTTCGTCTCAATCACTTTTAATTTTTTTTTTTTGTCAAAATTTTTTTTTCGGATACCCGCGGGTAAATCCTATACCTGCCGGGTTTGTTTCGGGTTACACTGTTGATACTAAAACCCACTGATTTTTCTGAATTTGGATTTGCACTGGAGGGGTTCATTTTAGGTTCATATCGAATCGGGTAAAAAAACCCACCTCAACATCCCTACCCCTTGCTCATCAAATCCTATTTTATAAGTAAACGGCCTATCCTCTTACTTCCTTTTCATCATTTGATAATAGATCTGAAATATTATCATCATTTCAAATATTATCTCCACTATGATGCATCAACATCATTTGCATTACCATATGGATCACCACAGACATCATCATTAAAAACTTCTCAGATATCTACATTAACAATCTCATCCTCTAACTCAAAATCAATATTTCTAGCCATATATTTGCAACCAACTTCACAATCATCTCCCTCGGAACATACACTATAATCATATTTACTCTCTTCAATTTCTTTCTTTGTCAAAAACTACTCTTTTTCATTCACACTTTTTTCACAATCAGATTTCTCTTCTATATTCAATTTACTTTCTTCACATTCTAAATCAAGTACATAAAAGAAAGAATATAAAAATTCTTAACGAGACTTTTTAACGAGAATTTGAAACAAGGTCAAGGTATCTTTACATAACTCCTATATAGTTGGAGAAAATTTGGAAAATATCCTTTTTTTATTATTTGAAAATTACACTTTTTCAGTACTCTAGCTAAAGCTAAACAAAAGTAGAACTTTTTAGTGTGAGTTTCCACACATATTTGAGAGCAATCCTTAGATATTAACATTTTTTTCCCTTTGAGAAAACACATGAATACAACTCAATTGCATTTACGTGAGAAAACAGAAGAATTCAACGCAAGGTTAAGTTTTAAGAATTAAACAAAAGAAATAGATTGATTCATGATTCAATTGTCTTTAGCTGAAAAAACACATAAATATTTTCCATGATTCAAAAATTTCCAGATTGTTTGTGCGACATTTGTGAGGAACAAACCGGTTAAGACCGGTTTGAAAGACCAAGTCTAGGAGCACAATATCTGAGATAACCAAAGATTTTTGGTATTCATTATTTATACACACATGAGGGGATCACATAATTTTCTTCCTTTCACTCAAATTCAACGTAAGCTTAAACAGATAAAGGGAAGGATTCATGATTCAATTGTCTTTGTGGAGAAAACACATAAATTTCCTCAAATGTTTTCATGATTAAAAAAAAAAAAAGTTCTGTAAATGAAACAAAGACACACTCTGCAAACCTTATTTTCAAGAGATTCGTTAACCGGTAATTACCAAAATCAATATTTTCTTAAATTTTTTTTGGAGACTTTATGTTTATATAAGACATGTAAGTTTGAGAAATTTTGAAATATTTCAAGAGATTATCCAATGATATATTTTAAATAACACATCCTTATCTCAAACAAAGATACCTTGATCTTGTCTCAAATTTGATTCAATGAGATTCGTATTACCAAATTCAATCCTTAAAAAAAAAAAAACGTTGGAGACTTGTTATGTTTATGTAACGCATGTAGTAAGCTTGAGACTTATCTAATGCTAAATTTAAATTTAAATTTATTAAACTTGTAATTCTGAATTCTAATCAAGACCAAAAAAAATTCATATACACAAGCAGTTAATCTTTCAAAATTAAAAAGTGTATTTTTGAAAAAAAACTTAAAAAGCATAAATAGGGTTTTTTTCTCCAAATAAACACGTATAGTTGTCAAGTTCATAGATTTGTTTTTATTTAATTTTCTTGTTTCTCTGCAAAAAGATTTGTTTGTTGAAATAATTAAAAAAAACTATACGATATGATTTGGGCCAACAAAAGGCTTTTAGCCCATTAGTTCCGGTCAATAATATCGATATAAAATAAATACAAAAAATAAAAGTTTAACTGAAGCTAAAGAGTTTTTAACTTTTAACTCGCTTCGACTTCTCTCGTGCGGTGTCAAATCAATCTACTGTTCTCTCTCTCCTATCTGGTAAACTTTCCTCTTCGCCATGAAATTGGATGTTTTATTTTTTCCTACAGTTTTCTTCCGAAAAATTTGACGCTTTCTCAATTTCTTGATTCTTGCTTCTTCTCTTTTTTTTCTTCTCCGTGATTCGTGCTTAATTTTGCATCCCTGTTTCAAAAATTTCGCGAATTAGGGTTTCCGTACATGTCACTGTTTGATTTTAGGGGTTTTGGTTTTTGAAGAGTTAAGAGGTACTTTTGATCTCAAAACTCTGATATTTCGACTTTAAATTGCGAAATTAGGTCAAGAATCTCTGTCGATTTGAGATAAAGGGCTTTAATTTGTGACAAAGCTGCAGATTAGGGTTTTGGGGGAAATGGATTGTGACCGATACAAGCTATTCGTTGGAGGCATACCAAGAGAGGTTAGTGAAGAGTCTCTGAGACAGCATTTCAGTAAATATGGAGTTGTGTTGGGAGCTGTTGTTGCTAAGGAGAAAGCCTCTGGATACCCCAGAGGGTTTGGTTTTGTTCGCTTTGCTAATGCTTATGATGTTGACAAAGCTCTCAGAGGCTCTCATTTCATTCTCGGTCGTGCCGTAAGTTTACACTTTTTCGCCTTTATTCGAGTCTCTACTTGTGTGTCATGTCTTGTATCACTTGAAGAACCAAATTTGTCAGTGAGCTATTCAATTGGGTTTTGTAGGTTTCTTGCTATGTTAAGTTGGTTTGTGTCGCTGGTTTCTTGATTTATGAGAGATTAGTGGACACATTGGCTTAAAAAGTTTTTACTTTTATTGATTCTGCTTTGTATCAGGTCGATGTGAAGAAGGCGATTCCGAAGCATGAGCAGCTGAGATATCAACAACCGTACCTGCAACTAGACAACAATAAAGTGCAGCAGAACAACATTGGTGTCCATGAAACGTCAAGTAATGGTAACAACAGCCATAGGACCAAGAAGCTGTTTGTTGGGGGATTATCGTCTGAGACGACGGAAGAAGAGTTCAAGACTTACTTTGAGAAGTTTGGCCGGACGACCGACGTGGTTGTGATGCACGACAGCGTGACTAACAGGCCGAGGGGGTTCGGGTTTGTCACGTTTGATTCGGAGGACTCTGTTGAGATCGTGATGCAGAGTCCTTTCCATGAGTTGAGTAATAAGCGCGTGGAGGTGAAACGCGCGGTACCGAAAGAAGGAATCCAGAGAAATAACGGGAATCATCATAAACTTCTTCCTATGTACAGTAGCTTTCAAGCAACACCGTATGTCCCTGGGAGGAACGGATATGGGATGCTTGTACAGTATCCTCCAGTCTTTGGTTATCATCAAGGCTTTAACTATCCTTATGGTTACCCTTTCACAGCTCAAGGACCTAACGTTCCATGGAACAATCCGATTATACCAACCGCCGGATTTTACTGCGCTCCTCCTCCTCCTCCTCCCACCGAGACTCCTTGTTATGTCCCTTACATGAACGGGTTTGATCTTTCGAGTATGAGCATTGCTGGCTTCAATGCTGTACCATGGCCTGTAGCTGGTGATGGAGCCGGTGCGATAATACCTCGTTTCGAAGATCTGAAGCTTGAGGTTGGAGGAGGTGACATGAGGAAGCCATTGCCCAATGGTACATATAGATGACAATTGCAAAAGGGTTAAATGCAATTAGGCTCACAAGGGTAGTGAAAATTCTTTGGACTCTTTAAATGATTTTAGGTTTTCTCATCTTTCTTCATTTAACTCAATGGTAAATGTGTTGGTTGGTTTGGTTTCCTTGTATATTAAATATTTGATTTTAACCCCAAAACATCTTGTAATATATTACTGCATTTGTAATATATCACTCTGATTTCGTTTAAACCTTTGTTGATTTATGGGTTTGTTCGTTTTGTTGTTACTTTTATTACATGCCACTAAATACTATTGGCAATGATGTTTTTAAACTCGATTGCGAATACAGAGAAAGAGATCAATTGAGCACAAATTTAATTTTTTTTTTATTAAACAGAGAAATAGATCATTTGTTCACAAATTAACAAGATTATCAAAGAGTGGTGGGAAAAATCGAAAGAAAAAAAATCTTTGTATGTGATCATAATATTTTTGTATAAAGTTTGTAAACCATATATACTCTATGAGATATCGTGTTCAAGTTTGACTTAATATATCTTGTCTTACGGTTATAGTTATCTTCTATGTGTAAATCCTAAACATAGTATATTAAAGTTGTGAAAGCAATTAAATTTTGTTGTCTTTAAAACAGACTCATCAAAGAAATAACTAATTCGATATAGTTTCGGACGTAACAGCTTAACAACTATTGTTCAAAATATATATTTTTAGAAAAACTCCAACAAATTGAAACCATATAAATGCATGCATGTCTTCAGATTTGTAAAACACAAGCAAAGCTCGGGCAGAAAAGTAAAAATAAATCAAACAAGACAATGAAGCTACAAATGTTATGGCTCGTTTTGGTATTAATAGCCGTGGAAACTAATGCAATGAAGCAAGGAAATAATGCAACAATTCCAGCACTAATTGTGTTTGGAGATTCAATAATGGATACTGGTAATAACAACAATCTCCCTACTCTTCTAAAGTGCAACTTTCCTCCCTACGGCAAGGACTTTCCCGGCGGTTTCGCCACTGGAAGATTTTCTGATGGGAGAGTTCCCTCTGATCTAATTGGTAATTGTTTAAATTATTTTTATATTTTCTTATATAAAAAAAGTGTAGCAATTTTTGTATCCTCATACATTTTTTATATAATTATATTAAAAAATTAGCGGAAAAGTTGGGATTGGGTAAGACACTGCCAGCATATATGAACCCGAATTTAAAACCTGAAGATCTCCTTAAAGGTGTAACATTTGCATCTGGAGGAACTGGCTATGACCCATTGACGGCCAAGATTATGGTACGTTATACTAGTTTTTTTTTATTATCAATACTAGCTTCATATTATAACTAATACATTTTCTATTTTTTTGATTTGTTTTTGTAGTCAGTGATTTCGGTGTGGGATCAACTAACATATTTCAAACAATATATAGCAAAGATCAAACAACATTTTGGAGAAGAAAGAGCTCAAAATATCTTGGACCATAGTTTCTTTCTCGTTGTTTCTAGTAGCAATGATCTTGCTCACACTTTTATGGCTCAATCTCATAGATATAATCGTACCTCGTATGCCAATTTCTTGGCTGACTCAGCAGTCACGTTCGTAAGAGTAAGTATTTTACGTTAATTTATATGTATAAAAATTATAATGATATAATTATATCCAACACTAATTATCTGTATTTACTATTTAGGAACTACATAAACTTGGAGCTCGAAAAATTGGAGTGTTTAGTGCAGTACCTGTTGGATGTGTACCACTACAAAGAACAATGTTCGGAGGTATATTAACAAGAGGATGTGTTAAACCTTTGAACAATATGGCAAAACAATTCAACGCAAGGCTTTCTCCAGCACTGGAATCTTTAGATAAAGAGTTGGATGGTGTTATCCTTTACATTGATGTTTATGATACTCTTTTCGACATGATCCAATACCCTAAAAAATACGGTAAATTCATCTTACATATTTTTTTTTTCCATTTGTATTATATAAACGTGAACAAATTTATAAGTAAGTTATTTAATTATTTTTCAGGTTTTGAGGTAGCTGACAGAGGATGTTGCGGTAGCGGTTTACTTGCAATATCGTATATGTGTAACACACTAAATCCATTAACATGTTCCAATTCTTCGGCCTATATATTTTGGGATAGCTACCATCCGACTGAAAAAGCTTATCAAGTTATTGTCGACAACTTACTCGTCAAATATCTAAGCAAAGTCGTTTGATGATAATCATCTAAATCAAACATATTTATGTCTTTGTGTGTTTTTGTATGTATTCATCTCATCTTGTCTCTATGTATTCATTCTTTCTTAAGTTTTCAATAAATTATTCGATTTTTAACTCATCAATTTATTAACTTCAAAAACTCATTTATATTATATAAAATATCCATTAACATACGAAAGAACAAGTATTAAAGAATGAGTTAAGAGATTTTGGGTTCTTTCTTAGGTAATTGAAAGTCTAGTGATCGAATAAAGTGAAGTGATTTACCCTCGACAGGCTGGTTTGTGAGCTGAATCCGTTCTATTAAAGAGCCTGTCTAAATTTGTACCAAAAAATCCACTATGACATCCATAATCCAAGGCAATAGAGAAACCAACTCATGTAATCAAATGTAAGAGTATCTACATTGGTGAGAGATTTGGAAGAGTCTCTTATCAATATAATAGTAGTACTTTTTAATATAGTTTAATTGTGTAATTAAATTGAAGTTATGAAAAAAAAACTAATCATGTGAAGACAAATGTTGTATGGATTTTTCATGAGTTTCTCAAATTCTCTTATTTGAAAGACTGTTCTCATTCTCTTTTTCTTTTTATTTTCCTACTTTTATTATTTTTTTAAATGAGAGACTCACTTAAAACCTCCAATGAAAGTGTTCCGAATCTTGACCATACACAAAATCATTATCACAGAACATTTTCAGCCTACTAATGTCATAAAGATTAAAAGTATTGTCTTTATATTTTAGAAAATATACTTTAAAAAACAAATTGTATCTTAATATTTTACAAAGCATATTATAAACGCAGAGAAAAATTTATATTTTCTCTCTTCATTGCATTTAATATTTTTGTTTATAATCTATAAAAAAATAATTAAGACACTAGAAATAGTAATTTCGAAGAAAACACATTACACAAAATTTGTATACATAAATAAAAAATAAAACAAATGTTTAGTGGTAATGGCTTAATTGATATATAGCGGACAGTGGAATCCGTTGGCCTCCAAATACTAACCCGAAACAGGTTAAAAGGCAATTTAATTCGAGTATTATAAACATATTGTTTTCCGGAAAATGGACATTTAAATCCTCAACTTAATCATTTGAATTATTTAAAGCCCCACCTTTCACTTGATCTATTTAAATAACAAATTTTTTTGTTGACCGATCTTTAAATCACGAACTTTTGTTGACTCGTCCATATTAGACACGACGTTAACTTCACTAATGGATCGACTTAACGCCGTTTAATCCCGTCTGGTTGGAAAATTAACGTCGTGCCCAATATGGTCAAGTCAACATAAGTTCGTGATTTAAACAATAGTCAACGTAAAAGTTTGTTATTTAAACAGTTCACGAGAAACATGGTGATTTTAATGGCCAAAATTTAAAAGTTTAACATTTAAATGACATTTTTCCCGTCGATATTTTCAATTTCTTCGGATTTCGTAATATTACGTGGTTGCTAATCCAAGTAAACCAAAATTAATTTAAGAAGATATTTAAACATAAATTAAATTTACATTACACAAAAAATTGGGTTTAGTTTTTAAAACATCAATTTAACCACATCTCATGATTATCTAACAATATGTAAATCTTACAAAACCCTAAATCTACATATAGAAGTTGAGAAACTTGTTCTACCTCGCTGGTGTTATCATAAAAAGGATTCATTTCGGTTAGCGTTCAGTAAATGAAAAAATCTTAAAACACTGATCATTCATCGATCATGATTACAGTTTCACTAGGTCACAAAAAGCTTGAGATCCTTAATCTTTCACATTGTAAAATCTTGAGTTTGAGATACTCTTTCATCAGAAATCATGATGTTTAGAATATCTAAAATTTGAAAGTTCGGCATTTAAATGACATTTTTCTACTGACGAATAACTTATATTTCCTAAAATTAGTTTATGTTTAAATATCTTCTAAAACTAGTTTTGGTTACTTTGATTAGCAATCACGTAATATTATGTAATCCAAAGAAATTAAAAATTCTATTTTATAAAATTAGTTTATGTTTAAATATCTTCTAAAAATTAGTTTTAGTTACTTTGGTTAGCAATCACGTAATATTACGTAATCCGAAGAAATTAAAAATAATGGTTAGACGGGAAAATGCCATTTAAATGTCATACTTTTAAATTTTGGCCATTAAAAGCACAATGTTTCGTTTGGACGGTTTAAATAACAAATTTTTACGTTGGCTATATTTTAAATCACGAACTTATATTGACTTGATCATATTAGGCATGACGTCAATTTCACCAACAGACGGGGATTAGACGGCGTGAAGTCCATCCGTTAGTGAAGTTAACGTCGTGCCTAATATAACCGAGTCAACATAAGTTCGTGATTTAAATATCGGTCAACGAAAAAGTTTGTTATTTAAATGGATCAGGTGAAAGGTGGAGCTTTAAATGGTTCAAATGGTGAAGTTGAAGATTTAAATATCCATTTTCCCTCTCTGTAATCAACCCTCGTCGCGAGTTGCTGATTTGATGTAGCGTTGGCTAATTTTTATCGTTTGCTTTCTATTTTAGTTATAAAAAAACTTTTTTTTTTTGTAACATATGCATTATTATACAGAAATTTGAATCATAGTAGTCACAATGTAAAACACTTGTAATTACATGAGGAACATAACAATGAGAAACTCTTATTTTCCCAAAATAATATCTCTGCGTTTTCTCAACTAGTTTCTGGTATTAGTCATGTGTCTTGTCTCACCTGAAAACCCAATATTTCAGTGCTCTATATATTAAAAATGATTACAAGATCTTTAAATACAATTTCTACAAAAGTAGTAAGAAAAACTTAAGATTCTATACTATGAATGAGAGTAATCTATTGTTGTCAAAAAAGAATGAGAGTAATCATAGAGCATAATGATAGGGACTAATCTCTAATCATAGGGAATAATTATAGGGATGGACTATCTTGATGTAGATACATAATGTATTGATCTTATTAGAATAAGGTGATTACACATTTATACATAGATACATAGGAGATTAGGTTATAAAGAAATACAATTAGACCATTTGCATATATGTATTTACATTGATCCTTAATACGCCCCCTTAAGATGGAGATACTCGTGTAACTCCAATCTTGGAGCATGCGGAAGTGAATTGTTGACGAGGAAGAGGTTTGGTTAGCGCATCAACCAGTTGGTCCTTCGTGGAGACATGCGATACTCGAAGGATCCCGGCTTGAATCTGATTTTGTATGAAATGATAATCTAATGCAATATGTTTCATCCAGGAATGAAATATCGGATTTGCGCAGAGGTAGGTGGCGCCAATATTGTCACAGAAGATTGTTGGTGCTGATGGAAGTGTAATGCCTAGTTCTGTGAGGAGCGAGCATACCCAACGTACTTCGGAGGAGGTGTTCGCGACTAAACGATACTCAGCTTCAGTGGAAGATCTAGCAACACCCTTTTGCTTCTTTGAGGACCAGGAAATAGGATTGCGACCAACGTAGATGACATATGCATTTGTAGAAACATAATCATCTGTATCTCCTGCCCAATCTGTATCGGAGAACGCATGGAGAGTAAGTGGGGAGTCGGAGTGAATAAAAATACCATGGGTAATAGTCCCGGCAAGGTATCAGAGAACTCGTTTGGCGTCCTGCCAGTGGTCGACAGTGGGTTTGTGCATGAACTGGGACAGGCGATTCACAGCATAGGAGATATCCGGCCGTGGGAAAGCAAGGTATTGGAGGCTTCCAACAACAGAACGGTATTGAGACGCATCATCTATAGCAATACCACCAGTCAACGTTAGTTTCGGAGATGCCGGTAGAGGAGTCGTCACTGGTTTGGCGTCAATCATATTGTGCTTGGCAAGAAGATCGACTATGTACTTACGTTGCATCAGATGCAACCCTTTCGGTGATCGTGTAGCTTCAATACCAAGAAAGTAATGAAGATCAACAGGATCTTTGATTGAAAAGCGATATGCAAATGCTTGTAGAACCTGGTTAACAACAGTGGCATTATTTCCGGTGACTAATATGTCGTCAACGTAGACCATCACATAAGTAATAGTGGACCCTTTGATTTGAATGAACAGAGATGCATCAGCTAGTGAATTCGTGAATCCCGTCGTGAGTAGGTGTTGTTTGAGGGCATTGTACCATGCCCTCGGAGCTTGCTTGAGACCGTAGATCGGCTTGCGGAGGCGGAAGACATGGGTAGGCCTATCTTTGTCAATAAACCCCGGTGATTGAGTCATGTAGAGTTCTTCAGTGAGATCTCCTTGAAGGAAAGCGTTATTAACGTCGAGTTGTTTGATTGGCTAGGATTTGGTGACTGCAACATCAAGGACAATTCGGATTGTTGTTGATTTGATTACGGGACTGAACGTTTCCGAATAATCAACACCATACCGTTGGTGAAAACCTTTCGCAACGAGCCGAGCTTTATATTTGTCGAGCTCACCATTGGGACAATACTTGAGTGTGAAAACCCAGCGACAGCCGACGACATTCTGGTGTGGTGCTGCAGGTACGAGATCCCATGAATAGTTACCTGTCTGAGCATCAAATTCGACAGACATCGCACCCCGCCAATGTTTGTCTTTTAAGGCTTGAGCAAGAGTGACAGGTTCCCGAATTGGTGTTTTTGTCACAGTGAGCGTGAGTCTGTTGACATGTTTAGTAATGTTATTTTTGCCTCGAGTTCTCATTTCGTGGGTATTTGGCGGTAGTGGTGGATGTGGGTTTTGTTTCGTCGTGAGTTTCTGGGTGGAGGAGGATTAACGGCGGGAACGGTTTGTTGATTTGGCTGAGTGGAGGAGGTGATGTTGGGTTCGATTAATGGGTTTTGTTGCTAGGCCGAAGGTTGCGGCCCATTTTCATTATGAGCAGTGGGCTCGGCGGAAGTGGGGTTTGACTGGGCCGTGCGTATCGGCCCATTTTGATTGTGAGCAGTGGGTTCTGCAATTGAAACGGAAAAATCAGGATGAGTTTGAGGAGACGATACCTGAGATGTAATTGTCAGTGTCGGCATGAGTGGCCGAGGTGGAATGTTTTGACGGTGAGGATCTGAGCACGCAGGGGGTAGTAACAGCGGTACTTGTGTTTGGCACAGGGATTTGCAGAGGTGTCGTCGATTGATTAGTCATCTCAGGCAAAGATGAATTCTCCGATCCGGTGTTTGATCTTATTGACTGAGGGAATGGGAAAATATTCTCAACAATTTGGACATGTCGCGATGTGTAGAGCCGACCCGTTGGTGGATGAAGGCAGTAATACGCATGAGTGAGTTAGTATCCCATGAAGACACACGGCAAGGAGCGGTCATCGAGCTTGTGTTGTGTGTATGGGCGGAGCCATGGAAAGCATAGAGACTCAAAGACACGAAGCTTCGCATAATTGGGTGTTGTACCAAATAGCTTCTGGAATGGTGATGCGAGAGACAAGACAGGTGTGAGCAGCCAATTAATCAAGTATACTGTCGTTGCGAAAGCAAACGGCCAGTAGGTCTTCAGGACGGAGGCTGTGGATAGAAAAGTAAGTCCAGTTTCTACTATATGCCTGTGTTTTCTCTCTGAAATGCTATTGTGTTGAGGTGTATGAGGTGGTTATGTAAGATGAGCAATTCCATGTGTTGCTAGAAACTCCAGTATGGCAATAAATTCGCCACCATTGTCAGAGTATAGCGTGCCAATGCGAGTCTGAAATTTGTTCTCTACGAGCGATTTGAATGCAGTGAAGACTTGTTTAACGTCGGATTTGCGTTTGAGGGGGTAGAGCCAAGTATAGCGGGTGTGGTGGTCTATGAGAACAAGGTAGTATTTGTAGTTGTCTTGTGATAGAATGGATGATGACCAAACGTCGGTAAAGATAAATTGAAGTGGTTTTTGAGAGACAATAGAAGATTATGAAAACGGTAGTTTATGACTCTTATTAATGAGGCAATCAGAGCAAGACAAGTGTTTATGAGATGAAGCAATAACTGGTAGAGAGAAGTTTGAAATAATAGTAGATAAAATTGAAGAGGTGGGAGGATGCCCAGACGCAAATGTCATGACGAGAGAGACGTTTTGGGACTCGGCGACGCAAACAAAGAGACAGCTTTATTTGGAGACACCGGCCACTCGTACAGCTCATTTCTAGTGCGGCCTTGGAGTAACGGGACCCCCGTGCTAAGATCCTTCACCTGGAAGGAGGCAGGAAAGAATTCCACCGAGACACAAATAGTATTGCACAGCCGATAAACCGAGATAAGGTTCTTATTGACAGCGGGAACACACAAAATTTTATTAAGTAATAAATCACGAGTGGCAGAGGGAAATAAGGTGGAACCCGTGTGAGTGATGGCAAGGTTGGAGCCATCAGCAATCATAACATCATCTCCTCCATTGTATGGCTGATGGAGGGATAAGTTATTTAGATCAGAGGTGATGTGGTGTGTAGCACCACTGTCTAGGAGCCAATTTTTTGCCGTGTATGGAGATCCAACGGTGAGATTGGCTCGAGGCTGCCATGGCGTGAAAGGTGAGGGTTGATTCTCTGGTGACTGCAAGGCTTGGAGTTGAGGACACCGGCGTGCACTGTGTCCTTGAACATTGCAGATCTGACACATTTCCCAAGGTATGGTTTGGGACTACGATTGTCAGATTTGTTTGCATATTGTTGTGGTTGCCAGCTGTTGTTGTTGTTGTTGTTGTAGCGTTTGTAGTTGCTGTTCTGGTTGTAGTTCTTGTTGTTGTAGTTAGGACGATGTTGAACAACATTGGCAGATGTAGAGATCCCTGATGAAATCACAACACTTACAGAGAGAAGCTTGGCTTCGTGATTGAGGAGACGCTCGTGGATCTCAGTGATGGTTGGGGGGGGGGGTGTCCTTTCCTTCAATTTGATCGACAACAGTTTTGTAATCTTCAGACAGACCATCTAAGATGATCTCAATTTGATCCTCGTGATCCATTGGTTTTTCGAGGATTGCAAGTTGATCCAGCCTTATCGTAACGCCTTGCAGATACTCATCAATTGTTTTGTTTCCTTTGGACCAGTTTTTCAGTTGAGCCTTCAGCTGCTTGATATGGCCACGGCTCGGTTTTGCATAGGTGGATGCAAGTGTGGACCAGATCTGAGAAGCATCAGTAGCACGAGACACTAGCAGTTGTAGCAGAGTGATGATGGCACCAAGAAGTGCACTGTAAATTAGCTGATCTTGACGTTTCCACACGACGTATTCTGGATTTGAAGTAAGAAGATCGTTGATAGTGAGTGTTGGAGGAGGAACAACAGCCGATCCATCAAGGTGGCCGGCAAGGGCGTGACCGTCGAGCAGAGCATGAACTTGCAGGCTCCACATCAAGTAGTTTGTTGTGGTAAGCTTAGTTACGTTTGACATGTTAACATGTAGGATAGTGTTTGGATTCAGGTTAAGTGTTTCGGTCATGGAGGCTGGGGATGTGTTGCTTGTGTCCGTCAAGGTGGCGGCTTGGAAAATAAAAAATTAGGTTTCTGAATCGTATAGCTCTGATACCATGTAGATATAGAATGTATTGATCTTATTAGAATGAGGTGATTACACATTTATACATAGATACAGAGGAGATTAGGTTATAGAGAAATACAATTAGACCCTTTCCATATATGTATTTACATTGACCCTTAATACTTGATTGATATGGGGTCCGATTGGTAAGGACTGTGACTGTAGATTTTTGGCTGTAAAAAATTCGGCTGTAAAAACGGTGACTGTTACTATATATATTTTTAAAAGTTTGATTGGTAAAAAAAACTGTAGAAACTGTGACTGTTATTTTTAAATAATATAATTTTTTAAGATCAAAATTTGTTTATTATGAAAAATATAAATTTAAAACAAATCATTTATGTTTTTTCTATTAAATTTTTTTTTAGTTAAATCTTCAAATTTTTTAGTTTAATAATTTTTTATGATATAAAATATATAAAAATGGATCTCAAAAGAAAAATAGTAAGAATTAAAAAAGAACAAAAAGAAAAAAAATTATGTGAAGAGAGAGAATGAAAGTTTTTAAAACAAGACTTTTAGAAAAAAATGAAAACAAAGAAGAAAAAATAAAAATAACTGAAAAAGTGACTTTTAAGACTGTACAAATAAATAAAGTCACAAAAGTATGATTGGTGAAAAAAAACTGTGAGAACTGTCAAATGTGTTTAAAGTCTTCACAGTGCTAAAAGTCTAAATGCCAATCAGGCCCATGATTATCTTAAGTACGCTACTTCAAGCCCAAAACGTGATGGAGGGAAAACGACAAAAGCAACAGCTTGAAATTAATATGTTTTCTTGTTCGAAAGAAGGAGAAGTAGAGAAACACGATAACAAAAAGTGTGTCTGACACTATGAGATGGATGCACTTGGCTTAGATTCAGAGACACAAAAGCTTGAATATTTATAATACTTTTGTTATAATAATAAGTATAATTTTTTCGTATAGATAAATATTAATAAAGACAAAAAATTTATACTCGCGGAAGAAGAAGATACTGATAATAAGAGAGGCGAGAGAGAGAGAATCTTTCACTATTGTTTTGTGATATTGAAGATTGAGTTAGCAAATTATGTTTACAAACGTTCGTTTATGTAGACGTGAAAAGAGAAATTTATTGTGCACGCATAATGACAGTAGGTTCCACCTTCATTTATATTTGACGCCACACATATTGAAGCTGCTTTTGATGGCTTTCGATCGTTGTTGTGATTTGACGTTTATAACACTCCTCTTTGAAGACCAGTGTCACTATCGCCCTTTTACTTAACGTTTTGTTGCCTTGTTAAAAACCTTTCTAGGAAAATCTAGTGGGAAAAACCATAGCCAGGTAAAAAGAGTACAACCACGTAAGCTCCCCCTCGAATGAGCAGGGTGTCACCTCATAGGTCTTGTTGGCAACGCATTCCAATGTTATGGACATATTTACGGAACATAGTGATGGGTAATGACTTTGTGAAGAGATCGACTGCATTGTCACATGATTGAACATATCTCACTTCAATTTCCTTATTCTTCTCGAGCTCTTGAGTATATGAAAAGAACTTCGGAGGGATATGCTTGCTTCTATCACTTTTGATATATCCTTCCTTCGTTTGGACAACACATGCAGCGTTGTCTTCATACAAGATAGTTGGCTCCGTATTTATGTGTATCCCACTGCTTGATCGGATGTGTTGGCTTATGGATCTCAACCATACAGATTCTCTACTTGCTTCATGGAGTGCGATGATCTCAGCATGATTTGAAGAAGTGGTCACAAGCGTCTGTTCTGAGAACGCCAAGATATAGCAGTGCCTCCGATCGTGAAAAAGTATCCTGTTTGAGATCGAACTTTATGTGGATCTGATAAATATCCTGCATCTGCAAAACCAATCATTTGACCGTTTGACTTTTTAGGATAAAATAAATCTAAATCAGTAGTCCCTTGAAGGTAACGAAATACATGTTTAATCCCATTCCAATGTCTTCGTGTAGGGGACGAACTGAATCTTGCCAGAAGATTAATTGCAAATGATATATCAGGTCATGTACAATTTGGAAGGTACATAAGGGCTCCAATTGCACTTAGATACGGTACTTCAGGATCAGGACCAAGTATCTCTTCATTTTCTTTATGTGGTCAAAATGGATCATTTTCAACCTGAAGTGATTTAACGACCATAGGAGTACTTAGAAGAGTTTTTTTCCATATTAAAGCGTTTTAACACTCTTTTGGTATATGTGGATTGGTGCACAAATATACCATTTTGAGAATGTTCAATTTGTAGGCCAACACAATACTTTGTTTGTCCGAGATCTTTCATCTCAAATTCGCCTTTTAGATAATTTGATGCCTTTTGTATTTCCCGTGAGTTCCGATAATATTTAGATCATCAACCTATACCGCGATTGTTACAAATCCGGATGTTGTTTTCTTGATGAAAACACATGGGCATATAGGATTGTTCACATATCCTTCTTTCTTTAAATGCTCACTGAGACGATTGTACCACATACGTTCAGATTGCTTTAGCCCATATAATGATCTTTGCAATTTTATTGCACATAAATCTTTGGGTTTAGAACTCAATGTTGTTGGCATCGTGAATCCATCAGGGATTCTCATATAGATATCACAATCTGATGATCCAAATTAATATGCCGTAACGACATCCATAAGACACATTTCTAGATTTTCGTCAGCTGTTAGACTCATCGGGAATCTAAACGTAATTGCATCCATAACAGGAGAATATGTTTCCTCATAATTATTCTAGGCATCTGAGAAAAACCTTGGACAACAAGCCGAGCTTTGTATCTCATAATCTCATTTTCTCAATTTGTTTTCGAACGAAAACCCATTTGTATCCAACCGGTCTCACATCTACAGGTGTGAGCACAATGTGTCCGAATACATCTCGTTTATTAAGCGAGTCAAGTTCGACTTGTATAGCATCCTTCCACTTTAACCAGTCATGCCTCTTTTGGCCTTCATACATGGACTTAGGTTCAGGATCTTCGTTTTCCTCATTTATTTGCTTAGAAAAAAAGTATGAGAGAACGTCATCAACTTCATCCATTTCAATTCGATTCCATATCTTTCCATTATGGATGTAATTGATAGAGATCTCATGATTTACTTCAGGTTCATGATGTTTTATATTGTCATTATTTTCATGACTCGTTTCCTCCAAAATATTTTCGGCTTTTTTGGGTATGCTTTGCATTTCAGTTTGCTCTTGCTTTCTAAAATTTTTATTCTTAGAATCGATTAGTCTACCACGCTTCAAGCATGTTCTAGACTCACGTGTATTATCTGTTTTTTTCACGTTCTTGTAGTATTTCAATACGAGCATGAACATTTACAGCCGGTATATGAGATTTAGTTACCGTTTTCGTATATGCAAATGCATATGATTGCTGATTTGCTATACTCTGCAAATGCATAATTAGCCGAACTTCTAGTTCAGATTGTTTAGTGGGAGGATCAAGGTGTAATAATGTTGGTACACTCCATTTTATATCCTTTCCCATTTCTATATTTTCTCCTCCTAGAACCGGAAATACATTTTCATCAAAATGGCAATCGGCAAACCGTGCCGTAAAGACGTCACCACTTTGCGATTCTAGGTATCGTATAATTGAAAGAGAATCACAATCAATATATATTCCTAACCTTCTTTGTGGTCCCACCTTTGTGCGTTGTGGTGGTGCTACATGCACATAAACCGCACAACCAAAAATTCTTAGATGAGATATATTGGGCTCCCAGCCAAATGCTAACTGTAGTGGGGAATACTTATGGTACGCACTTGGCCTTAGCCAAATAAGTGCTTCTACATGCAAAATGGCATGTCCCCATACAGAGGTTGGAAGTTTTGGTCTCATGATCAATGGTCTTGCAATCAATTGCAAACGCTTAATTAATGATTCAGCCAAACCATTTTGTGTATGAACATGAGCTACAGAATGTTCAACTTCAATTCTTGTTACCATACAATAATCATTGAATGCTTGGGATGTGAATTCACCAGCGTTGTCTAATCTAACTCTCTTAATGGGATAATCAGAAAACTGAGCTCGCAGTTTGATTATCTGTGTTAGAAATCTCGCAAATGCCATATTTTCGAGATGATAATAGACAAACATGGGACCATCTACTGGATGCGTCAATTAATACCATAAAAAGAGTGGAATGGTCCACATGGTGGATGTATTGGTCCACAAATATCTCCTTGAATTCGTTCAAGAAACTTTGGTGATTCTTTATTACTTTTGGTTGGCGATGGCCTTGTGATCAATTTTCAGAGAGAACATGCCGCATATGTATTTTTATTCCCCTGATAAATCTCCTGGATTTTTAGTGAATGACCATGTGAGCTCTCTATGATCTTGCGCATCATTGAGGTGCCTGGGTGATCGAGGCGATCATGCCATAGTATGAAATCATCTGGATTTTTTTAGATAACGAGATGCGATTCTATTGCATCTATATAAGTATGGTGCAATAATTATACATTATATTGTTGTTAAAAACAACATTATTCAATTTAAAACAGGAAATGTAATAATTATATATGGCATTACTGGAGACTATTCGGTAGTCTCACTACAAGCATTTCAGTCAAAATCATTCGCAAAGTCGGGAGACTCAAGGTACAACGTACCCTCGAAGTGTTCTGTGAGGTTCACTTCTTTCCCTTTGCCCTTCGTGGACTCTTGGTACAGTTTACAAAGATGTGGAGGGGTTCGACAAGTACGAGACCAATGTCCTTTACATCCACAAGTGTAACATACATCTTCACGCTTTTGTGTGGCAGTTACTTGGGTTTCCTTCCTTTTGGAATTCTGTTCGGATCTAACCCATTTGTTGGATCCCCTCCCTCTTGAGTTGTAACCTCTCCCTCATCCGCGATTAAATCGACGATCACGACCTCGATAGATTTAATTCTTCCATGGATTTTCCACATTTGTTGCATTCATTTCTGGGAATGTTTTGGCTCATGTAGGTCGGGAGTTATGGTTTTTTATGAGAAGCTGATTATTCTTCTCGGTCAGCATAAGTATCACAATTAACTCAGAAAACCTTGTGTATCCACATTTCTTGTATTTTTGTTGCAGTACAAGGTGCTCTTTGTGGAAAGTAAGGTAAGTCTTCTCAAGCATTTCTGCTTCTGTGACTGGCTTACCACAATATTTTAATTGTGAGACTATCCTCAGGATAGCGGAATTATATACCTCCACTTTCTAGAAATCTTGAAACCTCAAATTTTTCCACTCTTCTAGAGCGTGAGGGAGGTTGACATCCTTCTGGTTGTCAAACCTTTCTTTTAAAACTCGCCATAAATCTGCTGGGTTTTTTATGTGTGCATAGTCATGCGTTACATTTTCATCTAGATGCTTCCTCAGGAAGACTATCGTTTCTGCCTTTTCTGGGGCAAGCGATTTGTTTGCCTCTTTTATCGTGTCGGATAATTTTTTCATTTCTAGATAAAGCTCCACATTTGTAACCCATGCTATGTAGTTTGCTCTAGTTATTTTGAGAGTTGTGAACTTAAGCTTCTCAATGTTTGCCATTTGGTTTTCTAAAATAAAATGACAAATTATATAAAGATGATATTATTAAGTTTAGAATATGCGAGGTACATGAATGAATAACCAGATTACAAGAAATACCGATGTATAAAACATTAAAATAAAAATCATTACAGATTCTTCTGGAGAAAATTCCCCAATGAGTAAATTATAAAAGGTAGTGAGGATATAACCAAATACAAAAACTAAAAATAGAAGAAACATTTTTTTTCTTATGAAAACAAAAGATTTTGTTTGGAGAAGATTTTGGAGAAAGATCAAATATTTGAATGAGATGAATGAATGAAATATATGAGTATTTATAGATGAAAATACTATTCACTAGCCGTTGAGTAGTGATAAGTAGTTTTTTCGGTACTTAACAATTACCCAAACAACTACTCATGTCATTGTAGTGTTTGAGGATCAATCCATAATGGATATGGTTAAGATACTAGGAATGCATACAACTTCTTAATCCAAGCTAGCAAATAAGTTTTGAGGTTTATCTAATAACCTAAGTGATCAAACAAAGTAAACAAGTTACTAACACCTTAATTAAGCAGATTTAAAGCTAATCAACTACTAATCAAGATTATCAAATTACTAAAACGAATCCAAGGATGAGGTTATCAACCTAAGGTGTTCCAAGAATCAATCTTGATGTCAATCAATAACATAATATGCTAATCCCTAAGCTTAGAACTCAATAGCTAGACTAATCCACTTTCATGGCACTAATCCTTTCATTAATCATCCTAATCAAGATCAAACTTTCATTTGTGAAAAGGAAGCTAACAAGCATTATGAAACAGTTCTAAATTGCTAATAAACACCCTAAACAATCACTTCCATGAGCTAGGAATGTAAATTCCTTGTTTAGTTGGTTGGGGAATTTCATCAAACACCTTGTGGGTGGGAAATTCCCTAAGACCTAGTTTTGGCTTGATCAAAGCTAAACTAGCAATTAGAGCACTAAACAAGGAGGGAAATGAGAAGATCTAATCCAAGACATCAAGATTAACCCTTAAAACACCCTATATCTAACCCATCCTTAGACCCTAATGAAACTACTCACTAATCATGATTAGCCCCTCAAATCTTATGAAAGAAGTAGAGAGTACTAAATTGCATAAACTTTAAAGAAATGTCTTACAAAATCACTTAGAAACCAAAAGGGAAGGTTTTCTAAGCAAGAACAAAAGATTAAAAGATGCTTAGGAAAAATTAGGTCATTTCCTATTTATAGTGAACAGTGGACGAACCGGATCAACCCGCAACAAACCGGGTATTGACCCTTTTTTTAGGCGAAAATAAGACAGCGTATCGAGCTTGCTAGGTCGACACGCAGCTCGATACGCTGCTAAAAACTTTCTTCTAGGAGTGTGTCGAGCTTAGTAGCTCGACACATATGCCCGACACGCCAGCTTCGATCTTCGGTTGAGGTGTGTATCGAGCTTAGTAGTCCGACACAAAAGCCCGATACACGTCTTCAAAAACTCCGGGTGGCCTTTGTGTCGAGCTTGGTAGGTCGACACAATCGTCCGATACGCGCACTCCAATCTCTCTGCCGAGCTATATCGACCTTGGTAGGCGAAATCAAGGTCGATACTCTTGTAAAGATCGTCTTCTTCATGTTTGGCTCCCTTCTTCTCTTCCTCCTTGTCACCCAACTCTCCACAGAGGTCCTCCAAGCCTCCATAGTACCTAATTAAAACTCAAGTAGCCGTTTGAAAATGTGAAAATTTTCTTTGTTACCGTTGGATGATAAAAAAGTTAAAATAAAAATCAATCTGAAATTTTAAATAATAATCAATTAAATTTACCAAGTTTGAGATGAAAAGTTTATATACAGGTGACCAAACCTCTTTTATATAATAACTATAATAGATTTTTACCGGTAATATTGTGGTGACGGAATCATCCACATTTAAACAGTAAATTTATAAGGCGGCTCAGCCATCCAATATTAGGCGAATAATTATGGTGATGGAATCATCCACATTTAATCAGTAAATAAATTATACGGTGGCTTAGCCATCTAAAATAAGGAGGCTCAGCCGTCCAATATAATATTAACAGTAAATAAATAATTATGGTGCTTTTAGCATCCATGATATAAAGATAAAAATATTAACGAGGCGACAAACCGTCCATTATAATATTAAGCAAATAGTGGTGCGTTAAACAATCATTTTAAATATAATAAATAATTATATATGCGATATACAATAGTGTATAAATTATAAATATATATTTAGATGTATCGTAAAGTGATCGTGTTGATAACGTGTTATAATAATAAGTATAATTTTCGTATAGATTAATATTAATAAAGACAAAAAATTTATACCCGCGAAAGAATGAGATACTGATAATAAGGAAGGTGAGAGAGAGAAAAGCTTTCACTATTGTTTTGTGATATTGAAGATTGAGTTATCAAATTATGGTTACGAACGTTTGTTTATATATTGGTGAAAAGAGAAATTTACTGTGCATGCATAGTGATAATGAGCTCTATCTTCGTTTATATTTGACGCCGCACAAAAGCTGCTTTTAATGGCTTTCGATCGTTGTTGTTATCTGACGTTTATAACAACTTTAAATAAAATAAAGGTCGATAGCTTAGAAAAGAGAAGAAATTGGAATTTGATAAAAATTTGGAAGCACGTTGACTTAATGAAAAGAAAAATTGAAAACGAGGAACATAGCATATATTTTAGATTCAAATGCACATGTTAGACTTGAATAGAAGCAGCACTAGGTTTCGAAATTGGAAAAATAAAAAAATATACCATATTGATATTTTAATAATTACTAAGATTATATGATGTTTCATAATCAAATACTTTTAATTAAAACTTATATCTCATGATTTTAACAACCGAATATTTTATTAAAATCAAATATCATAATAACGATTTTGAAAATTATGACCCACCCTACACACAGTGCCGAGTCCGAACCTAGTTGGAATTAGTTTTGTGTATAGCTTATAAACCATATACATATCATGTACAAGTTTGACTTAATATTTGTTGTCTTACGGTTACACTTATGTTCCTATGCGTAAATCCTAAAAATAGTATACTCAAATTGTGAAAAAAGTAAAATTTGTTGTCTTTGAAACAGACCATCATCAAAGTAATAAATAATTATATATAGCTTCGGACGTAACAACTATTGTTCAAAATATATATTTTTAGAAAAACTCCAACAAATTGAAACCATATAAATACATGCATGTCTTCAGATTTGTAAAACACAAGCAAAGCTCGGGCAGAAAAGTAAAAATAAATCAAACAAGACAATGAAGCTACAAATGTTATGGCTCGTTTTGGTATTAATAGCCGTGGAAACTAATGCAATGAAGCAAGGAAATAATGCAACAATTCCAGCACTAATTGTGTTTGGAGATTCAATAATGGATACTGGTAATAACAACAATCTCCCTACTCTTCTAAAGTGCAACTTTCCTCCCTACGGCAAGGACTTTCCCGGCGGTTTCGCCACTGGAAGATTTTCTGATGGGAGAGTTCCCTCTGATCTAATTGGTAATTGTTTAAATTATTTTTATATTTTCTTATATAAAAAAAGTGTAGCAATTTTTGTATCCTCATACATTTTTTATATAATTATATTAAAAAATTAGCGGAAAAGTTGGGATTGGGTAAGACACTGCCAGCATATATGAACCCGAATTTAAAACCTGAAGATCTCCTTAAAGGTGTAACATTTGCATCTGGAGGAACTGGCTATGACCCATTAACGGCCAAGATTATGGTACGTTGTACTAGTTTTATTTTTTATTATCAACACTGGCTTCATATTATAACTGATACATTTTCTATTTTTTTGTAGTCAGTGATATCGGTGTGGGATCAACTAACATATTTCAAACAATATATATCAAAGATCAAACAACATTTTGGAGAAGAAAGAGCACAAAATATCTTGGACCATAGTTTCTTTCTCGTTGTTTCTAGTAGCAATGATCTTGCTCACACTTTTATGGCTCAATCTCATAGATATAATCGTACCTCGTATGCCAATTTCTTGGCTGACTCAGCAGTCACGTTCGTAAGAGTAAGTATTTTACGTTAATTTATATGTATAAAAATTATAATGATATAATTATATCCAACTCTAATTATCTGTATTTACTATTTAGGAACTACATAAACTTGGAGCTCGAAAAATTGGAGTGTTTAGTGCAGTACCTGTTGGATGTGTACCACTACAAAGAACAATGTTCGGAGGTATATTAACAAGAGGATGTGTTAAACCTTTGAACAATATGGCAAAACAATTCAACGCAAGGCTTTCTCCAGCACTGGAATCTTTAGATAAAGAGTTGGATGGTGTTATCCTTTACATTGATGTTTATGATACTCTTTTCGACATGATCCAATACCCTAAAAAATACGGTAAATTCATCTTACATATTTTTTTTTTCCATTTGTATTATATAAACGTGAACAAATTTATAAGTAAGTTATTTAATTATTTTTCAGGTTTTGAGGTAGCTGACAGAGGATGTTGCGGTAGCGGTTTACTTGCAATATCGTATATGTGTAACACACTAAATCCATTCACATGTTCCAATTCTTCGGCCTATATATTTTGGGATAGCTACCATCCGACTGAAAGAGCTTATCAAGTTATTGTCGACAACTTACTCGACAAATATCTAAGCAAAGTCGTTTGATGATAATCATCTAAATCAAACATATTTATGTCTTTATGTGTTTTTGTATGTATTCATCTCATCTTGTCTCTATGTATTCATTCTTTCTTAAGTTTTCAATAAATTATTCGATTTTGTACTCATCAATTTATTAACTTCAAAACTCATTTATATTATATAAAATATCCTTTAACATTCGAAAGAACAAATATTAAAGCATGAGTTAAGAGATTTTGGGTTCTTTCTTAGGTAATTGAAAGTCTAGTGATCGAATAAAGTGAAGTGATTTACCCTCGACAGGCTGGTTTGTGAGCTGAATCGGTTCTATAAAAGAGCCTGTCTAAATTGTACCAAAAAATCCACTATGACATCCATAATCCAAGGCAATAGAGAAACTACATTAATGAGAGATTTGAAAGTCTCTTATCAATAGAATAGTAGTATTTTTTAATATAGTTTAATTGTGTAATTAAATTGAAGTTATGAAAAAAAACTAATCATGTGAAGATATGGGTTTCTCGAGTTTCTCAAAGTCTCTTATTTGAAAGACTGTTCTCATTTTCTTTCTCTTTTTTTTCTACTTTTATTATTTTTTAAATGAAAAACTCACTTAAAACCTCAAATAAAAGTGTTCCAACGATGTCGATGCGTTCCGAATGTTGACCATACACAAAATCATTATCAAAGAACATTTTCCGGTGGCTCGGTCCGTTCTGAGGGCTCCTTTGTGGATTTCCGATCCTTTATGTCACAATGCGATCTGTTTGATTTACGTCACACTGGAAATTTCCTCTCATGGAGAGGGAATAAAAATCCTGATAGGGTGTATTGTCACCGGGCTATGTCGAATAGCGAATGGGCAGATCTTTTCCCATCGGGTAGGAGTGAATATTTGAGGTTTGAGGGATCAGACCATCGACCCCTACTGACCCTTTTTGAACCTGCAAAAAAGAAGAAAAGAGGCTTATTGAGATATGATAGAAGACTCTGAAACAATGAAGTTGTCAAAAAGATCGTGGCTGATACGTGGGAAGCCATACCAAATCTAAAAGTGGAGCAACGAATAGGAAACTGCAGGAAGGCTATATCGAAATGGAATAGAGAAAAATATGTTAACAGCCAAAAGACGATCAACCACTTAAAAGATAAGTTAGAAGAGGCTATGATTGACCCTATGACCAGAGATGGGACAGTCCTAGGAATAAATTCTGAGCTACAATGTGCATATAAAACTGAGGAAGAATACTGGCAACAGCGTAGTAGACAGCTGATATGCTCTCAAATTTACCCTAGAGCTACTCTCTCAAATTAAGAGATCAGTTGTAGTACTTAGGGATCGAATCCACAAGGAAGAGATAGTCACACAGCAAATTTTTAAGTTCGAATTAATCTAAGAATAAAGATTAAAAATAAAAGAAAGAAAACAATTAAGCGATGTAAGTTCAGGAGACGAAACGCTAGGTTTAGGGAAATTCTCAGGTGATCTAAATTGCAGGTCTAGACAGAATGTTATGATTTCTTAAGCACTGTTTTTGAATTCGAAACACTAATGTAAAATCAACCAACTCTCGCTGCGAAAATTATCTATGCCTAAACCCTAGAATTCCAAATCTCTTTGCAAATTCAAACAATTCAGACAAGCATTAATATCAGGTTCGATTGTTCACAAAATCCTAAACCAAATCTCTTTGTGAATGGGTATTTTGCTCATCTAACATTAGTTCAGGCAATTAAGAATACTCTCGCATCTATTAATTAACCTAAGATCAGATTCTAGGTCGCGAAGCTAGAATAATAATTAAACATAAATCCAGATGAAGAACTCTAATAATTTTATCCTAACAATTTAATTCGACCTAACAATTCATCAATCACCTTTGAAAAACCCTAAACCTAACAAGCAAACTACTCAGACATGATCAATGAAACAGAAATCATTATTTGAATAGAAAGCATAAAAGAAATCAATAGAATCAAAGGAGTTCCAAATTTGCTCTGAAGGAGACAAATTCTTCTCTCCAAAATCTCTCTAAAAATCTCTCTCTAAATAATGTGTGTGTTATGCCTAAACAATGGCTGAAAAACTCTATTTATAGGCCTAGGTTCGCATCTTCAATTCCTTGGAAGATTAG